>JAUNZM010000755.1:0-600000 GCA_033459285.1 Clamator glandarius
TGGGGAATCGCTCTCAGGCTTCAGGAATGGATTGGACCAAAGAAGGGAGAGGAAGTGTTTTCTCAAGTGCATAAGAAATGCTGAGCAAAGCAGCACAGAGTGGTTGGCGTGGCTGGTGGGGTGGGAAGAAATCCCACCACCACAGAAGGTCTCTTCTTCAACTAACAAGCAATAGGACAAGGTTGAAAGAACCTCAAGTTGTGCCAGGGGAGGTTTAGAGTGGATATTAGGAAAAAATTCTACGTGGAAAGGGTTGTCAAGCACTAGAACCAGCTGCCCAGGGAAATGGTGGAGTCTCCACCCCTGGACAGATTTAAAAGCCGTAGGGATGTGGTGCTTAGTGACAGGGTGGAGTGTATGGTTTATGAGACTTAAGGGTCTCTTCCAAACTAAAGGATTCTACAATGCTGTTGATGATGGCCTCAGCTCATTTCTATGTTCTCCAGGCACTCGTGATTCTTTACTTTGAGGCACACGCCTCCAATGCCCATTAATTAGTTAGGACCCTTTTTTTCTGCTTCCAGTCCCTTTGCTTGTCAGGTGTGCATCTTTGTAGGGAAGGAGCAAGTAAACGGGTGGCACTGGTGCAGCCTCCCTGGGACAGAAGCTCTTCTCCCCAGGCAGCGAGGACGATGGCTTTTTCCTCCAGTGTTCCAAGAGGGTTTCCTCTGTGTGTAAGAGCACTGCTGTGAGACAGTCCCGCGGGGCCCTGTATTGGTCCCTCCCCTCCTCAAGGGGTGCTGACTGTGGCTTGGAAGAGATTTTAGAGAACTGCAAGAAGCCAGCCAAGAGGTCCTCATGGAAGCTTTGGCAATCTCCACCGACGTCGGGCTCTCACTTTGTTCCCTGACCACCTTCCAGCACCTGCAGTTCCCCAGGGCAGGAGCAGATCCTCCATTCTGATGGAAACATTTCTCCTTTGTGCTCATTCCTAGGTGAGAGTGGTGGCAATGGTTTTCACGCTGCTCAGCTGGAAGTTGGTATGGAGCCAGTGGCACAGCCTGGAGGTAAGTTTCCAATGTGCCTTTCCCTGAAAGAACACACATGGACACTGTGCCAAGAGCTCATTCCTTGCAATTTTCCTTCAGATCCTCTGACAAGTGATGACTTCCAGACTCCATCCCTGAAGCCTGAGAGCGACTTCTCAGGTCAGTCAGCAGGAGGAAGGAGCCTTTCCCTTGTCAACTTCTTTCCATGTGCAGTGCGAGTTGCTCCTTCCGTGGCCGATCAGAGACATGGAGAAGAGCTTTTTGATTGTGCTCCATCTCCCATGTGCTCACCCACAGCTGGGATGGGACGGGTGTGACCGTACTGGTGCACACAGGGAAGCACCTGAGGGCTTTGCGTAGGAGCCTTCTCCCAGGGTCTGTTTCTCTGCTGGCCTGGCTGTAGCTGCTTCCCCTCCCCTTTGAAGGAAGGGCTGTGGCATCACTGCACGGTTGCCACAAACCCACCTCGTGCAGCTCAAGGCAGCAGATCGCCTGCCGTGACCTGGTCTCCCATCAGGGCAGGCGTGGCTGCTGCTTGGAGCAGTGATGGGGGCAGCCCCAAAAGCCCACACCTTGTTCCTAGACCTTGTCAGTGTCTTTGGGAAGGATCGTGTCCTGAAGGGCCATCACCCTGATGGGAACGTTTCCATCTGATCCAACTGTCCCGCTTCCTCCCTCTAGAGGTGGACGAAGAAGCTGTGCCAGAGGATGAGTTTTTGGAAGGTGGCTCAGTGCCCATCTCTGACAAGGGAGAAGGTAATTGCTGTCCCGTGGTCACCCAGTGTCACTCATCAGGGGGGTGGGAGAGTTGGTCTGAGGAGAGGAAGAGTTGGGAGTGGCCCTCGCTGCTGCAGTTTTTTCTGGTTTGTCCATGTTTTTTGTCCGTGTCCCTCCAAGGAACAAGTGGGCAAGCAGCCACGCTCCCCACGAGCTCTCTTGCCACCTCATTTTTCTTCAGTGTGACACTCTGTCCCAAAATCAGGGAACAAGCCTGCAGGCACCAGGGCTGGAGGGAAACGGAGAACATTCTGGCCATGCCAGATGTGCTGAGAGCTCTCCAGAGGGGCACAGGACAGACTGACATTCTGAATTGTTCCTTCAGGTGCAGAGAGGAAGACAGCCCCAAGGGTTAATGAGTCACAGAATGCTGAAACTGGGGAAATTTATTTGGTGCTGGTCATAGGAGGAGTCCTGGGACACCTGCTACTAGCGTTTTCAGTGTGCACCTTCATTATCTGTCTGAGGAGGAAGAGAGAAAGGTGAGTCACTGATTCCCCCCGTTGCTTCATTTCAAGGGCTGCTCCCAGCCATGAGGCAGCTCAGGCTGCTGGGCAGCAGTGAGTGAGGGGCTGGACAAAACACTCTTCTGCTGCTGTCCGGAGCTTTAATTGGTGCCTGACCTCCTGTGCCTTCCTTTTGGGAGGGCGCTCTGACTGGAGCCAGGGTTGGCTCAAGGTGGCCCTGCCTGGACAGGAGCAGCCCCAGGAGCAACAGGCAAAGCCAGGTTGGGATGGGAAAGAGCAGGGTCTGAAGTTGACCTGGAACGCGAGAAGTGCACCAGAGCCCGCTCCTGACAGGGAACCTGCCTGCAGGAATCCCCCTGCTCGGTGGTGCCATCAGGTGCCGGTGTCCCCCTGGGTCATGCTGTGCCGGCAGCTCTGAGCCTGGGGTGCGGAGCTGAGCCAGCTCCATGCTGTGGAGGAGATTCCCCATCCTCCGTCTGCAGCTGAGGCCTCAGCTACCTTTTCTCTCCACAGAGCCCTCTCTACAGATCCAGAAGCCCAGCTGGAAAGTGGTGGCTGCCCTTCACACCCAGACAGCCGGAGCCCCAGTACCCCCAAGAGCCAGACCCAGAACCTGCAGCCGTCGTCCTCCAACCAGCCCATCTCGGGATTCCCTGCTGCTCAACAACCAACCCTGCAGCCTCCAGGTACAGCTCGGTTTGAAAAGGCTGCTGCCACCCCCACCAGCCCTCAAGTGGCCCCAGTGCCACAGAAACAACCCAGCGACCACAAGTCTCAGACTAAAACCATCCGGATCAGCTCTGTGTGAGGTGGACATGCAGGAGCCTGGGGTCTGAGATGGATCCTCGGGGCCGGTGCCTGCCCTACTCAGGCTCTTCAAAGGGAGCTGATCTACCTCCTTCAACTTCATCCTTTGCTTCTGGAGGACTCAGAGCAAATGGATTTATTTTATTTGACATGAATAAAGCACAGCAGTTGTTTCTCCATGCAAGGCTCCTGTCACATCTGACCCTGTCCTAGGGGAGGGAGAAGGGGTTCAGTGAAATGCAATTGTGGGAAGTGGAGTGGAGTGTGTTTCAATGAAATGGAGCTACAAGCCTGCTTTGTGGTGAAGGACTCCAGCTGCAGCCAAGTGAGAAATGGAAATTGAGTCAAAATGACCTGAAGTTATATACTCTTCTTGGTTAATACTAACAGTGCCACAAAGACTTTAGACTTCATTTTTGCTTTATGTAAAGAATTAATATCTGGCACGGTATCAGCATTTACACTCCTAAAATTCAGTAACGTTTGAGCAGGTTAATGAAGTGTAACCTGTCCTGCCTTGCCCCAGCCCTCTGAGATCTCAAGTGGAAGCCAAATGTTTCGTTAGAACTTTTAAAAATGCCGTGACAACTAGCAAGGGAGAGAAAAGAGCATCTTGCGATCTTATGGAATGCAACTATATAGCAGGCAAACAAAGTAGACGGGGGTTGAAAAATTATTGTGGAGGCATTTATTTGTTAAAGAATGTAGAGAGGAGGCCTGTTTTGTGTAAAAGTCCAGGCTATTAAAAGGCAAAACACCATCCATCTCCCATCAAAAATACCCCTTGTATCTTCAGGGGAGAAAGCACACGATGTAGGAATTTGATGACCTGGTAATAGTTTGGGGCTAGGGAGTAGGAAAAATAAATTCAGGTGTTGTCCTAAAATCCTCTAAACTTTAGAAGCTCTTTTTCCTTAAAACATCCAGAACCGTGACAGCATTTCCTTTTACAGGTTCTTGATGATGTAAAAAGAATTTGGCAGAGAAACTTTTTCTTCATAATGCCAATTTGTGAGCTTCTGGATGCAGACCTAGACAATTCGCTCTAATTTATACTGCTTCAAAACTTGCAGGTAGTTAAGGCTTGGCAGTTGGAAGATGTTGCGCTTTTACGGAAAGATAGAACCCCCCTTTGGATAGCTCATGATGTTTAGCTCATGATGTGAGCAGATGGAAGTGACGCTGTAAACCCAAGCTATAAATTGCTGTGTTACTTATCAATAAACGCCATTTGCCATCCACCACATTGGTGTCTGTGAGCTGATGGCCGGAGCAGCCTGGGATTGGCCACCGTACTGTTCCTGAACCAGGTCGCCACGCCTTTAAAGGCAACAAGGGGTTCCGAAACCCGGGAACATTTAGACCTGGGGGAGACCTTGGAAAAAGGGATCCTGATCGGGATCGTCACCTGGAATCGAGTGAATGGCAGCTGGAGTGGCAGGACCAGCCTGGTGGGGAGGACGCTCCTGGAAGGGATCCCGATCAAGAAACTCATCACCTGGAACGGCGGCCAGAGCAACGGAACCAACCCGGTGGGGAGGACGCTTCTGGACCAACAAGGGGGATGGAAGCCCTTCTGAAGGTCGTGTCACAGTTACATAAGCAGTGGGGTATTGATTGTAAACCCAAAGATTTTACTCTCGCAGTTGCGAGGCTTTTAGAAATTGGGGTCATTGACCAGCCGGTGGATATTCTCCACCCTGAAGTGTGGGATAAATGCACTAAAGTGTTAGCCGAGGAGACGATGTCCTCGGGTTGTGGGAAAAATCTTAAGTTGTGGGGGAAGGTCGTGCAAGCCCTGCAAAAGGCCATACAAGAGCAGGAGACCTGGAGGGCAGAGAAAGACTGTTTGTTGGTCATCCCGAAATTGGGAGTCGGGGCGACCGCACATACTCTGCGCCCCCCAGACAATGATGATTCTGCCAAGTCCAAAGATCTGCGGGAGGGCGATACGCACCCCCAATCTCCAAACGCCGACCCGCCTACGGAGGGACAGAAATGAGTAGAATCCTTCTGGGGTGGGCTTCTCTGGTGGTCGAGGGGGGTGGCCGGGGAGCAGTGGGGGCGTCTTGGGGCATGGGCATATATGGTGATAGAAGGGGAGGGGCTAAGGAGTGTGGGGGCGTGGCCAGGGAGCGGTGAAGGCGTGGCTTCTGGGGGAGGGGTCATGGCTAAGGGGGCGTGAGCTGTGCAGCCATATATGGTGATAGAGGGGGCGTGGCTAAGAGCTGTGAGTGGGCGTGGCCCATAAATGGTGATAGAGCAGGTGTGACCTGGGTGTGGTGGGGGCTTGGTCTCGTTTGAAGGGGCGTGGCTAAGTTCCTGGAGTGGGCGTGGCAATGTGAAGTTGTAGAGAGGGCGTGGCCTCTGGGAAGGGGCGTGGTTAATGTGCACGAGTGGGCGTGGCCATATATGGTGATAGCAGGAGCGTGGCTGGTTGGGGTGAGACCAATGCAAGAGGCGTGGCCACCGATAAGGGGCGTGGCTAAGTGATGTGAGTGGCTGTAGGTGGAGATGGTGATAGAGGGGGCGTTGCTGGGGAGCAGTGGGGCGTGGTCTCTGCAGAACGGGCGTGGCTAAGGGGGCACAGGGCATGGCCATAGATGCTGATAGATGGGCATGGCTGGGGAGTGTTTGGGGCGTGGCCTCCTTGGAGGGGGCGTGTCTAAGGGCCATGAGTGGGCGTGGCCATATCGGGTGATATGGGGCGTGCCCTCTGCGGAGGGGGCGTGGTCTCCACAGACTTATTCACTTCTCTTGTAGGTAAAATGCCTTATGGAACCAGCACTTGCTCCAATAAGGAAACAGGGACCCTTTATCACAAGCCGCTTGCCCATCTGAGGTAAAAGCCCTTCTGTTTGCTTTGACTTCTTCTCTGAAATGTGTAACTTTCGCTCTCGTTCTTCAGCTCCCTCGGTGTTGCCCACATTTGTGTTTGTGCCCACATGGTGGTATTTTTCCAAGCTCTTCTGTAACTCCTCCAGGCTGCTGTACTAGGGGAGATCTGCAGCTGCTTCCCCCGCAGCCGCTGTCCAACTTTTCCTTTAAATCCAGACACTTCATAGATGCCCGAGATGAAATAAACATTAAAGGTCTGTGGTAGGAGGAACTGTTGAACTTGAGAAGAAGCTGAGACCAGAACTGCTTGGGAAAAGGTCCTAAATAGTAAACTTGAAAGAGAGAAAATAAGTTGATGTTTTAGAAGATCAAAACCCTCAACAACCTCTTCTTCTGTCCAGCCTGGAGAAGAGAAGGCTCAGGAGGTCTCCTTGATGTGTATGAACAGCTGAAGGGAGGTAATCGTAGAATCACAGAGTGGTTTCGGTTCAAAGGAGCCTCCAATCTCATCCAGTCCCACGCGCTGCCATGGGCAGGGACACCTCCCACTGCACTGGGGGATTCAAAGCCCCTGGTGGTGTGAATAACGTACCTGCACGGTTCTTTAGGCTTCTCTTTGACTCGGGGCTTGGCTACCACGGACATAACATGTGCAGGTTGAGCAACAGTTCATCCTCGAGGCACTTGCTCCAGTTTGCACTCTTGCTTCTCTCTATTTTCCCGTTGGCCAGTTGAAGGCAGCAGGTCTTTACTTGAGGGTCCCAAACCTCTCGTGTCTGACTCCATCACCAGTGCGTGTGTTTTTCAAACCAGTTATTGGTGGAGCTTGAGACAAAGGTGCGTGTTTGAGTTTTCTCTGATGTGGTGTCTTTTGGTGTCGCTGTTTCCAGTGCAAATGGGAACGGCACAACCCACGTCGAGCCTGCTCTAGCAGGCGTCGTGACTCCGAGGCCGCTCATTAAGGAGCCGCTGTGCCAGCGTCTGCAGCTTCGCAAGCCAGGAGGATGGGGAGGTTCTTCTGTGCTGCTGAAGAGGTAAAGGTGCCTTTTGAAATGAGACAACAACAAGCTGTGTGTAAACGCCCAGGTGGCCGCTGGTAACAGGCCAGTGGATGCAGTTAAAGAAGCTGCAGCAGTGCTGCTGGGAAATCAGTGTCTCACGCTTTATTTGCCCTTACGTGCACCAAGTCTTGGAAGGGAGCAACGCTCTGTTGCCAGAAGTGCTAGTATGATAAAAGTAACAAAAATAACTTGCCTCTTGTGAAGCTTCTTACAGGAAATGGATTTCTTTTATAGTTACTGATAGCTTATACACTTCTCTTTAGGTAAAACGCCTCATGGAAGCAGTTTCCCTTACTTAGCCCTCAGTATGGCAAGGGCTGCAGCATCCCATGGGAAGGGAGTTTGCTCTGCTTCTGTTAATTTTTCAGCTGCTTTAGTGTGTTTGGTGCCCACATGTTGGGTATCGGCTTCCCTTTGTGAAAAGAAACCGGGGCAAAGCTGGGCTGAAAGTTGAAAGTTGGGGTGCTGAACCAACACTGAAGTGCTGTTACTAACTTAGCAAGAAGCTGGTACCTGAGCTTCATTGCAGGCGTTCTTGCAGCTGAAAGCTTGTTAGCGTCCCCATTCCTCCATTTCATGAGTCCTTCCCCATTTAATTGTTTGGTTTGGGCCATGGAGAGAGAGATCAAGGGCGCATTTAACCACGGGGAGCCAAATGACATCATTAGCAGTGCCTTCCAAATGAACATGACTCGTGGTGACATCTGCACGCTGCAGAAATATTGCTGGCTCAATTCTGAGGTAAAACTGGCTGCAGCATGATGATATCCTCATGCGGCGAGAAGCCTCCTGAGCCTTGTTGCTTTTTCATTCTTTTGGTGAGCTAGCGTCTTGTTTTACATCTCAAGCTTACTCTTTATGGTACAGATCATTAATCTCTACATGAATCTTGTGATGGAAAGAAGTAAGAAGGAAGGATATCCAGCAGTTCATGCTTTTACTGCACACAGGGGTGGATCTCTTCGAGCAGGATGTTGTCTTTGTCCCTGTCCACCTGACAAACCACTGGACTCTTGCGGTGAGTCAAACTGGCTTTTTGTTTGGAATTGGATTGGGAGAGAAAAATGGTGAGAAAAACCGTGTTGATTTGGATGTGTGTGCAGCAGAAGTTTGTGCTTTGTCTGACAGTCCCCTTGTAATCACAGGTCACCACCATGAGGAAGAAGACCATCAAATACTTCAGTTCCCTGGCAGTTAGGAGTGGGAACAAGATCTGTGAAACTCTGTTGTAAGTAGCCGCTTGGACGCTGCTCTCACATTGTGAATTATGAGAAGGCATTCTGAATTGTTCCTCCAGGTGCAGACAGCAGAACGGCCCCAAGGGTTCATGAGTCGCAGAATGCTGATGAGGGGGAAATTTATTTGGTGCTCGTCATAGCAGGAATCCTGGGACACATGCTACTTGCGTTTTCGTTATGCTCCTTCAGAGACAAACACTGTGTGTTTTATTGCAACACTCGGTCATGCCAGAAAGCCATCCCAGCTTGCAGAGCGAAGGTGCAGCTGTGTCTTCATCCTCTGTTACGAGCTGCCTGAACAACGAGCCGGGGCGCAATGCCTCATCTTCTGCTCTTGTGAGAACAGGAGGCGAAACCTGAACTCTTTCCGTGCTCCTGGTAGCAGACTTGCTCTTCGGTGAGCTTGACATACTCAGCGGCAGAAGTCCAAATCTGATCTGGCTGGAGGCCAAAGGCAAGATGTTGTGGAGTTCCTGGGAGCTCAGAGTGCCACTGCGGCTTGTGTACTGGTTCTGTGTCCCGGTCAGCAAGCCAAAGAGAACGGAGGTTCGCTGCACCAGGCGGTTAAGGTTGCTGTTCAAGTGCGGAGTGAAAACATCCAGGTCAGAGGGATCGATGTGTGCCTTCAGGAAGTCAGTCACCTTCTCGATCCTGGAGTCGTGCTTGATCCTGCTGGTTTTTGCTTCCTCACTCTTTGCCGTCAAGACGATGCTGAGGTACCACAGATCGTAGAGCAGCTGCAGAGCTCGGTTCTGGGTGATGGGGAAGGTGTCTGCTTTTTTCTCCTGTGTCTCTTCCACAAGCTTTTCATAAGCAGCAAGTACTTCTGCCATGCAGGTCCTCAGCAGCTCGTGCAGGGTGACTTCTGGGAGAGTGTGGCCACCGACGCAGTTCACCTCTTCGCACAGGCTGAAGAGGAGGCATTGGACATACCAGGATGGCTGCACGGGCAGCTGGATCTTTGACATTACACTGTTTCCAGACTCTGTCTCCTTCCCCTTCCCCAGCTTCTTGGTGGAGGAGGGAGCTGGCCTCTTCTCCCAAGTGCCAGGGGACAGGACGAGAGGGAATGGCCTCAAGCTCCGCCAGGGGAGATTTAGGCTTGAGATAAGGAAAAAATTCTTCACAGAAAGGGTGGTTAGGCATTGGAACAGTCTGCCCAGGGAGGTGGTTGAGTCACCGTCCCTGGAGGTGTTTAAGGTGAGGGTGGATGAGGTACTTAGGGGCATGATTTAGGGATTGGTGGGAATGGTTGGACTCGACAATCCGGTGGGTCTCTTCCAACCTGGTTATTCTGTGATCCATTATCTGGCAGAGGAGAAAGAGAGAAAAGCGAGACGTGCACCAGAGCCCGCTCCTGACAGGGAACCTGCCTGCAGGAATCCCCCTGCTCAGTGGTGCCATCAGGTGCCGGTGTCCCGCTAGGTCACGCTGAGCCTGGGGTGTGGAGCTGAGCCAGCTCCATGCCATGGAGGAGATAGCCCATCCCGGGATTCCCTGCCGTGCAAAACCCAACCCTGCAGCCTCGAGGTACGACTTGGTTTGAAAAGGTTGCTGCCACCTAAAGAAGAAGAACAGGGGGGAAAAAGTCCTTTTTCCCCACATAGTGTGAGACAAAAGGACTCTTGCACAGGGAGTATAGTTCCTAACTCAACAGGAGCTGGGAGCTGCTGCTTTGCACAAGGTGTGACCCCTCTGATCAGGCTGATGGGAGGTGCCTTGGTAGCAAGCACCACTTCTCAGCTCCTGCTGGATTCCCCTCGGAAGAAAATGGGCAAAGTGTCTCTTACTTTCATGCAGGTTCTAAACACAGCAGGGGCTAGAGGAGTGCCTCATATGAAAGGTACCATTCTGTTTCTCTAAAGAGACAATCTCTGCCTTGCATACGGTCAGCCCCTTCCCTGGAACACACACAGACAAGTGGTTGCTGCTCCGTTCCGAGTCACGATGTCACCCGTCAGCTGCTGTTTGGCACTGTGTGACCCCACGGCAGGGCAGGGATCTGCTTTTCCTGCTAAACTTCTCCTAGTCGGATGGTAAGGATCCAGCTCGCTGTGTGAGGTGTTGGGTTATACAGTATTTATTCCCGTGGCACTGCTTTGTGAAATGCAGTCCAACACATACTGCAGGTTGCCTGAGGACTGATATAAAATTCCAATATTATCCTCCATTCCTCCCTCTTCCACACATCTTACAGGCTAAAAGCCGAGCTGGGTACCAGGTAGCTCCATGCAAGGCTCAGGATCTGAGTGTGTGCTCAGAAAGGGCTCCCTTCCCTCCAGCCTGTATCCTGCTGGCCAGAAAGCACATTGCCAGAGCAGAGACAGCTTGAGGGATGCTTTATTGCCCTTGTCTAGGCTCCAGAGAATGAGGAAGGTCTTTAGTCTCCAGCCCTGTCAATCCCACAAATTCTCATCTGCATTCAGATGGGTCCAGAGGTGTTTTTAAAAGAAGATATAATGAGGGGATGCACTTGGGCAAATGAAAAGCTTGGCTGCCTTTTTATCCCTTCTCAGGCACTTTGCATCCTTCTCTGATGAGAGCTGTTGTCATTCAGGGCAGCCCATCAGTTTCTGGTGCTGGGAGCAGATACGGGCTGGGCAGCGTCCTCCTCTCCTGGAGACAGCCACATACACACTCTGCTCATTTCCTCCTCGAGTGCTTTGGGGTTCCCCCCCACATTTGAAGTGCTCCCCCCACCATTTGAAGTGATCCTCTCTCCCCCCGCCCCGTGTCCGGATCCCTTAGCTCCACGCCCAGGGGAATCCTGCATTCCCAGCGTGCACCGCGCGGGGGGCCGGGGTGAGGGTCTTTCCGCCATCTTGGATGAGGGCAGAGGGCCTTTTTCCCAGTCACCCCGTGAGGCAGCGCCACCATCTTGGATAAGGGCACAGAGCAATTTGCCCCCCAGCCCCCCGAGTGCCCTTTGCGGGGTGCGGGTGGGAAGTGGATCATTAACAGCGGCTCTCAGAGAGCACTCAGGAGTCCAGGACCCCCACCTCCACGTAGCCTTGTGACCCCCCCACAGAGGGACTTCACCCCCCTCGGCCCCCTTCACCCTCACCCCAGGCAGCCCCAGCGCCCAAGCTGGTACAGACCAGGCGTGGAGCCCTGGCACCCCCCGCGACCTCTTGAGACACCCCCCACAACCCCACAACCCCTGGGTCCCCCCAGAGACGTTTGGGTCCCCCCCAAACCCCTGTGACCCCCCAAACTGAAATGGTGATTTGTAAATGGTGGGATGGAACATCAACTAGAATGTGTAAAGGACCCTTATCTTCTTGCCTCCCAGAGTCACTGAGATTGAGCACTCAGATATGGCCACACCTTAAGGACTCTGAGCTGATTTGATTTCATTCCCCCTGGATCTGCAATGAGGTTCTGGGAATAAGGTATATTTGTCATTTTGGGGAAAGGTATGAATTTGAAAACAATTCTGTGTATAAATTTTCTGTGAAATGGCTGCTCAGCAAAAGCACTCTGAGGACAAATCCTGAGTCTTCTCCAGCGCTGAATAAAAGTGAACTTGCCTTAATGGTTAAATTAAACTGCTAAGCATAAGTTTCTTTGTTTCAAGAAGTACTTCTGCACAGCTGTTTCTCTCCTTGGAATTCTCTGTGTCCTCTGCCTGCCCGGGAGAAGCAGCTGTTCCCGTGCTGGGTACCCTTGGTATGAAGGGTGTAAACTGGCACTGTTAGCTTCCCTCTCACAGAGCCTTTTGCTCCAGCTTCAACGTGCTTTCTGAATCCTCTGAGGCTTTCATGGAGAGCCTTCCACTCCCCAGCCCCTTAAGTGATTTCCCCAGCCCCCTAAGTGACTCCTCCTGCCCCTAAGTGACTCCCCAGCCCCATAAGTGTCTTCCCCAGCCCCATAAGTGACTCCTCCTGCCCCATAAGTGACTCTCCAGCCCCATAAGGGACTGCCCTTCCCCATAAGTGACTCCAGGTGATAGTGCTGCCAGGCAGAGCCCACCTTGGTGACACCTTCTAGCCCCCCATGCCTTTCCCCAGCCGGTCTGAGAAGATGAAAGGGGTTCAGCAGGGACTGGGACATCCCCTGGAAATCAGGGGTGTGATGCCATGAAATGCCAGACTCAATAATCAATGCCAATTTGATAATTAAACAGGTATCCATTCAATGCGATATCGAGCACGCAGGGGATTCCATTGATAATAAAACACTTTCTCACACTCTTTTCTACTAAGAAAAGCACATTTCTACTGACCACAGCAATGTGAGAAGTTGCAGGTGCTAGAACGCACACGGCAATGCGATACGAACCTTCCCTGGGCACCCGGGCTGCTCTGGAGTGGATCAGGTGAAGTCACTTCAGGTGCAGCTGGATTGTGAGGTCACAGACGGGGCCGTGCAAGGCCTGGAGGTGCCACGGGCACCGCTTGGCAGTGCTTGCAGCAGCAGCAGCAGCAGCAGCAGAAGCAGCAGCAGCAGCAGCAGCAGCACCATGGTGGAGGCACGGCAGGCTGTGACCCCCACCAGGCTCGTTATCCTACTCCTCTTCGTTGTTCTCCAGTCCTGGGATGTCCAGGCTGCTCCAGAGCGAGTGTGGAGACCAGGTAGGTGGGCAGGCAAGGGCCAGCACACACCCTTGGCCAGCGTGAGGTTCAGACTAGATATCAGAAAGAAATTTTTCACAGAAAGGGTCATCAGGCACTGGAACAAACTTCCCAGGGAGGTAGTGGAGTCACCATCCCTGGAGGTATTTAAAAGACAGGCAGACAAGGTGCTCAGCCCCAGGGTTTAAAGGCAGACAGGAATGCTTGGACTCAATGATCAAAGAAGTCTTTTCCAACCCGGTGATTCTATGATTCTATACTCTGTTCATAGGACATTTACCTTCCTATTTTCTTGCCCAGAGCTCTGATGTGTGGAAGCGCAGAGGAGAACGGGTCGGGTCAGCACTGGGCCCCGTGCACTGTGCCCTGGGAAGCTCTTCACTGGCCTCTCCCACCTTGCGCTGATTCCGGTACCGGCTGCACCGGTTGGTGCTGAGCTTAATGCGGGTGAGAGCTCCAGGCAGTCTTTTCTCCTGGCAGCTCCATGCCTGTTTTCTTTTGGATCAGCTCAGTCCAAGCACTCAGTAACTGTCTGGATGTTGCTCACGAGCGGAAGGGAGAGACAAGGGCCATGGGGCGATTCTGCATTTGAACTGGATCAACCTGCGTTCCAAAGGGAAAAAGCAGACTGGGATATTTGACAGGAGCTGCTCTCTTCGGTTTCTTTACAGATGTGGCTGGAGGCGATGGATCTCTAGCTTCTCATCTGAGACCCAGGGCTGTCACGCAAGGATATCGCATGGGTACGTCACGGCTCTTGAATTCCTTTGGGAGCTTCCAGCTCGAAGCCCACACAGGGGTGAGGCCTCTCTTGTGGCTGTGAGAACACAGACCTGCATCACGTGTGCCACCCCATTCCATCATCCTCTCGTGTCCTGCTGTGCAGTTCTGAGAGGGGGATCACCACGTGTGATGGAATCTTCTCACGGATGCTTGGGTACAAAGGTGGCTCCTGCTCCAGCTTCTCATCTGGATCCTGTGCTGGAGCCCACCCGGCATCCCAAGGCTGGTCGTGGCTCTGGGCTGACTGCACAGACTGAGCACTCATTGTTAAGGTTTTCTTAGTGAGGAATTTAACTGTGTGCTCTCTGTTAAGGTCTTCAAAAAGCAGAGTATAAATATGACCCGAAGAAAATGTCCCAGGAATTAAATGAAATTATGATTGAAGCGCTTAAAGTCCTGGAGAAAGACATTGGTGAGTATGAAGCCCTTGTAACCCCAGGGCTTGGGAAGCTGACGTGCCGGAGCCTCCAGCAGCAGAAAGGGATCGTTCAGAGCCTCACTGCACGGACACGTGCTCCTTGGTGTTTGAGGACTCTGGGTGGCACCTCAAGGCCAGGGACAGTTAGAAACTGGACACCCAGTTTGAGGTGGGACATCTGGCTTGAAGGCAGCAACCATGAAGTGTGTGGATTCAGTCTTGAGTAGTTACTCTCCGTTTCCAGATATGTTTTGGATAATGTGGTTGTTCTTCTCCTCTGGCTTGCGGGGGGCTGTGGGCTCTTCACGGCCACTGGAAAGTGTCCAGGACATGGGGATCAGAGCTTGGGGGTCAGTCCACCGCATCCTTCCCATGAGGTGAGGTGGCAGGATGGTATGTGCTTCTCCGAAGGGCTCTTTCCCAGCTGAACCAGCTGCAGCATCTCCCTGTCCCCTCTGAAGCTTTTGGTTTTCCAAAAATGCTTTGAGTGCAACAAGAAGGTCCCACGGGATCTCCTGGTCTCGGAGCAGCCTGGGTTTTACTCTCTATGGGAACACAGGGAAATGTCAAGCTCTTAGATTGTCCTCCAGGAACAACCTATCGTTTGCACTGGTAACGACGTGTGGTAACAACGTGCAGTCCCAAATGTCCGAGCTTTGTTTCTAAGCGTTATTCATGTCTTTTCCCTCCTGAAGTTACTGTGTTCCTGATGAGGAAGAGTTACTTCTTATCAACCTATCCCTCTTTCTTTCTGAAGAGATGGAAGGTGAGGCTGTGGAGAAGATGGGACTTGGGGAAGGAGGCAATCGGGCAGTGCCAGTCCCGGATGAAGAAGAGGGAGTGGTTCAATCAACAGACATACCAGGTAATTACCCCTTGGTGTCCACAGGCTCTTCCCCTGCTGCACATGATCTCCCACCTGATCTGTTAGAATGGAGAGAGTGTTCCCAGGGAGGCCAGAGGCAGCTCTGGGGGTGAGGTCGTGGCTCTTATTGCCCTCAAAATTGCACTTCTTACCCAAAAAATCAGTGTTCTGGCCGCAAAAATCACTGTTCTGGCTCCCCAGAAAAGCGTTCTGGCCCTACAAATGAGAGGTCTGGCACCAAAAATCTTTCTTCTTGCCCCTGAAATCAGTATTTTGGCCCCAAAATCAGTGTTCTGGCCCCAAGAATCACTGTTCTGGTGCCACAAATCATTGTTCTGGCCACAAAAATTGGTGTTCCATCCCTAAAACTGAATCTTCCTTCCCCAGCCATTGGCTGTAGGCACTGAGGCTCGAAGGAATCAAAGCCAGGGATCTAGAAATGGGGGTTCTGTCCCCAAAAGAGCTCTTCTTACCCACAAAATGGGAATTCTGATCCCCAAAATCAGTGTTCTGACCCCAACCAAGGGTCTGTGGGCTCTGAGGAAAGCATGAATCAAAGCCAGGGGTCTGGGAATGGGGGTTCTGGCTCAAAAAAATTAAAGTTCTAGCCCCCCAAATCGCTTTTCTGACCTTGTTGGTTTGGATATGAGGCCATCAGAACAGCGCTCAGCAGAGGATGGGGAAGGTCACACTTAATGGGATACAGGTCCTGCCGAACCTGCATCCCAGAGGAGGCTGGGAGTCCCTCGGGCACAACAGGGAGGGATCCCTTCTTGGAACTGGGGTCCAAAGGGATGCGCTGAGGGATCAGGCACAGCCTTAGAGGGAACTTGTACCGTCCCTCTGCATCCTCTGCCTGAGCCATGCTGAGGCTTTACCTTTCTCTCACTCTTGGCAGTCCTGTCCCACCCTAGGGAAGCCACCACGGCAGATTTATTCTTTATTTCAAGAGAATCCAGGTCCTGAGTAGTGTTACGGGAGGCAATAAGAGTGGACAAGTCCTGAGAACTGGAGGAGAGGCAGCTCCTGTCTGTCCCTAGTTAAATTGCCTCCTGAAGATGCCCCCTCCCTGAGGGGGAACGGTTCCATCTGATCCAACTCCCACATATTTCTTGAGACGGGCACAGAAGCTGTGCAGAAGGAGGTGTTTTCAGAAGGGAGCAGTGGCTCAGTGTCATCCCTGACAAAGGATCGGAGGTGATGCTGGCCTCCAGCACACCAGGGAACTGCTGGCCTCTGGTCATCCAGTGTCACCCACCAGGGAGGAGGGAGAACTGGGGGGTCCTTCCCCTTGTGGAGCTTGAGGCCATTCCCTCTTGTCCCATCCCCTGTCCCTTGGGAGAAGAGCCCAGCTCCCTCCTCTCCACAACCTCCTTTCAAGGAGTTGGAGAGAGCAATGAGGTCTCCCCTCAGCCTCCTTTTCTCCAGCCTGAACACCTCCAGCTCACTCAGACGCTCCTCTTCTTCTCCAGCCCCCTCACCAGCTTTGTTGCTCTTCTCTGGACTCGCTCCAGAGCCTCAACATCCTTCTTGTGCTGAGGGGCCCAGAACTGACCCCAGGATTCGAGTAGCAGTCTCACCAGTGCTGAGTACAGAGGGAGAAGAACATCCCTGGCACTGCTGGCCACGCTGTTTCTGATCCAAGCCAAGATGCCATTGGCCTTCTTGGCCACCTGGGCCCCTGCTGGCACATCTTCAACCAACACCCCCAGGTTCTTCTCCTCCAGGCAGGTTTCAGCCAGAATTCTTCTAGTCTGGAGCTGCTCAGGGTTGTTGTGCCCCACGTGCAGGACCCGGCAGACCAAAGGTGCTGCCAGCTCTCCAAAGGGGCACAGGACAGACTGACGTTCCCAATTGCTCCTCCAGGTGTGGCCAGCGAGACAACCCAGGATGCCACAAATGTTCCCAGGACCCAAGACATGCGAGCGTTCTACACAGGTGTAGCAGTAACCCTGGGTTCCCTGGCGCTTGTGATCCTGCTGTGCGCTGTCAGCATCTGGGTGTGGAGGAGCAGAGAAAAGTGAGTTGCTGATTCCCTCCAAGGCTCCTGCAGGGGTTGCTGGTAGCCACGAGGTGTTAGTGGCCAGGCTGCTGGGCAGCGGTGAAGGAGGCCTTGGCCTAAATGCTCTGCTGAGCTTTCTGCTGCTGCTGGGTGATTTAATTGGCTCTTCAACTCCTGGGCCTTCTTCTCTGGAGCCCCCTGCCTGGGGCCAGGGGGAGCTCAAGCTGACCAGGCCTGGACACCAGCAGCCCCAGGAGAACCAGGCGTGGGCAAAGCCAGATCAGGGCAAGAGCAGGGGCTGAGGGGCTCCCAGCCCAGGGTGGGTGTTGGCAGCCATGCCAGCTCGGGGCCGTACCATGAAGGACAGTCCCTGTCCTCCATCTGTAGTGGAGGCTAAAGCACCTTTTCTCTCCACAGGATCCTCTCTGCAATCTCAGGAGCCCGTGTAGAAACCAGCAGCCTCTGACGAACCGGAGGGAAGCAGCAGCCGACTCTATATGAGTGATAAAGCAAGCTTCAACTTTATTGTGCCGTGCAACTTCATTTATACTATTTTCTTACATACTTGTCATAATATGATTGGTTTCTTACAGCTACTCGTTTCATTACTATTGGTCAAATACTACGTAACGGCTATCTATGGGCAGTTCCACAAGCTCCTGGGTATGCCCTGTTCCTCTCCCCCATCGCCAACTTTCTCACAGTTGTTTATCTAACTGTCCAAGGTTGGTATGCCCGTGTGCTTCTCCCTTTATCAGCATGATTTACAGTTTATGCTATGGCACAGCTCTTGCACAGAGCCGTGTCCCTGCTCTGCAAGCCATTCTCCAACAAGCTGCCCCTCGCACACCCACAGCCCATCCAGCCGCCCCGGCAGCCCTGAGAGCGGGAGCCAATGCCAGCAGCCTCCAGACGCAGTTGTTATTGACATGGCCCCCAAAGCCTCCCCCAGCCCGTCGGTGGCCCTGCTGCCACAGGACCAAGGCCAAAAGCTCCTGCTTGGAGAGCTAAGAGCTGATCCATCACTTCCAGACCAGCCCATCCCTGGTGTCCCTGATGGTGAAAAACCTTCAGCCCTGCAGCCTCCGGATGTGGCTCTAAATGAAATTGTCCCCGTGGCCCCACCACCCAAACACTTCCAGCCCTGCTCACCAGTGTGCGGAGACAGCGTAAAACCACCTGCCCCTTGCAAGCCCCCAGGCGTGTTTTCAGTGTCCCTGCTGCTGCCCGGCAATTCCAACATCAGCCTGCAGCTCAAAACCAAGTGCTCCTTGTGTGACCCTTAGCTCATTGTCAGCCCTACAACCTGCAGCAGCAGGAATCTTCATTCAAAGGAAACCTTCATGTCACGGTCCTCCAAGATGTTCTGGAGGCTGCAGGGCTGGATAAATCCATCTAGGAGCCGATCCACAGTGTGACGTCTCTTTAGAACAAGGTCTCTGCTGGGACTTTGGCAGAGGATGGGGGCACAGCAACTCCACCAGCAGCCACGGAAAGGACCAGCGTCAAAGGTGCCAGAGAGCACCACGTCCCCTGGGGCTGCAGGGACCCGAGGCCACCGGTGCCGCTCCCACTTCGGGGGTTTAGTGCTGGTAGAAGGAGACTGAATGTGGGAATCTTCGGGCCACTGAGAAATGAAAGCAGGAGGGGTGTGGGAGACTGGTAGTTGGAGGGAGTTGGGATGGGGGGATCTATGTTGAAATAAATCTGATGTTCTGCACTTGAGAGGTGAGCGATAGTCACTGATATAGGGTTGTGTTTGGTTTGGGAAATACGTGATTGTGAAGGATGGTGCGATGGCTGCAGTGCTGGCAACTGCTGGTGTTGTTGGAAGGAGCCCTTGTGAAACGCCCCTTTGAGCCATTGAAAGACAACGCTGGATGCCTTCAGCCGCCATTCCCAGACCCCTGGCTTTGATCCCTGCTTTCCTCAGTGCCAGCAACTCACGGGTTGGGGCCAGAACACCGAGTTTTGTGGCCAGAACACCAAGTTTTGGAGGGCAGGGACACGTCCCACTAGATCACGCTGCCCAAGGTTCCATCCAACACCTGGATGTTGAGTCGGTTGTCAATCAACACCTCCAGGTCCTTCTCCTCCAGGCAGCTTTCCAGTCAGACTTCTCCTAAAGAAGAAGAACAGGGGAAAAAGTTCTTTTTCCCCACATGGTGCGAGACAAAAGGACTCTTGCACAGGGAGTATAGTTCCTAACTCAACAGGAGCTGGGAGCTGCTGCTTTGCACAAGGTGTGACCCCTCTGATCAGGCTGATGGGAGGTGTCTTGGTAGCAAGCACCACTTCCCAGCTCCTGCTGGATTCCCCTCGGAAGAAAATGGGCAAAGTGTCTCTTACTTTCATGCAGGTTCTAAACACAGCAGGGGCTAGAGGAGTGCCTCATATGAAAGGTACCATTCTGTTTCTCTAAAGAGACAATCTCTGCCTTGCATACGGTCAGCCCCTTCCCTGGAACACACACAGACAAGTGGTTGCTGCTCCGTTCCGAGTCACGATGTCACCTGTCAGCTGCTGCTTGGCACTGTGTGACCCCACAGCAGGGCAGGGATCTGCTTTTCCTGCTAAACTTCTCCTAGTCGGATGGTAAGGATCCAGCTCGCTGTGTGAGGTGTTGGGTTATACAGTATTTATTCCCGTGGCACTGCTTTGTGAAATGCAGTCCAAAACATACTGCAGGTTGCCTGAAGACTGATATAAAATTCCAATATTATCCTCCATTCCTTCCTCTTCCACACATCTTACAGGCTAAAAGCCGAGCTGGGTACCAGGTAGCTCCATGCAAGGCTCAGGATCTGAGTGTGTGCTCAGAAAGGGCTCCCTTCCCTCCAGCCTGTATCCTGCTGGCCAGAAAGCACATTGCCAGAGCAGAGACAGCTTGAGGGATGCTTTATTGCCCTTGTCTAGGCTCCAGAGAATGAGGAAGGTCTTTAGTCTCCAGTCCTGTCAATCCCACCAATTCTCATCTGCATTCAGATGGGTCCAAAGGTGTTTTTAAAAGAAAATATAATGAGGGGATGCACTTGGGCAAATGAAAATCTTGGCTGCCTTTTTATCCCTTCTCAGGCACTTTGCATCCTTCTCTGATGAGAGCTGTTGTCATTCAGGGCAGCCCATCAGCTTCTGGTGCTGGGAGCAGATACGGGCTGGGCACCGTCCTCCTCTCCTGGAGACAGCCACATACACACTCTGCTCATTTCCTCCTCGATAAAGATTCCATCCTGCTTTGAACCTTTCCATATTCCATTTGGCTGGTCAGATAGAAGCCCCTGTACAGTCCACTCACAAAGATTATTTTTTGTTTTGGCGCTATATTAGCAAAATAAATTCCTGAGTTGCCTTTTCCTCACTCTTTTTGTTCCTGGACAAGGATACGGCTGCTGCAGTCCCTGTCATGCAGGGCTCTTCCAAGCCCTGTTACAAGCGTGGATGAAATCTTACTCCTCCCTTGTGTGACCTGTAGGTGTTACTCTCATTATCTGAAGGCAAAACTCGGTTCTGAAGAAATGAGTGGCCTTGTTTTCAGAGGCAGTTGCTGTCTGCGGCTTCCATGGGATGTTGTCCTTGACATTATGGCCAGGAGTGATGTGTCTGAGACTACCAAGCTAATCAACGACTGCTGCAAATAATAAAGGGAGGCAGGAGTTCAAAGCTGGATGCCCTCCAGTGATATAATCTCTCTATTTATTTTTCTTAAGTGCTGCCAATTTCCATGTGAAGGCAAAGAGAAGGCAAATGTGTTCCTTCTTATGAAATAAGCCAGAAGGTATGATTGTGGTCCTGCAGAGGCACAGTTCAGTGCACACCTCAATGGAACTGACTGAGCAAGACCTGGCTGCAATGCCAGTTCCTAGGGAAGCAAAGTGTTTCTCGGAGAGCGCCATGGAGATAGCAGATCTTGGTGTGACAAATAAAAGCTCTGCCATCTGGCAGGAGAGGAGGAAACAAAGCTTGGAGAGTTAGCATTAACTTTTGAATATGGTAAGCTCTGCAGGCAAAAGGATGAAGCGCATTGGCTGTCTTGGGTTTCCCAATGAACTTATTTAATGGAAAAATGCTACTGACAACCGCCTTTGGAACATTTCTCCTTGTTTTCCAGCAGAGTGAAGACAATGATGGAGCTTTCCTCAAGTGGATTCCCACATGGTTTGTCCATATGAGTATAAATGATGAGCAGGTGATGAGCTCTTCTACAAACAACTGAGTGTATTCTCAAAATCGCTACCTCTAGTCCTTGTGGGAGACTTCAATTTCCCAGATATAGGCTGGGAGTATAATACAGCAGAAAGGAAGCTGTCCCGGAGGTTCCCGGAGTGTGTGGAAGACAACTTCCTCACACAGCTGGTGAGCGAACCGACAAGGGACGGTGCCCTCCTGGACCTGCTGTTTGTGAACAGAGAAGGACTGGTGGGGGATGTGAAGGTTGGAGGATGCTTGGGGCAAAGCCATCATGAGATGATAGAGTTCTCAGTGCAGGGTAAGATGAAGAAGGAGGTTAGCAGAACAGTCGCCCTCAACTTTCAGAGAGCAGACTTTGGGCTGTTCAGAAGGCTGGTCGGAAAAGTCCCATGGGAGGCGCTCCTTGAAGGCAAAGGTGTCCATGAGGGCTGGGCGCTCTTCAAGAAGGAACTCCTAGCAGCTCAGGAGAAAGCCATCCCCAAGTTCCGGAAAAGTAGCCGGCGGGGTAAGAAACCAGCGTGGTTGAGTAGGGAGGTCCTGAGAGACATCAATAGGAAGAGGAGGGTCTACGACCTCGGGAGGAAGGGGCAGGCATCCTGGGTGGACTATAGGGAGGAGGTGAGAATGTGCAGGGAAAAAGTCATGAGGGCTAAGGCCCAACTAGAAATGCGATTGGCCAAGACTGTGAAAGACAACAAAAAGTCTTTCTACAAATACATCAACAGCAAAAGGAGGGCTAGGGAGAATCTCCAGTCCCTGGTAGATGCAGAGGGAACAAGAGTAACAAGGGACAAAGACAAGGCTGAAGTGCTCAATGCCTACTTTGCCTCAGTCTTTAACAGTAAGGAAAATTGTTCCCTCTGTACACAACCCCAGGGGTTGGAAGAGAGGTATGAGATTCCCAAGGTCCAAGAGGAGGTGGTTAGAGACTTGCTTGCCCAGCTAGACGCCCACAAGTCTATGGGGCCGGATGGAGACCACCCAAGAGTTTTGAAGGAACTGGAGGATGTGCTGGCCAAACCCCTTTCCATCATCTTCCAACAGTCCTGGATGACTGGGGAGGTTCCGCTGGACTGGAGGCTGATGTCATGCCCATATATAAGAAGGGGCGCAGGGATGATTGGGGAACTACCGGCCTGTCAGCCTGATCTCGGTACTGCGGAAAGTCATGGAGTGGGTGATCTTGAGTGCTATCAAGAAGCACTTGCATGAGAACCAGGTGATCAGGCCCAGTCAACACGGGTTCATGAAAGGCAGGTCTTGCCAGAGTGATCTGATCACCTTCTATGACCAAGTGACTAAACTCATGGACGAGGGAAAGGCTGTGGATGTATCTTCCTGGACATTAGTAAAGCCTTTGATACAGTTTCTCACAGCATTCTGCTTCGGAAACTGTCGGCCTCTGGCCTGGACAGGCGCACACTCTCCTGGGTGAAAATCTGGTTGAATGGCCGGGCCCAGAGAGTGGTGGTAAATGGAGTTAAATCCAGCTGGAGGCCAGTTACAAGTGGGGTTCCCCAGGGCTCAGTCCTGGGTCCAGTCCTGTTTAATGTCTTTATCAACGACCTGGATGAAGGCATCGAGTGCTCCCTTAGCAAGTTTGCAGATGACACCAAGCTGGGTGGAAGTGTCGATCTGCTGGAGGGTCGGGAGGCTCTGCAAAGGGACCTGAACAGGCTGGACCGCTGGGCTGAGACCAACGGCAGGAGGTTTAACACGGCCAAATGCCGGGTCCTGCACTTGGGGCACAACAACCCTAAGCAGAGGTACAGACTAGGAGAAGCCTGGCTGGAAAGCTGCCAGGAGGAGAAGGACCTGGGGGTGCTGGTTGACAGTGACTGAACATGAGCCAGCAGTGACCTAGGTATCCAAAAAGGCCAATGGCATCTTGGCTTGTATCCGAATCGGCGTGGCCAGCAGGGCCAGGGAGGTTATTCTCCCTCTGGACTCAGCACTAGTGAGACCGCACCTCGAGTTCTGTGTATAGTTCTGGGCCCCTCACCACAAGAGGGATGTTGTGGCTCTGGAGCGAGTGCAGAGAAGAGCAACAAAGCTGGTGAAGGGGCTGGAGAACAAATCTTATGAGGAGTGACTGGGAGAGCTGGGGTTGTTTAGCCTGGAGAAGAGGAGGCTGACGGGAGACCTTATTACTCTCTACAACTACCTGAGGGGAGGTTGTGGAGAGGAGGGAGCTGGCCTCTTCTCCCAAGTGACAGGGGACAGGATGAGAGGGAATGGCCTCAAGCTCCGCCAGGGCTGATTTAGGCTTGAGATTAGGTAAAAATTCTTTACGGAGAGGGTGGTTAGGCATTGGAACGGTCTGCTCAGGGAGGTGGTTGAGTCACCATCCCTGGAGGTGTTTAAGGTGAGGGTGGATGAGGTACTTAGGAGCATGATTTAGGGATTGGTGGGAATGGTTGGACTCGACGATCCGGTGGGTCTCTCCCAACCTGATTATTCTGTGATTCTGTGTGTGATTCTGTGATTCTGTGATTCTGTGATTCTGTGATTGTGAAGGATGGTGCGATGGCTGCAGTGCTGGCAACTGCTGGTGTTGTTGGAAGGAGCCCTTGTGAAACGGCCCTTTGAGCCAATGAAAGACAACGCTGGATGCCCTCAGCCCCCATTCCCAGACCCCTGGCTTTGATCCCTGCTTTCCTCACTGCCAACAACTTACGAGTTGGGGCCAGAACACCAAGTTCTGGGGCCAGAACACCGATTTTTGGAGGGCAGGGACATGTCCCACTAGATCAGGCTGCTCAAGGTTCCATCCAATCAGGCTTTCAACATCTGGTTGTTGATTCAACACCTCCAGGTCCTTCTCCTCCAGGCAACTTTCCAGTCAGACTTCTAGTCTGGAGCTGCTCAGGGTTGTTGTGCCCCAAGTGCAGGACCCAGCATTTTGCCTTGTTAAACCTCATCCCATTGGTCTCTGCCCATGGATCCAGCCTGTTCAGATCCCTTTGGACCTCCCAACCCTCCAGCAGATCATAGAATCATAGAATCATAGAATCATAGAATCATAGACCATAGTCTCTATGGGATGGCTGTGGATCCCTCTTGGCCCCCATTGGTTCCAATTGGTTCCCATAGAGTTCTTTTGGGTTCCATTGGTTCCCATTGGTTTCTGCTGGCTCTCTATAGGTCTCGATGGGTCCCGATATGTCTCTATGGGGTTACTGTGGGTGCTTTTGGTTCCCATTTTTTCCCAGTGTATTTTACTGGGTTTTGTTGGGTTCTGTGTGGTTCTATTGGGTTTGCTGGGTTCCGTTGGGTTCTTCTTGATTCCAATGGTATCTATTGGGTGTCTATGTGTCTCTATGTATCTCTGTGGATCCCTATGGGTGTCTATGGTTTGGCCGTGTTTTCCATTGGTTCCCATTGGGTTTTATTCTCTTCCATTGTGTTCTGTTGGGTTTGATGGGGTTCTGTTGAGTTCTGGCATGTTCTGTAGAATTCTGTTGAGGTCTGCTGGGTTCTATTTGGTTCTGTTGGGTTCTATTTGGTTCTTTTGGATTCTATTGGCTCTTTTTTGTAATATTGGGTTTTGTTGTGTTCTGTTGTGTTCCATTGAGTTCTGTTGAGTTTTGTTGGGTTCTCCTGGGTTCTATTTGGGTTGTTTGGGTTCTATTCGGTTCTACTGGGTTCTATGGGGCTCTATTGTGTCCCGTTGGGTTCTGTCAGTTTCTATTGCTTTTTGTTGGGTTCTGTTGTGTTCTATTGGTTTCTATTTCGTTCTTTTGTGTTGTCTTTGGATTTGTTGGGTTCTGTTGGTTTCTAAAGTGTTCTGTTGTGTTCTTTTGGGTTCTGTTTGCTTCTTTTGGGTTCTATTGGGTTCTTCTGGGTTCTATTGGGTTCTTTTCGTTTCTTTTGGGTTCTGTTAGGTTCTGTTGTGTTCTGTTAGGTTCTATTGATTTCTGTTTGTTTATTTTGGATTCTGTTGATTTCTATTGGTTTCTATGGGGTTCTTTCAGATCCTTTTTGGTTCTGTTGGATTCTATTTGTTTCTGTTATATTCTGTTGGTTTCTGTTCGGTTCTGTCGGGTTCTATTGGGTTCCATAGGGCTCAGTTGGATTCTATTGACCTTTGGGTTTTTCCTCTTGTGTTATATTGGTTTCTCTTGGTTCTCTTGGGTTCTACTGGGTCTCTATGGTCTCTGTGGGCCCGATGGGTCTCTATGGTCTCTATGGGGCAGGAGGACACAGCCAGGAGAGCTGACCCTCGGTGACCAGAGGGAGATCCCATGACATAGATGCCATGATTAGCAATAAAAACTGTGCCAGAAGAAGGAAGAAGTGGAGATTTTTATCATGCAAGGTAGACTGGTGGGATGCCAAGTGATGGCATCTGCATTGGTTTTGGGTTTGGATTATGTTGGATTTTGTCTTTTTTTTCTTTTACCTGTTAAACTATGTTGTGCTTGGCCCACAAGTGAAAAATCATCTCCATGAAGCACATGGGGAGAGACCTGGCCAGCTGAGGATTGCTCTGAGAAGATGGACCTGGGCACCAGGACCTTTGCTTGTCCTCACTCAGAAGAGACCCCCACCAATCCCATGCCCTTTCAAAAGAGAGTTTCCAAAGAAATATTGATCTTCTGGAACTTCCTCAGCCTGGAGAAGAGAAGGCATTTGGGAGACAACATAGCAAATGTCGAGTACCTGAACGGAGTCACTAAGAAAGCTGGGGAGGGTCTTTTTTTCAAGGGTCATGGAGTGATAGGATGACAGGGTGCGTCTTTATGGTTTAGGGAAGATTTAGATTAGACATTAGGAAGAAATTGTTGACAAAGAAAGTGGTGAGGCCCCGGCCCAGGTTGCCCAGGGAAGCTGTGGATGCCCCCTCCCTGGAGGTGTTCAAGGCCAGCTTGAATGCAGCAGGGTCCAGGGGGAGGTGTCCCTGTCCATGGCTAAGGGGTGGGAACTGGATGGGCTTTAAGGTCCCTTCCAACCCAAACCTGAAAAGTAGGGAAATATTAATTTCAAGTAAAACATATTTTACTGAGTTGCACTTTGAAATCTTCCTCTTTAACCACACTGGGAAATGACTCCAAGGAGCTGCGCAAAGCTTGAAACCTGAAGAAATCTCCAGGAAGATAAAGAGCTCGTTAAGGCTTTCTGTACTTTAGTGAGAGCCAGGGAGGATTTGCTGATGAGATTTTGAACCTCAGCTACTGAGAGAAGATGGAGCAAAGCTCTCAGGTAGTCAAACGCAGAACTCAGAGTACCCTGACATATTAATTGGTCTCAGAGAGGATTGTGTCTAACAAAGTGTCCCTAGGGACTCGTTAGAGCCAATAATTGGAGGCCATGATTGCAGGAGGTAAAAGGCACTGTGTGGGCAGCTGTGGTGCTGAGAAAATTCTGGGTTTCCTTGGTGAAGCAGAAAGGCCAAGCTCTGACCCCCAAGCCCTGGGAAGGCAGATCTGGCTTTGACTCCAATGACACCGGTGTCATGAACATTCCCGCATTGCTGAATCAAACTGGGAGCAGTTATTCCATGCAATTCCAAACTGAGTAACTCCTGTAGAGTTATGGGAGATGCCAAAGCTCTTACACAGCTCCATGGAGTTGTAGAAGACTTGGGTAATAGAAGGGTAGGGTATAAGAGCGTTGAGTCATCGAAGAGTGACAGAAAACTTGGGTGTGAGAAGAGTCAGGTGAGAGATGGTTTGAGTCCTAGAGGAGTAACAGAGGAGAGCAGTCATAGAAGGTTTATAGAAGTGTTGGGTCATAGAATTCCCATAACGGAATTGGGTCAAAGATGATTGAAGTCAGAAAAGGGACATAGAATATTTGGGCCATGGAAGAGTCAAATCATGGAAATGTGACTTTATTTGGGCTTTAGAAGGGTTTGGTCTTAGAAGGGTCACAAAAGGGTTGGTTCAGAGTCATTAAACAATCAGGTCATGGAAGAATCTGGTCACAGAAGGTTCATAGAAGAGTCAGGTCTTGGAAAGAAGCATCATAGAACAGACAGACAACAGTCTTGTCATAGAATGAAGTGTTGTCTCATAGAAGGCTTGAGTCATGGAAGGGACTGATCGTGTAAGAGAGGGGTCACAGAAGAGTTGAGTTATAGATGAGTCACGTCCTAGAGGGATAATAGAAAAGTTCAGTCATAGAAGGTTCATAGAAGTCTCAGGTCACAGAATTTTTGGGTAACAGAAGCGTCAAGTCACAGAAACATGGGAGTTTATTTGGATAATAGAAGAGTTAGGTCAGAGAAGGGTCATCCAAGAGTCAGTTAATGGAAGGGTCAAGTCATAACATGGTTGGGTCATAGATTATTGAAGTCATAGAGGAGTCAGGTCAAAGAAAGTCATAGAAAGATCATAGAAGAATTGGGTCAGAGAAGGCTTGATTCATAGCAGGCTCAGTTTTTGAAGAGTCGGGTCATAGAGGAGTCATAGAAGAGTGGGCTGGTAGAAGGGCTGGTTCATAGAAGAGTCGGGTCATAGAAATGTCAGGACCTAGATGATTTGTGTAACAAAGGACCAGCATCAATCCCAGAGAGCACCACGTCCCCTGGAGCTGCGGGGACAGGAGGGCACTGGTGCCGCTCCCACTTTGGGGGTTTAGTGCTTCTAGAAAGAAACTGAACGTGGGAATCTTCGAGCCACTGAGAAACGAAAGCAGGAGGGGTGTGGGAGGCTGGTAGTTGCAGGGAGTTGGGATGGGGGGATCTGTGTTGAAATAAATCTGATGTTCTGCACTGGAGAGTTGAGCGATAATCACTGATATAGGGTTGTGCTTGGTTTGGGAAATACATGATTGTGAAGGATGGTGCGATGGCTGCAGTGCTGGCAACTGCTGGTGTTGTTGGAAGGAGCCCTTGTGAAACGGCCCTTTGAGCCAATGAAAGACAACGTTGGATGCCCTCAGCCGCCATTCCCAGACCCCTGGCTTTGATCCCTGCTTTCCTCACTGCCAACAACTCACGAGTTGGGGCCAGAACCCCGAGTTTTGGGGCCAGAACACCAATTTTTGGAGGACAGGGACATGTCCCACTACATCAGGCTGCTCAAGGTTCCATCCAACCAGGCCTTCAGCACCTGGATGTTGAGTCAGTTGTCAATCAACACCTCCAGGTCCTTCTCCCTCAGGCAGATTTCCAGCCAGACTTCTCCTAAAGAAGAAGAACAGGGGGGAAAAGTTCTTTTTCCCCACATGGTGTGAGACAAAAGGACTCTTGCACAGCGAGTATAGTTCCTAACTCATGAGGAGCTGGGAGCTGCTGCTTTGCTCAAGGTGTGATCAGGCTGATGGGAGGTGTCTTGGTAGCAAGCACCACTTCCCAGCTCCTGCTGGCTTCCCCTCGGAAGAAAATGGGCAAAGTGCCTTTTACTTTCATGCAGGTTCTAAACACAGCAGGGGCTAGAGGAGTGCCTCATATGAAAGGTACCATTCTGTTTCTGTGAAGAGACAATCTCTGCCTTGCATACGGTCAGCCCCTTCCCTGGAGCACACACAGACAGGTGGTTGCTGCTCCGTTCCGAGTCACGATGTCACCCGTCAGCAGCTGTTTGGCACTGTGTGACCCCAGGGCAGGGCAGGGATCTGCTTTTCCTGCTAAATTTCTCCTAGTCGGATGGTAAGGATCCAGCTCGCTGTGTGAGGTGTTGGGTTATACAGTATTTATTCCCGTGGCACTGCTTTGTGAAATGCAGTCCAACACATACTGCAGGTTGCCTGAGGACTGATATAAAAGTCCAATATTATCCTCCATTCCTTCCTCTTCCACACATCTTACAGGCTAAAAGCCAAGCTGGGTACCAGGTAGCTCCATGCAAGGCTCAGGATCTGAGTGTGTGCTCAGAAAGGGCTCCCTTCCCTCCAGCCTGTATCCTGCTGGCCAAAAAGCACATTGCCAGAGCAGAGACAGCTTGAGGGATGCTTTATTGCCCTTGTCTAGGCTCCACAGAATGAGGAAGGTCTTTAGTCTCCAGTCCTGTCAATCCCACAAATTCTCATCTGCATTCAGATGGGTCCAAAGGTGTTTTCAAAAGAAAATATAATGAGGGGATGCACTTGGGCAAATGAAAATCTTGGCTGCCTTTTTATCCCTTCTCAGGCACTTTGCATCCTTCTCTGATGAGAGCTGTTGTCATTCAGGGCAGCCCATCAGCTTCTGGTGCTGGGAGCAGATACGGGCTGGGCAGCGTCCTCCTCTCCTGGAGACAGCCACATACACACTCTGCTCATTTCCTCCTCGATAAAGCTTCCATCCTGCTTTGAACCTTCTCATATTCCATTTGGCTGGTCAGATAGAAGCCCCTGTACAGTCCACTCACAAAGATTATTATTTGTTTTGGAGCTATATTAGCAAAATAAATTACTGAGTTGCCTTTTCCTCACTCTTTATTCCTGGACAAGGATACGGCTGCTGCAGTCCCTGTCATGCAGGGCTCTTCCAAGCCCTGTTACAAGCGTGGATGAAATCTTGCTCCTCCCTTGTGTGACCTGTAGGTGTTACTCTCATTAACTGAAGGCAAAACTCGGTTCTGAAGTAATGAGTGGCCTTGTTTTCAGAGGCAGTTGCTGTCTGCGGCTTCCATGGGATGTTGTCCTTGACATTATGGCCAGGAGTGATGTGTCTGAGACTACCAAGCTAATCAATGACTGCTGCAAATAATAAAGGGAGGCAGGAGTTCAAAGCTGGATGCCCTCCAGTGATATAATCTCTCTATTTATTTTTCTTAAGTGCTGCCAATTTCCATGTGAAGGCAAAGAGAAGGCAAATGTGTTCCTTCTTATGAAATAAGCCAGAAGGTATGATTGTGGTCCTGCAGAGGCACAGTTCAGTGCACACCTCAATGGAACTGACTGAGCAAGACCTGGCTGCAATGCCAGTTCCTAGGGAAGCAAAGTGTTTCTCGGAGAGCGCCATGGAGGTAGCAGATCTTGGTGTGACAAATAAAAGCTCTGCCATCTGGCAGGAGAGGAGGAAACAAAGCTTGGAGAGTTAGCATTAACTTTTGAATATGGTAAGCTCTGCAGGCAAAAGGATGAAGCGCAATGGCTGTCTTGGGTTCCCCAATGAACTTATTTAATGGAAAAATGCTATTGACAACCGCCTTTGGAACATTTCTCCTTGTTTTCCAGCAGAGTGAAGACAATGATGGAGCTTCCCTCAAGTGGATTCCCACATGGTTTGTCCATATGAGTTACTGAGTTTGTCTTGTGTCTCAGATCCCTGGTGACCTATTTTGCCCTGAGGTTGGCCTCCTTCTCTTCCCAAACGGGGACTGAACATGCTGCATCCTGATGTAAGTGGAGGCCTTAGTCCCTTCCTCTCAGCACAAGAACCTGTTTCATGAAGCCCCAGTACTGTGGAGGGTTAGCAGGGGCGAGCAGTGGGATAAAGAAGGATAAAACAGTGGCTACAGAGGAGACTAGAATATCCCTCCACCCCATCCTCTCTTTTGCTGTAGAGGTAGAATAAATTTGTGACTGTGAGCTCATCAATGGTAATAGTGGGCCGGTAAGAGCACATAAGCTGTGTAATATGGAAAAGCCCCTTCCCTGGTAACAAATTCTGCTTCACAGATGTTCAGTCAATATGCTGTCAGATTATAAAAAGAAACTTGTTCAGGATGGTTATGGTGCCCACACTATCACAGAGATATATTTATACTACCATTCTGCTTTAATTTAAGCTCCTGACATGATTACCACAAGTCCAGGTGTTTGATACCTGACCACTGGAGAGGCAAAGCAGCTGTAGCTCCCAATAAATGTAGAATATTTAGAGGCTGAGGTCATTTTGGCTTGTTATATGTGGTGTCTTTATCACTGATCTGTTTCTCCAAACATCTATCCTGCAAACACACTCAAAGTATTTTCTGTCATGCCAGGTCTAGACAGTCAGTCTACGTGCAAGGCAGCATGTTCAGGGGATGCAAATCAGTGAAGAGCAGAGCACAAAGCCTGCGAGACAGACACCAGGACTTGTTCCTCCTTCCTAAAAATGCTACTGACTGGAAACTAAAGCAGAGGCTTTTAGAGCACCAAACCCAACCAGCCTTTTCAGGTTGGAATTAAAGAACCACCCTGTCTGGACATGGCTGCGATTCCTCGTGGTCTGTGGGACTGGCAGGAGTGTGAGGTGCTGGAGCCTATTTATGGGGACACGTTTTGAGTTGTACATAGCAGCACTCTCTATCCAGAGGAATGAGAGTATGAAGGACAGGGATAGAAGACACCTTCTGCCTATTTATTCCTTCCACTGGCAAAAAGGTGCCTATTTCCACGTAGCAGCCGATTCCTGCCCAGTGGAAACTAGAGAGAGGCGGCTCTGTTAGTTTTCATTCACTGCCCAGTGTTTCTCTACGCCTTAAGATCATGGTTAGTGATTCAATGGCAATTCCCTGGGTCTAGGAAGGAGCCTTTCCTCTCTTCGTATGCACTTGTGAGACGTCCCACAAGTCCGGGCACAGGTGATCTAACATGCTGCACTGTAGGGTTCTTCATCACCTGCTGAATTCTTCGGACTCTCTCAGCAGGGATTTCCTTTTTCTTTTCATTCTCATTAATGTCTCCTCTCTTCACTCCTGCCTCCCATCTGGAGAAATGACATCTCCCTCTTGTCACCTGCCATTACCTTTCAGACAAGGGAAGTAAGAAGATCTCAAGCTGACAGACACCTAAGGTTTCTAATAAGACTAGAATTTGAGATTAGTCATATGAGAAGCACGTTCACATAGCAAAGCCTGAGGTTGGGCGGTGCTGGTGATATTTACCAGACACACGTGTCTGGAAGAAAGACTGTGACAAGGTCTCTGAGGCTGAAGTGCAGGCCAGTCAAGGTGGGATGTAGCTGCTTGTGGAGGGGCTGACAGCTCGTGCAGGGAGGAAATCTCATCTGCAGAAAACTGACGAGATCTACAATTGCTTGCCTGCCAGAGGCAGCAGTGTCCACAAAGCCGAGTTTATCTCTTAACACAGGGCTGAAATCACAGAATCAAGAAGACATATCTATACAGTGGGCTTTTCATAAAGATTTGCTCCCAAAGCCATCATTGCCCTCCCAGAAGAGCTCCAGTGCTGGGCTGCAGCTGACCAGGGCAACCTGGATCAAAGCCAGTTTGAGTCTTTCCCCGGTGAACTACCCTGTTTCCTTTGACCCAAGTGTCTTCCCCTGACTTCACCTCCCCCAGAAGTCAACAGCAGATAATCTGCCTTCTTTCTGTCAGCCAGGCAAGGTTAGCAGCAGCCGCATTGCTGCGTCTCTTTGCTTGGCAGCCAGTTGCTAGAACAGAAAACATAGTCAGGTTCCTCTTTTTTATTTCTTTCACTGAAAATTTGCTTTCTCTTTCTTCTCTGATAACTCCAGGAGGTTTGCTGATGAATCTTACCCTTACCCTTACCCTTACCCTTTCTGCGTTCCTCTTTCTGCGTGCACTGGCATTTTGTCTCACTGTGAGGAATCCAATTAACTCAACAAAACTCCTAAAGGCAACGGGCTGTCAGTCTCTGTTGTTTGTTGTGGACTATCTCCAGTGGATACCACCGGCAGCCCTTTAGGTATCTGTGCTCTTCTGTGATACTCAAATGACAAGGTGTAGATCTATCTTGCAAACATTTCTGTATCATGAAGATTTAGATGCTTGTACTGGTTCATTTCTAAAATGAAGTAGCACCAAAGCACCAGTTGACCCTGCCTGGAATTTACTTTTCTTCTTCTACTTCTGTATTTGCACTGTCTGCTGAACATATTAAAAACACTTTATCCCAAAATGTTCAGTGTCTACATAGACAGGCCAAGCAATTACGGGAAAGAAGCAATTTTTCTCCATGTTAACTAATGGGAAATGATTATTCTGTGTGACCGGAGGAGGTTTTATCTGTCTCTGACAGTTGCTTCCTCTATAATCTGAACAAACCTCAGAATCAAACTGAGGTCACTTATTTAACCAAAGCAGGTTCCTAGGTACTTTCTGTACCCCTGCCCCCTGGCCACTCCCCCTCTACCCTGAGTTCAGGGCAAAGCCAAATGCTTCACCCCACCTTCTCTCCACCACTGGGTCATCACCTGGGAACATCTCCGCAGTCTCCCTGAGCAGCAGCTTCCCGGGGATGGAGAGGGGGCAATATTTATACTACCTGGTACAAGTTCCTAGTGAGGATGGACGCCCAGCCCTGGTGCAATCAGAGCCTAGGGGCTGCATTTATCTTATGAACTCGAGGTGCTTCTGCTGGGTAGAAAACTACATCTGCGTGAGTAGCTGTGTTATAATGTTAATGCAAAAAGGTGGACACTTTTAGCCTTATTTCACCTATGTCACATTCCTTCCTCAGGATGAGAAGCATAGTCTGGTACCACCTATGTCTGGCAGTTCCCTGAGCTGCAGAGATCTATGTTTGTTTAGGTGGATGCCGTCCTCTGATCCTCTATTCAGTTGCACAACAAGCCAAAACCAAAAGCTCACTTACACTCTCCGGAGTCTCAGCCCGCAGGGATTATGCTAAACCATACAGCCCACTCAGCTGATCTCCTTTTCACTCATCCTCATCATACCAGAGAGCTTCAGTTTTTAATCAAATCAATCTTCTCTGCTCCTGAGCCTTTGAAAATTGTGTGAAGTAACTCTGTTCTGCCCATTCACCCAGGATAGGAAGAAGGAAGACAGGTGCTTCATAAATGTTAATAATAACACTTTATTTCCACAGTAACATTTAAGCCGTTAGGCAAAGACATTTCAACAAAGACAGATGCCCCCTCTGAAACAGAAGAGTGTACCAAAGATGCATTTCACATAAGGACTTATCTGAGGCATATCCCTTGGGAGTGTTCATGGCCCAAACTCCCTCAAGAGTCAAAGCAAAACAGGAGGATCTCTAGAGAATATTCAACACCACTGAGGTGAAGGTCATGCCATGAAAATTTATCGCTCTCTCTAGGTGCTGCAGACAGAGGGAATGATCCCAGAGGACTATCCTCCTTACTCAGTCTCAGCCGAGTAGGTGCTGGCTCCACCTGGCATTCACCACCTCTGCTTTTGTGGAGCAGTGATGCACCCTCACAACACCCTCTTGGACACTACCATGAATATTATGCTCTCACCTCCAAAGAAAGGTCATAATAGCTATTATCTATTTGTCCCCATTCGCATGGTTGGTGTTTAGGAAAGGCACAAACCCAGAGTGGCAGGAGGGACCAATTTAAGCACCTGCAAACAGAGACAGTAACTCCCTTGAGCCATTGCTTTATCCTGTCACTGTTACTGGTGACTGTCTGCTGTCCTTCAAGATGGGCTTGGGACTCAGTGTGAACCTACACGGATTCATAGATGTGCCTCATGCATTTCTCTTGGAAGGACTTTTGGAAATGTTCTTTTATCCATTTTATTTTTGCACTCAAGCTTTGAGAGAACAGAAAACTGCTTGAAGTGATGGCTCTGGCTTCCCAGAGGCACTATGTTGTCATGTCTGATGCCCCTCTGAGACTTTTGGTGCCTTAAATACGCCACAGAACTCTGCCACTCTTTGCAGAGCCTTGTCATTTCAATGCAGGGTGGAAGGGAAGGCAGAAACAAAATATTTAAGAAGAATGATGCATTGCAGCCTCTTACTGTCTCTGTTTCTAAACCTTTGACTGTATGCAAACTTCTCTTCAAAGCCTGGGTTTCCAGTACAAGACAGGATCCCTCTAAGTGCTATGTCACTGAAGACTCATTTCAAGGAACTTTGAAGCATGACAAGATTTCTTCATTGGAGAATGCACTGATGTGGTTCTTCTTTTGGCAAATACAAGATTTTGGATTTTCCTGTGTTCTTAACAGCTGGCGTCCTATATTGTACAAATACAACAGCGTGCAAAGGATCTGATAAGCAGTTAGGAAGATACCTGGATCAGATATAGCTCTCATTGATTAGAGTGGCAAAAAGAATTGCCTCATTTTGCTACGATGAAGCTCTCTCACTTGTGAACTCAAAATCGCACCTTAATGTGATTTTTTTTCTTTCCCTTCCTTTCCCTGTGCTGTCCCTTTACTGTATGACTCTACAGCAGAATATTTCAAATACCTGTTACAAGTAATGCATTTTGAATACAAATTTCCTGGAAAGAAAGCATGAAAATATATAGTGTGTCAAGTCATATATTCTATCAGCCACCTAAACTGTACAATTTTGTAATATCCTTATATATTTTATACTATTATCATACAGCTTAGATACTGTGCCACGTATTTCAGACACCTGCTGCCTGTGATGGATTCTGCCAGATCAACTCTGGCTGTAACAACTTCTCAGGCATTTTCACCATTCTATATGAAGATAAAACTTACAGACCTTGGCTGTTGCTTGTCTTGAGTTGTGTTACCTGCTGGAAGCCGTGGGAACAGACAAATGGTCTTTCCCATGACCATGTGGCTAGAAAGAGAAACGGGAGGTGACCAGGGTGAGACAGAGGTGGTACCTCTGGAATTGTGCCATATTCAGTGTCTCTGTCATTAGCTATCCCAAAATAGACCTCTTAGAGCCATGGTGCATCCTGTGCCCCACAAAGCGATTACACTCGCTAGGGCTGGCTCAGCACCATTTGCTGGGAGCGTAATTTGGCTCCTAAGCCCCCTCTCACTCCTCTGTGGGAACAGGCGTGTGGTGTAGGGGGAGATGCTCCTAGGAAGCATCACTAGGACTTGTGCTGGATGCTGGACTCAGTCCACGTGAAGCTAGGGGCGTCTGATTTGTGCAGTGCAAGAGATGGGGATTGCAGGAAATCTTGGTCCTATTGGGCCGTTGATGGTGGAAGCCACTAATTGGAAACCACTGATTGAACAGGGCATGGAGCAATGTTTATGGGCAACCGCATGGTGGTTGTACCCGTGCCCTGCAGGAAGGCATCAGACTGAAAGTTCCTCAAGTCTGTAGCTCTCTTTCTAGCCAGACAAATGACAAGGCTGGTCATTTTTGCATATTCATTAAAGTTTTCCAATCACTTGAAATATAAATGTCTTTTTAAGATTACTTGCCGCAGGGCGATATAATAGACAACCTGAGACACAAGAAACAGCAATTTGGCCATTTCTCTCGGTGAACATGAAGTCACAGAATCACAGAATCAGAGAATAACCAGGTTGGAAGAGACCCAAGGTTAGGTATTTTTGACGCATGGAAGTTCAAAAAGTACCCAGCATTCATTGAAAGGAAAGTTGCTGTCACATACCTGATCAGTCTCCTGTCTCAAGAGACATGAATCAACACCGCAGCTTTGGATACTTTGCCAGAGTTATACCACTGAGATGCTTCTCTGTCTCTGGTTCAAACCTGGATGTAACAGAAACATAGAATAGTTAGGCTTAGAAGACACCTTGAAGATCATCTAGCCCCCATTTCCCTGCAAAGGGTTGAGACACTTTCCACTAGATAAGGTCGCTGAAAGTCCCATTCAACCTGACCTTGGACAATTCCAGGTGTGGGACATCCACAACTTCTCCAGACAACCTATTCCAGTGCCTCACCACCCTCACAGTGTAGAATTTCTTCATTATATCTAATCTAAATCCACCCTCTTTCCCTTTAAAGCCATTCCTCCTCATCCTATCACTACACGCCCTTGCAAAATGTCCATCTCCAGCTTTCTTGCAGGACCCCTTTAGGTACAGGAAGGCTGCTATAAGGTCTTTCTGGAGCCTCCTCTTCTCCAGGTTGAACAGTCACAACTCCCTCAGCCTGTCTTCATGGGAAAGGTGCTCCAGTACTCTGATTATTTTCATGGCCCTCCTCTGGGCGCTCTCCAACAGATACATGTTCTTCTTATGTTGGAGGCCCCACAGCTGGATGCACGACTCCAGGTGGGGTCTCACAAGAGTGGAGTAGGGGGGAAAATCAACCTATTTGCCATGGTCAGACACAGTTGCCTTTCTGGGTTTCAAGCACACAGTGTTGGATCATATTGAGCTCCTCATCAACCAGCACCTCCACATTCACCTGCACATATGCAACTAGAAATCAGATTGGCAAAGTTGGTGGAAGATAAGAAAAAATCTTTGCATAAACATCTAAATAATAAAAGGAGGTCTAGGGAGACCATACAGTCACTATTGGATGTAAAAATGAAGGAATAACAGTGACATGGGATGAGGAAAAGGCTGAGGTACTTAATGCCTTCTTTGCCTCAGTCTTTAATTGTAAAGGAAGTTGTTCCCTCTGTGTACAAACCCAGGAGCTAGAGGAGCAAAATGAGGTTCCCATAGTGTAAGAGGAGGTGGTCAGAGCCCTGCTAGCCCGACTAGAAACCCACAAGTCTATGAGACCAGATGGGATTCACCCGAGGGTATTGAAGCTGGGTATGGAGCTGGTGGATGTGCTGGCCAAACCCCTTTCCATCACCTCCCAGCAGCCCTGGCTGACTGGGGAGGTTCCACTGGACTGGAGGCTGATGTTGTGCCCATCTCCAAGAAGGGTGGCACGGAGGATCCAGGGCACTGCAGGCCTGTCAGTCTGACCTCAGTGCCAGGGAAAGTCATGGAACGGGTGATCTTGAGTGCCATCATGAAGCCCATGCAAGAGAACTGGGGGATCAGGCCCAGTCAACACGGGTTCCAAAAGGCAGGTCTTGCCAAACTAACCTGATCACCTTCTATGACCAAGTGACTTGGATGCTGGATGAGGGAAAGGCTGTGGATGAGTCTTCCTGGACCTCAGTAAAGCCTTTGACACAGTTTCTCACAGCATTCTGCTACGGAAACTGTCACCTCTGGCCTGGACATGCGCACACTCTGCTGTGTGGAAAATTATTTGGATGGCCGGGCGCAGAGAGTGGTGGGAAATGTTGCTAAATCCAGCTGGAGGCCAGTTCCAAGTGGTGTCCCCAGGGCCCAGTGCTGGGTCCAGCCCTGTTCAATGTCTTTATCCATGACCTGGATGAAGGCATCGAGTGCTCCTTTAGCATGTTTGCAGACGACACTAAGCTGAATGGAAGTGTCGATTTGCTAGAGGGTCGGGAGGCTCTGCAAAGGGATCTGAACAGGCTGGACCGCTGGGCAGAGACCAATGGAATGAGGTTTAACGCGGAGAAATTCCAGGTCCTGCACTTGGGGCACAACAACCCTAAGCAGAGCTAGAGACTAGGAGAAGTCTGTCTCGAAAGCTGCCAGGAAGAGAAGGACCTGGGGGTGTTGGTTGACAGCTGAAAGAATATGAGCCAGCAGTGTGCCCAGGTGGCCAAGAAGGCCAATGGCATCTTGGCTTGTATCCGAATAAGTGTGGCCAGCAGGTCCAGGAAGGTTATTCTCCCTCTTGTCTCAGCACTGGTGAGACTGCACCTCGAATCCTGGGGTCTTTTTTGGGCCTCTCACCACAAGAAGGATGTTGAGGCTCTGGAGCGAGTCTGGAGAAGAGCAACAAAGCTGGTGAAGGGGCTGGAGAACAGGCCTTATGAGGAGCGGCTGAGAGAGCTGGGGTTGTTTAGCCTGGAGAAGAGGAGGCTGAGAGGAGACCTCATCACTCTCTATAACTACCTGAAAGGAGGTTGTGGAGAGGAGGAGGCTGGCCTCTTCTCCCAAGTGACAGGAGACAGGACGAGAGGGAAATGCCACAAGATCCACCAGGGGAGATTTAGGATGGACATTAGGAAAAATTTTTCACAGAAATGGTCATTAGACACTGGAAGAGGCTGCCCAGGGAGGTGGTTGATTCACCTTCCCTGGAGATGTTTAAGGCACAGGTGGACAAGGTGTTAAGGGGCATGGTTTAGTGTTTGATAGGAGTGCTTGGACTTGATGATACGATGGGTCTCTTCCAACCTGGTTATTCTATGATTCTACTTCTCTGCCTGCTTTCAATCCTTTCTCCAGCCAGCCTTTAATCGTGCTCGGGATTGCCCTGACCTTGCTGAGCTCCATGAGGTTTGCTCTCACCCACCTCTCAAGCCTGGAAAGGTTGGCATCCTGTATCTGCAGTGTTTTGGCTGCACCACACAGCTCGGTGTCACTGACAAACCTCCTGAGGGTGCACTCAATCCCACTGTTCATGTTGCTGACAAAGATGATAAACAGTGCTGGCCCCAATACGTTACTGGTCACTGGTCTCCATCTGGGCATTGAGGCATTGATCAAAACTCTGAGCATCATCATCCCACCAATCCCTTATCCACTGAGTGTCCCACCCATCAAACACACATCTCTCCGATTTAGAAACAAGGATGTCATGCGGGACGCTGCCAAATGCTTGGCACAAGTCTAGCTAGATAGGTACAGAGGATTTTGTTTTCCTCTTTAAAAACACCACGTAATACAGTGGTGGGTAGACTTTATACATGGAGATAACCTGAGCTGTTATTCCCATATTGTTCTTTTTAGAGAAAAATAGTAGTGGGTGGGGACATGTGATTTCAGGCACCTATAGCAACACAGCCCTGAAGATGAGATGCCAGGAATGCTGACAGTGTCGGCACAACTCAAGGAACAACGGGATGAGCAGCTTCTGCCAAACTTATTCCATGCCTCAGACACATCTTAGCCCCACTCTGAGATGCATCAGAGTGGAATAAACAGCTCTTCTCCTAGGAAAGACAGAACAAATAACTCGCTCCTTCATGTGAAGGAATTGAAGATATTTAGAGCCTTCAATAACCTTCCGGTTCATCTGGACTGTTAGAAAACTCTCTTTTTCTCTTCCCTAGTACACAGGGCAACTGGTGCTCCTCAGCTGACTCTGGACCCCATTGCAAAGACTGAGTTTTTACTTGTCTCTTGTGTCTTAACTACTGAGTGGTGACTATTTTTCTTCCTTCCCCACTACTTCTTATTCACTCCTTCTCTGACTTATCCGCTTTTCCCTTGGCACTGTGGTGTATTGGATCAAACCCGAGGTGTGTTTCAATTTGTTTAGCAACTAGGGTTGTTTTCAGAGTATCAGACTGTGATCTGAACAGACTGGAACCTGGTTTTGCAACTTGGAGAAGTTGCAACTCAGAGTGCACATGAATATCTGGTTTCTTATTTTGGCTATATGCAAAATAAATACGGTGGGACCCCAAAAGCCAAGGTGGGATCCCAAGAGCCATGGTGGAACACCAAAACCCGATGGTGGGGCCCCAGATCCATCTAATCCTCTCCAAATCCATCTAAAATACCCTGTTCGATCTAACGCCCCCAGATCCATTCCGACCTCCCCAGATCCATCCCAGCCCCCACCAGATCCATCTTAATCCTCACAGATCCATCTAAATCATGGCCTAGATCCTCCACCCCCAGATCCACCTAAGCCTCCCCCTGATCAATCTAAGCCCCATCTAGATCAATCAACACCCCTCCCCACCCTCAGGTCAATGTAACCATTCCCTAGATCAATCTAACCCCCTCCCCAGGTCCATCTAACACCCCACCCGCCCAGGTCCATCTAAGCTGCCTCCCACCCAGATCCATCTAAATCCAAACCCCCCTGCCTCCAGTCCATCTAAACCCAGCACAGGTCAATATAAAGCCCCCAGATCCATCCCAATCCCTGCAAGATCCATCCCAAACTCCACTTACATCCATCCCAAACCCCACCCAGATCTATAACCCCATCCCAGATCCATCTAAACACCCTCCAGATCTATCTAACCCCCCCAAATCTATCCCAAACCCCGCAGATTCATCTTAACCCCTCCCAGATTGCAGACCCCTATCCCTCTCCCCAAAATCCAAAATTTGCCCCTATCTCACATCCAAGAAAATGTTGAGCAGCATCAACTCCTGCATGTGGGGACAAATGGACATGGTAGTGGGGACAGACAGACATGGGAGGGGGACACAGAGCCCTCCAGTTATACGAGTCATCCCACCACATTTCCGTGATGGCATCGACATCGTAGCCTCCTTGCCCTACAACAGCTTCCAACTCCTCCTTCTTGTGACCCATGCTGCGTGTGTTGGTGTCAAGGCCCTTCAGCTGGGCTGGGGAACCCTCAGCCCTCTCAAGGGAGCAGAGTTCATTCCCAATTGCCTGGTCACTGGAGTAGCTAATGCCAGAGAGCCAGGATCTTCCTTACCACCCTCAGGTGTAATCGCCCCCACTTGCTGTGAGGTGATGGACGGTTGCTCCTTACCCACACACCCTCTCCCAATCACCAGTGCCCCACGTCCAGGCTCACTCCTGTTGAGCCTGGTCTCCACCCCCTCCCTCTTCACATCTAGTTTAAAGCTCGGTTTATGAGCTCAGCTAGGTTTTTAGCAAGGGCTTTTAACACCCCAGGAGACACACATGTTCCATCCGTAGTTACAAAGCCCCCAGCCTCCTCAGGAGCCCTTGACCCACCCCAATTGCCCCTCAGGAATCTCAAATGTCCCTCCAAATCCCCCCCAGGAACTTCAATACCTCCTCAGTTGTATGCCAGCCCACCTTAAATGCCCTTGCACACCCCCCTCCCTCGGAGCTCCACTCAGCCCCCCTAATTGCCCCCCAGGAACCCTAATGATTCACAAATTGCCCTCCAAGAACACCAATTTCCCCCCAATTGCCCCCAAGTCCCCCTCCAATTGCCCCTCTCACCTCCCAACTGCCCCCCAGTTTCAAGGGAACAGACCAATAAGTTTTCCAGACAACAGGCTACAAAAAGAAAAGTCCCCTTGATAATCTAAGGTGATTTCAAAATAACCAAGAACGTGTTGCTGGTTACTTGTCCTAATGGGTCGAGATCTGTGACTTAAACGAGGTAGCAGTAAAACTAGAGAGAGATTTGGATAGAACATTTCCATAACAGCAAGAGGGTTTTGAGGAAAGAAGGAAATCTTTACCCAATCCTAAATTAGGAACAAACAAATAAGAAAAGCTATGAAAACCAAATAATCTAAAATTCCATGGAAAGCTGGTGCAGGCAGCCTGCTTGAAAAATCTGTTTTTTTGTATATGAATGAGAGCAGTTAATATTTCCCCAAAGTTTCACTAAAGTAAAAGCCTGAAAAGAGGAAAAGAGGAATCCTGTTTCAGGCTTGTTCGTGTTTTCAGAGGCACCTGAGATCAATAACAACCGTTCTGCTCCTGTTTTCACAGTTTGCATCTTTCTATGCCAACACTCAATTTCATAAGAAAATTGTGCACACACAGTAGTTATTCACATTATGGGATGGGGGTAACAAAACACACAGCTGTTATTCAAATACTGGGATAGAGATACCAGAGGTTCAAAATGAAAGTTGCACTGAAATTTTATAATTCATTTTTCAAAAGAAAAGAGCAGATGAAAGGAAGATTGAAAGTAAATCCCCCCTAAATTGGGATGAAATATTTCATTCTACTGAAGTCATTTAGGAGCCATTTAGGTCCAGAGCCCCACTTGGACGCTGCATTCTCACCAAAATCAATTTGGATACCAAAATAATGCTCAATTGAGGTAATAATAATAAAAAAGATTTATTCCCATCAGAAACAATTTCTGGAGCTACGAGGATTTAGATTTGCCCACAAAGTCACTCGTGAGCTGTTTCAGAAGAACAGGTACCGGCCAGCATCCTATTAAGATGACACAAAGGTAATAATCTATTTATTGGCACAGATTATTTACCTTTAACACAAGCCTGTGAGGCACAGACATCGGGATCACTCAGAAAAATCCTTGAGAAAGATTTTTAGACAGAGAAGGTAACTAAGAAATAAACTCTTCAGGAAAACAAACAAACAACTTCTTAACTACTCACTTTTCTGTCCAAATCCTTCACGATTTTATCAAATGTTTCTCTGGACATCACCTGGTAAAATTGAACATTAGAGTTATCAAAGCCTTTATGCAGAACTCTGGTGCTTTTATGTTCTGTAAAAGAGGTCCAGCCCTCTCTGAGCATCCCACCTAGACACTATGCAGATTATTTGCCACCTACGTGTAGCATCCTTTTATCCTACCAGCTCTACTTGCAAGGGATTTCTGGTTTCCATAGCTCAGCAGAGCAGAAGCACTGCTTCTGACTGGCAGTAAAAAATAAACTAAGAAAAAATGGAAGAAGAGATTCACACACAGAATAAGAACACGCAAAGAACTTACTTTAGGAAATTACTATGGGAAAATGCTAATCTGTATACAGTGGCTACAGAAAGATAAAATGATACATCGTGGGCATTTTTAGGTAAACACAGTTTTGAAAATTGTTATATTTCTTTTGAAGAAAAAGAAAAGTGGCTGAAAAGCCTATAAAAAACCCCAATGAAACAGCTTTTGATCTACAAGCCACTTCCAGTGTTGAATCCTGATGCTGACTCTTGCTTATTAGTTGCCACTTATCCCATCAAGCTGCCCTTGGAGACTCTTTGAAAAGGAGTTGGGTACCTCTGAGAGAAAACATGTGCTGCAGTTAAGCAGTTAATTAGCTTTGTTCTGAATTATTGGGAGCCTGCAGCTACTCCCTGTGATCCAGATGAGATCTTGTCCATAGATTCCCTCCATGGGGATGGGAGATGACATTGTCGATTAAAAACAGCTGGGTTAGGGGTGTAAGAAAAAGGTACAGTATGAAAATCAAGTAAGACAATCAAGACATCATTGTAATTTATTACTGTTGTAATAAAAGTTAATAGGCAAACTCATTCACAGACTCCTCAGAAAGACCAAGCTACCGTCTTTTTGGGTAGGATCCAAAAAGAGATGTTGAGGCTCTGGATTAGGATCTTAAGCATCTCAATCCAAGCTGCAAAGCCGATAGCCCCTGCAATGCTGCTGCCCTGCAGAGCCCAGCTGTGGCCCAGCTGTGGCTCTGCAGCTTTCCAGAGCTCATCTCCCACCTGCCATGGGGACCTGCCCCAGCCTGACCAGGCACAGCGCTCAGTGCAAGCACCAGGCCTGGCACCAAAACCAGGCAGATGCAAGAACAAACCTTCAAAAGGGCTCAGGATATTTGCCATTTTCCAGCAGTGACCAACAGGAGGAAAATGTAGGGGGTTCATTCTCCTTTAGGTGTTCGCTGGGACAGACCATCTTCAAGTCTGCCCAGGCAAAGAGAGGAGTGAAATTCGGGTCTTCAATAAGCCAATTCCATTTATTTTTAAATCCCAGTCGTGCATCAGAGACACTGAGGATGCTCGTGATCAAAAGCAGCCAAAGTGAAGCAGCAGATGGAATCAGCCAGAGTCACAAAAGACCAAAAGGGATGGTTTGGCCATTTTGCTCATGAGAAAATCAAGTAGGAAGATGATGCATGTTGGCAAAGAGAAATTAAAGCATTTACTCCCTATACATACTCAGAAAAGGACAAATGAGAACAAGGGGTGGAGGAACAAGGTCAAAAGCTGCTGCACTCTCTCCTCTTGATGTTCTTACAGGAGCTTTTTCAGTCCAAAGCCAACTGTAGGGGAGAACATTAAAATGACAACATCACACTTTTTCTGCTCTCTCTGCCTCTGAGTGAGGTGCACAGGAGCCAGGCACGTGTTATTCCATAGGGTATCTCCAAGATCACGAAATGATCCTCAGGAGATAGTTGTACACCTGTAACTTAGATCCTGTTAACAATTTCCAACATATCAGTTTTAAATAATGATAATATAAAACATACCAAAATTCAGATAAGATAAAGAGATAATTTGCTTGTAGCCAAAATTTAAAAATACCAATAGGAACAACTTTAGTAATTCTTGATATAAATCATTTGGATGAAAGTTCACAGTGCGCATTGCAGCTAAATGAAAAGAAAACGAAGAAGCTTTGTAACCTCACTTTTATTAATAGTCTGACATTATAAGTCTACGGGATCCAAGTAGAGGAAATATATAAAGATATCCTCTTTCGTGTATGTAAAAAATATTTATTTCATAGGAAAACCTGATGAATTGAGCCAGGAGACACACACTGACATTTTTTGAGGCTGGATCAAAAGTAAATGAGTGTAAAAAATTTACCTGTGAAGCATAACTGCCATCTTGTGGTTGAACATTGTCATTCAGGTGTGATCTAGGGGTACAGAAGCATTTGTATTCTAGTTGTCTCCCACTCCCAGAGCATCTTCAGCCTTCGTAGAAAAGATTTGAAGGCAAAAGAGTGATTTGCCTTTGACCTTCATGAGTGGGGGGCGCAGGGTCCCAAATGAAACCAAGAACCCCATAAACCGTTCTGGCCATTAAAAATCTTCTGTTTGATCAAATTTCTGAACAAGGACTGCATTTTCTACTTCATTATTCTCACTTCACTGTTCTGTTATTCACCAAACAGCCATGAATTACCACAACTAAATTTTTATTTCAGAATATTCTCTTCCATACGGAATTTCTGTCATTGTCCACAAATACTACGTGGTTACGCGTAGGAGGGAACAGCCCTTCTACTTACAGATAAAAGCACTAAGAGGATAATGGTTAAGGGGTTCAAATACAGAATTTACAAGCTACTACATTCCTCACACACATTAGGAAAGACTTTACTAAAAGTTTAGGGAAGAGACATCTCTGTCTGTTGCTGTGCACTTTATTGGAAATTCTCTTTTCCTGTGAAGACAGTGAAATCCCAGAGATGCATTAAATTATTGCGACTGAGGCTCTGAAGGATTTCTAATTGAAACAACCTTTCTACTAAATCCTTCTGTGAGACTCTGAGCGGCACATTTGGATTTCACACCTTTGGGGCATTATCAAGCCAACAGCTCTGCGGCCAAACTTCAAGCCCCTGGATGTGATTAATCAGCACAAACATCTTGAGCCCCGAGGCGCCCCTGAGGCCCCAACATGGCCGCTCGGGGTCCCCCCCCCCGCGGCGCAGCTGCCTCGTTCCCAGCCCCGGCGGGTCCCGGGCGCGGGGCGGGGCGGTTGAAGCCGCGGCCGTTTCCCTGCTGGGCGGTTCCAGCGACCCCAGCGGCCGCGACCGGCCGGGCGCTCGCTGGGTTGCGGGAGCGGCGGCGCCGGGGAGCGCTCGGTAAGCGCGGGGAGCGGGAGCCGGGAGGGCGGGGAGCGCCTCGGGGAGCGCCTCCGGCAGCGCTGGGGAGCGGGGGGAGCGGCCCCCGGGGGAGCTCGGAGCCGCCCGGCCCCGCTCCGGCCGCCCCTCCCGCAGCCCCGCCGGCTCCTGCCCGCAGCCCCCTCCGCATCCCGGGGCTCCCTGCGCCGGGGAGGAGGAGGGAGCGGAGCGGAGCGGGCAGTGCGAGGGGCGGGAGCGGGAGTGCGAGCGGGGCTGGTGCTGCTGGGAGGGGGCGCGGGGGACGGCGGCCACAGGCGGGGGAGGTGTGGGGGGTGCGGCCATATCTGGGGACAGAGGGGGTGTCTGGGGAGGGCTGGGGGTGTGGCCTCTGGGGAGGGGGCGTGGCTAAGGGGCGCGAGGGGGCGTGGGCTTGTCTGGTGGTCGAGGGGGGTGGCCGGGGAGCAGTGGGGGTGTCTTGGGGCATGGGCATATATGGTGATAGAGGGGGCGTGGCTAAGGAGTGTGGGGGCGTGGACAGGGAGCGGTGAAGGCGTGGCTTCTGGGGGAGGGGTCATGGCTAAGGGGGCGTGAGCTGTGCAGCCATATCTGGTGATAGAGGGGGCGTGGCTAAGCGCTGTGAGTGGGCGTGGCCCATAAATGGTGTTAGAGCAGGTGTGACCTGGGCGTGGTGGGGGCTTGGTCTCGTTTGAAGGGGCGTGGCTAAGGTCCACGAGTGGGTGTGGCAATGTGAAGTTGAGAGGGCGTGGCCTCTGGGAAGGGGCGTGGCTCACGTGCACGAGTGGGCGTGGCTATATATGGCGATAGCAGGCCTGTGGCTGGTTGGGGTTAGATGAATGCAAGAGGCGTGGCCAGTGGTAGGGGGCGTGGCTAAATGATGTGAGTGGCTGTGGGTGTAGATGGTGATAGAGGGGGCGTGGCTGGGGAGCAGTGGGGCGTGGTCTCTGGAGAAGGGGCGTGGCTGGGGGACACAGGGCGTGGCCATAGATGCTGATTGATGGGCATGGCTGGGGAGGGTTTGGGGCGTGGTCTCCTTGGAGGGGAATGTCTAAGGGCCATGAGTGGGCGTGGCCATATCGGGTGATATGGGGGCGTGCCCTCTGGGGAGGGGGCGTGGTCTCCACAGACTTATTCCCTTCTCTTGTAGGTGAAATGCCTTATGGAACCAGCACTTGCTCCAATAAGGAAACAGGGACCCTTTATCACAGGCCGCTTGCCCATCTGAGGTAAAAGCCCTTCTGTTTGCTTTGACTTCTTCTCTGAAATGTGTAACTTTCGCTCTCGTTCTTCAGCTCCCTCGGTGTTTCCCCCATTTGTGTTTGGGTCCACATGGTGGTATTTTTCCAAGCTCTTCTGGAACTCCTCCAGGCTGCTGTACTAGGGGAGATCTGCAGCTGCTTCCCCCGCAGCCACTGTCCAACTTTTCCTTTAAATCCAGACACTTCATAGATGCCAGAGATTAAATAAACATTAAAGGTCTGTGGGAGGAACTGTTGAACTTGAGAAGAAGCTGAGACCAGAAATGCTTGGGAAAAGGTCCTAAATCGTAAACTTGAAAGGGAAAAAATAAGTTGATGTTTTAGAAGATCAAAACCCTCAACAACCTCTTTTTCTGTTCAGCCTGGAGAAGAGAAGGCTCAGGGGGTCTCCTTGATATGTATGAACAGCTGAAGAGAGGGAATCGTAGAATCACAGAGCGGTTTGGGTTCAAAGGAGTCTCCAAGCCCATCCAGTCCCACGCGCTGCCATGGGCAGGGACACCTCCCACTGCACTGGGGGATTCAAAGCCCCTGGTGGTGTGAATAACGTACCTGCACGGTTCTTTAGGCTTCTCTTTGACTCGGGGCTTGGCTGCCACAGACATGACATGTGCAGGTTGAGCAGCAGTTCATCCTCAAGGCAGTTGCTCCAATTTGCACTTTTACTTCTCTCTATTTTCCCGTTGGCCAGTTGAAGGCAGCAGGTCTTTACTTGAGGGTCCCAAACCTCTCGTGTCCGACTCCATCACTAGTGCGTGTGTTTTTCAAACCAGTTGTTGGTGGAGCTTGAGACAAAGGTGCGTACTGTCTAGTGGTGCAGGTCTCTGCTGTCCAGCCATCCCTGGCTGCTTTAGTGTTGTGAAGAGGTGAAATGAGAAATTCTTCTCTACAATAAACACTTCATCTAGTTATGTCCTGTAAATATCTGATGAGGAATTCTTGAGGCACATGGAGAAAGTGATTGGCCTGCTAACCAGCTACATGCAGAAAACTAGTATCTTTTTGGTTAAGAAAATACTCTGAACATTGAGAATCTACTTGGGATTTAATTTTTCTGTGCCATGGCTCTACATTTTTAAAGTTAGGGCAATAAAGCATGCCAGTCTGTGAGGAAGGCGCCCCAGCGTCCCACCCCCAGCCCCCTAAAACCCCTCCCAGCTCCCTCTCTACCTCCCCAAAGCTCATCCAAACCCTCCTCAAGACTCCCCAAACCCCGCCATGACCCCTCCCAAACAACCCCCGCATTGTCTCAATCCCCATGAGATCCCCCCAAATTCCCCACGACCCCCCAAAAACTCCCCAGACCCTCTCAATCCCCTTAAGACCCCCTAAAATCCCCTCCAAGATCCTCTCAATCTCCTTTGACCCCCAAATCCCTCTCAGATCCCCCCTCCAACCTTCTCCCAGAGCCCTCTCAATCCCCATACGAACCCTCCAAAGCCCCAACGGACCCTCCAGGTCTTCTCCAGGTCTCTCTCAGTCTCCCAAAGACCCCTTCCAAAGCCCCTCAAGGCACCCTAATTCCCCCGCCACCCCCAAAGCACTCCAGAATCCCCAAAACTCTTCCAACACCCCCAGATCCCTCTTAATATCCCCAAATCCACTGAGGACCCTGACAGAATAACCTCAGACCCTCTCAATCCCCCAACACCCTCGCCCCCAAATCATACAATCATAGAATCAGCAGGTTGGAAAATACCCACCGGAAAATCGAGTCCAACCGTTCCCATAAATCACTAAACCATGCCCCTCAGCACCGCATCCACCCGTCCCTTAGACCCCTCCAGGGAAGGTGACTCAATCACCTACTCTGACAAGTGCCCAATGACCCTTTTCTATGAAAATTTTTTTCTGATGTCCAGCCGGAACCTCCCCTGGTGGAATTGAGGCCATTCCCTCTCATCCTGTCCCTTGGGAGAAGAGCCCAGCTCCCTCCTCTCCACAACCTCCTTTCAGGGAGTTGGAGAGAGCAATGAAGTCTCCCCTCAGCCTCCTCTTCTCCAGGCTAAATTCCCTCAGTGCTCTCAGACGCTCCTCTTGTTCTCCAGCCCCCTCACCAGCTTTGTTGCTCTTCTCTGGACTCGCTCCAGAGCCTCAACATCCTTCTTGTGGTGAGGGGCCCACAACTGACCCCAGGATTCGAGGAGCGGTCTCACCAGTGCCGAGTCCAGAGGGAGAAGAACCTGCTGGCCACGCCGTTTCTGATCCAAGCCAAGATGCCACTGGCCTTCTTGGCAACCTGGGCCACTGCTGGCACATGTTCAACCAACACCCCCAGGTTCTTCACCTCCAGGCAGTTTCCAGCCAGACTTCTCCTAGTCTGGAGCTGCTCAGGGTTGTTGTGCCCCAAGTGCAGGACCCGGCATTTGGCCTTGTTAAACCTCATCCCATTGGTCTCAGCTCATGGATCCAGCCTGTTCAGATCCCTTTCGAGCCTCCTGACCCTCCAGCAGATCCAGCTTCCACCCAGCTTAGTGTCATCTGCAAACTTGCTAAGGGAGCGCTCGATGCCTTCATCCAGGTCATTGATAAAGACATTGAACAGGGCTGGACCCAGCACTGAGCCCTGGGGAACACCACTTGGAACTGGCCTCCAGCTGGAGTTAACTCCATTTCCCACCTCTCTCTGGGCTGTCCTGCCAACCAGTTTTCCACCCCGGAGAGCGATCCCTTGTCCCAGCCGAGGTGACAGTTTCCTAACCAGAATGCTGTGAGAAACTGTGTCAAAGGCTTTACTGAGGTCCAGGAAGACTCATCCACAGCCTTTCCCTCATCCAGCATCCGAGTCACTTGGTCATAGAAGGTGATCAGGTTAGTTTGGCAAGACCTGCCTTTTGGAACCCGTGTTGACTGGGCCTGATCCCCCGGTTCTCTTGCATGGGCTTCATGATAGCACTCAAGATCACCTGTTCCATGACTTTCCCTGGCACTGAGGTCAGACTGACAGGCCTGTAGTGCCCTGGATCCTCCCTGCCACCCTTCTTGGAGATGGGCACAACATCAGCCTCCAGTCCAGTGGAACCTCCCCAGTCAGCCAGGGCTGCTGGGAGATGATGGAAAGGGGTTTGGCCAGCACATCCACCAGCTCCTTCAATACCCTCGGGTGAATCCCATCCGGCTCCATAGACTCGTGGGTGTCTAGTCAGGCTAGCAGGGCTCTGACCACCTCCCCTTGGATCATGGGAACCTCATTTTGCTCCTCTAGCTTCTGGGTTTGCACACAGATGGAACAACTTTCTTTACAGTTAAAGACTGAGGCAAAGAAGGCATTAAGTACCTCAGCCTTTTCTTCATCCCCAGTCACTGTTGTTCCTTCATTGTTGCATCCAATAGTGACTGTATGGTCTCCCTAGTCCTCCTTTTATTATTTATATGTTTATAGAAAGATTTTTTGTTAAATAAATTTTTTGTTCAATTTGATAAATTTAGTATAAAAAGCATTCTATTCTCTGTTGAGGTTCTGGGCCTTAAGGAGGTGATGGATGGGTCTGGTGTTAAGATGTCACTTACGTCTCAGACACTCAGAATCCAGCAGGAAACATCTGGCTGTGAAGGGGGCAGTGAGGTCTGTTCTGTCTGGATGTGACAGGGCAACAGCAGGAACACGGCTGGGAAAGGACCTCTGCCCAAGCCCCCACAGGACCTGTGCAGGGAGAGGGCTTGGATACGAATGGTCATGTCCATTCTCCTTGAGGACAGGATGGGATGGCAGCAGCACGTGGTCGTGTCTAAGGGAGAAGCTGAAAGGGCAGCAGCAGTCGTGTGATTTACAAGTGTCACAATTTGAGTCAGAGTAGTGGAAAACACAGAGGAGCCTCCTCAGGCCAGGATTGCGCTGGCAGCATCCCCGGGCAAATCCCTTACGGTAAGGAGGCACCACAGGTCCTCTGCACTTTGGCACCTGCCAGGATCTGCTGACAGTGCCTCTGGGGCAAATCCCTTGTGTCCCTTCTGTGGCCCCTGCAGTGACACAGACACAAGTCTCTTCCAGTAAGGGGGTGCCTCGGGCAATTTACCATTTCTCCTGCCCACAGGCTTTGCAGGAAGTTATTAAAGTTCCTTGACATTTCTATATGTGCATATAAACCGATTTTATTATAGCAGTTTGTAACTGGATGGGGGTTGGGCGATGGCTGGGGATGACGTGCTGTGTGCAGAAACAGGTCTCGAGCAATCAAGCACCAATTTCTCACCAAGAGAGAAGCAAATGCGGGTAAGGGATATACCAGTAGAAGCCAAATATGGAGAGATACAGAGACCTAGCGTGATGTTAGGGGAGAGGAGAAAGAGTCACAAAGTGGAACTTGGAAGGTGGAGACTGACTGTCAGGGAGGAGAAACGTCATGGGAAGGGTAGTCGATGGACGAACTATTTTTTGAGATTGAAGGTCACAGGCTCCTAGAATATCTTGGGTTGGAAGGGTCTCATGAGGATCACTGAGTCCAACCCCCTGATCCTCACCCCACTGTGTAAAATGAAGCTGTATGACTAAGTTCACTCTCAAGATGCTCCTTGAACTCTGACAGGCTTGTTGCCCTGACCACATCCCTGCTGAGCCTGTTCCACTGACCGAGCACCCTCTTCATGAAGAAACTTTTCCTGAAGTCCAATTGGTCACCAGAGAGAGGAGATCAGCCTCTTCCCCTCCATCGCCCCCATGGAGGCAGTTGCAGGCTGGGAGGAGGTCCCAGCCAGACCCCAGCCGTGTCCCGTGCTGGGCTCTGCACACAGCCCTGCTCTGGGCTCTGCCAAGCTCTGCGTGAGAAGAGAGGCCGGGCAGGGCTGTTGTTCACCTGGCACAGACACCGAGTCCAGCAGGAGGGAGAAGATGGACAGAGGGCAGATCTCACCCGCCAGCTGGGGAGAGTGGCCAGTGCTGCAACTGATGATGAGAGAGCCCAGTGCCCTGGGGCACCTTCCCAGTCTGTCCCTGCCACCAAGGGCACCCATTGGCCTCCTCTCTCCTGCACCTGCAGGGCTGGGCTCTGCCCCTCACACCCTCTGCAGCCTGTCCTCCCCCTGCATGGTCACACAGCTCAGCCAGCACTGCGGGTGTCCTCTGCCGGGCACTTTCCAGCTCAGCCCTGTCCCTCCCAGCTCTCCCCACAGCCCTTTCTCTCCAGCCCCACGGAGCAGCCCAGTCTGGGCTGGCCCCATGGCAGTGCCCACCCAGGGTGCAGCAGAGCTCTGGGCTCTCCCCACAGCCCCAGCCCCTCTGGAGGGCACGGCAGCTGCTGGGGGGCAGAGGTGGGTCTCAGCCTCCCCCACAGCCCCAGGGCTGGAGGCTTGACCCACTACAAGGACATGGAGAGCAGTGAAATCCAGGATTCCAGTTGTCAGCCCAGCAGATGCCACCACAGCCTGACTGGGCCTGCTCCGTTCCAGCCCCTCTGCCCAGGCCAGGACAAGAGTCTGAGCTCAGCAGCAGGGCAGCCCGGCCCACACGAGGGCCTCCACGGAGAGGTTTCTCTTGCTCATGGATTCTTCTCTGCAGACACAGAAACGCTCCCTTGCTCTTCTCCAGGAAATCCCTTTCCCCAGGGAAGTGTTTCCACGCTGGCCTGGCTGCCAGTCCTCTTTCCCCTTCTCTGCAGCCCACGAGTCCCCTTTTATGACCCAACCTTCTAAGTTCAGGCCCTTCTACGTGCTGACTCTTTATGACCCAGCTCTTCAAAGAATCTCCTATGACCTGACTCTCCTGTCACCCTACTGTGACCCGAGACTTGTAAGACCCAACTCTTGAATTCCTTGACTCTTCTTTGACTTTATTGTGACCTGACACTTTGGTGACCCGACTCTTCTATCACTCTTCTGTGAGCCTGCTCTCCTGTAATCAAACTTTTCTATCATCCTTCTCTGACCTGACTCCTGTATGACCCTACTCTTATTCTGTGACCCAACTCTTCTATGATCCTTCTTCTATGACTCGGTTCTTTTATAACCTGACTCTTCTGTGCCCCTTCTCTGACCTAACAGGGCCATGACCCAGCTCTTCTCTAACCCAACATTTCTACCACCTGATCCTTGTGTGACCAAACACCTCTATGACCCTTCCATGACCTGTTCTCTATCACACTCGTCATGCAAGGAGGGCAATAGGATTGTCTGGGAATCACTGGGATGCACTAGGAGTCACTGAGAGGGCATTGGGATATATTGGGAGTCTCTGGGATGTGCTAGGAGTCACTGGGAAATACGGGGAGTCACCGGGAGAGTACTGGGAGGCACTGGGATGCACATGGAGGGCGCTGGGAAAAACCGGGAGGTTGCTGGGATGCACTAGGAGTCACTGGGACGGCACTAGGATGAACTGGGAGTCACTGTTATGCATTGGGAGAGCACAGGGACGAACTGGGAGGGCACTGGAAGGGACTGGGAGGCACTGGGTTGCACTGGGAGGGCACTAGGAGCACTGGGACATACTGGGAGTGCACTTGGAGTTACTGGGGAGCACTGGGACGCACTGGGAGGCCATTGGAGAGCACTGGGAGGTCACTGGTTCCACAGTGGTCCCTTGCTGGTGTGCAGAGGTGCCTTACTGGTGCCTTACTGGTCTGTACTGGTGCCATCCTGACATCTCTGTTGTTAATACTGGGAGCACTGGTGCCATCGTGGTCCCATGCTGGTTCCTTGCTGGTCTGTACTAGTGCTGTACTGGGACCTGTGGAGTCCATACTGGGTGTACTGGTGTAATACTTGCTCCACACTGGTCCTATATTGGTCTGTAGTGGTGCATTAATGGTCTGTACTGGTCCATAGTGGGAGCACTGGTCCCATCCTACTCTCACACTTGTGCCTTACTGGTCCATACTGGTGCTGTACTGGAAGCACTGGCAGCCCTGGTGTCCATACTGAGGACCCCTGTATTCTTTCTGGGAGTGCTAGTCCCTTACTGGTCCCACACTGGTGCCATACTGGTCCATACTGGTGCTACACTGGGTGCACTGGTGTCTCTTGTGTCCAGACTAGTGTCCCCGATGTCCAGACCGGGCGTACTGGCCCCACACTCGTGCCTTACTTATGCATACTGGTGCTGTACCTGCATCCCTGTTGCCCATACTGGGAGCACTGGTGCCATACTGGTCCATACTGGAAGCCCTATTTTCCTTACTGTTATCCCTGTTGCCTGTACTGGGAGCACTGGTCCCACACTTGTGCCTTACTCTTCCATAGTAGTGCCATACTGGGAGCACTGGTGTCCCTGTTGTCCATCCTGGGATCACCGGTTCCACACTGGTCTGACACTGGTGCCTTGCTTGTCTGTACTGGTGCTGTACTGGGATCCCTGGTATCCATACGGGGTGTACTGGTCTGATTCTGGTGCCACACTGGTCCCATACTGCTGTGTTACTTGTCTGTACTGGTTCATACTGGGAGAAGAGGTGTCCCCAGTACTGGTCCCATCCTGGTCTGACAGTGCTGCCTTAGTGGTTCATACTGGTGTCTGTGGTGTCCAGACTGGGAGCATTGGTTCCATATCAGTCTGTGCTGACAAAGTCTTTGTCCAGCCTGTGACACAGTTTCTCTCAGAATTCTGGTTAGGAAACTGTCACCTCAGCCGGGACAAGGGATCGCTCTCCGGGGTGGAAAACTGGTTGGCTGGAGGGCCCAGAGAGAGGTGGGAAATGGAGTTAACTCCAGCTGGAGGCCAGTTCCAAGTGGTGTCCCCAGGGCTCAGTGCTGGGTCCAGCCCTGTTCAATGTCTTTATCAATGACCTGGATGAAGGCATCGAGCGCTCCCTTAGCAAGTTTGCAGATGACACTAAGCTGGGTGGAAGCTGGATCTGCTGGAGCGTCGGGATGCTCTGGTGAGACTGCTCCTCGAATCCTGGGGTCAGTTCTGGGCCCCTCACCACAAGAAGGATGTTGAGGCTCTGGAGCGAGTCCAGAGAAGAGCAACAAAGCTGGTGAGGGGGCTGGAGAAGAAGAGGAGCGTCTGAGAGTGCTGAGAGTGTTCAGCCTGGAGAAGAGGAGGCTGAGGGGAGACTTCATTGCTCTCTCCAACTCCCTGAAAGGAGGTTGTGGAGAGGAGGGAGCTGGGCTCTTCTCCCAAGGGACAGGATGAGAGGGAATGGCCTCAAGCTCCACCAGGGGAGGTTCCGGCTGGACATCAGAAAAAGCTTTTCTCGGAAAAGTGTCATTGGGCACTGGCACAGGCTGTCAGAGTAGGTGGTTGAGTCACCTTCCCTGAAGGGGTCTAAGGGACGGGTGGATGAGGTGCTGAGGGGCATGGTTTAGTGACTGATAGGAATGATTGGACTTAATGATCCTGGGGGTATTTTCTAACCTAGTGATTCTGTGGTTTTGTAATTGTGTGAATATTTTAAATTCGGACCTGGTGAACACATCAAGCAGGGATTTCTTCTCAGCTCTATGGGCAACCAAACCACAGATGAAAGTGGAAGCTTTAGTGAATTTCTTTGATGTTAATAAATTCAGATTATCTTCAATGAAGAATAAGCAGTTACAGAAGACTCTTCACCAGTTACAGCTATGGTGTGGTGGCCCTGTGACGTTCTACCTTGAGATTACCATGAGCAATAGACACGGTTCTTTTGATGTATCCAAACATTGCAGGACGTCCATACTGGGCGTGCAGCACATTTCTTTTTTATAATAACAAAATTTATAGATGGAGAGCAACACATCTGTCACCAGATATGGAGGAAAAGGAATAGTCCCTGAGCTCAGGAGGTGCCAGGGGCCGGTGCTTGGTGAGGGGCGGGGTGTGGCTGGGGTCTGGACTATGAGGTCACAGAGGCGGCTGCTCCACACCGGGAGGTGTTGTGCTGTGCCACGGGCTCTGCTCCAGCAGTGCTGGCAGCAGCGGCAGCAGCAGCAGCAGCAGCAGCACCATGGTGGATGCACGGGGAGCTGTGACCCCCTTTACCTTCATTATTTTCTTCCTCTTGGTTATTCTTAAAGCAGAGCATGTCCAGGCTGCTCCATGGAGAGTGCAAGGATCAGGTGAGCGGGCAAGGGCCGGCACCCAGCCCGGGGAAGCGTGTGGCTGTGCCCAGCTCTCCTCAGGATGGCAGTGGGGCTGGGGTCAGGATGGGGCAGGGCTGGGAGAGCAGCAGGGCTAGGATGGGCTAGGAGAGCCGTGGCAGCTCCACTGCAGGTCCCTGGAAAGAAGTGTGTCACAAAATCTCATGGCAATGTGCTGGGTTCCAGCTGTGCCCGTAAGCAAAGGCCTCCTGGCTTCTCAGCCAGATCTTGTCCAGGAGCATCAGGGTGACCCCACAGCTCGTCACAGGAGTGAGTGGCACTGGGGGCTCATAGGAGATTTTCCTTCCTATTTTCTTGCCCAGAGCTCTGCTGTGTAGCAGAGGGTTGGGTCAGTGATGTGTCCTGGGTGCTTTGCCGTGGGAAGAACTTTGCTGGCCTCTCCCTCCCCGTGCTGCTCCCCGTGCCGGCTGCAGAGCTGGTTGGGGCTGAGCTTAGAGCTGGCGTGAGCTCCAGGGAGTCCTTTCTCCAGACAGCTCCATGCCTGCTTCGTGTTGGATCAGCACGGTGCAGGCACACAGTGACAGCACGATGGTCCCGAGTGGGAGGGAGAGACAAGAGACGTGGAGCGATCCCGCTTTGGAGCTGCATTCACCACTGGTCCAATTGGAAGAATTAGATTGGAGTATTTCATGGGAGCTGCTCTCTTCTGTTTGTTTACAGACGTGGCTGGAGGCAGTGAATCTCCAGCTTCCCGGCTGAGTCCCAGAGACGACGTGCACGGACATCACATGGGTACGTCATGGCCTTGACCTCCTTTGGGAGCTGCCAGCTCAAAGCCCCCACGGGAGAGCTGCCTCTCCTGTGTGTGTGAGAACACAGACCTGCACCGCGTGTGCCACCCCATTCCACGATCCCCCCGTGTTCTGCTGCTCACTTTTGATGGGGTGATCACTGTGTGTGATGGAAACTTCTCATGGATGTTTGGGTGCAGATGTGGCTCCTGCTCCAGCTTCTCAGCTGGATCCTGTGCTGGAGCCTGCCTGGCATCACAGCATCAGAGAATCATAAAATCGTTTGAGTTGAAAGGGGCCATTGAGATAACCCAGCTCCAACCCCCCTGCCATAGGCAAGGACACATCCCACTAGACCAGGCAGCCCAAGGCCCCATCCAAGCTGGCCTTGAACATCTGCAGGGATGGGGCTCCCACAAGTTCCCTGGGTCTCCTGGGACAGTGCCTCACCACTCTCATGGTGAAGAAATTCTTCCTCCTGTCTAGTATTAATCTGCTCCTCTCCAGTTTATACCCATTCCCCCTTGTCCCATCACCACAAGCCTTTGTAGACAGTCCCTCCCCAGCTTTCTCGTAGCCCCTTCAGGTACTGGAAGGTCACTATGAGGTCTTCTTGGAGCCCTCTCTTCTCCAGGCTGAATAACCCCAGCTCTCTCAGCCTGCCCTCCTACAGGAGGTGCTCCAGCCCTCTGATCATCCTTGCAGCCTCCTCTGGGCCCATTCCAACAGCTGCACCTGCTTTGTTGTGCCCTGTTGTGCTGCTCGATGTCTGAGGGCTCTGGGTGACACCTCGGGGACAGATTTACCTTTGTCTTTGGGGCTCTGTGGGCACTTCACTGCCTCTGCTGAAAGAGCCCAGGACATGGTGACCAGAGCTCGGGGTTCAGTGTGTCTGTGACCCTTCCCATGCGATGGAGGTGGCAGGATGGGACGTGCTTCTCCAAAGGGCTCTTTCCCAGCTGAACCACCTGCATCATCTCCCTGTTCCCTGGGAGGGAAGGGGTTTACCATAATCTTGTGGTTTACCAAAAATGTACTAAGTATGACAAGAAGATCCCATGCGATGTCGAGGTCTGTCAGCAGTTCAGGGTTTGCTCCCTCTGAGAACACTGGGAAGTGTCAAGGGTTAAAGTTTTCCTCTATGAATGACAGACACAGGGCTTGGACTGGTGATGAGATGTAGCCCCAGATGCCCAGGCTTTTTATCTAGACGTTATTGATGTCCTTTTCTTTGTGGGGAGACTGAGTTCCTGCTGAATTACAGTTACTTTAATTAAACTGACCCTCTTTCTTTCTGAAGAGATGGGCGGTAAGACTGTGGAGAAGGAGGCGCTTTGGAAAGGAGGCGGCCAGGCAGTGCCAGGCTCTGATGAGGACATGGAAGCGATCCAATCAAGAGACATGGCAGGTAATTGTCCCTCGGTCACCCAGTGCCATCTCTCAACAACCCTGTGGGTTCGCAAGGCTCTTCCACTGGTTCCCTCAGAACATGTGGTGTCTCAGCCAAACTGTTAGTGTGGAGCAGCCATTCCCAAAGAAGCCAGGAGCAGCTCTCTGGAGACAACCATCATCTCTGGGGGTGCGGAGTCGTTGCTGTCAGTGACCCCGAGCAGCGCTCACTCTTAGCACTCTGCGGGTGCCAGGAGGTGCTCACCACCCACCGCTCACGGGGATTCCAGAACTTTGCTGTTTTGGGAATGAGGCCATTGGATCCGTGCTCAGCAGAGGATGGGATACGTGACTTTTAAAGGAATGCACCTCCTGCCCAAGCTGCCTCCCTGAGCCTGCCGGGAGTACCCCAGGCACAACAGAGGGAGATCCCTGCTGTGAGCTGGGGTCCAAAGGGATGCACTGACTGGCTGGGCACTGCACCGTCCCCCTGCACCCTCTGTGCTAGAGCCCTGCTGAAGCTTTGCCTTTCTCTGACCCTTGGCAGTGCTGTCCCACCCTGGGGAAGCCACCACACGGGGACAGATGGTTTTTCCCTCGAGAATCCTGGTCCTGAGCAGTCTCATGGGGGAGCAAAAGGGCAGACAAGTGCAGAAAACTTGAGGTGTGCCAGCCTGCTGTCTGTCCTGAGATACATCACCGGCTGAATCATAGAATCCCTAGGCTGGAAAAGACCTTTGAGATCATCAAGTCCAACCATACCTGTCTGCACCTATATCATGTCCCCAAGCACCTCATCTACCTGTCTTTTCAACACCTCCAGGGATGGAGACTCAACCACCTCCCTGGGCAGCCTCTGCCAGAGTTTGAGAGCCCTTTCAGTGAAAAGGTTTTTCCTAATATCCAATCTGAACCCATCCTGGCATAGCTTGAGGCCATTCTCTATCGTCCTATCACCTGTCACATATGCCGGGCTGTCCAGTCTGTGGGGGGATTAAAAGAGAAAGGCTCCTTCCTCCCAGTGACTAACCTGGGGAATCGCTCTCAGGCTTCAGGAATGGATTGGACCAAAGAAGGGAGAGGAAGTGTTTTTTCAAGTGCGTAAGAAATGCTGAGCAAAGCAGCACAGAGTGGTTGGCGTGGCTGGTGGGGTGGGAAGAAATCCCACCACCACAGAAGGTCTCTTCTTCAACTAACAAGCAATAGGACAAGGTTGAAAGAACCTCAGGTTGTGCCAGGGGAGGTTTAGAGTGGATATTAGGAAAAAATTCTACGTGGAAAGGGTTGTCAAGCACTAGAACCGGCTGCCCAGGGAAATGGTGGAGTCTCCATCCCTGGACAGATTTAAAAGCCGTAGGGATGTGGTGCTTAGGGACAGGGTGGAGTGTTTGGTTTATGGTACGGCTTGAGGAACTTAATGGTCTCTTCCAAACTAAAGGATTCTACAATGCTGTCGATGATGGCCTCAGCTCATTTCTCTGTTCTCCAGGCACTCGTGATCCTTTACTTGGAGGTACACATCTCCAATGCCCATTAATTAGTGAGGACCCTTTTTTTCTGCCTCCAGTCCCTCTGCTTGTCAGGTGTGCATCTTTGCGGGAAAGGAGCAAGTAAACGGGTGGCACTGGTGAGACAGTCCCGCAGGGCCCCGTATTGGTCCCTCCCCTCCTTAAGAGGTGCTGCCCGTGGCTTGGAAGAAATTTTAGAGAACTGCAAGGAGCCAGCCAAGAGGTCCTCATGGAAGTTTTGGCAATCTCCACCGACGTCGGGCTCTCACTTTGTTCCCTGACCACCTTCTAGCACCTGCAGTTCCCCAGGGCAGGAGCAGATCCTCCATTCTGATGGAAACATTTCTCCTTTGTGCTCACTCCTAGGTGAGAGTGGTGGCAATGGTTTTCATGCTGCTCAGCTGGAAGTTGTTACGGAGCCAGTGGCACAGCCTGGAGGTAAGTTTCCAATGTGCCTTTCCCTGAAAGAACACACATGGACACTGTGCCAAGAGCTCATTCCTTGCAATTTTCCTTCAGATCCCCTGACAAGTGATGACTTCCAGACTCCATCCCTGAAGCCTGAGAGCAACTTCTCAGGTCAGTAAGCAGGAGGAAGGAGCCTTTCCTGCAGGCACCAGGGCTGGAGGGAAACAGAGAACATTCTGGCCATGCCAAACGTGCTGAGAGCTCTCCAGAGGGGCACAGGACAGACTGACATTCTGAATTGTTCCTTCAGGTGCAGACATGAAGACAACCCCAAGGGTTCATGAGTCACAGACTGCAGAAAATTGGGAAATTTATTTGGTGCTGGTCATACCAGGAGTCCTGGGACACCTGCTACTTGCATTTTCAGTATGCTCCTTCATTATCCGGCTGAGGAGGAAGAGAGAAAGGTGAGTCACTGATTCCCCCCATTGCTTCTTTCCAAGGGCTGCTCCCAGCCACGAGGCATTGCTGCTCAGGCTGCTGGGCAGCAGTGAGGGAGGGACTGGACAAAACACTCTTCTGCTGCTGTCCGGAGCTTTAATTGGTGCCTGACCTCCTGTGCCTTCCTTTTGGGAGCGCGCTCTGACTGGAGCCAGGGTTGGCTCAAGCTGGCCCTGCCTGGACAGGAGCAGCCCCAGGAGCAACCGGCAAAGCCAGGTTGGGATGGGAAAGAGCAGGGGCTGAGGTTGCCCTGGAACGCAAGACGTGCACCAGAGCCCGCTTCTGACAGGGAACCTGCCTGCAGGAATCCCCCTGCTCGGTGGTGCCATCAGGTGCCGGTGTCCCCCTGGGTCACGCTGTGCCGGCAGCTCTGAGCCTGGGGTGCGGAGCTGAGCCAGCTCCATGCTGTGGAGGAGATTCCCCATACTCCGTCTCCAGCTGAGGCCTCAGCTATCTTTTCTCTCCACAGAGCCCTCTCTACAGATCCAGAAGCCCAGCTGGAAATTGGTGGCTGTCTTTCACACCCAGACAGCTGGAGCCCCAGTACCCCCAAGAGCCAGACCCAGCTCCTGCAGCCACCGTCTCCCAACCAGCCCATCCCGGGATTCGCTGCTGCACAACAACCAACCCTGCAGCCTCAAGGTACAGCTCAGTTTGAAAAGGCTGCTGCCACCTCCACCAGCACTCAAGTGGCCCCAGTGCCACAGGAACAACGCAGCGACCGTAAGCCTCTGACTCATGCCATCTGGATCAGCTCTGTGTGAGGTGGACATGCAGGAACCTGGGGTCTGAGGTGGATCCTTGCGGCCGCTGCCCACCCTACTCAGGCTCTTCAAAGGGAGCTGATCTACCACCTTCAACCTCGTCCTTTCCTCCTGGAGGACTCACATCGAATGGATTTGATTTATTTGACATTAATAAATCACAGCTCCATGCAAGGCTCCTGTCACATCTGACCCTGTCCCAGGGGAGGGAGAAGAGATTCAGTGAAATCACAGAATCACAGAATAATCAGGTTGGGAGAGACCCACCGGATCGTCGAGTCCAACCATTCCCACCAATCCCTAAATCATGCTCCTAAGCACCTCATCCACCCTCACCTTAAACACCTCCAGGGACGGTGACTCAACCACCTCCCTGTGCAGACCGTTCCATTGCCTAACCACCCTCTCCGTGAAGAATTGTTTCCATATCTCAACCCTAAACCTTGAGCCTGAACCTCCCCTGGCGGAGCTTGAGGCCATTCCCTCTCGTCCTGTCCCCTGTCACTTGGGAGAAGAGGCCAGCCTCCTCCTCTCCAAAACCTCCCTTCAGGGAGTTGGAGAGAGTAATAAGGTCTCCCCTCAGCCTCCTCTTCTCCAGGCTAAACAACCCCAGCTCTCTCAGTCGCTCCTCAAAAGATTTGTTCTCCAGCCCCTTCACCAGCTTTGTTGCTCTTCTCTGGACTCGCTCCAGAGCCTCAACATCCTTCTTGTGAGGGGCCCAGAACTATACACAGTGTTAAAGGAGCGGTCTCACCAGTGCCGAGTCCAGAGGGAGAAGAACCTCCCTGGACCTGCTGGTCATGCCCTTTCTGATACAAGCCAAGATGCCATTGGCCTTCTTGGCCACCTGGGTCACTGCTGGCTCATGTTCAGTTGCTGTTAACCAACACCCCCAGGTCCTTCTCCTCCTGGCAGCTTTCCAGCCAGGCTTCTCCTTTTCTGTACCTCTGCTTAGGGTTGTTGTGTCCCATGTGCAGGACCCGGCATTTCTCTGTGTAAAACCTCCTGCCGTTGGTCTCAGCCCAGCAGTCCAGCCTGTTCAGATCCCTTTGCAGCCTCCCGACCCTCCAGCAGATCCACACTTCCTCCCAGCTTGGTGTCATCTGCAAACTTGCTAAGGGAGCACTCGATGCCTTCATCCAGGTCGTTGATAAAGACATTGAACAGGACTGGACCCAGGAGTGAGCCCTGGGGAACCCCACTTGTCACTGGCATCCAGCTGGATTTAACTCCATTTACCACCACCCTCTGGAGTTGTGGGAAGTGGAGTGGAGTGTGTTTCAATTAAATGGAGCTACAAACCTGCTCTGTGGCGAAGGACTCTGGCTGCAGCCATAGAATCATAGAACCGAGCACAACCAGAGGCAAAGAAAAGCTGTGGCTTAAAGATGTGGATAAGGATGAGATGCTGGATAATGGGATGCTAACAAGGACTCCTGTTTGCAGGGATTCCCAGGAGGCTCACTCTGGGATCACACTTAAGTAACCATTTCCTAACAAAACTTTATGTGCTTTTACAACTAAGGGCTCTTCTGCCTCTCTGGAAACAACCTTCAGGCTTAAAGGTCCCAAGTGAGAAATGGAAATTGAGTCAAAATGACCTGAAGTTATATACTCATTCTTGGTTAATACTAACAGTGCCACAAAGACTTCAGACTTCATTTTTGCTTTATGTAAAGAATTAATATCTGGCATGGTATCAGCATTTACACTCCTAAAATTCAGTAACGTTTGAGCAGGTTAATGAAGTGTAACCTCTCCTGTCTTGCCCCAGCCCTCTGAGATCTCAAGTGGAAGCCAAATGTTTCGTTAGAACTTTTAAAAATGCCGTGACAACTAGCAAGGGATAGAAACTACCTCCACGTCAGAAAAGAGCATCTTGCGATCTTATGGAATGCAACTATATAGCAGGCAAACAAAGTAGACGGGGGCTGAAAAATTATTGTGGAGGCATTTATTTGTTAAAGAATGTAGAGAGGAGGCCTGTTTTGTGTAAAAGTCCAGGCTATTAAAAGGCAAAACACCATCCATCTCCCATCAAAAATACCCCTTGTATCTTCAGGGGACAAAGCACACGATGTAGGAGTTTGATGACTTGGTAATAGTTTGGGGCTAGGGAGTAGGAAAAATAAATACAAGTATTGTCCTAAAATCCTCTAAACTTTAGAAGCTCTTTCCTCAAAACATCCACAACGGTGACAGCATCTCCTTTTAGAGGTTCTTGATGGTGTAAAAAGAATTTGGTACAGAAACTTTTTCTTCAGAATGCCGCTTTTTGAGCAGTTTGTGCTGAACATAAAAGCAATTACCGAGCTTCTGGATGCAGACCTAGACAATTCACTCTAATTTATACTGCTTCAAAACTAGACATGAAATCTGGTTTATGGAGTCAAAGGAGTACCATCACTACCAAAAAGATGCTGAGATCCCCTCTCAATTTTTCACAAGCTTGGAATGGAAAAGAAGAATTTCAGACTATGTAGTGTAGCAATGTTGGCTTCCAACATTGTCCTATGGCAGAGCAGCCTGTCTTGTGCATGAGAGCATGAAGAAAGCTGCAAGTGCTCAGCACTCTGCCCCTGAGCCTTCCAAAAACAGATTTAAATACAGCTGCGACCTGGCTGAGCAAGGAAAGGGGAGAAAGCAAAGAGGTATCTGGGATGGTAGACAGAATGTACTTAAGCTCTTAACTCAAGCAGACAAAATGTTTTGTGCAACCTCACTGAATTGAAATGCTAAGAAATTGAGCCCTGAGAGCGGGAGCCAATGCCAGAAGCCTCCAGACAGAGTTGTTATTGACACGGTCCCCAAAGCCTCCCCCATCCCCCGAGTTGGGATGGGGGGATCTGTGTTGAAATAAATGTGATGTTCTGCACTGGAGAGGTGAGCGATAGTCACTGAGTTAGGGTTGTGCTTGGTTTGGGAAATACGTGATTGTGAAGGATGGTGCGATGGCTGCAGTGCTGGCAACTGCTGGTGTTGTTGGAAGGAGCCCTTGTGAAACGGCCCTTTGAGCCACTGAAAGACAACGCTGGATGCCCTCAGCCCCCATTCCCAGACCCCTGGCTTTGATCCCTGCTTTCCTCACTGCCAACAAATCACGTGTTGGAGCCAGAACTCCGAGTTTTGGGGCCAGAACACCAATTTTTGGAGGACAGGGACATGTCCCACTACATCAGGCTGCCCAAGCTTCCATCCAACTAGGCCTTCAACACCTGGATGTTGAGTCAGTTGTCAATCAACACCTCCAGGTCCTTCTACCTCAGGCAGATTTCCAGCCAGACTTCTCCTAATAAGAAGAACAGGGGGGAAAAAGTCCTTTTTCCCCACATGGTGTGAGAAAAAAGGACTCTTGCACAGGGAGTATAGTTCCTAACTCAACAGGAGCTGGGAGCTGCTGCTTTGCACAAGGTATGACCCCTCTGATCAGGCTGATGGGAGGTGTCTTGGTAGCAAGCACCACTTCCCAACTCCTGCTGGCTTCCCCTCAGAAGAAAATGGGCAAAGTGTCTCTTACCTTCATGCAGGTTCTAAACACAGCAGGGGCTAGAGGAGTGCCTCATATGAAAGGTACTATTCTGTTTCTCTAAAGAGACAATCTCTGCCTTGCATACGGTCAGCCCCTTCCCTGGAGCACACACAGACAGGTGGTTGCTGCTCCGTTCCGAGTCACGATGTCACCCGTCAGCTGCTGCTTGGCACTGTGTGACCCCACGGCAGGGCAGGGATCTGCTTTTCCTGCTAAACTTCTCCTAGTCGGATGGTAAGGATCCAGCTCGCTGTGTGAGGTGTCGGGTTATACAGTATTTATTCCCGTGGCACTGCTTTGTGAAATGCAGTCCAACACATACTGCAGGTTGCCTGAGGACTGATATAAAATTCCAATATTATCCTCCATTCCTTCCTCTTCCACACACCTTACAGGCTAAAAGCCGAGCTGGGTACCAGGTAGCTCCATGCAAGGCTCAGGATCTGAGTGTGTGCTCAGAAAGGGCTCCCTTCCCTCCAGCCTGTATCCTGCTGGCCAGAAAGCACATTGCCAGAGCAGAGACAGCTTGAGGGATGCTTTATTGCCCTTGTCTAGGCTCCAGAGAATGAGGAAGGTCTTTAGTCTCCAGTCCTGTCAATCCCACAAATTCTCATCTGCATTCAGATTGGTTCAAAGGTGTTTTTAAAAGAAAATATAATGAGGGGATGCACTTGTGAAATGAAAAGCTTGGCTGCCTTTTTATCCCTTCTCAGGCACTTTGCAACCTTCTCTGGTGAGAGCTGTTGCCTGAATGCAAGGGCAGCCCATCAGCATCTGGTGCTGGGAGCAGATACGGGCTGGGCAGCGTCCTCCTCTCCTGGAGACAGCCAGATACACACTCTGCTCATTTCCTCCTCGATAAAGATTCCATCCTGCTTTGAACCTTTCCATATTCCATTTGGCTGGTCAGATAGAAGCCCCTGTACAGTCCACTCACAAAGATTATTTTTTGTTTTGGCGCTATATTAGCAAAATAAATTCCTGAGTTGCCTTTTCCTCACTCTTTTTGTTCCTGGACAAGGATACGGCTGCTGCAGTCCCTGTCATGCAGGGCTCTTCCAAGCCCTGTTACAAGCGTGGATGAAATCTTGCTCCTCCCTTGTGTGACCTGTAGGTGTTACTCTCATTATCTGAAGGCAAAACTCGGTTCTGAAGAAATGAGTGGCCTTGTTTTAAGAGGCAGTTGCTGTCTGCAGCTTCCATGGGATGTTGTCCTTGACATTATGGCCAGGAGTGATGTGTCTGAGACTACCAAGCTAATCAATGACTGCTGCAAATAATAAAGGGAGGCAGGAGTTCAAAGCTGGATGCCCTCCAGTGATATAATCTCTCTATTTTTCTTAAGTGCTTCCGATTTCCATGTGAAGGGAAAGAGAAGGCAAATGTGTTCCTTTTTATGCAATTAAGCAGAAGGTATGTTTGTGGTCCTGCAGAGGCACAGTTCAGTGCACACCTCAATGGAACTGACTGAGCAAGACCTGGCTGCAATGCCAGTTCCTAGGGAAGCAAAGTGTTTCTCGGAGAGCGCCATGGAGATAGCAGATCTTGGTGTGACAAATAAAAGCTCTGCCATCTGGCAGGAGAGGAGGAAACAAAGCTTGGAGAGTTAGCATTAACTTTTGAATATGGTAAGCTCTGCAGGCAAAAGGATGAAGTGCATTGGCTGTCTTGGGTTCCCCAATGAACTTATTTAATGGAAAAATGCTATTGACAACCGCCTTTGGAACATTTCTCCTTGTTTTCCAGCAGAGTGAAGACAATGATGGAGCTTCCCTCAAGTGGATTCCCACATGGTTTGTCCATATGAGTTACTCAGTTTGCCTTGTGTCTCAGATCCCTGGTGACCTATTTTGCCCTGAGGTTGGCCTCCTTCTCTTCCCAAACGGGGACTGAACATGCTGCATCCTGATGTAAGTGGAGACCTTAGTCCCTTACTCTCAGCACAAGAACCTGTTTCATGAAGCCCCAGTACTGTGGAGGGTTAGCAGGGGCGAGCAGTGGGATAAAGAAGGATAAAACAGTGGCTACAGAGGAGACTAGAATATCCCTCCACCCCATCCTCTGTTTTGCTGTAGAGGTAGAATAAATTTGTGACTGTGAGCTCATCAATGGTAATAGTGGGCCAGTAAGAAGCACATAAGCTGTGTAATTTGGAAAAGCCCCTTCCCTGGTAACAAATTCTGCTTCACAGATGTTCAGTCAATATGCTGTCAGATTATAAAAAGAAACTTGTTCAGGATGGTTATGGTGACCACACTATCACAGAGATATATTTATACTACCATTCTGCTTTAATTTAAGCTCCTGACATGATTGCCACAAGTCCAGGTGTTTGATACCTGACCACTGGAGAGGCAAAGCAGCTGTAGCTCCCAATAAATGTAGAATATTTAGAGGCTGAGGTCATTCTGGCTTTTTATATGTGGTGTCTTTATCACTGATCTGTTTCTCCAAACATCTATCCTGCAAACACACTCAAAGTATTTTCTGTCATGTCAGGTCTAGGCAGTCAGTCTATGTGCAAGGCAGCATGTTCAGGGGATGCAAATCAGTGAAGAGCAGAGCACAAAGCCTGCGAGACAGACACCAGGACTTGTTCCTCCTTCCTAAAAACGCTACTGACTGGAAACTAAAGCAGAGGCTTTTAGAACACCAAACCCCACCAGCCTTTTCAGGTTGGAGTTAAAGAAACACCCTGTCTGGACATGGCTGCGATTCCTCGTGTTCTGTGGGACTGGCAGGAGTGTGAGGTGCAGGAGCCTATTTATGGGGACACGTTTTGAGTTATACATAGCAGCACTCTCTATCCAGAGGAATGAGAGTATGAAGGACAGGGATAGAAGACACTTTCTGCCTATTTATTCCTTCCACTGGCAAAAAGGTGCCTATTTCCACGTAGCAGCCGACTCCTGCCCAGTGGAAACTAGAGAGAGGCGGCTCTGTTAGTTTTCATTCACTGCCCAGTGTTTCTCTACGCCTTAAGATCATGGTTAGTGATTCAATGGCAATTCCCTGGGTCTAGGAAGGAGCCTTTCCTCTCTTCGTATGAACTTGTGAGACGTCCCTCAAGTCCGGGCACAGGTGATCTAACATGCTGCAGTGTAGGGTTTTTCATCACCTGCTGAATTCTTCGGACTCTCGCAGCAGGGATTTCCTTTTTCTTTGCATTCTCATTAATGTCTCCTCTCTTCACTCCTGCCTCCCATCTGGAGAAATGACATCTCCCTCTTGTCACCTGCCATGACCTTTCAGACAAGGGGAAGTAAGAAGATCTCAAGCTGACATACACCTAAGGTTTCTAATAAGACTATAATTTGAGATTAGTCATATGAGAAGCACGTTCACATAGCAAAGCCTGAGGTTGGGCGGTGCTGGTGATATTTACCAGACACACGTGTCTGTTAGAAAGACTGTGACAAGGTCTCTGAGGCTGAAGTGCAGGCCAGTCAAGGTGGGATGTAGCTGCTTGTGGAGGGGCTGACAGCTCGTGCAGGGAGGAAATCTTATCTGCAGAAAACTGACGAGATCTACAATTGCTTGCCTGCCAGAGGCAGCAGTGTCCACAAAGCCGAGTTTATCTCTTAACACAGGGCTGAAATCACAGAATCAAGAAGAAGTATCTATACAGTGGGCTTTTCATAAAGATTTCCTCCCAAAGCCATCATTGCCCTCCCAGAAGAGCTCCAGTGCTGGGCTACAGCTGACCAGGGCAACCTGGATCAAAGCCAGTTTGAGTCTTTCCCCGGTGAACTACCCTGTTTCCTTTGACCCAACTGTCTTCCCCTGACTTCACCTCCCCCAGAAGTCAACAGCAGATAATCTGCCTTCTTTCTGTCAGCCAGCCAAGTTTAGCAGCAGCCGCATTGCTGCGTCTCTTTGCTTGGCAGCCAGTTGCTACAAGAGAAAACATAGTCAGGTTCCTCTTTTTTATTTCTTTCACTGAAAATTTGCTTTCTCTTTCTTCTCTGATAACTCCAGGAGCTTTGCTGATGAATCTTACCCTTACCCTTTCTGCGTTCCTCTTTCTGCGTGCACTGGCATTTTGTCTCACTGTGAGGAATCCGATTAACTCAACAAAACTCCTAAAGGCAATGGGCTGTCAGTCTCTGTTGTTTGTTGTGGACTATCTCCAGTGGATACCACCGGCAGCCCTTTAGGTATCTGTGCTCTCATGATGACCAGGTGTAGATCTATCTTTCAAACATTTCTGTATCATGAAGATTTAGATGCTTGTACTGGTTCATTTCTAAAATGGAGTAGCACCAAAGCACCAGTTGACCCTGCCTGGAATTTACTTTTCTTCTTCTACTTCTGTACTTGCACTGATTGCTGAACATATTAAAAACACTTTATCCCAAAATGTTCGGTGTCTACATAGACAGGCCAAGCAATTACAGGAAAGAAGCAATTTTTCTCCATGTTAACTAATGGGAAATGATTATTCTGTGTGACTGGAGGAGGTTTTATCTGTCTCTGACAGTTGCTTCCTCTGTAATCTGAACAAACACCTCAGAATCAAACTGAGGTCACTTATTTAACCAAAGCAGGTTGCTAGGTACTTTCTGTACCCCTGCCCCCTGGCCACTCCCCCTCTACCCTGAGTTCAGGGCAAAGCCAAATGCTTCACTCCACCTTCTCTCCACCACTGGGTCATCACCTGGGAACATCTCCGCAGTCTCCCTGAGCAGCAGCTTCCAGGGGATGGAGAGAGGGCTATATTTGTACTGCCTGGTACAAGTTCCTAGTGAGGATGGATGCCCAGCCCTGGTGCAATGAGAGCCTAGGGGCTGCATTTATCTTATGAACTCGAGGTGCTTCTGCTGGGTAGAAAACTACATCTGCGTGAGTAGCTGTGTTATAATGTTAATGCAAAGAAGTGGACACTTTTAGCCCTATTTCACCTATGTCACATTCCTTCCTCAGGATGAGAAGCATAGTCTGGTACCACCTATGTCTGGCAGTTCCCTGAGCTGCAGAGATCTATGTTTGTTTAGGTGGATGCCGTCCTCTGATCCTCTATTCAGTTGCACAACAAGCCAAAACCAAAAGCTCACTTACACTCTCCGGAGTCTCAGCCCACCGGGATTATGCTTAACCATACAGCCCACTCAGCTGATCTCCTTTCCCCTCATCCTCATCATACCAGAGAGCTTCAGTTTTTAATCAAATCAATCTTCTCTGCTCCTGAGCCTTTGAAAATTGTGTGAAGTAACTCTGTTCTGCCCATTCACCCAGGATAGGAAGAAGGAAGGCAGGTGCTTCATAAATGTTAATAATAACACTTTATTTCCACAGTAACATTTAAGCCGTTAGGCAAAGACATTTCAACAAAGACAGATGCCCCCTCTGAAACAGAAGAGTGCACCAAAGATGCATTCACATAAGGAATTATCTGAGGCATATCCCTTGGGAGTTTTCATGGCCCAAACTCCCTCAAGAGGCAAAGCAAACCAGAAGCATCTCCAGAGAATATTCAACACCACTGAGGTGAAGGTCATGCCATGAAAAGTTTATCGCTCTCTCTAGGTGCTGCAGACAGAGGGAATGATCCCAGAGGACTATCCTCCTTACTCAGTCTCAGCCGAGTAGGTGCTGGCTCCACCTGGCATTCACCACCTCTGCTTTTGTGGAGCAGTGATGCACCCTCACAACACCCTCTTGGACACTACCATGAATATTATGCTCTCACCTCCAAAGAAAGGTCATAATAGCTATTATCTATTTGTCCCCATGGGCATGGTTTGTGTTTATGAAAAGCACAAACCCAGAGTGGCAGGAGGGACCAATTTAAGCACCTGCAAACAGAGACAGTAATTCCCTTGGGCCATTGCTTTATCCTGTCACTGTTACTGGTGACTGTCTGCTGTCCTTCAAGATGGGCTTGGGACTCAGTGTGAACCTACATGGATTCATAGATGTGCCTCATGCATTTCTCTTGGAAGGACTTTTGGAAATGTTCTTTTATCCATTTTATTTTTGCACTCAAGCTTTGAGAGAACAGAAATCTGCTTGAAGGGATGGCTCTGGCTTCCCAGAGGCACTATGTTGTCATGTCTGATGCCCCTCTGAGACTTTCGGTGCCTTAAATACGCCGCAGAAATCTGCCACTCTTTGCAGAGCCTTGTCATTTCAATGCAGGGTGGAAGGGAAGGCAGAAACAAAATATTTAAGAAGAATGATGCATTGCAGCCTCTTACTGTCTCTGTTTCTAAACCTCTGACTGTATGCAAACTTCTCTTCAAAGCCTGGGTTTCCAGTACAAGACAGGATCCCTCTAAGTGCTATGTCACTGAAGACTCATTTCAAGGAACTCTGAAGCATGGCAAGATTTCTTCATTGGAGAATGCACTGATGTGGCTCTTCTTTTGGCAAATACAAGATTTTGGATTTTCCTGTGTGCTTAACAGCTGCCTTCCTATATTGTACAAATACAACAGCGTGCAAAGGATCTGATAAGCAGTTAGGAAGATACCTGGATCAGATATAGCTCTCATTGATTTGAGTGGCAAAAAGAATTGCCTCATTTTGCTACGATGAAGCTCTCTCACTTGTGAACTCAAAATCGCACCTTAATGTGATTTTTTTTCCTTTCCCTTCCTTTCCCTGTGCTGTCCCTATAATGCATGACTCTATAGCAGAATATTTCAACTACCTGTTACAAGTAATGCATTCTGAATACAAATTTCCTGGAAAGGAAGCATGAAAATATATAGTGTGTCAAGTCATATATTCTATCAGCCACCTAAACTGTACAATTTCGTAATATCCTTATATATTTTATACTATTATCATACAGCTTAGATACTGTGCCTCGTATTTCAGACACCTGCTGCCTGTGATGTATTCTGCCAGATCAACTCTTGCTGTAACAACTTCTCAGGCATTTTCATCATTCTATATGAAGATAAAACTTACAGCCCTTGGCTGTTGCTTGTCTTGAGTTGTGTTACCTGCTGAAAGCCGTGGGAACAGACAAATGGTCTTTCCCATAACCTTGTGGCTAGAAAGAGAAATGGGAGGTGACCAGGGTGAGACAGAGGTGGTACCTCTGGAATTGTGCCATATTCAGTGTCTCTGTCATTAGCTATCCCAAAATAGACCTCTTAGAGCCATGGTGCATCCTCTGCCCCACAAAGCGATTACACTCGCTAGGGCTGGCTCAGCACCATTTGCTGGGAGCGTAATTTGGCTCCTAATCCCCCTCTCACTCCTCTGTGGGAACAGGCGTGTGGTGTAGGGGGAGATGCTCCTAGGAAGCATCACTAGGACTTGTGCTGGATGCTGGACTCAGTCCACGTGAAGCTAGGGGCGTCTGATTTGTGCAGTGCAAGAGATTGCAGGAAATCTTGGTCCTGTTGGGCCATTGATGGTGGAAGCCACTAATTGGAAACCACTAATTGAACAGGGCATGCAGCAATGTTTATGGGCAGCCGCATGGTGGTTGTACCCGTGCCCTGCAGGAAGGCATCAGACTGAAAGTTCCTCAAGTCTGTAGCTCTCTTTATAGCCAGACAAATGACAAGGCTGGTCATTTTTGCATATTCATTAAAGTTTTCCAATCACTTGAAATATAAATGTCTTTTTAAGATTACTTGCCGCAGGGTGATATAATAGACAACCTGAGACAAAAGAAACAGCAATTTGGCTGTTTCTCTCGGTGAACATGAAGTCACAGAATCACAGAATCAGAGAATAACCAGGTTGGAAGAGACCCAAGGTTAGGTATTTTTGACGCATGGATGTTCAAAAAGTACCCAGCATTCATTGAAAGAAAAGTTGCTGTCACATACCTGATCAGTCTCCTGTCTCAAGAGACATGAATCAACACCGCAGCTTTGGATACTTTGCCAGAGTTATACCACTGAGATGCTTCTCTGTCTCTGGTTCAAACCTGGATGTAACAGAAACATAGGATATTTAGGCTTAGAAGACACCTTGAAGATCATCTAGCCCCAACTTCCCTGCAATGGGTTGAGACACTTTCCACTAGATAAGGTCCCTGAAAGTCCCATTCAACCTGACCTTGGACAATTCCAGGTGTGGGACATCCACAACTTCTCCAGACAACCTGTTCCAGTGCCTCACCACCCTCACAGTGTAGAATTTCGTCATTATATCTAATCTAAATCCACCCTCTTTCCCTTTAAAGCCATTCCTCCTCATCCTATCACTACACGCCCTTGCAAAATGTCCATCTCCAGCTTTCTTGCAGGACCCCTTTACGTACACGAAGGCTGCTATAAGGTCTTTCTGGAGCCTCCTCTTCTCCAGGTTGAACAGTCACAACTCCCTCAGCCTGTCTTCATGGGAAAGGTGCTCCAGTACTCTGGTTATTTTCATGGCCCTCCTCTGGGTGCTCTCCAACAGATACATGTTCTTCTTATGTTGGAGGTCCCACAGCTGGATGCACGACTCCAGGTGGGGTCTCATAGGAGTGGAGTAGGGGGGAAAATCATCTCCCTCAGCCTATTGGCCGTGGTCAGACACAGTTGCCTTTCTGGGTTTCAAGCACACAGTGCTGGATCATATTGAGCTCCTTATCAACCAGCACCTCCACATTCATCTGCACATATGCAACTAGAAATCAGATTGGCAAAGTTGGTGGAAGATAACAAAAAATCTTTGCATAAATATCTAAATAATAAAAGGAGGTCTAGGGAGACTATACAGTCAATATTGGATGCAACAATGAAGGAACAACAGTGACAGGGGATGAGGAAAAGGCTGAGGTACTTAATGCCTTCTTTGCCTCAGTCTTTAATTGTAAAGAAAGTTGTTCCCTCTGTCTACAAACCCAGGAGCTAGAGATACAAAATGAGGTTCCCATGGTCTAAGAGGAGGTGGTCAGAGCCCTGCTAGCCCGACTAGACACCCACGAGTCTATGGGGCCAGATGGGATTCACCCGAGGGTATTGAAGGAGCTGGTGGATGTGCTGGCCAAACCCCTTTCCATCATCTCCCAGCAGCCCTGGCTGACTGGGGAGGTTCCACTGGACTGGAGGCTGATGTTGTGCCCATCTCCAAGAAGGGTGGCAGGGAGGATCCAGGGCACTACAGGCCTGTCAGTCTGACCTCAGTGCCAGGGAAAGTCATGAAACAGGTGATCTTGAGTGCCATCATGAAGCCCATGCAAGAGAACTGGGGGATCAGGCCCAGTCAACACGGGTTCCAAAAGGCAGGTCTTGCCAAACTAACCTGATCGCCTTCTATGACCAAGTGACTCGGATGCTGAACGAGGGAAAGGCTGTGGATGAGTCTTCCTGGACCTCAGTAAAGCCTTTGACACAGTTTCTCACAGCATTCTGGTTAGGAAACTGTCACCTCTGGCCTGGACAATTGCACACCCTTCGGGGTGGAAAACCGGTTGGATGGCCAGGCGCAGAAAGTGGTGGGAAATGTTGCTAAATCCAGCTGGAGGCCAGTTCCAAGTGGTGTCCCCAGGGCCCAGTGCTGGGTCCTGCCATGTTCAATGTCTTTATCCATGACCTGGATGAAGGCATCGAGTGCTCCCTTAGCAAGTTTGCAGACGACACTAAGCTGAGTGGAAGTGTTGATTTGCTGGAGGGTCGGGAGGCTCTGCAAAGGGATCTGAACAGGCTTGACCGCTGGGCAGAGACCAATGGAATTAGGTTTAACGCGGAGAAATTCCAGGTCCTGCACTTGGGACACAACAACCCTATACAGTGATACAGACTAGGAGAAGTCTGTCTCGAAAGCTGCCAGGAGGAGAAGGACCTGGGGGTGCTGGTTGACAGCTGAATGAATATGAGCCACCAGTGTGCCCAGGTGACCAAGAAGGCCAATGGCATCTTGGCTTGTATCCGAATCAGCATGACCAGCAGGTCCAGGAAGGTTATTCTCCCTTTTGTCTCAGCACTGGTGAGACTGCACCTCGAATCCTGGGGTCTTTTTGGGGCCCCTCACCACAAGAAGGATGTTGAGGCTCTGGAGCGAGTCTGGAGAAGAGCAACAAAGCTGGTGAAGGGGCTGGAGAACAGGCCTTATGAGGAGCGGCTGAGAGAGCTGGGGTTGTTTAGCCTGGAGAAGAGGAGGCTGAGAGGAGACCTCATCACTCTCTATAACTACCTGAAAGGAGGTTGTGGAGAAGAGGAGGCTGGCCTCTTCTGCGAAGTGACAGGAGACAGGACGAGAGGGAATTGCCACAAGATCCGCCAAGGGAGATTTAGGATGGACATTAGGAAAAAATTTTTCACAGAAAAGGTCATTGGGCACTGGAACAGGCTGCCCAGGGAGGTGGTTGATTCACCTTCCCTGGAGGTGTTTAAGGCACGGGTGGACGAGGTGTTAAGGGGCATGGTTTAGTGTTTGATAGGAGTGCTTGGACTTGATGATCCGGTGGGTCTCTTCCAACCTGGTTATTCTATGATTCTACTTCTCTGCCTGCTTTCAATCCTTTCTCCAGCCAGCCTTTAATCATGCTTGGGATTGCCCTGACCCATGGTTGGGACCTTGCTGAGCTCCATGAGGTTTGCTCTGACCCACCTCTCAAGCCTGGAAAGGTTGGCATCCTGTATCTGCAGTGTTTTGGCCGCACCACACAGCTCGGTGTCACTGACAAACCTCCTGAGGGTGCACTCAATCCCACTGTTCATGTTGCTGACAAAGATGATAAACAGTGCTGGCCCCAATACTAACCCCTGAGGATCATCACTGGTCACTGGTCTCCATTTGGGCACTGAGGCATTGATCAAAACTCTGAGCATCACCATCCCACCAATCCCTTACCCACTGAGTGTCCCACCCATCAAACACACATCTCTCCGATTTAGAAACGAGGATGTCATGCGGGACGGTCCCAAATGCTTGGCACAAGTCTAGCTAGATAGGTACAGAGGATTTTGTTTTCCTCTTTAAAAACAACACGTAATACATTGCTGGGTAGACTTTACACATGGAGATAACCTGAGCTGTAATTCCCATATTGTTCTTTTTAGAGAAAAATAGTAGTGGGTGGGGACATGTGATTTCAGGCACCTATAGCAACACAGCCCTGAAGATGAGATGCCAGGAATGCTGACAGTGTCGGCACAACTCAAGGAACAACGGGATGAGCAGCTTCTGCCAAACTTATTCCATGCCTCAGACACATCTTAGCCCCACTCTGAGATGCTTCAGAGTGGAATAAACAGCCCTCCTCCTAGGAAAGACAGAACAAATAACTCACTCCTTCATGTGAAGGAATTGAAGATATTTAGAGCCTTCAATAACCTTCCAGTTCATCTGGACTGTTAGAAAACTCTCTTTCTCTCTTCCCTAGTACACAGGGCAACTGGTGCTCCTCAGCTGACTCTGGACCCCATTGCAAAGGCTGAGTTTTTACTTGTCTCTTGGTTCTTAACTGCGGAGAATATTTCTTCTGAATGGCTGCAAAGCAAAGGCCATGATTCTGTGGACTTTTCAAAAGTGTAGACGCAGCAAGAACGTGCTATCCTTGAACAAAAGTTTATGTAACAAAATCTTAGAAAAATGGAATGTGCAACCATCCAGGCAGATAAGAGAACAGGACACAGCTGTTAATAGCTAACCACATTGTCTATTATTTTCAATGAACTATTGTAAGTAAGTTTGCTGTTCTCATCAAAGGGCTTTAACCAATAGGGAGCTCAGCTTTTGCAATATGTATGAGACTAATTAACAACTATATTTAACTAGCAATGATCTCTAATAAAATTGAGCTTTGCTGCACAATGAAGCAGGCTCCCGCCTCGTGATTTCTTCCGACATTTTGGTGCCCAACGTGGGGCCAAAGACCAAGGACAAAGGACCTGGAAGGCGAACGCCAGGGAACCCGGAGAGAAAAAAGAAGAAGCGAGGTGGTGGGTGTGGACCCTGCAAGCAGAGGGGTGGCAGAAGAGAGAAACTCAAGACCAGAGGCGTCATATAGGTGAGCCCTGCCGCTACGTCCTGCCGAAGCCTGGGGTGGCTGCAACAGTACTGATATTATATTATGGACAGGCAAGCAGCATATGATTTATTTAAAGCGTTTCTGAGGAAACGTCAGATAAAGGAATTAGATGTAGATAAGGATGTACCAAGATTGTTAGATTATGCAGAGAGTTACAGATTTTTTATAAATCCGCATACTGTACATCAGTTAGGAGAATGGAGACGGTTTGGAGATAAATTATGGGATTTAGTTTTAGAAGATGATAAACCAGCAAAGAAAATGAGCAAATTGTGGAGGCTTGTCCACAATAAGTTATTGTTAGCTCAAGCAGAAAAAAGGGCTGCGGGAGAGATAAAGACAGCACAAGAACCGAATAAAATGTATATGGAATCGTGGGAGTCGCAAAAGCCAAACCCGCCAATGTACTCTACCGTCACGCTTCCAGCCGGTCAGGTGGAGCCCACTGCACCTCCTGAGGAGCAGGAGAAAGCCGAAACGCCGGTTCACAGAACTGAGCCTGGGCAAGATACTTTTGCCAGTCAAGGTCCTCCTACAGCTGTCCTCCCACTCTCGGCTCCTGAGCCTATTCTAGGTCCCGAAGAGGGTCCAATGAGGGCGGTGGTCCGGGAAAGACGGGAATTATGGACTATGCTAGCCCGAAGGGGTTTGGAGGAAAATGACACTGATCTGGTATCTGCGGCTACTGAAAATATGGCTTTTCCGGTTGTTTATACACCTAACCCTCAGGGTGGGCTCAATGCGGCTATTACGAATCTTGATTGAAAAATGTTAGCACAATTACTAACAACAGTGGCTAGTTATGGTGTAGATAGTGAGCCGGTCAAACAGATGCTTGATTATCTATTTAGTTCCAATGCTTTACTGCCGTCGGATATTAAAGGCATAGCAAGGCTTATTTACACTCCACATCAGAGGTTGTTGTTCAGTGCTCATTGGCAACAGGAGGCTATGTACTCAGTTGCTGTCCAAAGAGGTCAGGGAGATCCTGTACAGGGAATAACGCTGGACGAATTAATGGGGACTGATCCTTATACAAGGATAGAAGCTCAGGCATTAATAGGGCCAGAAAGGCTTAGGGAAATGATGGAGGTCGCCAAACGTGCTATGGATAAGATTAAATCGCCAGGGGGAACGCCATTATATATGGGAATTAAACAAGGTAGAGATGAGTCCTTAGGAGCTTTTATTGATAAAGTGATGGAAGCCGTTACTAAAGCTGGTGTGGCGGAATATATGCAGGCACCATTGTTGCGTCAGTGTATATTGCAAAATGGCAATAATACGACGAAAACTTTAGTTAATGGTATGCCTGGGGGTTGGAGTGTCCCAGATTTGCTGGATCGTGCCTCCAGCATGCCAACGGGCACTCAAGCCTTTCTCATTGATGCCCTACAGAAAATAGGTGACAATTTGGAAAGGCAGACAGAATCATTGAAAAAGCATACAGAGGTTTCTAGTTCACAAGTGTTAGCAGCTCTTGCTCCACTCCAAGCGACTGCAGTATCAGGGCCAGCCTATCCACGCACATCGCAGCCGCAAGTTAAATGTTACTGCTGCCGAAAAATTGGCCACGTTCGCCGGGAGTGCTCAGCGACGGGAATATGGTGCGGACGCTGTCAATCAAATACGCACAATATGAATGCATGAAAGAGGCGGCCGGGAAACGGACGACCCAGCGTGAGCGGCTGTGCCAGGACACAAGTAGCTGCACCGGCTGCGACGCCACAGCACAACTACGCCCCGCAACCCGAGGGAGTCTCGGTCTGGACCTGGCAGCCTCAGTAGACACGACTCTTACAACCACGAGACCGGAAAAAATACCTACTGGAGTCCGAGGCCCCATAAAAATCAAAGGAATTCCCATTGGAGGGTTATTATTGGGACGTTCCTCTACTACAATAATGGGACTTTTTGTCTTGCCTGGAGTCATTGATCCGGACTATGAAGGAGAAATTATGATAATGGCATATACACCGTTTCCACCAATTTGCATCCAAAAGAATAAACGTATTGCGCAGATTCTTCCCCTACCACAAATTACCCAAAGCCTCGAACCTCTAATGCAGAAACAACGGGAGCAAGGAAGCTTTGGTTCCACTGGAGATATAGCAATGTTGCAAATTACACTTGGTTCCCGGCCACGAAAAGGATGTGTTATACAGTGGCAAGACAAGCAACTTCAAATAGAAGGATTGTTAGACACGGGGGCGGATACCTCAATAATAGACAATAAATTTTGGCCCTCATCATGGCCTGTGCAAACCTCTGGAACACCAGTTGCTGGTATTGGAGGTTTTACAGTAGCACAGAGAACCCCCGTAGTCACCATAATTTGTGACGATCGATCTGCTCAAGCTGTCTTGGCAGTAGCCCCTCTACCACCTTCAGTGAAGTTTTTGATGGGACGCGATATCCTCTCACAGCTTGGAGTAATGCTGACAAATGAAAATACTGCGGGAACCCCTTTATGGTAGCCGCCATTGCTTGGACTTTCCCAATTCCACTGATATGGAAAACTGAAGAACCTGTAGTGGTTAAGCAATGGCCTTTAAAAAAGGAAAGTCTCATAGCAGCTCATGCGCTAGTAAGTGAGCAACTGCAACAAGGACACCTCCGGCTATCCTTAAGCCCTTGGAACACTCCTATTTTTGTTATAAAGAAAAAATCAGGCAAATACCGATTGCTGCATGACTTGCGAGCCATCAATGATCAAATGGAAGCAATGGGAGCACTGCAGCCCGGGCTACCCAATCCCGCAATGCTCCCTGAGAATTGGCATATTTTGATTATTGATCTTAAAGACTGTTTTTTCACAATCAAACTTCACCCTAACGATTATAAGCGATTCGCATTTACACTACCTGCAATTAATCGAGGGGAGCCAGACAAACATTATGAATGGACAGTATTACCTCAAGGAATGAAAAACTCCCCGACTTTATGTCAGTTGTACGTGGATGCAGCCCTACAACCATTACGAACAGAATGGCAACGAACAATTATTTACCATTACATGGACGACATACTTTTTTGTCAAGAAGGACCATTTACAGACGATCAGCTGAAACATGTTCAAGAAACGCTAAAGAACAAAAACCTTGTAATTGCTCCAGAGAAGATTCAGCGCACAGAACCATGGAAGTATCTTAGTTGGACTATCACGAGAACTGTAATTCAACCACAAAAATTACAATTGAACTCTAATTTGGAAACCTTGCATGACGCACAAAAGTTTCTAGGTGAGCTACAGTGGCTCAAACCGGTGATCGGCATTCCAAATGAGTGGCTAGAAAAGCTGAGACCGCTATTAAAAGGACTAGATCCGTGCCAGCAAATTCAGATCACAGTGGAACAGCAAGAAGCAATTTGCACTATTATACAGCACATCCAAAAAGGCTTTACGACACGTTTAAACCCCTCACTCCCTCTGCACTTAACAATATGGCATGGGACACATCTTTTAGGTGCTATCGCTCAACAAAACAGAACGGGGGAGATGGGACAGGAGGAAAAAGACATCAAAGCGATAGAATGGATTACACCTCCACTTCAAAAAACCAAAACTCTAACAACAAAAATCGAAGATTTAGCGGCCTTAATACGAAGAGGGCGTATACGTTGTATAGAAATCAGTGGCAAGGAACCAGAAGAACTGCAACTTCCAATGGCAAAAGCCATGCTAAACTGGTATCTTTTGGCTAGTCCAGAATTTGCCGAAGCCATGTTAAATATGGGAGCTACAATCACGACAACACCTTTTAGCTCCAAAGTATTTCAATGGCTAGGGGAATGGGAATGGATAGCAGAACCGTTATATTCACGGTCCCCATTGCCAAACGCTTTAACAGTATTTACGGACGCTGGAAAAAGATCTCGTAAAGCGGCGGTTGTATGGAAACAAGGTGATCAATGGAAGGAAAAAATTTTGTGTGCGTCACAAGACGACACTCTACAGACATTAGAACTCTTAGCTATCATATGGGCTCTAGAGAATTTTAAACGAGAGATAAACGTGGTATCTGATTCCTTGTATGCAGTAGGAGTCGTCTCACGAATAGAGACCTCATACATCAAAGAAGTCGCCAACAAAAGGCTATATATGCTGTTCGTAAGACTAAAAAGAGTACAAGCAGAAAGACAAAACAGATACAGTATTATCCATGTCAGAAGTCATAAGTGGAATGAAAGCTTAGGAGAAGGTAACGCCAGAGCAGATAAATTGGTGTCACTTTCTGCACAATTACCTGCTTATGTGTTAGCCCGAGAAAGCCATCAACTGTATCCCCAGAATGCCAAAGGCTTGGCAAGGGACTTTAAGATTAGCCACTCTGAGGCACAAGATATAATTAAGACGTGTCCAATATGTAGTAATCATAATAAAGGCCTAGGATTGGGAATAGGGGTAAATCCAAAAGGTACAAAAGCGAACGAAATATGGCAGATGGATGTTACACATGTGCCTAGTTTTGGAAGATTGAAATATGTTCATGTTACTATAGATACCTTTAGTCATTACATTTGCGCCTCAGCACAAAGTGGAGAAAAGGCACGAGACGTAAAAAGACACCGGTATGGGTGTTTTGCAGTTATGGGCATCCCAAAAGTAATAAAAACCGACAATGGCCCAGCATATGGAGGGCAGAGCATTGCAGACTTTCTCAAACGAAGGGGAATAGTGCATAAATTCGGAATACCCCATTCTCCAACAGGACAGGCAGTGGTAGAAAGAGCCAATGGGACACTTAAACAATATCTGGAAAAGTATAAGGATACTACTAGCATCCAAGAAAGACTGTTAAAATGTTTATTTGTATTAAACCATTTATGTCTCTTTGGAGATAGGAAATCACCAGCTGCGATATTGCACTATGAGCAGATGGAGGAACAATTCAGCCAACCTAAGGCCTTGGTATACTATAAGAATCCACGAACAGGACTCTGGGAGGGACCTGCAACAGTTATATATTGGGGACGAGGGTACCTTTGTGTCTCCACAGCTACAGGAACCTTGTGGGTACCAGCACGTTGGACAAGACCAGCAGTAAATGGACAATCCACGATCCCGGCATCTGTTCCGGTTCCACAAAGTCATCGACCCGTTGCTACATAAACTTGAAAAAGAATTTGTGATAAGACTGTTGTGTGCAGATGAAGAGGACTTAGAGAATGTTATCATCCCTCACCTGCATAATAACTGCTTTAAACCATATCAATCCAATTGCTGGCATTGTAATTCATCACAGCATAAAGCTTGGGTAAAAATATTTTGTGGGGATTGTAAAAGATCTTGGTGAGTATTTCAAACACGCCTGTCAGGAGGGTTCTGGTGTGTACAGTGTCAGAACAAATGGTTTAATGAAAATGCACATGTAGCGCTTGCTAGATATACAGAATATTCATTTCTGCAAAGTATAGCGTTAATAGAAAATATATGTGATTTACATTTGCGCTTTTGCTTATGGAAGCTTCAACATGTTTCCCGAAAACATTTTTCAGAACGTAATTCGCGCCTGTTAGACTGTGTATGTCAGACAAAATATTGTATACCACAATACTGGCAGGTACACCCTAACAACTGGGGAAGAATAATCAGACAGTACAAAAGGTGATAGCATTGTTAGTTTTCAGACATTAGATTATTGAACAAATATTGTGTATACGTTTTACCTCTACAGGCTTTTTACTGAAGGAAAAAGTCACCTTCGGAGGAAAGAAGCCCAGCAATGACAATGTCGCGGTTGCTGCTTATTTTAGGAATCTTAATGGCCTACGGTGACGCTTTTCTACATCACATAGAGCCAAGAAAGAATATGTGGCTCACATGGGCTATGCAAACAGGGACTGCTTCATTTTGTTTGTCCTTGGCCTCAGCTTCAGACCCCTTTCGTACTTGCTTGGTTGGTTTTCCTACTTTGTACCCAACAGAGTTCGCTAAATACTCCAGTGGAAATTGTTCTGCAGCACAGAATGTAAGTCATTGCAGTGCGCTGTTATTAAATGGCTTGAATGTTAGTTTGCCATGGGATCCCCAGGAGTTAGACCTCCTTGGCAGTCAGAGAGTGAACGAAAGTGTCACTGGCTGCATCATTTTTGGGAACTATCGATTTAACACGAATGATATCATAACATGGTTAACTCCTAGGCAATATCCATATTGGAACGCTACGGCTATGTGTGGGCCAGACATGCAATATGGGTGGGGACCAGGCCACATACGCATGTGGACCAATGAGTCTGCGATGGCCCTGCCTCCTAATGTGTTTTTGATTTGTGGAGACAGGGCTTGGCAGGGAATCCCAAAGGGAGCTTATAGAGGGCCATGCTATCTCGGCAAGTTAACGCTATTTGCACCTAATGCTTCTCTTGTTCACGCCGTCCGTCAAGAAATGCAGAGCCAATTGAAGACAAAGAAACAGAAAAGATCCTTATCTACGCTGTCTTCTGGTTGCAATGATAATGTAGAGCTTTTTGATTTTACCTCAATTTTTTTCCTTTCTTTGATTGCACCATGGGGAGTGGCACATTCTCTAAGATCCATAGAAAAATTAGCATGTTGGGTAGTCAAACAAGCAAATGTAACCACTGACATTTTATCACAACTAGCAGCAGATACTGACAGCTTGCGTCATCAGTTGCTGCAAGATCGTGCGGCAATAGATTTTTTGTTATTAGCACATGGTCACGGGTGTGAGGACTTTGAAGGAATGTGCTGTTTTAATGTGTCCACGCACTCAGAGTCCATACAGAAAAGGTTGCAATGGTTGAAGGATCACACCAACAAAATTGTTGTTAATTCTAATCCTCTAGACTCTTGGCTCAGAAGCTTAGGGCTAGGACCATAGGTTGTTAATATTGTTAAATACGCCATAGGAATTTTTGCTGGTATATTGATAATAATGTTACTTGTTCCCTGTCTGCTTAGATGCGTTCAAAACATGATAACCAAGACAATGACAAAAATGTGGAAATCAAACCTCCTGTTACAAAAACAGAACGGGGGAAGTGTGGAGAATATTTCTTCTGAATGGCTACAAAGCAAAGGCCATGATTCTGTGGACTTTGCAAAAGTGTAGACGCAGCAAGAACGTGCTATCCTTGAACAAAAGTTTATGTAACAAAATCTTAGAAAAATGGAATGTGCAACCATCCAGGCAGATAAGAGAACAGGACACAGCTGTTAATAGCTAACCACATTGTCTATTATTTTCAATGAACTATTGTAAGTAAGTTTGCTGTTCTCATCAAAGGGCTTTAACCAATAGGGAGCTCAGCTTTTGCAATATGTATGAGACTAATTAACAACTATATTTAACTAGCAATGATCTCTAATAAAATTGAGCTTTGCTGCACAATGAAGCAGGCTCCCACCTCATGATTTCTTCTGACACTTAACTACTGAGTGGTGACTATTTTTCTTCCTTCCCCACTACTTCTTATTCTCTCCTTCTCTGACTTATCCGCTTTTCCCTTGGCACTGTGGTGTATTGGATCCAACCCGAGGTGTGTTTCAATTTGTTTAGCAACCTGGGTTGTATTCAGAGTATCAGACTGTGATCTGAACAGACTGGGACCTGGTTTTGCAACTTGGAGAAGTTACAACTCAGAGTGCACATGAATATCTGGTTTCTTATTTTGGCTATATGCAAAATAAATATGGTGGGACCCCAAAAGCCAAGGTGGGATCCCAAGAGCCATGGTGGAACACCAAAACCCGATGGTGGGGCCCCAGATCCATCTAATCCTCTCCAAATCCATCTAAAATACCCTGTTCCATCTAACGCCCCCCAATTCATTCCGACCTCCCCAGATCCATCCCAGCCCCCACCAGATCCATCTTAATCTTCACAGATCCATCTAAATTCTGGCCTAGATCCACCCACCACTCCCAGATCCACCTAAGCCTCCCTCCGATAAATCTAAGCCCCATCTAGATCAATCAACACCCTCCCCACCCCCAGGTCAATGTAACCCTTCCCTAGATCCATCTAAACACCCCCCAGATACATCTAACCCCCCCCGCAGGTCCATCTAACACCTCACCCGCCCAGGTCCATCTAAGCTGCCCCCCACCCAGATCCATCTAAATCCAAACCCCCCTGCCTCCAGTCCATCTAAACCCAGCACAGGTCAATATAAATCCCCCAGATCCATCCCAAACTCCACTCACATCAATCCCAAACCCCACCTAGATCTATAACCCAATCCCAGATCCATCTAAACACCCTCCAGATCTATCTAACCCCCCCAAACCTACCCCAAACCCCGCAGATTCATCTTAACCCCTCCCAGATTGCAGACCCCTATCCCTTTCCCCAAAATCAAAAATTTGCCCCCTATCTCACATCCAAAAAAATGTTGAGTAGCATTAACTCCTGCATGTGGGGACAAATGGACATGGTGGTGGGGACAGACAGACGTGGGAGGGGGACACAGAGACCTCCAGTTATACGAGTCATCCCACCACATTTCCATGATGGCAACGACATCGTAGCCTTCATTGCCCTACAACAGCTTCCAACTCCTCCTTCTTGTGACCCACGCTGCGTGTGTTGGTGTCAAGGCCCTTCAGCTGGGCTGGGGAACCCTCAGCCCTCTCGAGGGAACAGAGTTCGTTCCCAATTGCCTGGTCACTGGAGTTTCTAATGCCAGAGAGCCAGGATCTTCTTCACCACCCCCAGGTGTAATCGCCCCCACTTGCTGTGAGGTGATGGACGGTTGCTCCTCACCCACACACCCTCTCCCAATCACCAGTGCCCCACGTCCAGGCTCACTCCTGTCTAGCCTGGTCTCAACCCCCTCCCTCTTCACATCTAGTTTAAAGCTCGGTTTATGAGCTTAGCTAGGTTTTTAGCAAGGGCTTTTACCCCCCCAGGAGACACACGTGTCCCATCCATAGTTACAAGGCCCCCAGCCCCCCCCAAATGCCATTGCCCCACCCCAATTGCCCCTCAGGAACCCCAATTGTTCCCCCAAATCCCCCGCAAGAACTTTAATACCTCCCCAGTGGTATGCCAGCCCCCCTTAAATGCCTTTGACCTCCCTCCCTGGAGCTCCACTAAGCCCCCCTAATTGCCCCCCAGGAACTCAATGACCCCCGAATTGCCCTCCAAGGACACCAATTTCCCCCCAGTTGCCCCCAATTCCACCTCCAATTGCCCCTCTCACCTCCCAATTGCCCCCCAGTTTCAAGGGAACAGACCAATAAGTTTTCCAGACAACAGGCTACAAAAAGAAGCGTCCCCTTGATAATCTAAGGTGATTTCAAAATAACCAAGAACGTGTTGCTGGTTACTTGTCCTAATGGGTCGAGATCTGTGACTTAAACGAGGTAGCAGTAAAACTAGAGAGAGATTTGGATAGAACATTTCCATAACAGCAAGAGGGTTTTGAGGAAAGAAAGAAACCTTTATCCAATCCTAAATTAGGAACAAACAAATAAGAAAAGCTATGAAAACCCAATAATCTAAAATTCCATGGAAAGCTGGTGCAGGCAGCCTGCTTGAAAAATCTGTTTTTTGGTATATGAACGAGAGCAGTTAATATTTCCCCAAAGTTTCACTAATGTGAAAGCCTGAAAAGAGGAAAAGAGGAATCCTGTTTCAGGCTTGTTGGTGTTTTCAGAGGCACTTGAGATCAATAACAACCGTTCTGCTCCTGTTTTCACAGTTTGCATCTTTCTATGCCAACACTCAATTTCCTAAGTAAATTGTGCACACACAGTAGTTATTGACATTATGGGATGGGAGTAACAAAACACACAGCTGTTATTCAAATACTGGGATAGAAACACCAGAGGTTCAAAATGAAAGTTTCACTGAAATTTTATAATTCATTTTTCAAAAGAAAAGAGCAGGTGAAAGGAAGATTGAAAGTAAATCCCCCCTAAATTAGGATGAAATATTTCATTCTACTGAAGTCGTTTAGGAGCCATTTAGGTCCAGAGCCCCACGTGGACGCTGCATTCTCACCAAAATCAATTTGGATACCAAAATAATGCTCAATTGAGGTAATAATAATAAAAAAGATTTATTCCCATCAGAAACAATTTCTGGAGCTACTAGGATTTAGATTTGCCCACAAAGTCACTCATGAGCTGTTTCAGAAGAACAGGTACCGGCCAGCATCCTATTAAGATGACACAAAGGTAATAATCTATTTATTGGCACAGATTATTTACCTTTAACACAAGCCTGTGAGGCACAGACATCGGGATCACTCAGAAAAATCCTTGAGAAAGATTTTTAGACAGAGAAGGTAACTAAGAAATAAACTCTTCAGGAAAACAAACAAACAACTTCTTAACTACTCACTTTTCTGTCCAAATCCTTCACGATTTTATCAAATGTTTCTCTGGACATCACCTGGTAAAATTGAACATTAGAGTTATCAAAGCCTTTATGCAGAACTCTGGTGCTTTTATGTTCTATAAAAGAGGTCCAGCCCTCACTGAGCATCCCACCTAGACACTATGCAGATTATTTGCCACCTACGTGTAGCATCCTTTTATCCTACCAGCTCTACTTGCAAGGGATTTCTGGTTTCCATAGCTCAGCAGAGCAGAAGCACTGCTTCTGACTGGCATTAAAAAATAAACTAAGAAAAAATGGAAGAAGAGATTCACACACAGAATAAGAACACGCAAAGAACTTACTTTAGGAAATTACTATGGGAAAATGCTAATCTGTATACAGTGGCTACAGAAAGATAAAATGATACATCGTGGGCATTTTTAGGTAAACACAGTTTTGAAAATTGTTATATTTCTTTTGAAGAAAAAGAAAAGTGGCTGAAAAGCCTATAAGAAACCCCAATCAAACAGCTTTTGATCTACAAGCCACTTCCAGTGTTGATTCCTGATGCTCTTGCTTATTAGTTGCCTCTTATCCCATCAAGCTGCCCTTGGAGCCTCTTTGAAAAGGAGTTGGGTACCTCTGAGAGAAAACATGTGCTGCAGTTAAGCAGTTAATTAGCTTTGTTCTGAATTATTGGGAGCCTGCATCTGCTCCCTGTGATCCAGATGAGATCTTGTCCATAGATTCCCTCCATGGGGATGGGAGATGACATTGTCGATTAAAAACAGCTGGGTTAGGGGTGTAAGAAAAAGGTACAGTATGAAAATGAAGTAAGACAATCAAGACATCATTGTAATTTATTACTGTTGTAATAAAAGTTAATAGGCAAACTCATTCACAGACTCTTCAGAAAGACCAAGCTACCGTCTTTTTGGGTAGGATCCAAAAAGAGATGTTGAGGCTCTGGATTAGGATCTTAAGCATCTCAATCCAAGCTGCAAAGCCGATAGCCCCTGCAATGCTGCTGCCCTGCAGAGCCCAGCTGTGGCCCAGCTGTGGCTCTGCAGCTTTTCAGAGCTCATCTCCCACCTGCCATGGGGACCTGCCCCAGCCTGACCAGGCACAGCGCTCAGTGCAAGCACCAGGCCTGGCACCAAAACCAGGCAGATGCAAGAACAAACCTTCAAAAGGGCTCAGGATATTTGCCATTTTCCAGCAGTGACCAACAGGAGGAAAATGTAGGGGGTTTCATTCTCCTTTAGGTGTTCGCTGGGACAGACCATCTTCAAGTCTGCCCAGGCAAAGAGAGGAGTGAAATTTGGGTCTTCAATAAGCCAATTCCATTTATTTTTAAATCCCAGTCGTGCATCAGAGACACTGAGGATGCTCGTGATTGAAAGCAGCCAAAGTGAAGCAGCAGATGGAATCAGCCAGAGTCACAAAAGACCAAAAGGGATGGTTTGGCCATTTTGCTCATGAGAAAATCAAGTAGGAAGGTGATGCATGTTGCAAAGAGAAATTAAAGCATTTACTCCCTATACATACTCAGAAAAGGACAAATGAGAACAAGGGGTGGAGGAACAAGGTCAAAAGCTGCTGCACTCTCTCCTCTTGATGTTCTTACAGCAGTTTTTTCAGTCCAAAGCCAGCTTTAGGGGAGAACATTAAAATGACAACATCACACTTTTTCTGCTCTCTCTGCCTCTGAGTGAGGTGCACAGGATCCAGGCGCGTGTTATTCCATACGGTATCTCCACGAAACTTTTGTTGATTTTGGCTCTTACGCTCAAAATGCAGACAGAGACGAATCCAAAAGAAAAACTTTGGTGTGAAAGCCGTAGCAAACCAATTTCTGTGTGAGAAATGAAAGAAATTAACACCAAACCAAGAAGGAGCCAAAGCAGCCACACAATTATCACAAGATTTTTAACTCATAAATGACTGGGGAGGATTGAGAAGAGGAGCAAACACACCCTAGAACAGCTCCTGCAATAGCAGCTGGTAACCCAGGTCCCTGTTTCCAGTAGGAAGCCGAGGGAAGCACAAAATGATCCTCAGGAGGTAGTTGTGCACCTGTCACTTAGAACGTGTTAAAAATTTCCAACACTATCAGTTTTAAATAATGATAATATAAAACATACCAAAATTCAGATAAGATAAAGAGATAATTTGCTTGTAGCCAAAATTTAAAAATACCAATAGGAACAACTTTAGTAATTCTTGATATAAATCATTTGGATGAAAGTTCAGAGTGCGCATTGCAGCTAAATGAAAAGAAAACGAAGAGGCTTTGTAACCTCACTTTTATTAATAGTCTGACATTATAAGTACAGGAAATATATACAGATATCCTCTTTTGTGTATGTAAAAATATATTTATTTCATAGGAAAACATGATGAATTGAGCCAGGAGACACACACTGACATTTTTTGAGGCTGGATCAAAAGCAAATGAGTGTAAAAAAGTTACCTGTGAAGCATAGGTAGTCACTAGGACTTGTGCTGGATGCAGGACTCAGTCCATGTAAAGCTAGGGGCATCTGATTTGTGCAGTGCAAGAGATGGGGATTGCAGGAAATCTTGGTCCTATTGGGCCGTTGATGGTGGAAGCCACTAATTGGAAACCACTAATTGAACAGGGCACGCAGCAATGTTTATGGGCAGCCGCATGGTGGTTGTACCCGTGCCCTGCAGGAAGGCATCAGACTGAAAGTTCCTCAAGTCTGTAGCTCTCTTTCTAGCCAGACAAATGACAAGGCTGGTCAGTTTTGCATATTCATTAAAGTTTTCCAATCACTTGAAATATAAATGTCTTTTAAGATTACTTGCTGCAGGGCGATATAATAGACAACCTGAGACACAAGAAACAGCAATTTGGCCATTTCTCTGGGTGAACATGAGATGCTTCTAAAGTCCTAAAACTGAATTTAGCTTTCCTTAGTTTTGATGCAAGTTTCTTCCTGATTTAATCCAGTTAAAACTATAAAGAGAAAAATGCAAGGTTAGGTAATTTTGACGCATGAAAGTTCAAAAAGTACCCAGCATTCATTGAAAGGAAAGTTGCTGTCACATACCTGATCAGTCTCCTGGCTCAAGAGACATGAATCAACACCGCAGCTTTGGATACTTTGCCAGAGTTATACAACTGAGATGCTTCTCTGTCTCTGGTTCATACCTGGATGTAACAGAAACATAGAATAGTTAGGCTTAGAAGACACCTTGAAGATCATCTAGCCCCAACTTCCCTGCAATGGGTTGAGACACTTTCCACTAGATAAGGTCGCTGAAAGTCCCATTCAACCTGACCTTGGACAATTCCAGGTGTAGGACATACACAACTTCTCCAGACAACCTGTTCCAGTGCCTCACCAGCCTCACAGTGTAGAATTTCTTCATTATATCTAATCTAAATCCACCCTCTTTCCTTTTAAAGCCATTCCTCCTCATCCTATCACTACACGCCCTTGCAAAATGTCCATCTCCAGCTTTCTTGCAGGACCCCTTTAGGTACACGAAGGCTGCTATAAGGTCTTTCTGGAGCCTCCTCTTCTCCAGGTCGAACAGTCACAACTCCCTCAGCCTGTCTTCATGGGAAAGGTGCTCCAGTACTCTGATTATTTTCATGGCCCTCCTCTGGGCGCTCTCCAACACATACATGTTCTTCTTATGTCGCAGGCCCCACAGCTGGATGCACGACTCCAGGTGGGGTCTCACAAGAGTGGAGTAGGGGGGAAAATCATCTCCCTCAGCCTATTGGCTGTGGTCAGACACAGTTGCCTTTCTAGGTTTCAAGCACACAGTGTTGGATCATATTGAGCTCCTTATCAACCAGCACCTCCACATTCACCTGCAACTAGAAATCAGATTGGCAAATTTGGTGGAAGATAACAAAAAATCTTTGCATAAACATCTAAATAATAAAAGAAGGTCTAGGGAGACTATATAGTCACTATTGGATGCAACAATGAAGGAATAACAGTGACATGGGATGAGGAAAAGGCTGAGGTACTTAATGCCTTCTTTGCCTCAGTCTTTAATTGTAAAGAAAGTCGTTCCCTCTGTGTACAAACCCAGGAGCTAGAGGAGCAAAATGAGGTTCCCATGGTCTAAGAGGAGGTGGTCAGAGCCCTGCTAGCCCGACTAGAAACCCACAAGTCTATGGGGCAGATGGGATTCACCCGAGGGTATTGAAGGAGCTGGTGGATGTGCTGGCCAAACCCCTTTCCATCACCTCCCAGAAGCCCTGGCTGACTGGGGAGGTTCCACTGGACTGGAGGCTGATGTTGTGCCCATCTCCAAGAAGGTGGCAGGGAGGATCCAGGGCACTACAGGCCTGTCAGTCTGACCTCAGTGCCAGGGAAAGTCATGGAACAGGTGATCTCGAATGCCATCATGAAGCCCATGCAAGAGAACTGGGGGATCAGGCCCAGTCAACACGGATTCAAAAGGCAGGTCTTGCCAAACTAACCTGATCACCTTCTATGACCAAGTGACTCGGATGCTGGATGAGGGAAAGGCTGTGGATGAGTCTTCCTGGACCTCAGTAAAGCCTTTGACACAGTTTCTCACAGCATTCTGGTTAGGAAACTGTCACCTCGTCCGGGACAAGGGATCGCTCTCCAGGGTGGAAAACTGGTAGGATGGAGGGCCCAGAGAGAGGTGGGAAATGGAGTTAACTCCAGCTGGAAGCCAGTTCCAAGTGGTGTCCTCAGGGCCCAGTGCTGGGTCCAGCCCTGTTCAATGTCTTTATCAATGGCCTGGATGAAGGCATCGAGTGCTCCCTTAGCAAGTTTGCAGACGACACTAAGCTGTGTGGAACTGTCGATCTGCTGGAGGGTCGGGAGGCTCCAAAGGGATCTGAACAGGCTGGACAGCTGGGCAGAGACCAATGGCAAGAGTTTACCATGGTGAAATGTCGGGTCCTGCACTTGGGGCACAACAACCCTAAGCAGAGCTAGAGACTAGAAGAAGTCTGTCTCGAAAGCTGCCAGGAGGAGAAGGACCTGGGGGTGTTGGTTGACAGCTGACTGAACATGAGCCAGCAGTGTGCCCAGGTGGCCAAGAAGGCCAATGGCATCTTGGCTTGAATCCGAATCAGCGTGGCCAGCAGGTCCAGGGATGTTATTCTCCCTCTTGACTCAGAACTGGTGAAACTGCACCTCGAATCCTGGGGTCTTTTTTGGGCCCCTCACCACAAGAAGGATGTTGAGGCTCTGGAGCAAATTTGGAGAAGAGCAACAAAGATGGTGAAGGGGCTGGAGAACAGGCCTTATGAGGAGCGGCTGAGAGAGCTGGGGTTGTTTAGCCTGGAGAAGAGGAGGCTGAGAGGAGACCTCATCACTCTCTATAACTACCTGATATGAGGTTGTGGAGAGGAGGAGACTGGCCTCTTCTAACAGGTGACAGGAGACAGGACGAGAGGGAAAGGCCACAAGATCCGCCAGGGGAGATTTAGGCTGGACATCAGGAAAAATTCTTCACAGAAAGTGTCATTGGGCACTGGAACAGGCTGCCCAGGGAGGTGGTTGATTCACCTTCCCTGGAGGTGTTTAAGGCACGGGTGGACGAGGTGTTAAGGGGCATGGTTTAGTGTTTGTTAGGAGTGCTTGGACTCGATGATCCAGTGGGCCTCTTCCAACCTGGTTATTCTATGATTCTACTTCTCTGCCTGCTTTCAATCCTTTCTCCAGCCAGCCTTTAATCGTGCTCGGGATTGCCCTGACCCGTGGTTGGGACCTTGCTGAGCTCCATGAGGTTTGCTCTGACCCACCTCTCAAGCCTGGAAAGGTTGGCATCCTGTATCTGCAGTGTTTCGGCCGCAACACACAGCTCAGTGTCACTGACAAACCTCCTGAGGGGGCACTCAATCCCACTGTTCATGTTGCTGACAAAGATGATAAACAGTGCTGGCCCCAATACTAACCCCTGAGGAACATCACTGGTCACTGGTCTCCATCTGGGCACTGAGGCATTGATCAAAACTCTGAGCATCACCATCCCACCAATCCCTTATCCACTGAGTGTCCCACCCATCAAACACACCTCTCTCTGATTTAGAAACGAGGATGTCATGCGGGACGGTGCCAAATGCTTGGCACAAGTCTAGCTAGATAAGTACAGAGGATTTTGTTTTCCTCTTTAAAAACACCACGTAATACATTGCTGGGTAGACTTTACACATGGAGATAATCTGAGCTGTTATTCCATATTGTTCTTTTTAGAGAAAAATAGTAGTGGGTGGGGACATGTGATTTCAGGCACCTATAGCAACACAGCCCTGAAGATGAGATGCCAGGAATGCTGACAGTGTCGGCACAACTCAAGGAACAACGGGATGAGCAGCTTCTGCCAAACTTATTCCATGCCTCAGACACATCTTAGCCCCACTCTGAGATGCTTCAGAGTGGAATAAACAGCCCTCCTCCTAGGAAAGACAGAACAAATAACTTGCTCCTTCATGTGAAGGAATTGAAGATATTTAGAGCCTTCAATAACCTTCCGGTTCATCTGGACTGTTAGAAAACTCTCTTTCTCTCTTCCCTAGTACAAAGGGCAACTGGTGCTCCTCAGCTGACTCTGGACCCCATTGCAAAAACTGAGTTTTTACTTGTCTCTTGTGTCTTAAATACTGAGTGCAGGGCTGCCCCATTGGAGTGGTGACTATTTTTCTTCCTTCCCCGCTACTTCTTATTCTCCCCTTCTCTGACTTATCCGCTTTTCCCTTGGCACTCTGGTGTATTGGATCAAACCCGAGTTGTGTTTCAATTTGTTTAGCAACCTGGGTTGTATTCAGAGTATCAGACTGTGATCTGAACAGACTGGGAGCTGGTTTTGCAATTTGGAGTAGTTGCAACTCAGAGTGCACATGAATATCTGGTTTCTTATTTTGGCTATATGCAAAATAAATATGGTGGGACCCCAAAAACCAAGGTGGGACCCCAAGAGCCATGGTGGAACACCAAAACCCGATGGTGGGGCCCCACACTGGGACCTGCCCCGCATCCATCTTAACCGAGCTCCAGGTCAATCTAAACTCCACAATATCCATCCTAAATGCCCCCAGATCCACCGAACACCCCCCTAAAGGTCCGTTCCAACTCCCCACAATCCATTCCAAACCCACCCCACAGATCCATTCCAAATCCAGACCAGCACATTTCCGTGACCGCAATGACATCGTAGCCTCCTTGCCCTACAACAGCTTCCAACTCCTCCTTCTTGTGACCCACGCTGCGTGTGTTGGTGTCAAGGCCCTTCAGCTGGGCTGGGGAACCCTCAGCCCTCTTTGAGGGAACAGAGTTCATTCCCAATTGCCTGGTCACTGGAGTAGCTAATGCCAGAGAGCCAGGATCTTCCTCACCACCCCCAGGTGTAATTGCCCCCACTTGCTGTGAGGTGATGGACGGTTGCTCCTCACCCACACACCCTCTCCCAATCACCAGTGCCCCACGGCCAGGCTCACTCCTGTCTAGCCTGGTCTCAACCCCCTCCCCCTTCACATCTAGTTTAAAGCTTGGTTTATGAGCTTAGCTAGGTTTTTAGCAAGGGCTTTTACCCCCCAGGAGACACACGTGTTCCATCCGTAGTTACGAAGCCCCCACCCCCCCCCAAATGCCCTTGACCCACCCCAATTTCCCCTCAGGAAACCAAATTTTCCCCCCAAAATCCCCTCCAGTAACTTTAATACCTCCCAACTGCCCCCCAAGAACCCCAGTTTCCTCCCAATTGCCACTCTCACCCCCGAATTGCGCCCCAATTTCAAGGGAACCATGAAAAAGAAAACAGACCAGCAGGTAAACACTGTTTTGAAAATTGTTATATTTCTTTTGAAGAAAAAGACAAGTGGCTGAAAAGCCTATAAAAACCCCAATCAAGCAGCTTTTGATCTACAAGCTTTTGATCAAAAGCAGCCAAAGTGAAGCAGCAGATGGAATCAGCCAGAGTCACAAAAGACCAAAAGGGATGGTTTGGCCATTTTGCTCATGAGAAAATCAAGTAGGAAGGTGATGCATGTTGCAAAGAGAAATTAAAGCATTTACTCCCTATACATACTCAGAAAAGGACAAATGAGAACAAGGGGTGGAGGAACAAGGTCAAAAGCTGCTGCACTCTCTCCTCTTGATGTTCTTACAGCAGTTTTTTCAGTCCAAAGCCAGCTTTAGGGGAGAACATTAAAATGACAACATCACACTTTTTCTGCTCTCTCTGCCTCTGAGTGAGGTGCACAGGATCCAGGCGCGTGTTATTCCATACGGTATCTCCACGAAACTTTTGTTGATTTTGGCTCTTACGCTCAAAATGCAGACAGAGACGAATCCAAAAGAAAAACTTTGGTGTGAAAGCCGTAGCAAACCAATTTCTGTGTGAGAAATGAAAGAAATTAACCCCAAACCAAGAAGGAGCCAAAGCAGCCACACAATTATCACAAGATTTTTAACTCATAAATGACTGGGGAGGATTGAGAAGAGGAGCAAACACACCCTAGAACAGCTCCTGCAATAGCAGCTGGTAACCCAGGTGCCTGTTTCCAGTAGGAAGTCGAGGGAAGCACGAAATGATCCTCAGGAGGTAGTTGTACACCTGTGACTTAGATCCTGTTAAAAATTTCCAACACTATCAGTTTTAAATAATGATCATATAAAACATACCAAAATTCAGATAAGATAAAGAGATAATGTGCTTGTAGCCAAAATTTAAAAATACCAATAGGAACAACTTAAGTAATTCTTGATATAAATCATTTGGATGAAAGTTCACAGTGCGCATTGCAGCTAAATGAAAAGAAAACGAAGAAGCTTTGTAACCTCACTTTTATTAATAGTCTGACATTATAAGTCTACAGGATCCAAGTAGAGGAAATATATAAAGATATCCTCTTTCGTGTACGTAAAAAATATTTATTTCATAGGAAAACGTGATGAATTCAGCCAGGAGACACACACTGACATTTTTTGAGGCTGGATCAAAAGTAAAAGAGTGTAAAAAAGTTACCTGTGAAGCATAACTGCCAACTTGTGGTTGAACATTGTCATTCAGGTGTGATCTAGGGGTACAGAAGCATTTGTATTATAGTTGTCTCCCACTCCCAGAGCAACTTCTGCCTTCACAGAAAAGATTTGAAGGCAAAAGAGTGATTTGCCTTTGACCTTCATGAGTGGGGGGCGCAGGGTCCCAAATGAAACCAAGAACCCCATAAACCGTTCTGGCCGTTAAAAATCTTCTGTTTGATCAAATTTCTGAACAAGGACTGCATTTTCTACTTCATTATTCTCACTTCACTGTTCTGTTATTCACCAAACAGCCATGAATTACCACAACTAAATTTTTATTTCAGAATATTCTCTTCCATACGGAATTTCTGTCATTGTCCACAAATACTACGTGGTTACGCGTAGGAGGGAACAGCCCTTCTGCTTACAGATAAAAGCACTAAGAGGATAATGGTTAAGGGGTTCAAATACAGAATTTACAAACTACTACATTCCTCACACACATTAGGAAAGACTTTACTAAAAGTTTAGGGAAGAGAAATCTCTGTCTGTTGCTGTGCACTTTATTGGAAATTCTCTTTTCCTGTGAAGACAGTGAAATCCCAGAGATGCATTAAATTATTGCGACTGAGGCTCTGAAGGATTTCTAATTGAAACAACCTTTCTACTAAATCCTTCTGTGAGACTCTGAGCGGCACATTTGGATTTCACACCTTTGGGGCATTATCAAGCCAACAGCTCTGCGGCCAAACTTGAAGCCCCTGGATGTGATTAATCAGCACAAACATCTTGAGCCCCGAGGCGCCCCTGAGGCCCCAACATGGCCGCTCGGGGTCCCCCCCCCGCGGCGCAGCTGCCTCGTTCCCAGCCCCGGCGGGTCCCGGGCGCGGGGCGGGGCGGTTGAAGCCGCGTCCGTTTCCCTGCTGGGCGGTTCCAGCGACCCCAGCGGCCGCGACCGGCCGGGCGCTCGCTGGGTTGCGGGAGCGGCGGCGCCGGGGAGCGCTCGGTAAGCGCGGGGAGCGGGAGCCGGGAGGGCGGGGAGCGCCTCGGGGAGCGCCTCCGGCAGCGCTGGGGAGCGGGGGGAGCGGCCCCCGGGGGAGCTCGGAGCCGCCCGGCCCCGCTCCGGCCGCCCCTCCCGCAGCCCCGCCGGCTCCTGCCCGCAGCCCCCTCCGCATCCCGGGGCTCCCTGCGCCGGGGAGGAGGAGGGAGCGGAGCGGAGCGGGCAGTGCGAGGGGCGGGAGCGGGAGTGCGAGCGGGGCTGGTGCTGCTGGGAGGGGGCGCGGGGGACGGCGGCCACAGGCGGGGGAGGTGTGGGGGGTGCGGCCATATCTGGGGACAGAGGGGGTGTCTGGGGAGGGCTGGGGGTGTGGCCTCTGGGGAGGGGGCGTGGCTAAGGGGCGCGAGGGGGCGTGGGCTTGTCTGGTGGTCGAGGGGGGTGGCCGGGGAGCAGTGGGGGCGTCTTGGGGCATGGGCATATATGGTGATAGAGGGGGCGTGGCTAAGGAGTGTGGGGCGTGGCCATATATGGTGGTACAGGAGGGTGGCCAGGGAGCGGTGAAGGCGTGGCTTCTGGGGGACGGGTCATGGCTAAGGGGGCGTGAGCTGTGCAGCCACATATGGTGATAGAGGGGGCGTGGCTAAGAGCTGTGAGTGGGCGTGGCCCATAAATGGTGTTAGAGCAGGTGTGACCTGGGCGTGGTGGGGGCGTGGTCTCGTTTGAAGGGGCGTGGCTAAGGTCCACGAGTGGGTGTGGCAATGTGAAGTTGTAGAGAGGGCGTGGCCTCTGGGAAGGGGCGTGGTTAAGGTGCACGAGTGGGCGTGGCCATATATGGTGATAGCAGGAGCGTGGCTGGTTGCGGTGAGACCAATGCAAGAGGCGTGGCCACGGGTGGGGGCGTGGCTAAGTGATGTGATTGGCTGTGGGTGGAGATGATGATAGAGGGGGCGTGGCTGGGGAGCAGTGGGGCGTGGTCTCTGGAGAAGAGGCGTAGCTAGGGGGGCACAGGGCGTGGCCATAGATGCTGATAGATGGGCATGGCTGGGGAGTGTTTGGGGCGTGGCCTCCTTGGAGGGGGCGTGTCTAAGGGCCATGAGTGGGCGTGGCCACATCGGTGATATGGGGGCGTGCCCTCTGCGGAGGGGGCGTGGTCTCCACAGACTTATTCCCTTCTCTTGTAGGTGAAATGCCTTATGGAACCAGCACTTGCTCCAATAAGGAAACAGGGACCCTTTATCACAAGCCGCTTGCCCATCTGAGGTAAAAGCCCTTCTGTTTGCTTTGACTTCTTCTCTGAAATGTGTAACTTTCGCTCTCGTTCTTCAGCTCCCTCGGTGTTTCCCCCATTTGTGTTTGGGTCCACATGGTGGTATTTTTCCAAGCTCTTCTGGAACTCCTCCAGGCTGCTGTACTAGGGGAGATCTGCAGCTGCTTCCCCCGCAGCCACTGTCCAACTTTTCCTTTAAATCCAGACGCTTCATAGATGCCAGAGATTAAATAGACATTAAAGGTCTGTGGGAGGAAATGTTGAACTTGAGAAGAAGCTGAGACCAGAACTGCTTGGGAAAAGGTCCTAAATCGTAAACTTGAAAGAGAAAAAATAAGTTGATGTTTTAGAAGATCAAAACCCCCAACAACCTCTTTTTCTGTTCAGCCTGCAGAAGAGAAGGCTCAGGGGGTCTCCTTGATGTGTATGAAGAGCTGAACAGAGGGAATCGTAGAATCACAAAGCGGTTTGGGTTCAAAGGAGCCTCCAAGCCCATCCAGTCCCACGCGCTGCCATGGGCAGGGACACCTCCCATTGCAATGGGGGATTCAAAGCCCCTGGTGGTGTGAATAACGTACCTGCACAGTTCTTTAGGCTTCTCTTTGACTCGGGGCATGGCTGCCACGGACATAACATGTGCAGGTTGAGCAGCAGTTCATCCTCGAGGCAGTTGCTCCTCGAGGCTGTGGCTGAGGGGAGACCTCATTCCTCTCTCCAACTCACTGAAGGGAGGTTATGGAGAGGAAGGAGCTGGGCTCTTCTCCCAAGGGACAGGATGAGAGGGAATGGCCTCAAGCTCCACCAGGGGAGGTTCTGGCTGGACATCAGAAAAAACTTTTCTCGGAAAAGGGTCATTGGGCACTTGGACAGGCTGTCAATGTAGGTGGTTGAGTCACCTTCCCTGGAGGGGTCTAAGGGACGGGTGTATGAGGTGCTGAGGGGCATGGTTTAGTGACTGATAGGAATGATTGGACTTAATGATCCTGGGGTTATTTTCTAACCTAGTGATTCTGTGGTTTTGTGATTGTGTGAATATTTTAAATTCGGACCTGGTGAACACATCAAGCAGGGATTTCTTCTCAGCTCTATGGGCAACCAAACCACAGATGAAAGTGGAAGCTTTAGCGAATTTCTTTGATATTAATAAATTCAGATTACCTTCAATGAAGAATAAGCGGTTACAGAAGCCTCTTCACCAGTTACAGCTATGGTGTGGTGGCCCTGTGACGTTCTACCTTGAGATTACCATGAGCAATAGACACGGTTCTTTTGATGTATCCAAACATTGCAGGATGTCCATACTGGGCGTGCAGCACATTTCTTTTTTATAATAACATAATTTATAGATGGAGAGTAACACATCTGTCACCAGATATGGAGGAAAAGGAATAGTCCCTGAGCTCAGGAGGTGCCAGGGTCCGGTGCTTGGTGAGGGGCGGGGTGTGGCTGGGGTCTGGACTATGAGGTCACAGAGGCAGCTGCTCCACGCCGGGAGGTGTTGTGCTGTGCCACGGGCTCTGCTCCGGCAGTGCTGGCAGCAGCGGCAGCAACAGCAGCAGCAGCAGCAGCAGCACCATGGTGGATGCACGGGGAGCTGTGACCCCCTTTACGTTCATTATTTTCTTCCTCTTGGTTATTCTTAAAGCAGAGCATGTCCAGGCAGCTCCATGGAGAGTGCAAGGATCAGGTGAGCGGGCAAGGGCCGGCACCCAGCCCGGGGAAGCTTGTGGCTGTGCCCAGCTCTCCTCAGGATGGCAGCGGGGCTGGGGTCAGGATGGGGCAGGGCTGGGAGAGCAGCAGGGCTAGGATGGGCTAGGAGAGCCGTGGCAGCTCCACTGCAGGTCCCTGGAAAGAAGTGTGTCACAAAATCTCATGGCAATGTGCTGGGTTCCAGCTGTGCCCGTAAGCAAAGGCCTCCTGGCTTCTCAGCCAGATCTTGTCCAGGAGTGTCAGGGTGACCCCACAGCTCGTCACAGGAGTGAGTGGCACTGGGGGTCATACGAGATTTTCCTTCCTATTTTCTTGCCCAGAGCTCTGCTGTGTAGCAGAGGGTTGGGTCAGTGATGTGTCCTGGGTGCTTTGCCGTGGGAAGAACTTTGCTGGCCTCTCCCTCCCCGTGCTGCTCCCCGTGCCGGCTGCAGAGCTGGTTGGGGCTGAGCTTAGAGCTGGCGTGAGCTCCAGGGAGTCCTTTCTCCAGACAGCTCCATGCCTGCTTCGTGTTGCATCAGCACGGTGCAGGCACACAGTGACAGCACGATGGTACCGAGTGGGAGGGAGAGACAAGAGACGTGGAGCGATCCCGCTTTGGAGCTGCATTCACCACTGGTCCAATTGGAAGAATTAGATTGGAGTATTTCATGGGAGCTGCTCTCTTCTGTTTGTTTACAGATGTGGCTGGAGGCAGTGAATCTCCAGCTTCCCGGCTGAGTCCCAAGGATGACGTGCACGGACATCACATGGGTACGTCATGGCCTTGACCTCCTTTGGGAGCTGCCAGCTCAAAGCCCCCACGGGAGAGCTGCCTCTCCTGTGTGTGTGAGAACACAGACCTGCACCGCGTGTGCCACCCCATTCCACGATCCCCCCGTGTTCTGCTGCTCACTTTTGATGTGGTGACCACTGTGTGTGATGGATAACTTCTCATGGATGTTTGGGTGCAGATGTGGCTCCTGCTCCAGCTTCTCAGCTGGATCCTGTGCTGGAGCCTGCCTGGCATCACAGCATCAGAGAATCATAGAATCGTTTGAGTTGAAAGGGGCCATTGAGATAACCCATATCCAACCTCCCTGCCATGGGCAAGGACACATCCCACTAGACCAAGCTGCCCAAGGCCCCATCCAAGCTGGCCTTGAACATCTCCAGGGATGGGGCTCCAACAAGTTCCCTGGGTCTCCTGGGACAGTGTCTCACCACTCTCATGGTGAAGAAATTCTTCCTCCTGTCTAGTATAAATCTGCTCCTCTCCAGTTTATACCCATTCCCCCTTGTCCCATCACCACAAGCCTTTGTAGACAGTCCCTCCCCAGCTTTCTCATAGCCCCTTCAGGTACTGGAAGGTCACTATGAGGTCTTCTTGGAGCCTAGTCTTCTCCAGGCTGAACAACCCCAGCTCTCTCAGCCTGCCCTCCTACAGGAGGTGCTCCAGCCCTCTGATCATCCTTGTAGCCTGCTCTGGGCCCATTCCAGCAGCTGCACCTCCTTTGTATGTTAAGGATTCCAAAACTGGACACAGTACTCTAGAGGAGGTCTCACAAGAGAGAAATAGAGAAGCAGAATCCCCTTCCTCGACCTGCTGGCCACGCGTCTTTTAATGCAGCCCAGGACAGAGTTGGCTGTGTGGGCTGTGAGCGCACATTGCCAGCACCCCTAAGTCCTCCTTTGCAGGGCAGCTCTCAATCATATCATCCCCCATCCTGTACTGAAACCATGGATTGGCCTGACCCGGGGGTAGGACCTTGTAAATCGGCCTTGTTGAACCTCATGAGGTTCTCAGAGCCCCAGTTCCTCAGCCTGTCCAGGTCCCTCTGGATGACATCTCGTCCTTCCACTGTGGCATCCCAGGGGTGGCTGTCACTCGGCGTGTCTGAGCGCTCATTGTCAAGTTTTTAATAACGAGAAATTTAACTAGATCCTTTCTGTTCAGTTCTCCATGGAGTGAAGTACAAGGCCAAGCCAACGAGATATTCAAAGAAACTCTCCGAAATACTGGAGAAGATTATAGCAAAGGTGGAGGAAGCAAGACGCGGTGGGTATGCAGCCCTCGTAACCAGAGGGCTTGGGAAGCAGAATGTTTAGAGCCTTGTAGGGACAAGCCAGAGCCTACACCAGCTGGAAGGGATCAACCAGAGCCGCGCTGCTCGACACGCGCTGTCACACCCACAGGAGCTGCTGAGCCACAGGGATGGTCCAGGGTCTCTGCTGCAGTTGTGGTCCCAGCTGAGCCCCAGCGCTGCCCGAGCTGCGTCAATCTTGGCCAAGAGCCATTCTGGGCAGATGCTGGCATCCAGCCGGCAGGAGCTGTGGGTGCTCAGCCCTTGCTGCTGGTTGTGGCAGGGGAGAGCGGCAGCTTGGAGTCACTGAGACTGGCAGACTTTGCTGGGGCTGCAGGCATGCACGGGCCAGGATCCAAGCAGCCCCAGCTTTGCAGCCTGGTCCAGCCCCGTTGTGCTGCTCGATGTCTGAGGGCTCTGGGTGACAGCTCAGGGACAGATTTACCTTTGTCTTTGGGGCTCTGTGGGCACTTCACTGCCTCTGCTGAAAGAGCCCAGGACATGGTGACCAGAGCTCGGGGTTCGGTGTGTCTGTGACCCTTCCCATGCAATGGAGGTGGCAGGATGGGACGTGCTTCTCCAAAGGGCTCTTTCCCAGCTGAACCACCTGCATCATCTCCCTGTCCCCTGGGAGGGAAGAGGTTTACCATCATCTTGTGGTTTACCAAAAATGTACTAAGTATGACAAGAAGATCCCATGCGATGTCCAGGTCTCTCAGCAGTTCAGGGTTTGCTCCCTCTGAGAACACTGGGAAGTGTCAAGGGTTAAAGTTTTCCTCTATGAATGACAGACACAGGGCTTGGACTGGTGATGAGATGTAGCCCCAGATGCCCAGGCTTTTTTTCTAGACTTTATTGATGTCCCTTTCTTTGTGGGGAGACTGAGTTCCTGCTGAATTACAGTTACTTTAATTAAACTGACCCTCTTTCTTTCTGAAGAGATGGGCGGTAAGACTGTGGAGAAGGAGGCGCTTTGGAAAGGAGGCGGCCAGGCAGTGCCAGGCTCTGATGAGAACATGGAAGCGATCCAATCAAGAGACATGGCAGGTAATTGTCCCTCGGTCACCCAGTGCCATCTCTCAACAACCCTGTGGGTTCGCAAGGCTCTTCCACTGGTTCCCTCAGAACATGTGGTGTCTCAGCCAAACTGTTAGTGTGGAGCAACCATTCCCAAAGAAGCCAGGAGCAGCTCTCTGGAGACAACCATCATCTCTGGGGGTGCGGAGTCGTTGCTGTCAGTGACCCCGAGCAGCGCTCACTCGTAGCACTCTGCGGGTGCCGGGAGGTGCTCACCACCCACCGCTCACGGGGATTCCAGAACTTTGCTGTTTTGGGAATGAGGCCACTGGATCTGTGCTCAGCAGAGGATGGGATACGTGACTTTTAAAGGAATGCACCTCCTGCCCAAGCTGCCTCCCTGAGCCTGCCGGGAGTCCCCCAGGCACAACAGAGGGAGATCCCTGCTGTGAGCTGGGGTCCAAAGGGATGCACTGACTGGCTGGGCACTGCACCGTCCCCCTGCACCCTCTGTGCCAGAGCCCTGCTGAAGCTTTGCCTTTCTCTGACCCTTGGCAGTGCTGTCCCACCCTGGGGAAGCCACCACACGGGGACAGATGGTTTTTCCCTCGAGAATCCTGGTCCTGAGCAGTCTCATGGGGGAGCACAAGGGCAGACAAGTGCAGCAAACTTGAGGTGTGCCAGCCTGCTGTCTGTCCTGAGATACATCACCGGCTGAATCATAGAATCCCTAGGCTGGAAAAGACCTTTGAGATCATCAAGTCCAACCATACCTGTCTGCACCTACATCATGTCCCCAAGCACCTCATCTACCTGTCTTTTCAACACCTCCAGGGATGGAGACTCAACCACCTCCCTGGGCAGCCTCTGCCAGAGTTTGAGAGCCCTTTCAGTGAAAAGGTTTTTCCTAATATCCAATCTGAACCCATCCTGGCATAGCTTGAGGCCATTCTCTATCGTCCTATCACCTGTCACATATGCCGGGCTGTCCAGTCTGTGGGGGGATTAAAAGAGAAAGGCTCCTTCCTCCCAGTGACTGACCTGGGGAATCGCTGTCAGGCTTCAGGAATGGATTGGACCAAAGAAGGGAGAGGAAGTGTTTTTTCAAGTGCGTAAGAAATGCTGAGCAAAGCAGCACAGAGTGGTTGGCGTGGCTGGTGGGGTGGGAAGAAATACCACCACCACAGAAGGTCTCTTCTTCAACTCACAAGCAATAGGACAAGGTTGAAAGAACCTCAAGTTGTGCCAGGGGAGGTTTAGAGTGGATATTAGGAAAAAATTCTACGTGGAAAGGGTTGTCAAGCACTAGAACCGGCTGCCCAGGGAAATGGTGGAGTCTCCATCCCTGAACAGATTTAAAAGCCGTAGTGATGTGGTGCTTAGGGACAGGGTGGAGTGTTTGGTTTATGGTACGGCTTGAGGAACTTAATGGTCTCTTCCAAACTAAAGGATTCTACAATGCTGTCGATGATGGCCTCAGCTAATTTCTCTGTTCTCCAGGCACTCGTGATCCTTTACTTGGAGGTACACATCTCCAATGTCCATTAATTAGTTAGGACCCTTTTTTTCTGCCTCCAGTCCCTCTGCTTGTCAGGTGTGCATCTTTGTAGGGAAGGAGCAAGTAAACGGGTGGCACTGGTGCAGCCTCCCTGGGACAGAAGCTCTTCTCCCCAGGCAGTGGGGACGATGGCTTTTTCCTCCAGTGTTCCAAGAGGGTTTCCTCTGTGTGCAAGAGCACTGCTGTGAGACAGTCCCGCGGGGCCCTGTATTGGTCCCTCCCCTCCTCAAGGGGTGCTGACTGTGGCTTTGAAGAGATTTTAGAGAACTGCAAGAAGCCAGCCAAGAGGTCCTCATGGAAGCTTTGGCAATCTCCACCGACGTCGGGCTCTCACTTTGTTCCCTGACCACCTTCCAGCACCTGCAGTTCCCCAGGGCAGGAGCAGATCCTCCATTCTGATGGAAACATTTCTCCTTTGTGCTCATTCCTAGGTGAGAGTGGTGGCAATGGTTTTCACGCTGCTCAGCTGGAAGTTGGTATGGAGCCAGTGGCACAGCCTGGAGGTAAGTTTCCAATGTGCCTTTCCCTGAAAGAACACACATGGACACTGTGCCAAGAGCTCATTCCTTGCAATTTTCCTTCAGATCCTCTGACAAGTGATGACTTCCAGACTCCATCCCTGAAGCCTGAGAGCGACTTCTCAGGTCAGTCAGCAGGAGGAAGGAGCCTTTCCCTTGTCAACTTCTTTCCATGAGTCGCTCCTTCCGTGGCCGATCAGAGACATGGAGAAGAGCTTTTTGATTGTGCTCCCATGTGCTCACCCACAGCTGGGATGGGACGGGTGTGACCGTACTGGTGCACACAGGGAAGCACCTGAGGGCTTTGCGTAGGAGCCTTCTCCCAGGGTCTGTTTCCCTGCTGGCCTGGCTGTAGCTGCTTCCCCTCCCCTTTGAAGGAAGGGCTGTGGCATCACTGCATGGTTGCCACAAACCCACCTCGTGCAGCTCAGGGCAGCAGATCGCCTGCCGTGACCTGGTCTCCCATCAGGGCAGGCGTGGCTGCTGCTTGGAGCAGTGATGGGGGCAGCCCCAAAAGCCCACACCGTGTTCCTAGACCTTGTCAGTGTCTTTGGGAAGGATCGTGTCCTGAAGGGCCATCACTCTGATGGGAACGTTTCCATCTGATCCAACTGTCCCGCTTCCTCCCTCTAGAGGTGGACGAAGAAGCTGTGCCAGAGGATGAGTTTTTGGAAGGTGGCTCAGTGCCCATCTCTGACAAGGGAGAAGGTAATTGCTGTCCCGTGGTCACCCAGTGTCACCCATCAGGGGGGTGGGAGAGTTGGTCTGAGGAGAGGAAGAGTTGGGGGTGGCCCTCGCTGCTGCAGTTTTTTCTGGTTTGTCCATGTTTTTTGTCCGTGTTTCTCGAAGGAACAAGTGGGCAAGCAGCCACGCTCCCCCACGAGCTCTCTTGCCACCTCATTTTTCTTCAGTGTGACACCCTGTCCCAAAATCAGGGAACAAGCCTGCAGGCACCAGGGCTGGAGGGAAACGGAGAACATTCTGGCCATGCCAAACGTGCTGAGAGCTCTCCAGAGGGGCACAGGACAGACTGACATTCTGAATTGTTCCTTCAGGTGCAGAGAGGAAGACAGCCCCAAGGGTTCATGAGTCACAGAATGCTGAAACTGGGGAAATTTATTTGGTGCTGGTCATAGGAGGAGTCCTGGGACACCTGCTACTAGCGTTTTCAGTATGCACCTTCATTATCTGTCTGAGGAGGAAGAGAGAAAGGTGAGTCACTGATTCCCCTCGTTGCTTCATTTCAAGGGCTGCTCCCAGCCAAGAGGCATCGCTGCTCAGGCTGCTGGGCAGCGGTGAGTGAGGGGCTGGACAAAACAATCTTCTGCTGCTGTCCGGAGCTTTAATTGGTGTCTGAACTCCTGTGCCTTCCTCTCGGGAGCGCGCTCTGACTGGAGCCAGGGTTGGCTCAAGCTGGCCCTGCCTGGACAGGAGCAGCCCCAGGAGCAACAGGCAAAGCCAGGTTGGGATGGGAAAGAGCAGGGGCTGAGGTTGCCCTGGAACGCGAGACGTGCACCAGAGCCCGCTCCTGACAGGGAACCTGCCTGCAGGAATCCCTCTGCTCGGTGGTGCCATCAGGTGCCGGTGTCCTCCTGGGTCACGCTGTGCCGGCAGCTCTGAGCCTGGGGTGCGGAGCTGAGCCAGCTCCATGCCGTGGAGGAGATTCCCCATCCTCCATCTGCAGCTGAGGCCTCAGCTACCTTTTCTCTCCACAGAGCCCTCTCTACAGATCCAGAAGCCCAGCTGGAAAGTGGTGGCTGCCCTTCACACCCAGACAGCTGGAGCCCCAGTACCCCCAAGAGCCAGACCCAGAACCTGCAGCCGTCGTCCTCCAACCAGCCCATCTCGGGATTCCCTGCTGGTCAACAACCAACCCTGCAGCCTCCAGGTACAGCTCGGTTTGAAAAGGCTGCTGCCACCCCCACCAGCCCTCAAGTGGCCCCAGTGCCACATAAACAACCCAGCGACCACAAGTCTCAGACTCAAACCATCCGGATCAGCTCTGTGTGAGGTGGACATGCAGGAGCCTGGGGTCCGAGATGGATCCTCGGGGCCGGTGCCTGCCCTACTCAGGCTCTGCAAAGGGAGCTGATCTACCTCCTTCAACTTCGTCCTTTGCTTCTGGAGGGCTCAGAGCAAATGGATTTGTTTTATTTGACATGAATAAAGCACAGCAGTTGTTTCTCCATGCAAGGCTCCTGTCACATCTGACTCTGTCCTAGGGGAGGGAGAAAGGGTTCAGTGAAATGGAGTTGTGGGAAGTGGAGTGGAGTGTGTTTCAATGAAATGGAGCTACAAGCCTGCTTTGTGGTGAAGGACTCCAGCTGCAGCCAAGTGAGAAATGGAAATTGAGTCAAAATGACCTGAAGTTACATACTCATTCTTGGTTACTACTAACAGTGCCACAAAGACTTTAGACTTCATTTTTGCTTTATGTAAAGAATTAATATCTGGCACGGTGTCACCATTTACACTCCTAAAATTCAGTAAAGTTTGAGCAGGTTAATGAAGTGTAACCAGTCCTGTCTTGCCCCAGCCCTCTGAGATCTCAAGTGGAAGCCAAATGTTTCGTTAGAACTTTTAAAAATGCCGTGACAACTAGCAAGGGAGAGAAAAGAGCATCTTGCGATCTTATTGAATGCAACTATATAGCAGGCAAACAAAGTAGACGGGGGTTGAAAAATTATTGTGGAGGCATTTATTTGTTAAAGAATGTAGAGAGGAGGCCTGTTTTGTGTAAAAGTCCAGGCTATTAAAAGGCAAAACACCATCCATTCTCCACATTCACCTGCACATATGCAACTAGAAATCAGATTGGCAAAGTCGGTGGAAGATAACAAAAAATCTTTGCATAAATATCTAAATAATAAAAGAAGGTCTAGGGAGACTATATAGTCACTATTGGATGTAACAATGAAGGAATAACAGTGACATGGGATGAGGAAAAGGCTGAGGTATTTAATGCCTTCTTTGCCTCAGTCTTTAATTGTAAAGAAAGTTGTTCCCTCTGTGTACAAACCCAGGAGCTAGAGGAGCAAAATGAGGTTCACATAGTGTAAGAGGAGGTGGTCAGAGCCCTGCTAGCCCGACTAGACACCCACAAGTCTATGGGGCCGGATGGGATTCACCCGAGGGTATTGAAGGAGCTGGTGGATGTGCTGGCCAAACCCCTTTCCATCATCTCCCAGCAGCCCTGGCTGACTGGGGAGGTTCCACTGGACTGGAGGCTGATGTTGTACCCATCTCCAAGAAGGGTGGCAGGGAGGATCCAGGGCACTACAGGCCTGTCAGTCTGACCTCAGTGCCAGGGAAAGTCATGGAACAGGTGATCTTGAGTGCCATCATGAAGCCCATGCAAGAGAACCGGGGGATCAGGCCCAGTCAACACGGATTCAAAAAGGCAGGTCTTGCCAAACTAACCTGATCGCCTTCTATGACCAAGTGACTCGGATGCTGGACGAAGGAAAGGCAGAGGATGAGTCTTCCTGGAATTCAGTAAAGCCTTTGACACAGTTTCTCACAGCATTCTTGTTAGGAAACTGTCACATCTGGTCTAGACTTGCGCACACTCTCCTGTGTGGAAAATTATTTGGATGGCCGGGTGCAGAGAGTGGTGGGACATGTTGCTAAATCCAGCTGGAGGCCAGTTCCAAGTGGTGTCCCCAGGGCCCAGTGCTGGGTCCAGCCCTGTTCAATGTCTTTATTCAAGACCTGGATGAAGGCATCGAGTGCTCCCTTAGCAAGTTTGCAGACAACACTAAGCTGAGTGAAAGTGTCAAACTGCTGGAGGGTTGGGAGGCTCTGCAAAGGGATCTGAACAGGCTGGACCACTGGGCAGAGACCAACGGCATGAGGTTTAACACTGTGAAATGTCAGGTCCTGCACTTGAGGCACAACAACCCTAAGCAGTGATAGAGACTCGGAGAAGTCTGTCTCAAAAGCTGCCAGGAGGAGAAGGACCTGGGGGTGATGGTTGACAGCTGAAAGAATATGAGCCAGCAGTGTACCCAGGTGGCCAAGAAGGCCAATGGCATCTTGGCTTGTATCCGAAATGACGTCACCAGCAGGTCCAGGGAGGTTCTTCTCCCTCTGGACTCGGCACTGTTGAGACTGTACCTCGAATCCTGGGGTCTTTTTAGGGCCCCTCATCACAAGAAGGATGTTGAGGCTCTGGAGCGAGTCCAGAGAAGAGCAACAAAGCTGGTGAAGGGGCTGGAGAACAGGCCTTATGAGGAGCGGCTGAGAGAGCTGGGGTTGTTTAGCCTGGAGAAGAGGAGGCTGAGAGGAGACCTCATGGCTTTCCATAACTACCTGAAAGGAGGTTGTGGAGAGGAGGAGGCTGGCCTCTTCTGTCAAGTGACAGGAGACAGGACGAGAGGGAACGGCCTCAAGCTCCACCAAGGGACATTTAGGCTGGACATTAGGAAAAAATTTTTCACAGAAAGGGTCATTGGAAACTGGAACAGGCTGCCCAGGGAGGTGGTTGATTCGCCTTCCCTGGAGGTGTTTATGGCATGGGTGGACGAGGTGTTAAGGGGCATGGTTTAGTGTTTGTTAGGAGTGCTTGGACTCGATGATCCGGTGGGTCTCTTCCAACCTGGTTATTCTATGATTCTACTTCTCTGCCTGCTTTCAATCCTTTCTCCAGCCAACCGTTTATTGTGCTGGGGATTGCCCTGACCCGTGGTGGGGACCTTGCTGAGCTCCATGAGGTTTGCTCTGACCCACCTCTCAAGCCTGGAAAGGTTGGCATCCTGTATCTGCAGTGTTTCGGCCGCACCACACAGCTCAGTGTCACTGACAAACCTCCTGAGGGTGCACTCAATCCCACTGTTCATGTTGCTGACAAAGATGATAAACAGTGCTGGCCCCAATACGAACCCCTGAGGATCATCACTGGTCACTGGTCTCCATCTGGGCATTGAGGCATTGATCAAAACTCTGAGCATCACCATCCCACCAATCCCTTATCCACTGAGTGTCCCACCCATCAAACACACATCTCTCTGATTTAGAAACGAGGATGTCATGCGGGACGGTGCCAAATGCTTGGCACAAGTCTAGCTAGATAGGTACAGAGGATTTTGTTTTCCTCTTTAAAAACACCACATTGCTGGGTAGACTTTATACATGCAGATAACCTGAGCTGTAATTCCCATATTGTTCTTTTTAGAGAAAAGTAGTAGTGGGTGGGGACATGTGATTTCAGGCACCTATAGCAACACAGCCCTGAAGATGAGATGCCAGGAATGCTGACAGTGTCGGCACAACTCAAGGAACAACGGGATGAGCAGCTTCTGCCAAGATTATTCCATGCCTCAGAGACATCTTAGCCCCACTCTGAGATGCTTCAGAGTGGAATAAACAGCCCTCCTCCTAGGAAAGACAGAACAAATAACTCACTCCTTCATGTGAAGGAATTGAAGATATTTAGAGCCTTCAATAACCTTCCGGTTCATCTGGACTGTTAGAAAACTCTCTTTCTCTCTTCCCTAGTACAAAGGGCAACTGGTGCTCCTCAGCTGACTCTGGACCCCATTGCAAAGACTGAGTTTTTACTTGCCTCTTGTGTCTTAACTACTGAGTGGTGACTATTTTTCTTCCTTCCCCACTACTTTTTATTCTCCCCTTCTCTGACTTATCCGCTTTTCCCTTGGCACTGTGGTTTATTCGATCAAACTCAAGTTGTGTTTTAATTTGTTTAGCAACCTGGGTTGTATTCAGAGTATCAGACTGTGATCTGAACAGACTGGGAGCTGGTTTTGCAACTTGGAGAAGTTGCAACTCAGAGTGCACATGAATATCTGGTTTCTTATTTTGGCTATATGCAAAATAAATATGGTGGGAAACCAAAAGCCAAGGTGGGACCCCAAGATCCATGGTGGAACACCAAAACCCGATGTTGGGGCCCCAGATCCATCTAATCCTCTCCAAATCGATCTAAAATACCCTGTTCCATCTAACGCCCCCAGATCCATTCCGACCTCCCCAGATCCATCCCAGCCCCCACCAGATCCATCTTAATCCTCACAGATCCATCTAAATCCTGGCCTAGATCCACCCACCCCCACCCCCCCCCCCCCCAGATCCACCTAAGCCTCCCCCCGATCAATCTAAGCCCCATCTAGATCAATCAACACCCGTTCCCACCCCCAGGTCAATGTAACCCTTCCCTAGATCCATCTAAACACCCCCCAGATACATCTAACACCCCCCCCCCGCAGGTCCATCTTACACCCCACCCGCCCAGGTCCATCTAAGCTGTCCCCCACCCAGATCCATCTAAATCCAAACCCCCCTGCCTCCAGTCCATCTAAACCCAGCACAGGTCAATATAAATCGCCCAGATCCATCCCAATCCCTGCAAGATCCATCCCAAACTCCACCCACATCCATCCCAAACCCCACCCAGATCTATAACCCAATCCCAGATCCATCTAAACACCCTCCAGACCTATCTAACCACCCAAATCTATCCCAAACCCTGCAGATCCATCTAACCCATCCCAGACTGCAGACCCCTATCCCTCTCCCCAAAATCCCAAATTTGCCCCTATCTCACATCCAGGAAAACGTCATCCCACCACATTTCCATGATGGCAACGACATCGTAGCCTCCTTGCCCTACAACAGCTTCCAACTCCTTCTTCTTGTGACCCACGCTGCGTGTGTTGGTGTCAAGGCCCTTCAGCTGGGCTGGGGAACCCTCAGCCCTCTTCGAGGGAACAGAGTTCGTTCCCAATTGCCTGGTCACTGAAGTAGCTAATGCCAGAGAGCCAGGATCTTCCTCACCACCCCCAGGTGTAATCGCCCCCACTTGCTGTGAGGTGATGGATGGTTGCTCCTCACCCACACACCCTCTCCCAGTCACCAGTGCCCCACGGCCAGGCTCACTCCTGTCTAGCCTGGTCTCAACTCCCTCCCTCTTCACATCTAGTTTAAAGCTCGGTTTATGAGCTCAGCTAGGTTTTTAGCAAGGGCTTTTACCCCCCCAGGAGACACACGTGTTCCATCCGTAGTTACAAAGCCTCCATCCCCCCCCCCCAAATGCCATTGCCCCACCCCAATTGCCCCTCAGGAACCCCAATTGTCCCCCCAAATCCCCCCCAGGAACTTTAATACCTCCCCAGTGGTATGCCAGCCCCCATTAAATGCCCTTGCCCCCCCCCACCAGAGCACCCCTCAGCCCCCCTAATTGCCCCCCAGGAACCCTAATGACCCCCCAACTGCCCTCCAAGAACACCAGTTTCCCCCCAATTGCTCCCAAGTCCCCCTCCAATTGCCCCTCTCACCTCCCAACTCCCCCCCAATTTCAAGGAAACAGACCAATAAATTTTCCAGACAACAGGCTACAAAAAGAAGAGTCCCCTTGATAATCTAAGGTGATTTCAAAATAACCAAGAACGTGTTGCTGGTTACTTGTCTTAATGGGTCGAGATCTGTGACTTAAACGAGGTAGCAGTAAAAGTAGAGAGAGATTTGGATAGAACATTTCCCTAACAGCAAGAGGGTTTTGAGGAAAGAAGGAAATCTTTACCCAATCCTAAATTAGGAACAAACAAATAAGAAAAGCTATGAAAACCAAATAATCTAAAATTCCATGGAAAGCTGGTGCAGGCAGCCTGCTTGAAAAATCTGGTTTTTTTTTGTATATGAACGACAGCAGTTAATATTTCCCCAAAGTTTCACTAATGTGAAAGCTTGAAAAGAGGAAAAGAGGAATCCTGTTTCAGGCTTGTTGGTGTTTTCAGGGGCACCTGAGATCAATAACAACCGTTCTGCTCCTGTTTTCACAGTTTGCATCTTTCTATGCCAACACTCAATTTCCTAAGTAAATTGTGCGTACACAGTAGTTATTCACATTATGGGATGGGGGTAACAAAACACACAGCTGTTATTCAAATACTGGGATAGAGATACCAGAGGTTCAAAATGAAAGTTGCACTGAAATTTTATAATTCATTTTTCAAAAGAAAAGAGCAGATGAAAGGAAGATTGAAAGAAAATCCCAACTAAATTGGGATGAAATATTTCATTCTACTGAAGTCGTTTAGGAGCCATTTAGGTCCAGAGCCCCACTTGGATGCTGCATTCTCACCAAAATCAATTTGGATACCAAAATAATGCTCAATTGAGGTAATAATAATAAAAAAGATTTATTCCCATCAGAAACAATTTCTGGAGCTACGAGGATTTAGATTTGCCCACAAAGTCACTCATGAGCAGTTTCAGAAGAACAGGTACCGGCCAGCATCCTATAAAGATGACACAAAGGTTATAATCTATTTATTGGCACAGATTATTAACCTTTAACACAAGCCTGTGAGGCACAAACATTGAGATCACTCAGAGAAATCCTTGAGAAAGATTTTTAGACAGAGAAGGTAACTAAGAAATAAACTCTTCAGGAAAACAAACAAACAACTTCTTAACTACTCACTTTTCTGTCCAAATCCTTCATGATTTTATCAAATGTTTCTCTGGACATCACCTGGTAAAATTGAACATTAGAGTTATCAAAGCCTTTATGCAGAACTCTGGTGCTTTTATGTTCTATAAAAGAGGTCCAGCCCTCACTGAGAATCCCACCTAGACACTATGCAGATTATTTGCCACCTACGTGTAGCATCCTTTTATCCTACCAGCTCTACTTGCAAGGGATTTCTGGTTTCCATAGCTCAGCAGAGCAGAAGCACTGCTTCTGACTGGCATTAAAAAATAAACTAAGAAAAAATGGAAGAAGAGATTCACACACAGAATAAGAACACGCAAAGAACTTACATTAGAAAATTATTATGGGAAAATGCTAATCTGTATACAGTGGCTACAGAAAGATAAAATGATACATCGTGGGCATTTTTAGGTAAATACTGTTTTGAAAATTGTTATATTTCTTTTGAAGAAAAAGAAAAGTGGCTGAAAAGCCTATAAGAAACCCCAATCAAACAGCTTTTGATCTACAAGCCACTTCCAGTGTTGAATCCTGATGCTGACTCTTGCTTATTAGTTGCCTCTTATCCCATCAAGCTGCCCTTGGAGCCTCTTTGAAAAGGAGTTGGGTACCTCTGAGAGAAAACATGTGCTGCAGTTAAGCAGTTAATTAGCTTTGTTCTGAATTATTGGGAGCCTGCATCTGCTCCCTGTGATACAGATGAGATCTTGTCCATAGATTCCCTCCATGGGGATGGGAAATGACATTGTCGATTAAAAACAGCTGGGTTGGGGTGTAAGAAACTCGAACAGTATGAAAATCAAGTAAGACAATCAAGACATCATTGTAATTTATTACTGTTGTAATAAAAGTTAATAGGCAAACTCATTCACAGACTCTTCAGAAAGACCAAGCTACCGTCTTTTTGGGTAGGATCCAAAAAGAGATGTTGAGGCTCTGGATTAGGATCTTAAGCATCTCAATCCAAGCTGCAAAGCCAATAGCCCCTGCAATGCTGCTGCCCTGCAGAGCCCAGCTGTGGCCCAGCTGTGGCTCGGCAGCTTTCCAGAGCTCATCTCCCACCTGCCATGGGGACCTGCCCCAGCCTGACCAGGCACAGCGCTCAGTGCAAGCACCAGGCCTGGCACCAAAACCAGGCAGATGCAAGAACAAACCTTCAAAAGGGCTCAGGATATTTGCCATTTTCCAGCAGTGACCAACATGAGGAAAATGTAGGGGGTTTCATTCTCCTTTAGGTGTTCGCTGGGACAGACCATCTTCAAGTCTGCCCAGGCAAAGAGAGGAGTGAAATTCGGGTCTTCAATAAGCCAATTCCATTTATTTTTAAATCCCAGTCGTGCATCAGAGACACTGAGGATGCTCGTGATTGAAAGCAGCCAAAGTGAAGCAGCAGATGGAATCAGCCAGAGTCACAAAAGACCAAAAGGGATGGTTTGGCCATTTTGCTCATGAGAAAATCAAGTAGGAGGATGATGCATGTTGGAAAAGAGAAATTAAAGCATTTACTCCCTATACATACTCAGAAAAGGACAAATGAGAACAAGGGGTGGAGGAACAAGGTCAAAAGCTGCTGCACTCTCTCCTCTTGATGTTCTTACAGCAGTTTTTTCAGTCCAAAGCCAACTTTAGGGGAGAACATTAAAATGACAACATCACACTTTTTCTGCTCTCTCTGCCTCTGAGTGAGGTGCACAGGATCCAGGCGCATGTTATTCCATAGGGTATCTCCACGAAACTTCTGTTGATTTTGGCTCTTACACTCAAAATGCAGACAGAGACGAATCCAAAAGAAAAACTTTGGTGTGAAAGCCGTAGCAAACCAATTTCTGTGTGAAAAATGAAAGAAATTAACCCCAAACCAAGAAGGAGCCAAAGCAGCCACACAATTATCACAAGATTTTTAACTCATAAATGACTGGGGAGGATTGAGAAGAGGAGCAAACACACCCTAGAACAGCTCGTGCAATAGCAGCTGGTAACCCAGGTCCCTGTTTCCAGTAGGAAGCCGAGGGAAGCACAAAATGATCCTCAGGAGGTAGTTGTGCACCTGTCACTTAGATCGTGTTAAAAATTTCCAACACTATCAGTTTTAAATAATGATAATATAAAACATACCAAAATTCAGATAAGATAAAGAGATAATTTGCTTGTAGCCAAAATTTAAAAATACCAATAGGAACAACTTTAGTAATTCTTGATATAAATCATTTGGAAGAAAGTTCAGAGTGCGCATTGCAGCTAAATGAAAAGAAAACGAAGAGGCTTTGTAACCTCACTTTTATTAATAGTCTGACATTATAAGTACAGGAAATATATACAGATATCCTCTTTTGTGTGTAAAAAAATATTTATTTCACAGGAAAACGTGATGAATTGAGCCAGGAGACACACACTGACATTTTTTGAGGCTGGATCAAAAGCAAATGAGTGTAAAAAAGTTACCTGTGAAGCATAGGTAGTCACTAGGACTTGTGCTGGATGCAGGACTCAGTCCATGTGAAGCTAGGGGCATCTGATTTGTGCAGTGCAAGAGATGGGGACTGCAGGAAATCTTGGTCCTATTGGGCCGTTGATGGTGGAAGCCACTAATTGGAAACCACTAATTGAACAGGGCACGCAGCAATGTTTAAGGGCAGCCGCATGGTAGTTGTACCCGTGCCCTGCAGGAAGGCATCAGACTGAAAGTTCCTCAAGTCTGTAGCTCTCTTTCTAGCCAGACAAATGACAAGGCTGGTCATTTTTGCATATTCATTAAAGTTTTCCTATCACTTGAAATATAAATGTCTTTTTAAGATTACTTGCTGCAGGGCGATATAATAGACAACCTGAGACACAAGAAACAGCAATTTGGCCATTTCTCTGGGTGAACATGAAATGCTTCTAAAGTCCTAAAACTGAATTTAGCTTTCCTTAGTTTTGAAGCAAGTTTCTTCCTGATTTAATCCAGTTTGAACTATAAAGAGAAAAATGCAAGGTTAGGTAATTTTGACGCATGGAAGTTCAAAAAGTACCCAGCATTCATTGAAAGGAAAGTTGCTGTCAGATACCTGATCAGTCTCCTGGCTCAAGAGACATGAATCAACACCGCAGCTTTGGATACTTTGCCAGAGTTATACCACTGAGAGGCTTCTCTGTCTCTGGTTCAAACCTGGATGTAACAGAAACATAGAATAGTTGGGCTTAGAAGACACCTTGAAGATCATCTAGCCCCAACTTCCCTGCAATGGGTTGAGACACTGTCCACTAGATAAGGTCCCTGAAAGTCCCATTCAACCTGACCTTGGACAATTCTAGCTGTGGGACATCCACAACTTCTCCAGACAACCTGTTCCAGTGCCTCACCACCCTCACAGTGTAGAATTTCTTCATTATATCTAATCTAAATCCACCCTCTTTCCTTTTAAAGCCATTCCTCCTCATCCTATCACTACACGCCCTTGCAAAATGTCCATCTCCAGCTTTCTTGCAGGACCCCTTTAGGTACAGGAAGGCTGCTATAAGGTCTTTCTGGAGCCTCCTCTTCTCCAGGTCGAACAGTCACAACTCCCTCAGCCTGTCTTCATGGGAAAGGTGCTCCAGTACTCTGGTTATTTTCATGGCCCTCCTCTGGGCGCTCTCCAACAGATACATGTTCTTCTTATGTTGGAGGCCCCACAGCTGGATGCACGACTCCAGGTGGGGTCTCACAAGAGTGGAGTAGGGGGGAAAATCATCTCCCTCAGCCTATTGGCTGTGGTCAGACACAGTTGCCTTTCTAGGTTTCAAGCACACAGTGTTGGATCATATTGAGCTCCTTATCAACCAGCACCTCCACATTCACCTGCACATATGCAACTAGAAATCAGATTGGCAAAGTTGGTGGAAGATAACAAAAAATCTTTCCATAAACATCTAAATAATAAAAGAAGGTCTAGGGAGACTATATAGTCACTATTGGATGTAACAATGAAGGAATAACAGTGACATGGGATGAGGAAAAGGCTGAAGTATTTAATGCCTTCTTTGCCTCAGTCTTTAATTGTAAAGAAAGTTGTTCCCTCTGTGTACAAACCCAGGAGCTAGAGGAGCAAAATGAGGTTCACATAGTGTAAGAGGAGGTGGTCAGAGCCCTGCTAGCCCGACTAGACACCCACAAGTCTATGGGGCCAGATGGGATTCACCCGAGGGTATTGAAGGAGCTGGTGGATGTGCTGGCCAAACCCCTTTCCATCACCTCCCAGCAGCCCTGGCTGACTGGGGAGGTTCCACTGGACTGGAGGCTGATGTTGTGCCCATCTCCAAGAAGGGTGGCAGGGAGGATCCAGGGCACTACAGGCCTGTCAGTCTGACCTCAGTGCCAGGGAAAGTCATGGAACAGGTGATCTTGAGTGCCATCATGAAGCCCATGCAAGAGAACTGGGGGATCAGGCCCAGTCAACACGGATTCAAAAAGGCAGGTCTTGCCAAACTAACCTGATCATCTTCTATGACCAAGTTACTCAGATGCTGGTGAGGGAAAAGCTGTGGATGAGTCTTCCTGGACCTCAGTAAAGCCTTTGACACAGTTTCTCACAGAATTCTGGTTAGGAAACTGACATATCGGCCGGGACAAGGGATCGCTCTCTTAGGTGGAAAACTGGTAGGATGGAGGGCCCAGAGAGAGGTGGGAAATGGAGTTAACTCCAGCTGGAAGCCAGTTCCAAGTGGTGTCCTCGGGGCCGAGTGCTGGGTCCAGCCCTGTTCAATGTCTTTATCAATGGCCTGGATGAAGGCATCGAGTGCTCCCTTAGCAAGTTTGCAGACGACACTAAGCTGAGTGGAAGTGTCGATCCGCTGGAGGGTCGTGAGGCTCTGCAAAGGGATCTGAACAAGCTGGACAGCTGGGCAGAGACCAATGGCAAGAGTTTAACATGGTAAAATGTCAGGTCCTGCACTTGGGGCACAACAACCCTAAGCAGAGCTAGAGACTAGAAGAAGTCTGTCTCGAAAGCTGCCAGAAAGAGAAGGACCTAGCGGTGCTGGTTGACAGCTGACTGAACATGAGCCAGCAGTGTGCCCAGGTGGCCAAGAAGGCCAATGGCATCTTGGCTTGTATCCGAATCAGCGTGGCCAGCAGGTCAAGGGATGTTATTCTCCCTCTTGACTCAGAACTGGTGAAACTGCACCTCGAATCCTGGGGTCTTTTTTCGGCCCCTCACCACAAGAAGGATGTTGAGGCTCTGGAGCGAGTCCAGAGAAGAGCAACAAAGCTGGTGAAGGGGCTGGAGAACAGGCCTTATGAGGAGTGGCTGAGAGAGCTGGGGTTGTTTAGCCTGGAGAAGAGGAGGCTGAGAGGAGACCTCATCGCTCTCTATAACTACTTGATAGGAGGTTGTGGAGAGGAGGAGACTGGCCTCTTCTCCCAGGTAACAGGAGACAGGACGAGAGGGAAAGGCCACAAGCTCCACCAGGGGAGATTTAGGCTGGACATCAGGAAAAATTCTTCACAGAAAGTGTCATTGGACACTGGAACAGGCTGCCCAGGGAGGTGGTTGATTAACCTTCCCTGGAGGTGTTTATGGCACGGGTGGACGAGGTGTTAAGGGACATGGTTTAGTGTTTGATAGGAGTGCTTGGACTCGATGATCCGGTGGGTCTCTTCCAACCTGGTTATTCTATGATTCTACTTCTCTGCCTGCTTTCAATCCTTTCTCCAACCAGCCTTTAATCGTGCTCGGGATTGCCCTGACCCGTGGTTGGGATCTTGCTGAACTCCATGAGGTTTGCTCTGACCTACCTCTCAAGCCTGGAAAGGTTGGCATCCTGTATCTGCAGTGTTTCGGCCACACCACACAGCTCAGTGTCACTGACAAACCTCCTGAGGGTGCACTCAATCCCACTGTTCATGTTGCTGACAAAGATGATAAACAGTGCTGGCCCCAATACGAACCCCTGAGGATCATCACTGGTCACTGGTCTCCATCTGGGCATTGAGGCATTGATCAAAACTCTGAGCATCACCATCCCACCAATCCCTTATCCACTGAGTGTCCCACCCATCAAACACACATCTCTCTGATTTAGAAACGAGGATGTCATGCGGGACGGTGCCAAATGCTTGGCACAAGTCTAGCTAGATAGGTACAGAGGATTTTGTTTTCCTCTTTAAAAACACCACGTAATACATTGCTGGGTAGACTTTATACATGCAGATAACCTGAGCTGTAATTCCCATATTGTTCTTTTTAGAGAAAAGTAGTAGTGGGTGGGGACATGTGATTTCAGGCACCTATAGCAACACAGCCCTGAAGATGAGATGCCAGGAATGCTGACAGTGTCGGCACAACTCAAGGAACAACGGGATGAGCAGCTTCTGCCAAACTTATTCCATGCCTCAGACACATCTTAGCCCCACTCTGAGATGCTTCAGAGTGGAATAAACAGCTCTTCTCCTAGGAAAGACAGAACAAATAACTCGCTCCTTTATGTGAAGGAATTGAAGATATTTAGAGCCTTCAATAACCTTCCGGTTCATCTGGACTGTTAGAAAACTCTCTCTCTTCCCTAGTACACAGGGCAACTGATGCTCCTCAGCTGACTCTGGACCCCATTGCAAAGGCTGAGTTTTTACTTGTCTCTTGTGTCTTAAATACTGAGTGCAGGGCTGCCCCATTGGAGCGGTGACTATTTTTCTTCCTTCCCCGCTACTTCTTATTCTCCCCTTCTCTGACTTATCCGCTTTTCCCTTGGCACTGTGGTTTATTCGATCAAACTCAAGTTGTGTTTCAATTTGTTTAGCAACCTGGGTTGTATTCAGAGTATCAGACTGTGATCTGAACAGACTGGGAGCTGGTTTTGCAATTTGGAGTAGTTGCAACTCAGAGTGCACATGAATATATGGTTTCTTATTTTGGCTATATGCAAAGTAAATATGGTGGGACCCCAAAAGCCAAGGTGGGACCCCAAGAGCCATGGTGGAACACCAAAACCCGATGGTGGGGCCCCACACTGGGACCTGCCCCGCATCCATCTTAACCCAGCTCCAGGTCAATCTAAACTCCACAATATCCATCCTAAACACCCCCAGATCCACCGAACACCCCCCTAAAGGTCCGTTCCAACTCCCCAAAATCCATTCCAAACCCACCCCACAGATCCATTCCAAATCCAGCCCACCACATTTCCGTGATGGCAACAACATCGTAGCCTTCATTGCCCTACAACAGCTTCCAACTCCTCCTTCGTGTGACCCACGCTGCGTGTGTTGGTGTCAAGGCCCTTCAGCTGGGCTGGGGAACCCTCAGCCCTCTCGGGGGAGCAGAGTTCGTTCCCAATTGCCTGGTCACTGGAGTAGCTAATGCCAGAGAGCCAGGATCTTCCTTACCACCCTCAGGTGTAATTGCCCCCACTTGCTGTGAGGTGATGGACGGTTGCTCCTCACCCACACACCCTCTCCCAATCACCAGTGCCCCACGGCCAGGCTCACTCCTGTCTAGCCTGGTCTCAACCCCCTCCCCCTTCACATCTAGTTTAAAGCTCGGTTTATGAGCTCAGCTAGGTTTTTAGCAAGGGCTTTTACCCCCCCAGAAGACACACGTGTTCCATACGTAGTTATGAAGCCCCCAGCCCCCCCAAATGCCCTTGACCCACCCCAATTTCCCCTCAGGAAACCCAATTGTCCCCCCAAAATCCCCTCCAGTAACTTTAATACCTCCCAACTGCCCCCCAAGAACCCAAGTTTCCTCCCAATTGCCACTCTCACCCCCGAATTGCGCCCCAATTTCAAGGGAACCATGAAAAAGAAAACAGACCAGCAGGTAAACACTGTTTTGAAAATTGTTATATTTCTTTTGAAGAAAAAGACAAGTGGCTGAAAAGCCTATAAAAACCCCAATCAAGCAGCTTTTGATCTACAAGCTTTTGATCAAAAGCAGCCAAAGTGAAGCAGCAGATGGAATCAGCCAGAGTCACAAAAGACCAAAAGGGATGGTTTGGCCATTTTGCTCATGAGAAAATCAAGCAGGAAGATGTTGCAGGTTGGCAAATAGAAATTAAAGCATTTACTCCCTATACATACTCAGAAAAGGACAAATGAGAACAAGGGGTGCAGGAACAAGGTCAAAAGCTGCTGCACTCTCTCCTCTTGATGTTCTTACAGCGGTTTTTTCAGTCCAAAGCCAACTTTAGGGGAGAACATTAAAATGACAACATCACACTTTTTCTGCTCTCTCTGCCTCTGAGTGAGGTGCACAGGATCCAGGCGCGTGTTATTCCATAGGGTATCTCCAAGAAACTTCTGTTGATTTTGGCTCTTACACTCAAAATGCAGACATAGACGAATCCAAAAGAAAAACTTTGGTGTGAAAGCCGTAGCAAACCAATTTCTGTGAGAGAAATGAAGGAAATTATCCCCAAACCAAGAAGGAGCCAAAGCAGCCACACAATTATCACAAGATTTTTAACTCATAAATGACTGGGGAGGATTGAGAAGAGGAGCAAACACACCCTAGAACAGCTCGTGCAATAGCAGCTGGTATCCCAGGTCCCTGTTTCCAGTAGGAAGTGGAGGGAAGTACGAAATGATCCTCAGGAGGTAGTTGTACACCTGTAACTTAAATCCTGTTAAAAATTTCCAACACTATCAGTTTTAAATAATGATAATATAAAACATACCAAAATTCAGATAAGATAAAGAGATAATTTGCTTGTAGCCAAAATTTAAAAATACCAATAGGAACAACTTTAGTAATTCTTGATATAAATCATTTGGATGAAAAGTTCAGAGTGCGCATTGCAGCTAAATGAAAAGAAAATGAAGAGGCTTTGTAACCTCACTTTTATTAATAGTCTGACATTATAAGTCTACGGGATCCAAGTGGAGGAAATATATAAAGATATCATCTTTCGTGTATGCAAAAAATATTTATTTCATAGGAAAACGTGATGAATTCAGCCAGGAGACACACACTGACATTTTTTGAGGCTGGATCAAAAGTAAATGAGTGTAAAAAAGTTACCTGTGAAGCATAACTGCCACCTTGTGGCTGAACATTGTCATTCAGGTGTGATCTAGGGGTACAGAAGCATTTGTATTATAGTTGTCTCCCACTCCCAGAGCATCTTCAGCCTTCGCAGAAAAGATTTGAAGGCAAAAGAGTGATTTGCCTTTGACCTTCATGAGTGGGGGGCGCAGGGTCCCAAATGAAACCAAGAACCCCATAAACCGTTCTGGCCATTAAAAATCTTCTGTTTGATCAAATTTCTGAACAAGGACTGCATTTTCTAATTCATTATTCTCACTTCACTGTTCTGTTATTCACCAAACAGCCATGAATTACCACAACTAAATTTTTATTTCAGAATATTCTCTCCCATACAGAATTTCTCTCATTGTCCACAAATACTACGTGGTTACGCGTAGGAGGGAACAGCCCTTCTACTTACAGATAAAAGCACTAAGAGGATAATGGTTAAGGGGTTCAAATACAGAATTTACAAGCTACTAGATTCCTCACACGCATTAGGAAAGACTTTACTAAAAGTTTAGGGAAGAGAAATCTCTGTCTGTTGCTGTGCACTTTATTGGAAATTCTCTTTTCCTGTGAAGACAGTGAAATCCCAGAGATGCATTAAATGATTGCGACTGAGGCTCTGAAGGATTTCTAATTGAAACAACCTTTCTACTAAATCCTTCTGTGAGACTCTGAGCGGCACATTTGGATTTCACACCTTTGGGGCATTATCAAGCCAACAGCTCTGCGGCCAAACTTCAAGCCCCTGGATGTGATTAATCAGCACAACCATCTTGAGCCCCGAGGCGCCCCTGAGGCCCCAACATGGCCGCTCGGGGTCCCCCCCCCGCGGCGCAGCTGCCTCGTTCCCAGCCCCGGCGGGTCCCGGGCGCGGGGCGGGGCGGTTGAAGCCGCGGCCGTTTCCCTGCTGGGCGGTTCCAGCGACCCCAGCGGCCGCGACCGGCCGGGCGCTCGCTGGGTTGCGGGAGCGGCGGCGCCGGGGAGCGCTCGGTAAGCGCGGGGAGCGGGAGGCGGGAGGGAGGGGAGCGCCTCGGGGAGCGCCTCCGGCAGCGCTGGGGAGCGGGGGGAGCGGCCCCCGGGGGAGCTCGGAGCCGCCCGGCCCCGCTCCGGCCGCCCCTCCCGCAGCCCCGCCGGCTCCTGCCCGCAGCCCCCTCCGCATCCCGGGGCTCCCTGCGCCGGGGAGGAGGAGGGAGCGGAGCGGAGCGGGCAGTGCGAGGGGCGGGAGCGGGAGTGCGAGCGGGGCTGGTGCTGCTGGGAGGGGGCGCGGGGGACGGCGGCCACAGGCGGGGGAGGTGTGGGGGGTGCGGCCATATCTGGGGACAGAGGGGGTGTCTGGGGAGGGCTGGGGGTGTGGCCTCTGAGGAGGGGGCGTGGCTAAGGGGCGCGAGGGGGCGTGGGCTTCTCTGGTGGTCGAGGGGGGTGGCCAGGGAGCAGTGGGGGCGTCTTGGGGCATGGGCATATATGGTGATAGAGGGGGCGTGGCTAAGGAGTGTGGGTGCGTGGCCATATATGGTGGTACAGGAGGGTGGCCAGGGAGCGGTGAAGGCGTGGCTTCTGGGGGAGGGGTCATGGCTAAGGGGGCGTGAGCTGTGCAGCCATATATGGTGATAGAGGGGGCGTGGCTAAGAGCTGTGAGTGGGCGTGGCCCATAAATGGTGTTAGAGCAGGTGTGACCTGGGCGTGGTGGGGGCGTGGTCTCGTTTGAAGGGGCGTGGCTAAGGTCCAGGAGTGGGTGTGGCAAGGTGAATTTGTAGAGGGCGTGGCCTCTGGGAAGGGGCGTGGTTAATGTGCACGAGTGGGCGTGGCCATATATGGTGATAGCAGGAGCGTGGCTGGTTGGGGTGAGACCAATGCAAGAGGCGTGGCCACGGGTAGGGGGCGTGGCTAAGTGAAGTGAGTGGCTGTGGGCGTAGGTGGTGATAGAGGGGGCGTGGCTGGGGAGCAGTGGGGCGTGGTCTTTGCGGAAAGGGCGTGGCTAAGGGGGCACAGGGCGATGCTTATAGATGGGCATGTCTGGGGCGTGGTGGGGGCGTGGCCTCCTTGGAGGGGGCGTGTCTAAGAGCCATGAGTGGGCGTGGCCATATCGGTTGGTATGGGGGCGTGCCCTCTGGGGAGGGGGCGTGGTCTCCACAGGCTTATTCCCTTCTCTTGTAGGTGAAATGCCTTATGGAACCAGCACTTGCTCCAATAAGGAAACAGGGACCCTTTATCACAAGCCGCTTGCCCATCTGAGGTAAAAGCCCTTCTGTTTGCTTTGACTTCTTCTCTGAAATGTCTGATGAGGAATTCTTGAGGCACATGGAGAAAGTGATTGTCCTGCCAACCAGTTACATGCAGAAAACTAGTATCTTTTTGGTTAAGAAAGTACTCTGAACATTGAGAATCTACTTGGGATTTAATTTTTCTGTGCCATGGCTCTACATTTTTAAAGTTAGGGCAATAAAACATGCCAGTCTGTGAGGAGGACGCCCCAGCGCCCCACCCCTGGCCCCCTAAAACCCCTCCCAGCTCCCTCTCTACCTCCCCAAAGCTCATCCAAATCCTCCTCAAGACTCCCCAAACCCCACCATGACCCCTCCAAACAACCCCAGCACCGTCTCAATCCCCATGAGATCCCCCCAAATTCCCCACGACCCCCCAAAAACTCCCCAGACCCTCTCAATCCCCTTAAGACCCCCTAAAATCCCCTCCAAGACCCTCTCAATCTCCTTAAGACCCCCAAATCCCCCTCAGATCCCCCCTCCAACCTTCTCCCAGGGCCCTCTCAATCCCCATAAGAACCCTCCAAAGCCCCAACAGACCCTCCAGGTCTTCTCCAGGTCCCTCTCAGTCTCCCAAAGACCCCTTCCAAAGCCCCTCAAGGCACCCTAATTCCCCCGCTGCCCCCAAAGCACTCCAGAATCCGCAAAACTCTTCCAACACCCCCAGATCCCTCTTAATATCCCCAAATCCACTGAGGACCCCGACAGAATAACCTCAGACCCTCTCAATCCCCCAACACCCTCGCCCCCAAATCATACAATCATAGAATCAGCAGGTTGGAAAAGACCCACCGGATAATCGAGTCCAACCGTTCCCATAAATCACTCAACCATGCCCCTCAGCACCGCATCCACCCGTCCCTTAGACCCCTCCAGGGAAGGTGACTCAACCACCTACTCTAACAAGTGCCCAATGACCCTTTTCTATGAAAATTTTTTTCTCATGTCCAGCCGGAACCTCCCCTGGTGGAATTGAGGCCATTCTCTCTCATCCTGTCCCTTGGGAGAAGAGCCCAGCTCCCTCCTCTCCACAACCTCCTTTCAGGGAGTTGGAGAGAGCAATGAGGTCTCCCCTCAGCCTCCTCTTCTCCAGGCTAAACACTCTCAGCTCTCTCAGATGCTCCTCTTGTTCTCCAGCCCCCTCACCAGCTTTGTTGCTCTTCTCTGGACTCGCTCCAGAGCCTCAACATCCTTCTTGTGGTGAGGGGCCCACAACTGAACACAGGATTCGAGGAGCGGTCTCACCAGTGCCGAGTCCAGAGGGAGAAGAACTTCCCTGGACCTGCTGGCCACGCCGTTTCTGATCCAAGCCAAGATGCCACTGGCCTTCTTGGCAACCTGGGCCACTTCTGGCACATGTTCAATCAACACCCCCAGGTCCTTCACCTCCAGGCAGTTTCCAGCCAGACTTCTCCTAGTCTGGAGCTGCTCAGGGTTGTTGTGCCCCAAGTGCAGGACCCGGCATTTGGCCTTGTTAAACCTCATCCCATTGATCTCAGCTCATGGATCCAGCCTGTTCAGATCCATTTGGAGCCTCCCCACCCTCCAGCAGATCCAGCTTCCACCCAGTTTAGTGTCGTCTGCACACTTGCTAAGAGAGCGCTTGATGCCTTCATCCAGGTCATTGATAAAGACATTGAACAGGGCTGGACCCAGCACTGGGCCCTGGGGACACCACTTGGAACTGGCCTCCAGCTGGAGTTAACTCCATTTCCCACCTCTCTCTGGGCCCTCCATCCTACCAGTTTTCCACCCTGGAGAGCGATCCCTTGTCCCAGCTGAGGTGACAGTTTCCTAACCAGAATGCTGTGAGAAACTGTGTCAAAGGCTTTACTGAGGTCCAGGAAGACTCATCCACAGCCTTTCCCTCTTCCAGCATCTGAGTCACTTGGTCATAGAAGGCGATCAGGTTAGTTTGGCAAGACCTGCCTTTTGGAACCCGTGTTGACTGGGCCTGATCCCCCAGTTCTCTTGCATGGGCTTCATGATAGCACTCAAGATCACCTGTTCCATGACTTTCCCTGGCACTGAGGTCAGACTGACAGGCCTGTAGTGCCCTGGATCCTCCCTGCCACCCTTCTTGGAGATGGGCACAACATCAGCCTCCAGTCCAGTGGAACCTCCCCAGTCAGCCAGGGCTGCTGGGAGGTGATGGAAAGGGGTTTGGCCAGCACATCCACCAGCTCCTTCAATACACTCGGGTGAATCCCATCCGGCCCCATAGACTTGTGGGTGTCTAGTCGGGTTAGCAGGGCTCTGACCACCTCCCCTTGGATCATGGGAACCTCATTTTGCTCCTCTAGCTCCTGGGTTTGCACACAGATGGAACAACTTCACAATTAAGGACTGAGGCAAAGAAGGCATTAAGTACCTCAGCCTTTTCTTCATCCCCAGTCACTGTTGTTCCTTCATTGTTGCATCCAATAGTGACTGTATGGTCTCCCTAGTCCTCCTTTTATTATTTATATGTTTATAGAAAGATTTTTTGTTAAATAATTTTTTTGTTCAATTTGATAAATTTAGTATAAAAAGCATTCTATTCTCTGTTGAGGTTCTGGGCCTTAAGGAGGTGATGGATGGGTCTGGTGTTAAGATGTCACTTACGTCTCAGACACTCAGAATCCAGCAGGAAACATCTGGCTGTGAAGGGGGCAGTGAGGTCTGTTCTGTCTGGATGTGACAGGGCAACAGCAGGAACACGGCTGGGAAAGGACCTCTGCCCAAGCCCCCACAGGACCTGTGCAGGGAGAGGGCTTGGATACGAATGGTCATGTCCATTCTCCTTGAGGACAGGATGGGATGGCAGCAGCACGTGGTCGTGTCTAAGGGAGAAGCTGAAAGGGCAGCAGCAGTCGTGTGATTTACAAGTGTCACAATTTGAGTCAGAGTAGTGGAAAACACAGAGGAGCCTCCTCAGGCCAGGATTGCGCTGGCAGCATCCCCGGGCAAATCCCTTACGGTAAGGAGGCACCACAGGTCCTCTGCACTTTGGCACCTGCCAGGATCTGCTGACAGTGCCTCTGGGGCAAATCCCTTGTGTCCCTTCTGTGGCCCCTGCAGTGACACAGACACAAGTCTCTTCCAGTAAGGGGGTGCCTCGGGCAATTTACCATTTCTCCTGCCCACAGGCTTTGCAGGAAGTTATTAAAGTTCCTTGACATTTCTATATGTGCATATAAACTGATTTTATTATAGCAGTTTGTAACTGGATGGGGGTTGGGCGATGGCTGGGGATGACGTGCTGTGTGCAGAAACAGGTCTCGAGCAATCAAGCACCAATTTCTCACCAAGAGAGAAGCAAATGCGGGTAAGGGATATACCAGTAGAAGCCAAATATGGAGAGATACAGAGACCTAGCGTGATGTTAGGGGAGAGGAGAAAGAGTCACAAAGTGGAACTTGGAAGGTGGAGACTGACTGTCAGGGAGGAGAAACGTCATGGGAAGGGTAGTCAATGGACAGACTATTTTTTGAGAATGAAGGTCACAGGCTCCTAGAATATCTTGGGTTGGAAGGGTCTCATGAGGATCACTGAGTCCAACCCCCTGATCCTCACCCCACTGTGTAAAATGAAGCTGTATGACTAAGTTCACTCTCAAGATGCTCCTTGAACTCTGACAGGCTTGTTGCCCTGACCACATCCCTGCAGAGCCTGTTCCACTGACCGAGCACCCTCTTCATGAAGAAACTTTTCCTGAAGTCCAATTGGTCACCAGAGAGAGGAGATCAGCCTCTTCCCCTCCATCGCCCCCATGGAGGCAGTTGCAGGCTGGGGGGAGGTCCCAGCCAGTCCCCAGCCGTGTCCCGTGCTGGGCTCTGCACACAGCCCTGCTCTGGGCTCTGCCAAGCTCTGCGTGAGAAGAGAGGCCGGGCAGGGCTGTTGTTCACATGGCACAGACAGCGAGTCCAGAAGGAGGGAGAAGATGGACAGAGAGCAAATCTCACCCGCCAGCTGGGGAGAGTGGCCAGTGCTGCAACTAATGATGAGAGAGCCCAGTGCCCTGGGGCACCTTCCCAGTCTGTCCCTGCCACCAAGGGCACCCACTGGCCTCTTCTCTCCTGCAACTGCAGGGCTGGGCTCTGCCCCTCACACCCTCTGCAGCCTGTCCTCCCCCTGCATGGTCACACAGCTCAGCCAGCACTGCGGGTGTCCTCTGCCGGGCACTTTCCAGCTCAGCCCTGTCCCTCCCAGCTCTCCCCACAGCCCTTTCTCTCCAGCCCCACGGAGCAGCCCAGTCTGGGCTGGCCCCATGGCAGTGCCCACCCAGGGTGCAGCAGAGCTCTGGGCTCTCCCCACAGCCCCAGCCCCTCTGGAGGGCACGGCAGCTGCTGGGGGGCAGAGGTGGGTCTCAGCCTCCCCCACAGCCCCAGGGCTGGAGGCTTGACCCACTACAAGGACATGGAGAGCAGTGAAATCCAGGATTCCAGTTGTCAGCCCAGCAGATGCCACCACAGCCTGACTGGGCCTGCTCCGTTCCAGCCCCTCTGCCCAGGCCAGGACAAGAGTCTGAGCTCAGCAGCAGGGCAGCCCGGCCCACACGAGGGCCTCCACGGAGAGGTTTCTCTTGCTCATGGATTCTTCTCTGCAGACACAGAAACGCTCCCTTGCTCTTCTCCAGGAAATCCCTTTCCCCAGGGAAGTGTTTCCACGCTGGCCTGGCTGCCAGTCCTCTTTCCCCTTCTCTGCAGCCCACGAGTCCCCTTTTATGACCCAACCTTCTAAGTTCAGGCCCTTCTACGTGCTGACTCTTTATGACCCAGCTCTTCAAAGAATCTCCTATGACCTGACTCTCCTGTCACCCTACTGTGACCCGAGACTTGTAAGACCCAACTCTCGAATTCCTTGACTCTTCTTTGACTTTATTGTGACCTGACACTTTGGTGACCCGACTCTTTTATCACTCTTCAGTGAGCCTGCTCTCCTGTAATCAAACTTTTCTATCATCCTTCTCTGACCTGACTCCTGTATGACCCTACTCTTATTCTGTGACCCAACTCTTCTATGATCCTTCTTCTATGACTCGGTTCTTTTATAACCTGACTCTTCTGTGCCCCTTCTCTGACCTAACAGGGCCATGACCCAGCTCTTCTCTAACCCAACATTTCTACCACCTGATCCTTGTGTGACCAAACACCTCTATGACCCTTCCATGACCTGTTCTCTATCACACTCGTCATGCAAGGAGGGCAATAGGATTCTCTGGGAATCACTGGGATGCACTAGGAGTCACTGAGAGGGCATTGGGATATATTGGGAGTCTCTGGGATGTGCTAGGAGTCACTGGGAAATACGGGGAGTCACCGGGAGAGTACTGGGAGGCACTGGGATGCACATGGAGTGCGCTGGGAAAAACCGGGAGGTTGCTGGGATGCACTAGGAGTCACTGGGACGGCACTAGGATGAACTGGGAGTCACTGTTATGCATTGGGAGAGCACAGGGACGAACTGGGAGGGCACTGGAAGGGACTGGGAGGCACTGGGTTGCACTGGGAGGGCACTAGGAGCACTGGGACATACTGGGAGTGCACTTGGAGTTACTGGGGAGCACTGGGACGCACTGGGAGGCCATTGGAGAGCACTGGGAGGTCACTGGTTCCACAGTGGTCCCTTGCTGGTGTGCAGAGGTGCCTTACTGGTGCCTTACTGGTCTGTACTGGTGCCATCCTGACATCTCTGTTGTTAATACTGGGAGCACTGGTGCCATCGTGGTCCCATGCTGGTTCCTTGCTGGTCTGTACTAGTGCTGTACTGGGACCTGTGGAGTCCATACTGGGTGTACTGGTGTAATACTTGCTCCACACTGGTCCTATATTGGTCTGTAGTGGTGCATTAATGGTCTGTACTGGTCCATAGTGGGAGCACTGGTCCCATCCTACTCTCACACTTGTGCCTTACTGGTCCATACTGGTGCTGTACTGGAAGCACTGGCAGCCCTGGTGTCCATACTGAGGACCCCTGTATTCTTTCTGGGAGTGCTAGTCCCTTACTGGTCCCACACTGGTGCCATACTGGTCCATACTGGTGCTACACTGGGTGCACTGGTGTCTCTTGTGTCCAGACTAGTGTCCCCAATGTCCAGACCGGGCGTACTGGCCCCACACTCGTGCCTTACTTATGCATACTGGTGCTGTACCTGCATCCCTGTTGCCCATACTGGGAGCACTGGTGCCATACTGGTCCATACTGGAAGCCCTATTTTCCTTACTGTTATCCCTGTTGCCTGTACTGGGAGCAATGGTCCCACACTTGTGCCTTACTCTTCCATAGTAGTGCCATACTGGGAGCACTGGTGTCCCTGTTGTCCATCCTGGGATCACCGGTTCCACACTGGTCTGACACTGGTGCCTTGCTTGTCTGTACTGGTGCTGTACTGGGATCCTTGGTATCCATATGGGGTGTACTGGTCTGATTCTGGTGCCACACTGGTCCCATACTGCTGTGTTACTTGTCTGTACTGGTTCATACTGGGAGAAGAGGTGTCCCCAGTACTGGTCCCATCCTGGTCTGACAGTGCTGCCTTAGTGGTTCATACTGGTGTCTGTGGTGTCCAGACTGGGAGCATTGGTTCCATATCAGTCTGTGCTGACGAATTCTTTGTCCAGCCTGTGACACAGTTTCTCTCAGAATTCTGGTTAGGAAACTGTCACCTCGGCTGGGACAAGGGATCGCTCTCCGGGGTGGAAAACTGGTTGGCAGGAGGGCCCAGAGAGAGGTGGGAAATGGAGTTAACTCCAGCTGGAGGCCAGTTCCAAGTGGTGTCCCCAGGGCTCAGTGCTGGGTCCAGCCCTGTTCAATGTCTTTATCAATGATCTGGATGAAGGCATCGAGCGCTCCCTTAGCAAGTTTGCAGATGAGACTAAGCTGGGTGGAAGCTGGATCTGCTGGAGGGTCGGGAGGCTCTGGTGAGACTGCTCCTCGAATCCTGGGGTCAGTTCTGGACCCCTCACCACAAGAAGGATGTTGAGGCTCTGGAGCGAGTCCAGAGAAGAGCAACAAAGCTGGTGAGGGGGCTGGAGAAGAAGAGGAGCGTCTGAGAGAGCTGAGAGTGTTTAGCCTGGAGAAGAGGAGGCTGAGGGGAGACCTCATTGCTCTCTCCAACTCCCTGAAAGGAGGTTATGGAGAGGAGGGAGCTGGGCTCTTCTCCCAAGGGACAGGATGAGAGGGAATGGCCTCAAGCTCCACCAGGGGAGGTTCCGGCTGGACATCAGAAAAAGCTTTTCTCGGAAAAGTGTCATTGGGCACTTGCACAGGCTGTCAGTGTAGGTGGTTGAGTCACCTTCCCTGGAGGGGTCTAAGGGACGGGTGTATGAGGTGCTGAGGGGCATGGTTTAGTGATTTATAGGAATGATTGGACTTAATGATCCTGCGGTTATTTTCTATCCTAGTGATTCTGTGGTTTTGTAATTGTGTGAATATTTTAAATTCGGACCTGGTGAACACATCAAGCAGGGATTTCTTCTCAGCTCTATGGGCAACCAAACCACAGATGAAAGTGGAAGCTTTAGTGAACTTCTTTGATATTAATAAATTCAGATTATCTTCAATGAAGAATAAGCTGTTACAGAAGCCTCTTCACCAGTTACAGCTATGGTGTGGTGGCCCTGTGACGTTCTACCTTGAGATTACCATGAGCAATAGACACGGTTCTTTTAATGTATCCAAACATTGCAGGACGTCCATACTGGGCGTGCAGCACATTTCTTTTTTATAATAACAAAATTTATAGATGGAGAGTAACACATCTGTCACCAGATATGGAGGAAAAGGAATAGTCCCTGAGCTCAGGAGGTGCCAGGGGCCGGTGCCTGGCGAGGGGCGGGGTGTGGCTGGGGTCTGGACTATGAGGTCACAGAGGCGGCTGCTCCACGCCGGGAGGTGTTGTGCTGTGCCACGGGCTCTGCTCCGGCAGTGCTGGCAGCAGTGGCAGCAGCAGCACCACCACCACCACCATGGTGGATGCACGGGGAGCTGTGACCCCCTTTACCTTCATTATTTTCTTCCTCTTGGTTATTCTTAAAGCAGAGCATGTCCAGGCAGCTCCATGGAGAGTGCAAGGATCAGGTGAGCGGGCAAGGGCCGGCACCCAGCCCGGGGAAGTGTGTGGCTGTGCCCAGCTCTCCTCAGGATGGCAGCGGGGCTGGGGTCAGGATGGGGCAGGGCTGGGAGAGGAGCAGGGCTAGGATGGGCTAGGAGAGCCGTGGCAGCTGCACTGCAGGTCCCTGGAAAGAAGTGTGTCACAAAATCTCATGGCAATGTGCTGGGTTCCAGCTGTGCCCGTAAGCAAAGGCCTCCTGGCTTCTCAGCCAGATCTTGTCCAGGAGCGTCAGGGTGTCCCCACAGCTCGTCACAGGAGTGAGTGGCACTGGGGGCTCATAGGAGATTTTCCTTCCTATTTTCTTGCCCAGAGCTCTGCTGTGTAGCAGAGGGTTGGGTCAGTGATGTGTCCTGGGTGCTTTGCCGTGGGAAGAACTTTGCTGGCCTCTCCCTCCCCGTGCTGCTCCCCGTGCCGGCTGCAGAGCTGGTTGGGGCTGAGCTTAGAGCTGGCGTGAGCTCCAGGGAGTCCTTTCTCCAGACAGCTCCATGCCTGCTTCGTGTTGGATCAGCACGGTGCAGGCACACAGTGACAGCACGATGGTCCCGAGTGGGAGGGAGAGACAAGAGACGTGGAGCGATCCCGCTTTGGAGCTGCATTCACCACTGGTCCAATTGGAAGAATTAGATTGGAGTATTTCATGGGAGCTGCTCTCTTCTGTTTGTTTACAGACGTGGCTGGAGGCAGTGAATCTCCAGCTTCCCGGCTGAGTCCCAGAGACGACGTGCACGGATATCACATGGGTACGTCATGGCCTTGACCTCCTTTGGGAGCTGCCAGCTCAAAGCCCCCACGGGAGAGCTGCCTCTCCTGTGTGTGTGAGAACACAGACCTGCACCGCGTGTGCCACCCCATTCCACGATCCCCCTGTGTTCTGCTGCTCACTTTTGATGGGGTGATCACTGTGTTTGATGGAAACTTCCCATGGATGTTTGGGTGCAGATGTGGCTCCTGCTCGAGCTTCTCAGCTGGATCCTGTGCTGGAGCCTGCCTGGCATCACAGCATCAGAGAGTCATACAATCGTTTGAGTTGAAAGGGACCATTGAGATAACCCAGCTCCAACCCCCCTGCCATAGGCAAGGACACATCCCACTAGACCAGGCAGCCCAAGGCCCCATCCAAGCTGGCCTTGAACATCTGCAGGGATGGGGCTCCCACAAGTTCCCTGGGTCTCCTGGGACAGTGCCTCACCACTCTCATGGTGAAGAAATTCTTCCTCCTGTCTAGTATAAATCTGCTCCTCTCCAGTTTATACCCATTCCCCCTTGTCCCATCACCACAAGCCTTTGTAGACAGTCCCTCCCCAGCTTTCTCGTAGCCCCTTCAGGTACTGGAAGGTCACTATGAGGTCTTCTTGGAGCCCTCTCTTCTCCAGGCTGAACAACCCCAGCTCTCTCAGCCTGCCCTCCTACAGGAGGTGCTCCAGCCCTCTGATCATCCTTGCAGCCTCCTCTGGGCCCATTCCAACAGCTGCACCTGCTTTGTTGTGCCCTGTTGTGCTGCTCGATGTCTGAGGGCTCTGGGTGACACCTCGGGGACAGATTTACCTTTGTCTTTGGGGCTCTGTGGGCACTTCACTGCCTCTGCTGAAAGAGCCCAGGACATGGTGACCAGAGCTCGGGGTTCAGTGTGTCTGTGACCCTTCCCATGCGATGGAGGTGGCAGGATGGGACGTGCTTCTCCAAAGGGCTCTTTCCCAGCTGAACCACCTGCATCATCTCCCTGTCCCCTGGGAGGGAAGGGGTTTACCATAATCTTGTGGTTTACCAAAAATGTACTAAGTATGACAAGAAGATCCCATGCGATGTCCAGGTCTCTCAGCAGTTCAGGGTTTGCTCCCTCTGAGAACACTGGGAAGTGTCAAAGGTTAAAATTTTCCTCTATGAATGACAGACACAGGGCTTGGACTGGTGATGAGATGTAGCCCCAGATGCCCAGGCTTTTTATCTAGACGTTATTGATGTCCTTTTCTTTGTGGGGAGACTGAGTTCCTGCTGAATTACAGTTACTTTAATTAAACTGACCCTCTTTCTTTCTGAAGAGATGGGCAGTAAGACTGTGGAGAAGGAGGCGCTTTGGAAAGGAGGCAGCCAGGCAGTGCCAGGCTCTGATGAGAACATGGAAGCGATCCAATCAAGAGACATGGCAGGTAATTGTCCCTCGGTCACCCAGTGCCATCTCTCAACAACCCTGTGGGTTCGCAAGGCTCTTCCACTGGTTCCCTCAGAACATGTGGTGTCTCAGCCAAACTGTTAGTGTGGAGCAGCCATTCCCAAAGAAGCCAGGAGCAGCTCTCTGGAGACAACCATCATCTCTGGGGGTGCGGAGTCGTTGCTGTCAGTGACCCCGAGCAGCGCTCACTCTTAGCACTCTGCGGGTGCCAGGAGGTGCTCACCACCCACCGCTCACGGGGATTCCAGAACTTTGCTGTTTTGGGAATGAGGCCATTGGATCCGTGCTCAGCAGAGGATGGGATACGTGACTTTTAAAGGAATGCACCTCCTGCCCAAGCTGCCTCCCTGAGCCTGCCGGGAGTCCCCCAGGCACAACAGAGGGAGATCCCTGCTGTGAGCTGGGGTCCAAAGGGATGCACTGACTGGCTGGGCACTGCACCGTCCCCCTGCACCCTCTGTGCCAGAGCCCTGCTGAAGCTTTGCCTTTCTCTGACCCTTGGCAGTGCTGTCCCACCCTGGGGAAGCCACCACATGGGGACAGATGGTTTTTCCCTCGAGAATCCTGGTCCTGAGCAGTCTCATGGGGGAGCAAAAGGGCAGACAAGTGCAGCAAACTTGAGGTGTGCCAGCCTGCTGTCTGTCCTGAGATACATCACCGGCTGAATCATAGAATCCCTAGGCTGGAAAAGACCTTTGAGATCATCAAGTCCAACCATACCTGTCTGCACCTATATCATGTCCCCAAGCACCTCATCTACCTGTCTTTTCAACACCTCCAGGGATGGAGACTCAACCACCTCCCTGGGCAGCCTCTTCCAGAGTTTGAGAGCCCTTTCAGTGAAAAGGTTTTTCCTAATATCCAATCTGAACCCATCCTGGCATAGCTTGAGGCCATTCTCTATCGTCCTATCACTTGTCACATATGCCGGGCTGTCCAGTCTGTGGGGGGATTAAAAGAGAAAGGCTCCTTCCTCCCACTGACTGACCTGGGGAATCGCTCTCAGGCTTCAGGAATGGATTGGACCAAAGAAGGGAGAGGAAGTGTTTTCTCAAGTGCATAAGAAATGCTGAGCAAAGCAGCACAGAGTGGTTGGCGTGGCTGGTGGGGTGGGAAGAAATCCCACCACCACAGAAGGTCTCTCCTTCAACTAACAAGCAATAGGACAAGGTTGAAAGAACCTCAAGTTGTGCCAGGGGAGGTTTAGAGTGGATATTAGGAAAAAATTCTACGTGGAAAGGGTTGTCAAGCACTAGAACCGGCTGCCCAGGGAAATGGTGGAGTCTCCATCCCTGGACAGATTTAAAAGCCGTAGGGATGTGGTGCTTAGGGACAGGGTGGAGTGTTTGGTTTATGGTACGGCTTGACGAACTTAATGGTCTCTTCCAAACTAAAGGATTCTACAATGCTGTCGATGATGGCCTCAGCTCATTTCTCTGTTCTCCAGGCACTCGTGATCCTTTACTTGGAGGTACACATCTCCAATGCCCATTAATTAGTGAGGACCCTTTTTTTCTGCCTCCAGTCCCTTTGCTTGTCAGGTGTGCATCTTTGCGGGAAAGGAGCAAGTAAACGGGTGGCACTGGTGAGACAGTCCCGCGGGGCCCCGTATTGGTCCCTCCCCTCCTTAAGAGGTGCTGCCCGTGGCTTGGAAGAAATTTTAGAGAACTGCAAGGAGCCAGCCAAGAGGTCCTCATGGAAGCTTGGGCAATCTCCACCGACGTCGGGCGCTAACTTTGTTCCCTGACCACCTTCTAGCACCTGCAGTTCCCCAGGGCAGGAGCAGATCCTCCATTCTGATGGAAACATTTCTCCTTTGTGCTCACTCCTAGGTGAGAGTGGTGGCAATGGTTTTCATGCTGCTCAGCTGGAAGTTGTTACGGAGCCAGTGGCACAGCCTGGAGGTAAGTTTCCAATGTGCCTTTCCCTGAAAGAACACACATGGACACTGTGCCAAGAGCTCATTCCTTGCAATTTTCCTTCAGATCCCCTGACAAGTGATGACTTCCAGACTCCATCCCTGAAGCCTGAGAGCAACTTCTCAGGTCAGTAAGCAGGAGGAAGGAGCCTTTCCTGCAGGCACCAGGGCTGGAGGGAAACAGAGAACATTCTGGCCATGCCAAACGTGCTGAGAGCTCTCCAGAGGGGCACAGGACAGACTGACATTCTGAATTGTTCCTTCAGGTGCAGACATGAAGACAACCCCAAGGGTTCATGAGTCACAGACTGCAGAAAATTGGGAAATTTATTTGGTGCTGGTCATACCAGGAGTCCTGGGACACCTGCTACTTGCATTTTCAGTATGCTCCTTCATTATCCGGCTGAGGAGGAAGAGAGAAAGGTGAGTCACTGATTCCCCCCATTGCTTCTTTCCAAGGGCTGCTCCCAGCCACGAGGCATTGCTGCTCAGGCTGCTGGGCAGCAGTGAGGGAGGGACTGGACAAAACACTCTTCTGCTGCTGTCTGGAGCTTTAATTGGTGCCTGAGCTCCCGTGCCTTCCTTTTGGGAGCGCGCTCTGACTGGAGCCAGGGTTGGCTCAAGCTGGCCCTGCCTGGACAGGAGCAGCCCCAGGAGCAACCGGCAAAGCCAGGTTGGGATGGGAAAGAGCAGGGGCTGAGGTTGCCCTGGAACGCGAGACGTGCACCAGAGCCCGCTTCTGACAGGGAACCTGCCTGCAGGAATCCCCCTGCTTGGTGGTGCCATCAGGTGCCGGTGTCCCCCTGGGTCACGCTGTGCCGGCAGCTCTGAGCCTGGGGTGCGGAGCTGAGCCAGCTCGATGCTGTGGAGGAGATTCCCCATACTCCGTCTCCAGCTGAGGCCTCAGCTACCTTTTCTCTCCACAGAGCCCTCTCTACAGATCCAGAAGCCCAGCTGGAAATTGGTGGCTGTCTTTCACACCCAGACAGCTGGAGCCCCAGTACCCCCAAGAGCCAGACCCAGAACCTGCAGCCGTTGTCCTCCAACCAGCCCATCTCGGGATTCCCTGCTGCTCAACAACCAACCCTGCAGCCTCCAGGTACAGCTCAGTTTGAAAAGGCTGCTGCCACCTCCACCAGCACTCAAGTGGCCCCAGTGCCACAGGAACAACGCAGTGACCGTAAGCCTCTGACTCATGCCATCTGGATCAGCTCTGTGTGAGGTGGACATGCAGGAACCTGGGGTCTGAGGTGGATCCTTGCGGCCGCTGCCCACCCTACTCAGGCTCTTCAAAGGGAGCTGATCTACCACCTTCAACCTCGTCCTTTCCTCCTGGAGGACTCACATCGAATGGATTTGATTTATTTGACATTAATAAATCACAGCTCCATGCAAGGCTCCTGTCACATCTGACCCTGTCCCAGGGGAGGGAGAAGAGATTCAGTGAAATCACAGAATCACAGAATAATCAGGTTGGGAGAGACCCACCGGATCGTCGAGTCCAACCATTCCCACCAATCCCTAAATCATGCTCCTAAGCACCTCATCTACCCTCACCTTAAACACCTCCAGGGACGGTGACTCAACCACCTCCCTGTGCAGACCGTTCCAATGCCTAACCACCCTCGCCGTGAAGAATTGTTTCCATATCTCAACCCTAAATCTCCCCTGGCGGAGCTTGAGGCCATTCCCTCTCGTCCTGTCCCCTGTCACTTGGGAGAAGAGGCCAGCCTCCTCCTCTCCAAAACCTCCCTTCAGGGAGTTGGAGAGAGTAATAAGATCTCCCCTCAGCCTCCTCTTCTCCAGGCTAAACAACCCCAGCTCTCTCAGTCGCTCCTCAAAAGATTTGTTCTCCAGCCCCTTCACCAGCTTTGTTGCTCTTCTCTGGACTCGCTCCAGAGCCTCAACATCCTTCTTGTGAGGGGCCCAGAACTATACACAGTGTTAAAGGTGCCGTCTCACCAGTGCCGAGTCCAGAGGGAGAAGAACCTCCCTGGACCTGCTGGTCATGCCCTTTCTGATACAAGCCAAGATGCCATTGGCCTTCTTGGCCACCTGGCTCATGTTCAGTTGCTGTTAACCAACACCCCCAGGTCCTTCTCCTCCTGGCAGCTTTCCAGCCAGGCTTCTCCTTTTCTGTACCTCTGCTTAGGGTTGTTGTGCCCCATGTGCAGGACCCGGCATTTCTCTGTGTAAAACCTCCTGCCGTTGGTCTCAGCCCAGCAGTCCAGCCTGTTCAGGTCCCTTTGCAGAGCCTCCCGACCCTCCAGCAGATCCACACTTCCTCCCAGCTTGGTGTCATCTGCAAACTTGCTAAGGGAGCACTCGATGCCTTCATCCAGGTCATTGATAAAGACATTGAACAGGACTGGACCCAGGAGTGAGCCCTGGGGAACCCCACTTGTCACTGGCATCCAGCTGGATTTAACTCCATTTACCACCACCCTCTGGAGTTGTGGGAAGTGGAGTGGAGTGTGTTTCAATTAAATGGAGCTACAAACCTGCTCTGTGGCGAAGGACTCCGGCTGCAGCCATAGAATCATAGAACCGAGCACAACCCGAGGCAAAGAAAAGCTGTGGCTTAAAGATGTGGATAAGGATGAGATGCTGGATAATGGGATGCTAACAAGGACTCCTGTTTGCAGGGATTCCCAGGAGGCTCACTCTGGGATCACACTTAAGTAACCATTTCCTAACAAAACTTTATGTGCTTTTACAACTAAGGGCTCTTCTGCCTCTCTGGAAACAACCTTCAGGCTTAAAGGCCCCAAGTGAGAAATGGAAATTGAGTCAAAATGACCTGAAGTTATATACTCATTCTTGGTTAATACTAACAGTGCCACAAAGACTTCAGACTTCATTTTTGCTTTATGTAAAGAATTAATATCTGGCACGGTGTCACCATTTACACTCCTAAAATTCAGTAAAGTTTGAGCAGGTTAATGAAGTGTAACCAGTCCTGTCTTGCCCCAGCCCTCTGAGATCTCAAGTGGAAGCCAAATGTTTCGTTAGAACTTTTAAAAATGCCGTGACAACTAGCAAGGGAGAGAAACTACCTCCACGTCAGAAAAGAGCATCTTGCAATCTTATGGAATGCAACTATATAGCAAGCAAACAAAGTAGACGGGGGCTGAAAAATTATTGTGGAGGCATTTATTTGTTAAAGAATGTAGAGAGGAGGCCTGTTTTGTGTAAAAGTCCAGGCTATTAAAAGGCAAAACACCATCCATCTCCCATCAAAAATACCCCTTGTATCTTCAGGGGACAAAGCACACGATGTAGGAGTTTGATGACTTGGTAATAGTTTGGGGCTAGGGAGTAGGAAAAATAAATACAGGTATTGTCCTAAAATCCTCTAAACTTCAGAAGCTCTTTTTCCTCAAAACATCCACAATGGTGACAACATCTCCTTTTACAGGTTCTTGATGGTGTAAAAAGAATTTGGTACAGAAACTTTTTCTTCAGAATGCTGCTTTTTGAGCAGTTTGTGCTGAACATAAAAGCAATTACCGAGCTTCTGGATGCAGACCTAGACAATTCACTCTAATTTATACTGCTTCAAAACTAGACATGAAATCTGGTTTACGGAGTCAAAGGAGTACCATCACTACCAAAAAGATGCTGAGATCCCCTCTCAATTTTTCACAAGCTTGGAATGGAAAAGAAGAATTTCAGACTATGTAGTGTAGCAATGTTGGCTTCCAACATTGTCCTATGGCAGAGCAGCCTGTCTTGTGCATGAGAGCATGAAGAAAGCTGCAAGTGCTCAGCACTCTGCCCCTGAGCCTTCCGAAAACAGATTTAAATACAGCTGCGACCTGGCTGAGCCAGGAAGGGGAGAAAGCAATAAGGTATCTGGGATGGTAGACAGAATGTACTTAAGCTCTTAACTCAAGCAGACAAAATGTTTTGTGTAAACTCATTGAATTGAAATGCTAAGAAATTGAGCCCTGAGAGCGGGAGCCAATGCCAGAAGCCTCCAGACAGAGTTGTTATTGACACGGTCCCCAAAGCCTCCCCCATCCCCCGAGTTGGGATGGGGGGATCTGTGTTGAAATAAATGTGATGTTCTGCACTGGAGAGGTGAGCGATAGTCACTGAGTTAGGGTTGTGCTTGGTTTGGGAAATACGCGATTGTGAAGGATGGTGCGATGGCTGCAGTGCTGGCAACTGCTGGTGTTGTTGGAAGGAGCCCTTGTGAAACGGCCCTTTGAGCCACTGAAAGACAACGCTGGATGCCCTCAGCCCCCATTCCCAGACCCCTGGCTTTGATCCCTGCTTTCCTCACTGCCAACAACTCACGGGTTGGGGCCAGAACCCCGAGTTTTGGGGCCAGAACACCAATTTTTGGAGGACAGGGACATGTCCCACTACATCAGGCTGCCCAATCTTCCATCCAACTAGGCCTTCAACACCTGGATGTTGAGTCAGTTGTCAATCAACACCTCCAGGTCCTTCTCCCTCTGGCAGATTTCCAGCCAGACTTCTCCTAAAGAAGAAGAACAGGGGGGAAAAGTTCTTTTTACCCACATGGTGTGAGACAAAAGGACTCTTGCACAGGGAGTATAGTTCCTAACTCAAGAAGAGCTGGGAGCTGCTGCTTTGCACAAGGTGTGATCAGGCTGATGGGAGGTGTCTTGGTAGCAAGCACCACTTCCCAGCTGATGCTGGATTCCCCTCAGAAGAAAATGGGCAAAGTGTCTCTTACTTTCATGCAGGTTCTAAACACAGCAGGGACTAGGGGAGTGCCTCATATGAAAGGTACCATTCTGTTTCTCTAAAGAGACAATCTCTGCCTTGCATACGGTCAGCCCCTTCCCTGGAACACACACAGACAAGTGGTTGCTGCTCCGTTCCGAGTCACCATGTCACCCGTCAGCTGCTGCTTGGCACTGTGTGACCCCACGGCAGGGCAGGGATCTGCTTTTCCTGCTAAACTTCTCCTAGTCGGATGGTAAGGATCCAGCTCGCTGTGTGAGGTGTCGGGTTATACAGTATTTATTCCCGTGGCACTGCTTTATGAAATGCAGTCCAACACATACTGCAGGTTGCCTGAGGACTGATATAAAAGTCCAATATTATCCTCCATTCCTCCCTCTTCCACACATCTTACAGGCTAAAAGCCGAGCTGGGTACCAGGTAGCTCCATGCAAGGCTCAGGATCTGAGTGTGTGCTCAGAAAGGGCTCCCTTCCCTCCAGCCTGTATCCTGCTGGCCAGAAAGCACATTGCCAGAGCAGAGACAGCTTGAGGGATGCTTTATTGCCTTTGTCTAGGCTCCAGAGAATGAGGAAGGTCTTTAGTCTCCAGTCCTGTCAATCCCACCAATTCTCATCTGCATTCAAATGGGTCCAAAGGTGTTTTTAAAAGAAAATATAATGAGAGGATGCACTTGGGCAAATGAAAAGCTTGGCTGCCTTTTTATCCCTTCTCAGGCACTTTGCATCCTTCTCTGATGAGAGCTGTTGTCATTCAGGGCAGCCCATCAGCTTCTGGTGCTGGGAGCAGATACGGGCTGGGCAGCGTCCTCCTCTCCTGGAGACAGCCACATACACACTCTGCTCATTTCCTCCTCGATAAAGCTTCCATCCTGCTTTGAACCTTTCCATATTCCATTTGGCTGGTCAGATAGAAGCCCATGTACAGTCCACTCACAAAGATTATTTTTTGTTTTGGCGCTATATTAGCAAAATAAAATCCTGAGTTGCCTTTTCCTCACTCTTTTTGTTCCTGGACAAGAATACGGCTGCTGCAGTCCCTGTCATGCAGGGCTCTTCCAAGCCCTGTTACAAGCGTGGATGAAATCTTGCTCCTCCCTTGTGTGACCTGTAGGTGTTACTCTCATTATCTGAAGGCAAAACTCGGTTCTGAAGAAATGAGTGGCCTTGTTTTCAGAGGCAGTTGCTGTCTGCGGCTTCCATGGGATGTTGTCCTTGACATTATGGCCAGGAGTGATGTGTCTGAGACTACCAAGCTAATCAACGACTGCTGCAAATAATAAAGGGAGGCAGTAGTTCAAAGCTGGATGCCCTCCAGTGATATAATCTCTCTATTTATTTTTCTTAAGTGCTGCCAATTTCCATGTGAAGGCAAAGAGAAGGCAAATGTGTTCCTTCTTATGAAATAAGCCAGAAGGTATGTTTGTGGTCCTGCAGAGGCACAGTTCAGTGCACACCTCAATGGAACTGACTGAGCAAGACCTGGCTGCAATGCCAGTTCCTAGGGAAGCAAAGTGTTTCTCGGAGAGCGCCATGGAGATAGCAGATCTTGGTGTGACAAATAAAAGCTCTGCCATCTGGCAGGAGAGGAGGAAACAAAGCTTGGAGAGTTAGCATTAACTTTTGAATATGGTAAGCTCTGCAGGCAAAAGGATGAATTGCATTGGCAGTTCATTGGGTTTCCCAATGAACTTATTTAATGGAAAAATGCTACTGACAACCGCCTTTGGAACATTTCTCCTTGTTTTCCAGCAGAGTGAAGACAATGATGGAGCTTTCCTCAAGTGGAGTCCCACATGGTTTGTCCATATGAGTATAAATGATGAGCAGCTGATGAGCTCTTCTACAAACAACTGAGTGTATTCTCAAAATCGCTACCTCTAGTCCTTGTGGGAGACTTCAATTTCCCAGATATAGGCTGGGAGTATAATACAGCAGAAAGGAAGCAGTCCCGGAGGTTCCTGGAGTGTGTGGAAGACAACTTCACACAGCTGGTGAGCGAACCGACAAGGGACGGTGCCCTCCTGGACCTGCTGGTGGTGAACAGAGAAGGACTGGTGGGGGATGTGAAGGTTGGAGGATGCTTGGGGCAAAGCCATCATGAGATGATAGAGTTCTCAGTGCAGAGTAAGATGAAGAAGGAGGTTAGCAGAACAGTCGCCCTCAACTTTCAGAGAGCAGACTTTGGGCTGTTCAGAAGGCTGGTCGGAAAAGTCCCATGGGAGGCGCTCCTTGAAGGCAAAGGTGTCCATGAGGGCTGGGCGCTCTTCAAGAAGGAACTCCTAGCAGCTCAGGAGAAAGCCGTCCCCAAGTTCCGGAAAAGTAGCCGGCGGGGTAAGAAACCAGCATGGTTGAGTAGGGAGGTCCTGAGAGACATCAATAGGAAGAGGAGGGTCTACGACGTCTGGAGGAAGGGGCAGGCATCCCGGGTGGACTATAGGGAGGAGGTGAGAATGTGCAGGGAAAAAGTCATGAGGGCTAAGGCCCAACTAGAAATGCGATTGGCCAAGACTGTGAAAGACAACAAAAAGTCTTTCTACAAATACATCAACAGCAAAAGGAGGGCTAGGGAGAATCTCCAGTCCCTGGTAGATGCAGAAGGAACAAGAGTAACAAGGGACAAAGACAAGGCTGAAGTGCTCAATGCCTAGTTTGCCTCAGTCTTTAACAGTAAGGAAAATTGTTCCCTCTGTGCACAACCCCAAGGGTTGGAAGAGAGGTATGAGATTCCCAAGGTCCAAGAGGAGGTGGTTAGAGACTTGCTTGCCCAGCTAGACGCCCACAAGTCTATGGGGCCGGATGGAGTCCATCCAGGAGTTTTGAGGGAACTGGAGGATGTGCTGGCCAAACCCCTTTCCATCATCTTCCAGCAGTCCTGGATGACTGGGGAGGTTCCGCTGGACTGGAGGCTGGCTGATGTCATGCCCATCTATAAGAAGGGGCGCAGGGATGATTGGGGAACTACAGGCCTGTCAGCCTGACCTCGGTACTGGGGAAAGTCATGGAGCGGGTGATCTTGAGTGCGATCATGAAGCACTTGCATGAGAACCGGGTGATCAGGACCAGTCAACACGGGTTCATGAAAGGCAGGTCTTGCCAGAGTGATCTGATCACCTTCTATGACCAAGTGACTAAACTCTTGGACGAGGGAAAGGCTGTGGATGTGGTTTTCCTGGACTTCAGTAAAGCCTTTAATACACTTTCTCACAGCATTCTGCTTTGGAAACTGTCACCTCTGGCTTGGACAGGCGCACACTCTCCTGGGTGAAAATCTGGTTGAATGACCGGGCCCAGAGAGTGGTGGGAAATGGAGTTAAATCCAGCTGGAGGCCAGTGACAAGTGGGGTTCCCCAGGGCTCAGTCCTGGGTCCAGTCCTGTTCAATGTCTTTATCAACGACCTGGATGAAGGCATCGAGTGCTCCCTTAGCAAGTTTGCAGATGACACCAAGCTGGGTGGAAGTGTGGATCTGCTGGAGGGTCGGGAGGCTCTGCAAAGGGATCTGAACAGGCTGGACTGCTGGGCTGAGACCAACGGCAGGAGGTTTAACAAGGCCAAATGCCGGGTCCTGCACTTGGGGCACAACAACCCTAAGCAGAGGTACAAACTAGGAGAGACCTGGCTGGAAAGCTGCCAGGAGGAGAAGGACCTGGGGGTGCTGGTTGACAGCGACTGAACATGAGCCAGCAGTGTGCCCAGGTGGCCAAAAAGGCCAATGGCATCTTGGCTTGTATCCGAATCGGCGTGACCAGCAGGTCCAGGGAGGTTATTCTCCCCCTGTACTCGGCACTGGTGAGACCGCACCTTGACTTCTGTGTTCAGTTCTAGGCCCCTCACCACAAGAAGGATGTTGTGGCTCTGGAGCGAGTCCAGAGAAGAGCAACGAAGCTGGTGAAGGGGCTGGAGAACAAATCTTATGAGGAGCGGCTGAGAGAGCTGGGGTTGTTCAGCCTGGAGAAGAGGAGGCTGAGAGGAGACCTTATTACTCTCTACAGCTACCTGAAGGGAGGTTGTGGAGGGGAGGGAGCTGGGCTCTTCTCCCAAGTGACAGGGGACAGGACGAGAGGGAATGGCCTCAAGCTCCGCCAGGGGAGATTTAGGCTTGAGATTAGGAAGAAATTCTTCACGGAGAGGGTGGTTAGGCATTGGAACAGTCTGCCCAGGGAGGTGGTTGAGTCACCGTCCCTGGAGGTGTTTAAGGTTAGGGTAGATGAGGTGCTTAGGAGCATGATTTAGGGATTGGTGGGAATGGTTGGACTCGACGATCCAGTGGGTCTCTTCCAACCTGGTCATTCTGTGATTCTGTGAAATATGGTCCAAAAAGAATGTATTTGTACTAATTTTTATGTTTTTCTTCCCTTTTCTTTCCTGCCTCAGCAGGAAACTTCTGGTCATGGTGGAAAATAACACACAGACTCAGTTTGTCCTCTTGGGAATTATAGACAGTCCATGTGTGCAGGCTGGTCTTTTTGGGTTGTTTCTCTTGATTTACATTGTCACTTTGACGGGGAATATTTGGATGATGGTCTTGGTTTCTGTGGTTCCCACCCTCCACACCCCCATGTACTTCTTCCTCACTCATCTTTCCTTTGTTGATGTCTGCTGTTCCACAGTCGTCTCCCCCAAGATGCTGGCAGACCTGTTAGCAGAGAATAAAACCATTTCTTTTGCCGGCTGTGTGGTGCAGTTCCACGGCTTCGCTTTCTTTGCCACTGCTGAGTGTCACCTACTTGCTGTGATGTCCTACGACCGGCACGTTGCTATCTGCCATCCCCTGCTCTACACGACACTCATCTCCAGCCGTGTCTGCTGGCAGCTGGTAGCATCGTCCTACCTCTTCAGCCTTCTCAGCGCCATCGTCTACACAGGTTGCATGTTTGGGAGCTACTTCTGTAGCCCCAACCAGATCGACCACTTCTTCTGTGATATCAGCGCAGTGCTGAAGCTCATGTGCTCTGACACCCACCGCAGAGAGATGATCATCTTTGCCTTTGTCGCCGTAAACGGGGTCGGCACGAGCACAATCATTTTATTCTCCTACATCGGTGTCCTCCGCACGGTCCTGAGGATGCGCTCAGCGCAGAGCAAGTCCAAAGCCTTCAACACCTGCATCTCCCACTTGATGGCCGTTTCCTTATTCTACGGGACAATATTCTTCATGTACCTACAGCCTGCGTCTAGCCACGGCAGCCGAGATAAGATGGTCTCCATCTTCTACACCGTGGTCACTCCCATGCTCAACCCGTTCATCTACAGCCTGAGGAACAAAGAGGTCAAGGATGCTCTGGTGAAGAGTGGGAGAAGGATATTAAACCACTGTCAATAGAAAAGAGCTGTATCAGCTCGGAAGTGAACGGTTCCTCTTCTGTGAGAAAGCCCATGACGCAGCCGTAGGTTCTTCCATGATTAATTCACAAGAGTCGATTATGGTATTTGTCTCTGGAAAAAAAGGCTTCACAGTCATATCTTCCTTGGAAGAAAACTAGGAGGAGTAGGTGTCTCAATCTTTATTTCACTTCGCACCCACCAGCTTGTAGGAAGAAATTACTCTGAATTATTCCAGGCTTCTCTTCCTCAGAGGAGAAATGGTTGGACTCAATGATCCAGTAGGTCTCTTCCAACCTGGTTATTCTATGATTCTATGATAGCTTTATTGGTTTAGACCTTTTTTTGGGTAATACGTAATTTTTTTTGCAAAATTATCGACCTTATCTCTAAACTCTGAAAAATATCCTCACTGTTACCTGTAAAGTATTTAGTAGAGTTCAGCTGCTGATGCAGGGAGGTATTTTGGAAGAGTATTTCAAAATTTACTTCTTAAAAAAAACCCCAAAAAGATAAAAAGTTAAAAAAGATACAATGCATTTTTTTCTGACTTCAGAAGTGAAAAGGCTGGTGGGAGTCAGGGTCTCAAGCTGTGCTTTTGAATCTATAGGGAACCTCTCCCCAGACTGCTCACCTTGCCATACATCTTCACCTACAGGAAGAAAGTGTCGGCAGTAAAATTAAAAATACAGGATGAGGAACCATGCTGAGACTGCCCAGTGTTAAGGACAATTTCTGCACACTAATAGAATCATAGAATAACCAGGTTGGAAAAGACCCACAGGATTATCGAGTCCAACCATTCCCATCAATCACTAACTCATGTCCCTCAGCACCTCGTCCACCCGTCCCTTAAACACCTCCCGGGAAGATGAATCAACCCCCTCCCTGGGCAGCCTCTTCCAGTGTCCAGTGACCCTTTCCATGAAAAATTTTTTCCTGATGTCTGGCCTGAACCTCCCCTAGTGGAGTTTGAGGCCATTCTCTCTCATCCTGTCCCCTGTCCCTTGGGAGAAGAGCCCAGCTCCCTCCTCTCCTTAACCTCCTTTTAGTGGACTCGCTCCAGAGCCTCAACATCCTTCTGGTGGTGAGGGGCCCAGAACTGACCCCAGGACTCGAGGAGCCGTCTCCCCAGTGCCGAGTCCAGAGGGAGAAGAACCTCCCTGGCCCTGCTGGTGACGCCGTTTCTGATCCAAGCCAAGATGCCACTGGCCTCCTTGGTCACCTGGGCCACTGCCGGCACGTGTTCAACCAACACCCCCAGGTCCTTCTCCTCCAGGCAGTTTCCAGCCAGACTTCTCCTAGTCTGGAGCTGCTCAGGGTTGTTGTGCCCCAAGTGCAGGACCCGGCATTTGGCCTTGTTAAACCTCATGCCTCATGCAGAGATCCCTCTACTCTACTTTCTGCCAGCACACTGCACAGAGAAGCGGGCAGAGCTCAGGCTGTTGGAGCCCCCTCCTGCCAGTCCTGAGCACTGGACGTGCCTCAGCGTCTCTGGAGGGGCAGCAAACACTGTCTCACACATCGTGTGCAAGGAAGGAGCCATCAGCACCCAGGAGTTCCCTGAGGGCTCAGATTCCCCAGCAGCCTGGTCCTGGGCACCATTTACCTGGCAGGGGTCAGGCTCCTGGCATGTTTCAGCTTCTATCATTCAAATAATTGAAGAGGTTTTTGAAGACAGAATAGGTGAAGTAAGAAGGAAAAAAAGAAAGAGGTAGAAGAGGGGGTATAAACTATGTCAACAGCAGTTCATGTGAAGGATGTTTCTCCACTCAAATTGTTAGTAGGAAATATATTTGATAAATGTTATAAAGTCTTTTATCTCTTCAGATCCTGGGCCATAAGGAGGTGATGGATGGATGTGGAATTAGGGGGTCAATGTAATTGAATTATGAGGTCAATGTGAGCAATGAAGCTGGTGAGGGGGCTGGAGAAGAAGAGGAGCGTCTGAGAGAGCTGGGGGTGTTCAGCCTGGAGAAGAGGAGGCTGAGGGGAGACCTCATAGCTCTCTCCAACTCCTTGAAAGGAGATTGTGGAGAGGAGGGAGCTGGGCTCTTCTCCCAAGGGACAGGGGACAGGACGAGAGGGAATGGCCTCAAGCTCCACCAGGGGAGGTTTAGGCTGGACATTAGGAAAAAATTTTTCATGGAAAGGGTCATTGGGCACTGGCAGAGGCTGCCCAGGGAGGGGGTTGAGTCACCATCCCTGGAGATATTTAAAAGACGGGTAGATGAGGTGTTCAGGGACAAGTTTCAGTGGTTGATAGGAATGGTTGGACTCGATCCTGGAGGTGTATTCCAACTTGGTGATTCTGTGATTCTGTGATCTGAGGGATGACTGAGGGACAGGACCTCCCTTCGTAGGATCTGGGCGTCAGGGCTTGGCCCTTTGTTTTAATGAAATGCATCCAGGTTTTACTCAACATCGGAGCCAACTTTACCTTGTTTTTCCAAACCTTTTGTCATTGCCTTCCATTTTCCACTCTAACAGGACCCTGGGGATGCTTTCTCAGCAGCGTCCCTCAGTGGGACCATAAACACACAAAGAAAGTTTGGAGTTTGAATTCGACTTCTTGAGAGGTTTGTTCAGCTTCCGCTAAGGGTTTGAGGTTCATGGACTCGGCATCAAATCCACCAGAGGGATCATTAAAAGGCCCTGGGCTGCTCCTCTGCTGCTGAGCTGATCTCCTGGGACTGAGGGAGCTTGTGGCAAGTGGGCAGCGCTACAAAGAGCCAGGTCTGGCCAGGAGAAGCTCCTCCACCAAGCCCAGCAGGGCTGGGGGTGCTGCCTGCAGGCAGCGAGGTGAGAGGAGGGAGCAGAGAGAGGGGAAAGGCAGGGTGGGGTGCGAGGATGCTGAGAGCTCCCTGAGAGAGGAATCCTCACAGCCCTTTATGTGGTGAGTCTCTGGCTGTAGGACGATGCCGATGTGGTTCATGAAGGAACCTCCTCTAGGGGAACCGTCCCGCAGCTCGTGGTACCTGTAAGTACAAACCAGTCAGTTTCTCTAGAGCAGAGGAAGAGGACGGGCTGATAGAGCTGGGGGTGTTTATCCTGGAGAAGAGGAGGCTGAGGGGAGACCTCATTGCTCTCTCCAACTCCTTGAAAGGAGGTTGTGGAGAGGAGGGAGCTGGGCTCTTCTCCCAGGTGACAGGGGACAGGACGAGAGGGAATGGCCTCAAGCTCCACCAGGGGAGATTTAGGTTGGACATTAGGAAAAATTTTTTCATGGAAAGGGTCATTGGGCACTGGCAGAGGCTGCCCAGGGAGGGGGTTGAGTCACCTTCCCTGGAGGGGTTTAAGGGACGGATGGACGAGGTGCTGAGGGACATGGGTTAGTGATTGATGGGAATGGTTGGACTCAATGATCCGGTGGGTCTTCTCCAACCTGGTGATTCTATGATTCTATGATTCTATAATTCAGGGACTTTGCAATGAACCATCAGAGGGACCCCACAGGCCAGCTGCCTGATGGATATGGAGATGTAAATGTGGATCTGCACCTCTGGGTGCCCGGGGCTGTGCTTCCAAACAGGGTCTCTGTGCCCCAGGAGATTGAGTACTGGGACAGAGACTCCCTGCTAGGGTCAGCACTCAGCTAGCCCTGGGGTGCAGTGGGGAGAGGCTGTGGGGTGAAGGAACAGTTGCCAGCAAGGGAGGCTCCTTCTGCTGTTGAGAGGGTGCCGCACGGACCAGGGCTGCTCACAACTCTGAATCACCCCTAGAATATTTCAAAAGCAATATCTAAAGGAGAAGATCAGGTTAGGGTTTACTATAATAGTAAGGCATTTTCCTGAGTCCATGTTTTCTGTTTCCTTTCCCAGGGGAGTAGGGAGGGAGAGAGAAAAGCATAGGTAGAAACGGAGCATTGAATTTTTACCGTGTCATTAAGATTCCTGAACTGCAACTGTGCACTAGGTCTGTCGGGAGCCTCGTAAAGTGCCTTCATGAATTTCTGCACCCATGGGCAACACTTCTGCTGGACCTATCAGGTTGTTGTGACCTTCGGAACCTCCAAAAAGGAACATGCACCCAGGCAGCGCCCTGCAAACAGGCAGGTTTGTGTAGGTGAGAGCGCAGAGGCTGGGATGGGGTCCAGGAGCAGGGAAAAGACGCGGGACAGGGAAACACTTCAAGGAGGAAAATTCCCAGGCAGCGGGAATGGGATCAGGGATTGAGAGGAAACTTCAAACAGAGATGCTGTGGGAGGGAGACTTCAGACAGCTCTGTGTGATCCCCTCCAGTGCAGCCCCTTCCTCTGAGCAAGCCCCCTGCCTCCTCTCCCACCCAGCAAAGCCTCTGCCCTCAGGGTTCTGGGCTCCAATCTGAGCCCCCTCCTCTGCAGCCACAGCTCCAGTGCCCTCTCCAGAGCCCAGGGGCTGAGAGCAACTGCCCGGCAAGGTTGGTGTCTGGGAGGGGGCGAGCACAGCTGGGGAAGGGGAATGCTGTTTGCCTGCCCAGCTACCTCTGACCTGGCCTCTCACAGCCAGATCCTCACTCTGTTCCTCCCTGTTTCTTCCCTGATCACTGTTCTTGCTGTAGTTCTCTCGTTTTCGCTGCCAGGTTCTCTGAGGATGGGAGTTTTCAGCTGCAGAGTCACCCACTGCCCTGGTGGCTCCTTTCCTGCAGTCAAATCCATGGGAACCTGTGTCCCAGTTTTCCCCTGTGAGCAATGCAGTCAGTGAGGCTGGGGAAGGAGCTGAATCTCCCTGCATCAATGAGGACACTTGGCTCTCTTTGAGGTGTCCTTCCAAGCTGTGAGCTTCCCTCCAGGATGCAAACCTGTCCTAGAGCCTCTTTGTGTTACCTGAAACTCCTGTGGAGAATTGCAGAAATGCCATGAGAGAGAAAATGCTGTTGGCTTTCTGAAAAAAAAACCTGTGTGTCCTCAGCTGGAAGTGGTGGATTGAGACCTTAGGAGAGGGTGAGACATTGAGTGGTGTGAGGTGGGTCCCTGAGCTCTGAACAGTGTCTGGTGGCTTCTCAGGGTAACATGGGAATGTGATCTCCCCTGTCTCACAGAATCACAGAATCAAAAATCAAAAGATAAACAGATATGTGGTCACTGGTGTAGAGATCACTCTTTGCTGCTGAAGTGTATGGGTAGAATGAGTTTCTTCAGGGCATCCTTGATCTCCTCAGGCTGTAGACGAGGGGGTTCATGGCTGGAGGCACCACTGAGTACAGAACAGACACGATGAGATTTCGAGCTGGGGAGGAGGTGGAAGGGGACTTCACGTAGGCAACCGTGACGGTGCTGACAAAAAGGGAGACAACGACCAGGTGAGGGAGGCAGGTGGAAAAGGCTTTGAGCTGACCCTGAGCAGAGGGGATCCTCAGCACAGATTCTGTGATTCTGTGATTCTGTGATTCTGTGATCTCCCCTGTCTCAGAAATGTGCAAGTCCAGGGCAGCTGGAATAAAGACTGAGGGACAGAGCAGCTCCCCTCCCTCTGCACGGAGCCACAGGCAACGCTCTCGCCTTGTAGGACTCCCTCTGCTCTCCCTGAGTGCAGCAGAAATGCTGAGGGTTTCCGACATCCAAGATCACTGACCAGGGTGGGAGAAGGAGGTTTAGGGAGAAACCTTTAAACTCTCATCCTGCCTTCTGCCCTCTCAGCTCCTCATCCCCGGCAGTGCAGATGCTGCCAGGCCCTTCTGCACCAGGAGCAGTTCCAGTGGGCAAAGCTGAACCCCAGCAGTGACCCCCCGTCCCCATGATCCCCTGCTGCAGAGCAGGGCTGGCTCCTCGCAGCCTGCGGGCAGAGGTCCTGCTCCTCCCGGCACATTGAGCCAGCACGGAGCAGGGATCCAAGCTCTGAGCTGAGGGAAGGGATGCAACAAAAGGGACAGGGTGTGTGCAGCAGGGGGAAGGGGGAATGAGAAATAGCTTTGATTTTGCTCAGAGAATTCTTCCCTGCCTTGTCACTGTCCTTTCCTCCTTGTTCAGCGCCTCACCTACAGAAGCACCAGATGTCCAATGGCAGCTCCATCACCCAGTTCCTCCTCCTGGCGTTCACAGACAGACGGGAGCTGCAGCTCCTGCACTTCTGACTCTTCCTGGGCATCTACCTGGCTGCCCTCCTGGGCAACGGCCTCATCATCACCACCATCGCCTGCGATCACCACCTCCACACTCCCATGTACTTCTTCCTCCTCAACCTCGCCCTCCTCAACGTGGGCTCCACCTCCACCATTGTCCCCAACTCCATTAACAATTCCCTCTGGGACACCAGAGCCATCTCCTACTCAGGATGTGTTGCCCAAGTCTTTCTGTTTTCCTTTTCCATGGCAGCAGAGTTTTCTGTTCTCACCGTCACGTCCTACGACCGCTACGTTGCCATCTGCAAACCCCTGCACTACGGGACCCTCCTGGGCACCAGAGCTTGTGTCCACATGGCAGCAGCTGCCTGGGGCGCTGGGTTCCTCAATGCTCTGATGCACACAGCAAATACAATTTCCCTGCCCCTCTGCCAGGGCAATGCTGTGGACCAGTTCTTCTGTGAGATCACCCAAATCCTCAAGCTCTCCTGCTCATACTCCTTCCTCAGGGAAGTGGGGCTTCTTGTGGTTACTTTCTTACTTGGGTTTAGCTGGTTTTTTTTCATTCTCATGTCCTACATGTAGATCTTCAGGGCTGTGCTGAGGATCCCCTCTGCTCAGGGTCAGCTCAAAGCCTTTTCCACCTGCCTCCCTCACCTGGTCGTTGTCTCCCTTTTTGTCAGCACCATCACGGTTGCCTACGTGAAGTCCCCTTCCACCTCCTCCCCAGCTCGAAATCTCATCGTGTCTGTTCTGTACTCAGTGGTGCCTCCAGCCGTGAACCCCCTCGTCTACAGCCTGAGGAACAAGGAGATCAAGGATGCCCTGAAGAAACTCATTCTACCCATACACTTCAGCAGCAAAGAGTGATCTCTACACCAGTGACCACATATCTATTTATCTTTTGGTCACTATATTGGTGATAAACCAGTCTCTACACAAGATTTTGCTTTTGTTCTGCTGTTTCAGAGGATGACCCCAGCCCATCAGACATTTGCAAGCGAATCCATCTCCATGCTGATGCTTGTCTCTTGAGTGTAATCTCTGCAATAAAGAGAATTTCCTCAGTGCCATGTGTGGGATTTGGGCTCTTTCCCAAACCGGGGTGCAGAATGAGCTCAGGGAGTTGCAGGCTGAAGGGCCTTGATGATGCGCTTGGGCGCTGCTTGTGCTTAGGGGATAAGGGCACAGAGTGTTGTGTCCCACAATAAGGGCTGGACTGAATATTCACCTGTGAGTTCCCAGTGCCAGAAGCATCTTCTGGGGACTGTCACACGTGTTAGAGTTTTACTGACAGACGACAGTCCTTCGGGCAGTGTCAGGAGCCACCAGGAGAGCATAAAAACTCTCCAGGGACAGTGAGTACCTTGTGTTTCCCAGAAGATGCTGAAGAGGGTTTTGGCAGAGAAAGCTGATGAGCTGACTGCATCTGGCCTCTTACTCACAGACAAGGTAGAACTAGATGGGGATGAGGAATTAATAGAATATCCTGACTTTGAAGGAACCTGCAATGATCACCGAGTCCAATTCCTGACTCCACACAGGGCAACCTAAGTGTTAAGGCAGAAATCTAAGAGTGTTGTCCCATCACTTCATGAACAGTGTCTGGCTTGGAGTCATGATCATTTCCCTGGAGAGCTTGTTTCAGTCTTGGGCCACCCTCTTAGGGAAGCTCCATCCTTAATGCTTAAGGCAGCTGTGGCAGCAATGACCATGAGGCGGTAGAGAAGAAAGAATGAGCAGGATCAAAGCCATGGGCTGCAGCAGGCAAGATTTAATCTCATTCAGCATCTGCTTGGACTCTCCTGGAGACCAAAGGAGTTGTGGTGGGATTGAACTTGGCTGGCTACTAGACCTCCATCCAGCTGCTTTCTCACTCTTTGCCCTTCATACAAGAGGAGTAAACATTAAAATAGGTTGAGATCAAGGCAGGGTTATTATTTACCAATTATTGTCATTAGAAAAACAGACTCAGCCTGTTTTACATTTGGATGGTGCAAAAAAAAGATAAAACCAACCTCCCCTCCTGCATGGGACAACCCTGTTCCCAGGCTCAGATTCACTCCTTCCTTCCCAACACCTCTGCCTCAGAGAAGTGACATCCCAGGGGATGATGAGGAATGGGGGTTGCAGTCAGCACAGAACAATTCCTCTTGGCCGCTCCTTGCTCTTCAGACTCTTCTCCTGCTCCGCTCTGAGTCCTTCCTACAGGCTGCTGCCTTTGACACTGTCTCCCAATGCTTTCTCCTAGAGAAGCTGGTGGCTCATGGGTCAGGCACACGTACTCTTCACTGGGTAAAAAACTGTCTGGGTGACCGCGCACAGAGAGTTGTGGTTAACAGAGCTCAATGCAGTTGGTGGCTGGTCACAAGCGGTGTCCCCAGGGCTCCATGATGAGGCCAGACATATATAATATCTTTTTCCATGGTCTGCAGGAGGGATTGAGTGCTCCCTTAGTAAGTTTGCAGATGAGACCAAATTGGATAGGTGGTCACAGAATCATAGAATTACCAGGTTGGAAGAGACCCACAGGATCATCGAGTCCAACCATTCCTATCAAACACTAAACCATGTCCCTCAGCACCTCATCCACCCGTCCCTTAAGCCCCTCCAGGGAAGGGGACTCAACCCCCTCCCTGGGCAGACTCTAACAGTGCCCAATGACCTTTTCCATGAAAAATTTTTTCCTAATGTCCTCTGGCGGAGCTTGAAGCCATTCTCTCTCGTCCTGTCCCTTGTCACTTGGGAGAAGAGCCCAGGACCCTCCTCTCCACAACCTCCTTTCAGGGAGTTGGTGAGAGCAATGAGGTCTCCCCTCAGCCTCCTCTTCTCCAGGATAAACACCCACAGCGCTCTCAGACGCTCCTTTTGTTCTCCAGCCCCTTCACCAGCTTTGTTGCTCTTCTCTGGACTCACTCCAGAGCCTCAACATCCTTCTTGTGGTGAGGGGCCCAGAACTGACCCCAGGATTCGAGGAGCGGTCTCACCAGTGCCGAGTCCAGATGCCATTGGCCTTCTTGGCCATCTGGGCACACTGCTGGCTCATGTTCAGTCGCTGTCGACCAACACCCCCAGGTCTTTCTCCTCCAGGTCAATCTGCTCAAGGTCAAGAGGGCTCTGCAGAGCAGGATCCATGGGCCAAGGCAAAGGGGATGGGGTTCAGCAAGGACAAGTGACGAGTCCTTCACCTGAGTCACAACGACCCCATGTAACTGTCCAGGCTTGGGGACGGGTGGCTGTGATGCTGCCTGGTGGAAAAGAGCCTGGGAGTGTTGGTCAACAGCTTCAAGAATGACCTTGAGGGGCTGGAGTGTGTCCAGAGGAAGGAAACAATGGTGGGGAAGAGTCTAGAGAATAAATCTTAAAGGAAGTGGCTGAGGGACCTGGGGCTGTTTAGCCTGGACGAAGCTGATGGGGGGACCTTATTACAATCTACAGCTCCCTGAAAAGAGGTCGTAGCAAGGCAGGTTTTGGTCTCTTCTCCCCAGAAACATCCGAAAGGGTGAGAGAAAATGGCCTTAAATTGTTCCAGGGGAGATTTAATCTGGATATTAGGAAAAATTTATTCATGGAAATGGTTGTCAAGAACTGGAGCCTGCTGCCCAGGGATGTGGTGGAATCACCTTCCCTGGAGGTATTTAAAAGGTGTGTGGAAGTCATGCTAAGGAACATGGTTTAGGACCTGTCATGTTTCATATACGGTTGAACTTTATGATCTTAAAGATCTTTTCTAATATAATCAATTTTGTGATTCTGTGGGTCTTTATCAGAGTTCCTGTTGCAGCCGTGTTCCTGCTGCTGGTCTGTCACCTCTAGGGACAGGATTGACCCTGCTGTCCCCTTCACACCCACATTCTTGCTGCTGGATTATGAGTTTCTGAGACACAAATAACCACATAACAGCAGACCCACCCATCACCTCCTAGTGGCCCAAGATCTGATCGGATAGAAGTATCCTTGTTTTATCAAGTACATTTCCTACTAGTAATCTGAGTGGAAAAATTCATCAGATGAACTGCTGTGTTTATGTTTGTACATTTTAGATCTCTCCTTTTTCTTTGAAGTTTTTATCTTTCTTCTATCTATTCTGTCTTCAAAAAATCTCTCCAATGGGAAGAGTCACAAAAGCGTAGAGTAAATATTCTATGAAGGAAGCCCTGAACATCATCTCATCCCCAGGGCTCAGTGCTGGGTCCAGCCCTGTTCAATGTCTTTATCAACGACCTGGATGAAGGCATCGAGCGCTCCCTTAGCAAGTTTGCAGATGACACCAAGCTGGGTGGAAGCTGGATCTGCTGGAGGGTCAGGAGGCTCCGAAGGGATCTGAACAGGCTGGATCCATGAGCTGAGACCAATGGGATGAGGTTTAACGAGGCCAAATTCCGGGTCCTGCACTTGGGGCACAACAACCCTGAGCAGCTCCAGACAAGGAGAAGTCTGGCTGGAAACTGCCAGGAGGAGAAGGACCTGGGGGTGCTGGTTGAACACGAGCCAGCAGGGGCCCAGGTGGCCAGCAAGGCCAGTGGCATCTTGGCTTGGATCAGAAACAGCGTGGCCAGCAGGGCCAGGGAGGTTCTTCTCCCTCTGGACTCGGCACTGGTGAGATCGCTCCTCGAATCCTGGGTTCAGTTCTGGGCCCCTCAGCACAAGAAGGATGTTGAGGCTCTGCAGCGAGTCCAGAGAAGAGCAACGAAGCTGGTGAGGGGGCTGGAGAACAAGAGGAGAGTCTGAGAGAGCTGGGGGTGTTCAGCCTGGAGAAGAGGAGGCTGAGGGGAGACCTCATTGCTCTCTCCAACTCCCTGAAAGGAGGTTGTGGAGAGGAGGGAGCTGGGCTCTTCTCCCAAGGGTCAGGGGACAGGACGAGAGGGAATGGCCTCAAGCTCTGCCAGGGGAGGTTCAGGCTGGACATTAGGAAAAAATTTTTCACAGAAAGGGTCATTGGGCACTGGCAGAGGCTGCCCAGGGAGGGGGTTGAGTCACCTTCCCTGGAAGGTTTAAGGGGCGGGTGAAGTCTTTTCCTCTTCACCCATCAACACAGGAGGTGTCCCTATAGTTCCAAAGAGGAACTTGAAGGAAGGGGCTCAGGAAAAATATAATTTGTTGAAGGTCTCTACTTTATTTAAATACACAGAGAGAACGGCTCCTCAGTTAGAAAGACACTTGGCCAGAAAAGAAATTCGGACAGTAAAAGAGAAAAGGGATGAGAACATTAACACAATTAAAAGACCCGTAATAACAACAAAATGATGAAGACAGACAGGGAATGCAATGAGTTTCATTATAACTGCCATGCAGCAAGAGAACATCAGTTGATTGCTTCAGAGAAACATCCAGTTATCAGCTTCCACACTGCACCCTTCATCTCCTTCTTCCTCATGCTGTAGATGAGGGGATTCAGTGTTGGAGGCACCACTGAGTACAGAAATGACACCCCTAGATCCAAGGATGAGGAGGAGGTGGATGGAGGCTTCAAGTAGGCAAACAGGCAAGTGCATATAAATAGGGAGACCACGGCCAGGTGAGGGAGGCAGGTGGAGAAGGCTTTGTGACGTCCTTGCTCAGAGGGGATCCTCAGCACAGCCCTGAAGATCTGCACATAGGACACCACAATGAAAAGAAAACAGCTGAAAAGTAAAGTGGCACTAAGCACAAGAAGCCCAACTTCCCTGAGGTAGGAGTTAGAGCAGGAGAGCTTGAGGATTTGTGGGATTTCACAGAAGAACTGGTCCACAGCATTGCCCTGGCAGAGGGGCAGGGAAAATGTATTGGCCATGTGCATCAGAGCATTGAGAAATTCAACGCCCCAGGCAGCTGCTGCCATGTGGACACAAGCTCTGGTGCCCAGGAGGGTCCCGTAGTGCAGGGGTTTGCAGATGGCAACGTAGCGGTCGTAGGACATGATGGTGAGGAGTGAATACTCTGCACCAAAGAAGAACACTATAAAGAAGACCTGGGCAGCACATCCTGAGAAGGAGATGGACCTGCTGCCCCAGAAGGAATTGGCCATGGATTTGGGGACGGTGATGGAGATGCAGCCCAGGTCGAGGAGGGCAAGGTTGAGGAGGAAGAAGTACATGGGAGTGTGGAGGTGGTGATCGCAGGCGATGGTGGTGATGATGAGGCCGTTGCCCAGGAGGGCAGCCAGGTAGATGCCCAGGAAGAGCCAGAAGTGCAGGAGCTGCAGCTCCCGTCTGTCTGTGAACGCCAGGAGGAGGAACTGGGTGATGGAGCTGCCATTGGACATCTGCTGCCCCTGGATGTCAAGCTCTGAACATGGGCTCTGCATGATGGTTGCTGAGGAGTCAGTCCTGCTGGGCAGCAGTGGGGTCATGGAGTGGTGTGGGCAGCCCTGGTGTCTAATTCTCTCAGACAACACTGCTCCTAATGCAAAAGGATCAGCAGCACCCACACTTCTAATTCATAGAGTCATAGAATCATAGAATAACCAGGTTGGAAAAGACCCATGAGATCATCGAGTCCAACCGTTCCCACCAATTACTAAACCACGTCCCTCAGCACCTTGTCCACCCGCCTCTTAAACCCCTCCAGGGAAGGTGACTCAACCCCCTCCCTGGGCAAACTCTGCCAGTGCTCAATGACCCTTTCTGTGAAAATTTTTTTCCTAATGTTCAGCCTAAACCTCCCCTGGTGGAGCTTGTGGCCATTCCCTCTTGTCCTGCCCCCTGTCCCTTGGGAGAAGAGCCCAGCTCCCTCCTCTCCACAACCTCCTTTCAAGGAGTTGGAGAGAGCAATGAGGTCTCCCCTCAACCTCCTCTTCTCCAGGATAAACACCCCCAGCTCTCTCAGACGCTCCTCTTGTTCTCCAGCCCCCTCACCAGCTTCGTTGCTCTTCTCTGGACTCGCTCCAGACGATCAACATCCTTCTTGTGGTGAGGGGCCCAGAACTGACCCCAGGATTCAGGGAGCGGTCTCACTCTTGTGCTAAGAAACCACAATCACAAATGCATTTGAGACTGAAAAGGTTGTTTTTTTTTTTTTTTACAGCATTCTGCTATCTTAGTCAGAGATTTTCATGGATGTCAGAAACCCTCAGCATTTCTGCTGCACTCTAGGAGAACAGAGAGAGTCCAGGTGAGGGGGTTTTCTGAGTGCAGAGGGAGGGGAGCTGCTCTGTCCCTTCCTCTTGTCCTCAGTTGCCCTGGGCTTGCAGCTTTCTGAGACAGAGTGCAATCAGAATTTCATGTTCCCCTTAAAAGCCACCAGGCACTGCTCAGAGCAGAATCACCCACTGCCAAGCACTGTCTCACCATTTCTCAAGGTCTCAGTCCTCACTTCCAGGCCAGGACACACACAGCTCATTTCACAAACCCAACAGCATTTCCTTGGCTGTAGCATCTCTGTGCTTCTCCGTGGGGCATTCAGGTAACACCAAGATGTGATAGGACAGAATTGCTCCTGGAGAGCAGCTCAGAGCTTGGAAGGACACCCGAAGGAGATACCCAAGTGTCCTAACGACGATATTGATATAGAAGAGTTAGCTGATTCCTCAGAGAATGACACAGACTGCACTGCCTGCAGCCCCACAGGTGAGATGAAAGCTGGGACACTTCATTCCCACGGACACACCTGCATGGGAGGAATCAGAAGATCAGTGCCTGACTTTGAAACTCCCATCCCCAGAGAGCCTGGCAGCAAGAACAAGAGAACAGCAAGAACAGGGACAAGGGGAGAAACCAAGTGAGGGTCTGGCTGCAGAGGCAGCCGGGCACACAGACAGCGTTTCCCCTTCCCCAGCTGTGCTCGCCCCCTCCCAGACACCAACCTTGCTGGGCAGTTGCTCTCAGCCCCTGGGCTCTGGAGAGGGCACTGGAGCTGTGGCCGCAGAGGAGGGGGCTCAGCCTTGGACCCCAGAGCCCTGAGGGAGAGGCTTTGCTGGCTGGGAGAAGAGGCAAGGGGCTTGCTCAGAGGAAGGGGCTGCACTGGAGGGGATCACACAGAGCTGTCTGAATCCCTCCCTCATCATTTCAGCCTTCGCTTTCCTCTCGTTCCTTGAACTGCTCTCTTCTGCCTGAAGACTTTCCTCTGTTGAGATGTTTCCCTCCCCCATTTCTTTTCCACGTCTGCTCTCACAGACCCCTCCCCAGCCTCTCTGCACTCACCTTGGCCGTATACAAACCTGCCTGTTTGCCGGGCACGGGCTGGGCGTGTGTCCCCCCCGTTTCAAGGTGGAAAAGGACAGGTCAGAGCAATCCTGGTGGCTCCAGCAGAGGGAATAAATTCTGGTGCTGTCCATAGGCAGAGAAGTTCCTGAAGGCACTTGACCAGGCTCCTGGTTGACCTACTGACCACTCAGAGCTGCAGTTCTGCAATCTCAGTGCATTGTGAAAACTGAGTGCTCCATTTCTATTTCTGCTTTTCTCGACCCCTTCCAACTCCCTGGGAAAAAGAAACAGAAAACACAGGCTCACTCAAGCTCCTTACATTTATAGCAATGCCTGCCTTGACATTCTCCTTGAGACATCCCTTTGGAAATAGCTGATCCAGAGCTATGAGCAGCACCTTCTTGGAAGCAGAAGGACCCCTCCTTGCTGGGAGCTGCTCCTTCCACCCACAGCTTCTCCCCACACCACCGAGATCCACTGCCCTGATGGGCTGAGTGCTGAGCCTGGGAAGTGCAGAGTCTCTGTCCCAGTGCACTGGGACACAGGGATCCTGTTTGGAAGGAGAGCCCTGGTATCCCATAGGTGAAGATGGACCTTTACAACCCCACAGCCAGCAGCAGAAGGCATTCGTTGTGTTCTGTCCCTCTCATGGTGCATTGCAAAGTCCCTGATCTGCAGCACATCCCCCTCATCTGTTCTAGAGAAACTGAGAGAGTTGTACTTACAGATACCATGAGCTCTAGCATGTGCCATCTCCAGGAGATCCCAGGAACAGAAACTGCACTGCCCGGCACTCATAGATTTAACACATAAAATGCTGCGAGGATTCTTCTCTCAGGGAGCTCTCAGCATCCTCGCACCCCACCCTGCCCTTCCCCTCTCTCTGCTCCCTCCTCTCCCCTCGCTGCCTGCAGGCAGTGCCCCCAGCCCTGCTGGGCTTGGCAGAGGAGCTGCTCCTGGCCAGACCTGGCTCTTTCCGTAACTAACCTCTTGTTATGAGCTCCCTCTGTCCCAGGAGCCCAGCCCAGCTCAGCAGCAGAGGAGCAGCCCAAGGCAGCACTTTCTCTGTTCTCTCTGGGCTCCCTCGAAGTGTCCCTGGGGCTCCAGGGGAACCTGCTGAGAAATGGGCTGAAGTCATCCCTGATGTTCCCTCCCTCAGCCACTGAGAGACACTTCTGTCCTGCACTGTCGTTACTCCTGTTAGAAAAAATAGCTGTGCATGAGAATCACTTTTTTTTCCCCTCATCATTTAACAGGACCGCAAGAAGGTGACAGGGAATAACCTCATCCCAGGGAGATTAGTGAGCGTCCCAGCATTCCAGGGAGCTGAGTGAGCAGGACAATGTCACAGTGAGGCCACTCTCCATCATCTTCTAAAGGTCGTAATGACTGAGGAAACTTCCTGACCCCTGGCACCACTGCCACATTGCCTGCCCTTTTCAGAAATGGCCAAGGGATGAGCAGGGCATCTAAAGGCCGTGTCCCAGATGTTATCTCCTCAGGTTCCATTTCTGGATATCTGAATTACAAGGGTTTCCCTTGAGCAGATGGTGTCTCACCATCCTTCTCTGAACCAAATCTTCCATGGCCTGAGCTATCTATGACATCCCTATTCTAATGACTCCTACTATGATCTGATGCTTCTATGATCCTTCTATGACTCTTTTAGGACTTGTCTTCTATGACTCTTTTAGGACTCGTCTTCTATGACTCTTTTAGGACTCGTCTTCTATGACTCTTTTAGGACTTGTCTTCTATGACTCTTTTAGGACTCGTCTTCTATGACTCTTTTAGGACTTGTCTTCTATGTCCCAGACTTCTATGTCCCTTTTCTGACCTGACACTTCTGTGATCAACACTTCTATGACTGTGATCCAGCTCCTCTGGGAGACTTCACTAATCAAATACTTCTGTAACATGTCTTAAATGACCCAAGACTTTTATGACCAAACTCTTCTCTGACCCTTCTATGACCTTCTATGACCAGCCTCCTCTATGACTCTTCTATGACCCCTCTCTTCTGTGACCCAGCTCCTCTATAACCTTGATAACTTATGACCCAACTCTTATATGACCCAATACTTCCATGATCTGAGTTTTCTGAGAACTTTTTATGACCCGGTCCTTCCTTTTCCTGACTAAACTCTCATGCATCTATGACTCGACTCTTCTATGACCCAAATATTTTATGACCCAAATCTTTTATGGCCTGAGACTTCTATGACCTGACACCTCTATCAATTTTTTATGACTGAATTTTTCTGCTACTCCCCTATGATCTGACTCATTTATACCCAGCTCTTCTTTGACCTGCCTTTTAAAAGACCAGGCCCTTCTGTGATTTGAGCCTCCTATGACCTCCTATCAATACTTGAGTATTCTCTGACTCTTCTATGACATGAATTTCTATGGCCCAATTCTTCTATGACTCTTCTGTTACACCAATCATCTATGTCCTGACACTTCTATGATCCAACTCTTCTATGAACCAGCCCTTCTACCAGCCCACTCTTCTATGACTCCTCTATGACCCGACTCTTCTTAAACCTGAGCCTGCTATGAATCAAGCCTTCTCTGACCCAATTCTTCTATGATCTTTCTATGACTTTCTTTGACCTGACTCCTCTATGACCTCTATAATCTATGACCCAACCATGTTATTACTTGACCCTTCCATTAACTGACTCTTGGATGACCCTTCTCTGACCAAACTCTTCTATTATCCAAATAATCTCCCATGTTTCTGTGACTTGACGCTTCTGTTACCCAAAAATTCTGTGACCTGAGACTTCTATGAACCTTCTATGACTGAACTTTTCTATTATCCCTCTAAGACGGGACTCATCTATAACTCAGCTCTTCTGTGACCCCTCTCTTACACGATCAGTCCCTTCCATGACTCAAGCCTTCTATGAGACAACACTTCATTCTATGACAAGACTGTTGTCTGTCTGTTCTATGATGCTTCTTTCCAAGACCTGACTCTTCTATGAACCTTCTGTGACCAGATTCTTCCATGACCTGATTGTTTAATGACTCTGAACCAACCCTTTTGTGACCCTTCTAAGACCAAACCCTTCTAAAGCCCAAATAAAGTCACATTTCCATGATTTGACTCTTCCATGGCCCAAATATTCTGTGTCCCTTTTATGACCTCAATCATCTTTGACCCAATTCCATTATGGGAATTCTATGACCCAACACTTCTATAAACCTTCTATGACTGCTCTCCTCTGTTACTCCTCTAGGACTCAAACCATCTCTCACCTGACTCTTCTCACACCCAAGTTTTCTGTCACTCTTCAATGACCCAACGCTCTTATACCCTACCCTTCTATTACCCAAGTCTTCTACAACTCCATGGAGTTGTGTAAGAGCTTTGGCATCTCCCATAACTCTACAGGAGTTACTCAGTTTGGAATTGCATGGAATAACTGCTCCCAGTTTGATTCAGCAATGTGGGAATGTTCATGACACCGGTGTCATTGGAGTCAAAGCCAGATCTGCCTTCCCAGGGCTTGGGGGTCAGGGCTTGGCCTTTCTGCTTCACCAAGGAAACCCAGAATTTTCTCAGCACCACAGCTGCCCACACAGTGCCTTTTACCTCTTGCAATCATGGCCTCCAATTATTGCCTCTAACGAGTCCCTAGGGACACTTTGTTAGACACAATCCTCTCTGAGACCAATTAATACGTCAGGGTACTCTGAGTTCTGCTTTTGACTACCTGAGAGCTTTGCTCCATCTTCTCTCAGTAGCTGAGGTTCAAAAACTCATCAGCAAATCCTCCCTGGCTCTCATTAAAGTACAGAAGGCCTTAACGAGCTCTTTATCTTCCTGGAGATTTCTTCAGGTCTTCAAGCTTTGCACAGCTCCTTGGAGTCATTTCCCAGTGTGGTTAAAGAGGAAGATTTCAAAGTGCAACTCAGTAAAATATGTTTTACTTGAAATTAATATTTCCCTACTTTTCAGGTTTGGGTTGGAAGGGACCTTAAAGTCCATCCAGTTCCCACCCCTTAGCCATGGACAGGGACACCTCCCCCTGGACCCTGCTGCATTCAAGCTGGCCTTGAACACCTCCAGGGAGGGGGCATCCACAGCTTCCCTGGGCAACCTGGGCCGGGGCCTCACCACTTTCTTTGTCAACAATTTCTTCCTAATGTCTAATCTAAATCTTCCCTAAACCATAAAGATGCACCCTGTCAACCTATCACTCCATGACCCTTGAAAAAAGACCCTCCCCAGCTTTCTTAGTGACTCCGTTCAGGTACGCGACATTTGCTATGTTGTCTCCGAAATGCCTTCTCTTCTCCAGGCTGAGGAAGTTCCAGAAGATCAATATTTCTTTGGAAAATCTCTTTTGAAAGGGCATGGGATTGGTGGGGGTCTCTTCTGAGTGATGACAAGCACAGGTCCTGGTACCCAGGTCCATCTTCTCAGAGCAATCCTCAGCTGGCCAGATCTCTCCCCATGTGCTTCATGGAGATGATTTTTCACTTGTGGGCCAAGCTCAACATAGTTTAATAGGTAGAAGAAAAAAAGACAAAATCCAACATAATCCAAACCCAAAACCAATACAGATGCCTTCACTTGGCATCCCACCAGTCTACTTTGCATGATAATAATCTCACACACGGAATAACCAGGTTGGAAGAGACCCACTGGATCGTCGAGTCCAACCATTCCCACCAATCCCTAAATCATGCTCCTAAGTACCTCATCCACCCTCACCTTAAACACCTCCAGGGACGGTGACTCAACCACCTCCCTGGGCAGACTGTTCCAATGCCTAACCACCCTCTCCGTGAAGAACCTTTTCCTTATCTCAAGACTAAATCTCCCCTGGCGGATCTTGAAGCTGTTCCCTCTTGTCCTGTCCCTGTCCCTTGGGAGAAAAGCCCAGCTCCCTCCTCTCCACAACCTCCCCTCAGGTAGCTGTAGAGAGTAATAAGGTCTCCCCTCAGCCTCCTCTTCTCCAGGCTGAACAACCCCAGCTCTCTCAGTTGCTCCTCATAAGATTTGTTCTCCAGCCCCTTCACCAGCTTTGTTGCTCTTCTCTGCACTCGCTCCAGAGCCTCAACATCTTTCTTGTGGTGAGGGGCCCAGAACTGAACACAGGACTCGAGGTGCGGTCTCACCAGTGCCGAGTACAGAGGGAGAAAAACTTCCCTGGACTTGCTGGCCATGCTGTTTCTGATCCAAGCCAAGATGCCATTGGCCTTCTTGGCCACCTGGGCCCCTGCTGGCTCATGTTCAGTCCCTGTCAACCAGCACCCCCAGGTCCTTCTCCTCCTGGCAGCTTTCCTGGCAGCCAGGCTTCTCCTAGTCTGTACCTCTGCTTAGGGTTGTTGTGCCCCAAGTGCAGGACCCGGCATTTCTCCGTGTTAAACCTCCTGCCGTTGGTCTCAGCCCAGCAGTCCAGCCTGTTCAGGTCCCTTTGCAGAGCCTCCCGACCCTCCAGCAGATCGACACTTCCACCCAGCTTGGTGTCATCTGCAAACTTGCTAAGGGAGCACTCGATGCCTTCATCCAGGTCGTTGATAAAGACATTGAACAGGACTGGACCCAGCACTGAGCCCTGGGGAACCCCACTTGTCACTGGCCTCCAGATGGATTTAACTCCATTTCCCACCACCCTCTGGGCCCGGTCATTCAACCAGTTTTTCACCCAGGAGAGTGTCAGCCCATCCAGGCCAGAGGCCGACAGTTTCCAAGCAGAATGCTATCTCTACTTCTTCCTTCTTCTGGCACAGTTTTTATTGCTAATCATGGCATCTATGTCACGGGATCTCCCTCTGGTCACCGAGGGTCAGCTCTCCTGGCTGTGTCCTCCTGCCCCACAGAGACCATAGGGACCCAGCAGAACTCAAGAGAACCAAGAGAAACCAATATAACACAAGAGAAAAACCCCAAAAGTCAATAGAATCCAACAGAGCCCTATGGAACCCAATAGAACCCAAGAGAACCCGACCGAACCCAAACAGAACCGAACAGAAACCAATAGAATATAACAGAAACAAATAAAACAAAAGAACCCAATAGAACCCAGAAGAAGCAAACAGAACCCAAAAGAACACAACAGAACCCTATAGAAACCAACAGAACCCAACAAAGCCAAAGACACCACAGAAGAACCAAATAGAAACCAACAGAACACAACAGAACCCAATAAAGAGCAATAGAAACCGACAGAACCCAACGGGACACAATAGAGCCCCATACAACCCAGTAGAACCGAACAGAACCCAAACAAACCAAATAGAACCCAAGAGAACCCAACAAAACTCAACAGAACTCAATGGAACACAACAGAACACAACAAAACCCAATATTACAAAAAAGAGCAAATAGAACCCCAAAGAACCAAATAGAACCCAACAGAGCCAAACAGAACCCAGCAGAACTCAACAGAATTCTACAGAACATGCCAGAACTCAACAGAACCCAACCAAACCCAACAGAACACAATGGAAGAGAATAAAATCCAATGGGAAACAATAGAAAACACGGCCAAACCATAGACACCCACAGGGATCCACAGAGATACATAGAGACCCATAGACACCCAACAGATACCATTGGAATCAAGAAGAACCCAACGGAACCCAGCAGAACCCAATAGAACCACACAGAACCCAACAAAACCCAGCAGAATACACTGGGAAAAAATGGGAACCAAAAGCACCCACAGCAACCCCATAGAGACATATCGGGACCCATCGAGACCTATAGAGAGCCAGCAGAAACCAATGGGAACAAATGGAACCCAAAAGAACTCTATGGGAACCAATTGGAACCAATGGGGGCCAAGAGGGATCCACAGCCATCCCATAGAGACTATGGTCTATGATTCTATGATTCTATGATTCTATGATTCTATGATTCTATGATTCTATGATTCTATGATTCTATGAGTCTATGATTCTATGATTCTATGAGTCTATGATCTGCTGGAGGGTTGAGAGGCTCCAAAGGGATCTGAACAGGCTGGATCCACGGGCTGAGACCAATGGGATGAGGTTTAATAAGGCAAAATGCTGGGTCCTGCACTTGGGGCACAACAACCCTGAGCAGCTCCAGACTAGAAGTCTGGCTGGAAAGTTGCCTGGAGGAGAAGGGCCTGTAGGTGTTGATTGACAACCGACTCAACATCCAGGTGTTGAAAGCCTGATTGGATGGAACCTTGGGCAGCCTGATCTAGTGGGACGTGTCCCTGCCCTCCAAAACTCGGTGTTCTGGCCCCAACCCGTGAATTGCTGGCACTGAGGAAAGCAGGGATCAAAGCCAGGGGTCTGGGAATGGGGGCTGAGGGCATCCAGCGTTGTCTTTCAATGGCTCAAAGGGCCGTTTCACAAGGGCTCCTTCCAACAACACCAGCAGTTGCCAGCACTGCAGCCATCGCACCATCCTTCACAATCACGTATTTCCCAAACCAAACACAACCCTAACTCAGTGACTATCGCTCACCTCCCCAGTGCAGAACATCACATTTATTTCAACACAGATCCCCCCATCCCAACTCCCTCCAACTACCAGCCTCCCACACCCATCCTGCTTTCATTTCTCAGTGGCCCGAAGATTCCCACGTTCGGTCTCCTTCTACCAGCACTAAACCCCCGAAGTGGGAGCGGCACCGGTGGCCTAGGGTCCCCGCAGCCCCAGGGGACGTGGTGCTCTCTGGCACCTTTGACGCTGGTCCTTTCCGTGGCTGCTGGTGGAGTTGCTGTGCCCCCATCCTCTGCCAAAGTCCCAGCAGAGACCTTGTTCTAAAGAGACGTCACACTGTGGATCGGCTCCTAGATGGATTTATCCAGCCCTGCAGCCTCCAAGATATCTTGGAGGACCCTGACACTAAGGTTCCCTTTGAAAGAAGATTTTTGCTGCTGCAGGGTTGGGTTGAAGGTTGTAGGGCTGACAATGATCTAAGGGTCACACAAGAAGTACTTGGTTTTGAGCTGCAGGCTGATGTTGGAATTGCCGGGCAGCAGCAGGGACACTGAAAACACGCCTGGGGGCTTGCAGGAGGCAGGTGGTTTTACGCTGTCTCCGCACGCTGGTGAGCGGGTTTCACAAGAGCAGGGCTGGAAGTGTTTGGGTGCTGGGGCCACGGGGGCAATTTCATCTAGAGCCACATCTGGTGGCTGCAGGGCTGAAGGTTTTTCACCATCTGGGACACCAGGGATGGGCTGGTCTGGAAGTGATGGATCAGCTCTTAGCTCTCCAAGCAGCAGCTTTTGGCCTTGGTCCTGTGGCAGCAGGGCCACCGACGGGCTGTGGGAGGCTTTGGGGGCCATGTCAATAACAACTGCGTCTGGAGGCTGCTGGCATTGGCTCCCGCTCTCAGGGCTGCCGGGGCGGCTGGATGGGCTGTCGGTGTGCGAGGAGCAGCTGCTGGTTTCTACACGGGCTCCTGAGATTGCAGAGAGGATCCTGTGGAGAGAAAAGGTGCTGTAGCCTCCACTACAGATGGAGGACAGGGACTGTCCTTCACGGTACGGCCCCGAGCTGGCATGGCTGCCAACCCCCACCCTGGGCTGGGAGCCCCTCAGCCCCTGCTCTTGCCCTGATCTGGCTTTGCCCACGCCTGGTTCTCCTGGGGCTGCTCGTGTCCAGGCCTGGTCAGCTTGAGCTCCCCCTGGCCCCAGGCGGGGGGCCCCAGAGAAGAAGGCCCAGGAGTTGAAGAGCCAATTAAATCACCCAGCAGCAGCAGAAAACTCAGCAGCCTGGCCAGTAACACCTCGTGGCTACCAGCAGCCCTTGCAGAAACCTTGGAGGAATCAGCAACTCACTTTTCTCGGCTCCTCCACACCCAGATGCTGACAGCGCACAGCAGGATCACAAGCGCCAGGGAACCCAGGGTTACTGCTACACATGTGTAGAACGCTCGCGTGTCTTGGGTCCTGGGAACATTTGTGGCGTCCTGGGTTGTCTCACCAGCCACACCTGGAGGAGCAATTGGGAACGTCAGTCTGTCCTGTGCCCCTTAGGAGAGCTGGCAGCACCTTTGGTCTGCCGGGTCCTGCACTTGGGGCAGAACAACCCTGAGCAGCTCCAGACTAGAAGAAGTCTGGCTGGAAACTGCCTGGAGGAGAAGAACCTGGGGATGTTGGTTGAACATGTGCCAGCAGGGGCCCAGGTGGCCAGCAAGGCCAATGGCATCTTGGCTTGGATCAGAAACAGCGTGGCCAGCAGGGCCAGGGAGGTTCTTCTCCCTCTGTACTCAGCACTGGTGAGACTGCTCCTCGAATCCTGGGGTCAGTTCTGGGCCCCTCGCCACAAATAGGATGTTGAGGCTCTGGAGCGAGTCCAGAGAAGAGCAACAAAGCTGGTGAGGGGGCTGGAGAAGAAGAGGAGCGTCTGAGTGAGCTGGAGGTGTTCAGGCTGGAGAAAAGGAGGCTGAGGGGAGACCTCATTGCTCTCTCCAACTCCTTGAAAGAAGATTGTGGAGAGGAGGGAGCTGGGCTCTTCTCCCAAGGGACAGGGGACAGGACAAGAGGGAATGGCCTCAAGCTCCACCAGGGGAAGGACCCCCCGTTCTCCCTCCTCCCTGGTGGGTGACACTGGGTGACCAGAGGCCAGCAGTTCCCTGGTGTGCTGGAGGCCGGCATCACCTCCGATCCTTTGGCAGGGACGACACTGAGCCACTGCTCCATTCTGAAAACACCTCCTTCTGCACAGCTTCTGTTCCCGTCTCAAGAAATATGTGGGAGTTGGATCAGATGGAACCATTCCCCCTCAGGGAGGGGGCATCTTCAGGAGGCAATTTAACTAGGGACAAACAGGAGCTGCCTCTCCTCCAGTTCTCAGGACTTGTCCACTCTTATTGCCTCCCGTAACACTACTCAGGACCTGGATTCTCTTGAAATAAAGAATAAATCTGCCGTGGTGGCTTCCCCAGGGTGGGACAGGACTGCCAAGAGTGAGAGAAAGGTAAAGCCTCAGCATAGCTCAGGCAGAGGATGCAGAGGGACGGTACAAGTTCCCTCTAAGGCTGTGCCTGATCCCTCAGCGCATCCCTTTGGACCCCAGCTCCAAGAAGGGATCCCTCCCTGTTGTGCCCGAGGGACTCCCAGCCGCCTCTGGGATGCAGGTTCGGCAGGACCTGTATCCCATTAAGAGTGACCTTCCCCATCCTCTGCTGAGCGCTGTTCTGATGGCCTCATATCCAAACCAACAAGGTCAGAAAAGTGATTTTGGGGGCTAGAACTTTCAATATTTTGAGCCAGAACCCCCATTCCCAGACCCCGGGCTTTGATGCATGCTTTCCTCAGAGCCCACAGACCCTTGGTTGGGGTCAGAACACTGATTTGGGGGATCAGAATTCCCATTTTGTGGGTCAGAAGAGCTCTTTTGGGGACAGAACCCCCATTTCTAGATCCCTGGCTTTGATTCCTTCGAGCCTCAGTGCCTACAGCCAATGGCTGGGGAAGGAAGATTCAATTTTAGGGATGGAACACCAATTTTTGTGGCCAGAACAATGATTTGTGGCACCAGAACAGTGATTCTTGGAGCCAGAACACTGATTTGGGGGCCAAAATACTGATTTCAGGGGCAAGAAGTAAGATTTTTGGTGCCAGACCTCTCATTTGTAGGGCCAGATCGCTTTTCTGGGGAGCCAGAAGAGTGATTTTTGCGGCCTGAACACTGTTTTTTTGGGTAAGAAGTCCAATTTTGAGGGCAATAAGAGCCACGACCTCACCCCCAGAGCTGCCTCTGGCCTCCCTGGGAACACTCTCTCCATTCTAACAGATCAGGTGGGACACCATGTGCAGCAGGGGAAGAGCCCGTGGACACACATGGATGTTGAGAGATGGCTCTGGGTGACCGAGGGGTAATTACCTGGCATGTCTGTTGATTGGACCATGCCCTCTTCTTCATCCGGGACTGGCACTGCCCGATTGCCTCCTTCCCCAAGTCCCATCTCCTCCACATCCTCACCTTCCATCTCTTCAGAAAGAAAGAGGGATAGTTTGATGAGAAGTAACTCTTCCTCATCAGGAACACAGTAACTTCAGGAGGCAAAAGACATGAATAACGCTTAGAAACAAAGATCGGACGTTTGGGACTGCATGTTGTTCGCACGTCCTTACCTGTGCAAACGATAGGTCGTTGCTGGAGGACAATCTAAGAGCTTGACATTTCCCTGTGTTCCCATAGAGAGTAAATCCCAGGCTGCTCCGAGACCAGGAGATCCCGTGGGACCTTCTTGTTGCACTCAGAGCATTTTTGGAAAACCAAAAGCTTCAGAGGGGACAGGGAGATGCTGCAGCTGGTTCAGCTGGGAAAGAGCCCTTTGGAGAAGCACATACCATCCTGCCACCTCACCCCCTGGGAAGGATGCGGTGGACTGAACCCCAAGCTCTGCTCACCATGTCCTGGGCACTTTCCAGTGGCCGTGAAGAGCCCACAGCCCCCCGCAAGCCAGAGGAGAAGAACAACCAAATTATCCAAAACATATCTGGAAACAGTGAGTAACCACTCAAGACTGAATCCACACACTTCATGGTTGCTGCCTTCAAGCCAGATGTCCCACCTCAAACTGGGTGTCCAGTTTCTAACTGTCCCAGGCCTTGAGGTGCCACCCAGAGTCCTCAAACACCAAGGAGCACGTGTCCGTGCAGCAAGGCTCTGAACGATCCCTTTCTGCTGTTGGAGACGCCGGCACGTCCATACAGGGTCTCTAAACCCTCAGCTTCCCAAGCCCTGGGGTTACAAGGGCTTCATACTCACCAATGTCTTTCTCCAGGACTTTAAGCGCTTCAATCATAATTTCATTTAATTCCTGGGACATTTTCTTCGGGTCATATTTATACTCTGCTTTTTGAAGACCTTAACAGAGAGCACACAGTTAAATTCCTCACTAAGAAAACCTTGACAATGAGTGCTCAGTCTGTGCAGTCAGCCCAGAGCCACGACCAGCCTTGGGATGCCGGGTGGGCTCCAGCACAGGATCCAGATGAGAAGCTGGAGCAGGAGCCACCTTTGTACCCAAGCATCCGTGAGAAGATTCCATCACACGTGGTGATCCCCCTCTCAGAACTGCACAGCAGGACACGAGAGGATGATGGAATGGGGTGGCATACGTGATGCAGGTCTGTGTTCTCACAGCCACAAGAGAGGCCTCACCCCTGTGTGGGCTTCGAGCTGGAAGCTCCCAAAGGAATTCAAGAGCCGTGACGTACCCATGCGATATCCTTGCGTGACAGCCCTGGGACTCAGATGAGAAGCTAGAGATCCATCGCCTCCAGCCACATCTGTAAAGAAACCGAAGAGAGCAGCTCCTGTCAAATATCCCAGTCTGCTTTTTCCCTTTGGAACGCAGGTTGATCCAGTTCAAATGCAGGATCGCCCCATGGCCCTTGTCTCTCCCTTCCGCTCGGGAGCAACATCCAGACAGTTACTGAGTGCTTGGACTGAGCTGATCCAAAAGAAAACAGGCATGGAGCTGCCAGGAGAAAAGACTGCCTGGAGCTCTCACCCGCACTAAGCTCAGCCCCAACCAGCTCTGCAGCCGGTACTGGAATCAGCGCAAGGTGGGAGAGGCCAGTGAAGAGCTTCCCAGGGCACAGTGCACGGGGCCCAGCGCTGACCCGACCCGTTCTCCTCTGCGCTTACACACATCAGAGCTCTGGGCAAGAAAATAGGAAGGTAAATGTCCTATGAACAGAGTATAGAATCATAGAATCACCCGGTTGGAAAAGACTTCTTTGATCATTGAGTTCAACCATTCCTGTCTTAAACCCTGTGGCTGAGCACCTTGTCTACCTGTCTTTTAAATACCTCCAGGGATGGTGACTCCACTACCTCCCTGGGAAGTTTGTTCCAGTGCCTGATGACCCTTTCTGTGAAAAATTTCTTTCTGATATCTAGTCTGAACCTCAGGCTGGCCAAGGGTGGGTGCTGACCCTTGCCTGCCCACCTACCTGGTCTCTGCACTCGCACTGGAGCAGCCTGGACATCCCAGGATTGGAGAACAACCAAGAGGAGGAGGATAACGAGCCTGGTGGGGGTCACAGCCTGCCGTGCCTCCACCATGGTGCTGCTGCTGCTGCTGCTGCTGCTTCTGCTGCTGCTGCTGCTGCTGCTGCTGCAAGCACTGCCAAGTAGTGCCCGTGGCAACTCCAGGCCTTGCATGGCCCCGTCTGTGACCTCACAATCCAGCTGCACCTGAAGTGACTTCACCTGATCCACTCCAGAGCAGCCCGGGTGCCCAGGGAAGGTTCGTATCGCATTGCCGTGTGCGTTCTAGCACCTGCAACTTCTCACATTGCTGTGGTCAGTAGAAATGTGCTTTTCTTAGTAGAAAAGAGTGTGAGAAAGTGTTTTATTATCAATGGAATCCCCTGCGTGCTCGATATCGCATTGAATGGATACCTGTTTAATTATCAAATTGGCATTGATTATTGAGTCTGGCATTTCATGGCATAGCACCCCTGATTTCCAGGGGATGTCCCAGTCCCTGCTGAACCCCTCGTATCTTCTCAGACTGGCTGGGGAAAGGCATGGGGGGCTTGAAGGTGTCACCAAGGTGGGCTCTGCCTGGCAGCACTATCACCTGGAGTCACTTATGGGGAAGGGGAGTCCCTTATGGGGCTGGAGAGTCACTTATGGGGAAGGAGGAGTCTCTTATGGGGCTGGAGAGTCACTTATGGGGCAGGAGGAGTCACTTATGGGGCTGGGGAGTCACTTATGGGGCTGGGGAAGACACTTATGCGGCTGGGGAGTCACTTAGGGTCAGGAGGAGTCACTTAGGGGGCTGGGGAATTCACTTAAGGGGCTGGGGAGTGGAAGGCTCTCCATGAAAGCCTCAGAGGATTCAGAAAGCACGTTGAAGCTGGAGCAAAAGGCTCTGTGAGAGGGAAGCTAACAGTGCCAGTTTACACCCTTCACACCAAGGGTGCCCAGCACGGGAACAGCTGCTTCTCCCGGGCAGGCAGGGGACACAGGGAATTCCAAGGAGAGAAACAGCTGTGCAAAAGTACCTCTTGAAACAAAGAAACTTATGCTTAGCAGTTTAATTTAACCATTAAGGCAAGTTCACTTTTATTCAGCGCTGGAGAAGACTCAGGATTTGTCCTCAGAGTGCTTTTGCTGAGCAGCCATTTCACAGAAAATTTATACACAGAATTATTTTCAAATTCATACCTTTCCCCAAAATGACAAATATACCTTATTCCCAGAACCTCATTGCAGTCCAGGGGGAATGAAATCAAATCAGCTCAGAGTCCTTAAGGTGTGGCCATATCTGAGTGCTCAATCTCAGCGACTCTGGGAGGCAAGAAGATAAGGGTCCTTTACACATTCTAGTTGATGTTCCATCCTAGCCTTTACAAATCACCATTTCAGTTTGGGGGGGTCACAGGGGTTTGGGGGGGACCCAAACGTCTCTGGGGGGACCCAGGGGTTGTGGGGTTGTGGGGGGTGCCAGGGCTCCACGCCTGGTCTGTACCAGCTTGGGCGCTGGGGCTGCCTGGGGTGAGGGTGAAGGGGTCGAGGGGGGTGAAGTCCCTTTGTGGGGGGGTCACAAGGCTACCTGGAGTTAGGGGTCCTGGACTCCTGCGAGCTCTCTGAGAGCCGCTGTTAATGATCCACACGCCTCGCCCCGCCGCAAAGGGCACTGGGGGGGCTAATTGCTCTGTGCCCTTATCCAAGATGGCGGCGCTGTCTCACGGGGTGACCGGGAAAAAGGCCCTCTGCCCTCATCCAAGATGGCGGAAAGACCCTCACCCCGGCCCTCGCGCGGTGCACGCTGGGAATGCAGGATTCCCCTGGGCGTGGAGCTAAGGGATCCGGACACGGGGCGGGGGGGGAGAGAGGAGCACTTCAAATGGTGGGGGGAACACTTCAAATGTGGGGGGGAACCCCAAAACACTCGAGGAGGAAATGAGCAGAGTGTGTGTGTGGCTGTCTCCAGGAGAGGAGGACGCTGCCCAGCCCGTATCTGCTCCCAGCACCAGAAGCTGATGGGCTGCCCTGAATGACAACAGCTCTCATCAGAGAAGGATGCAAAGTGCCTGAGAAGGGATAAAAAGGCAGCCAAGATTTTCATTTCACAAGTGCATCCCCTCATTATATTTTCTTTTGAAAACACCTTTGGACCCATCTGAATGCAGATGAGAATTTGTGGGATTGACAGGACTGGAGACTAAAGACCTTCCTCATTCTGTGGAGCCTAGACAAGGGCAATAAAGCATCCCTCAAGCTGTCTCTGCTCTGGCAATGTGCTTTCTGGCCAGCAGGATACAGGCTGGAGGGAAGGGAGCCCTTTCTGAGCACACACTCAGATCCTGAGCCTTGTATGGAGCTACCTGGTACCCAGCTCAGCTTTTAGCTTGTAAGATGTGTGGAAGAGGGAGGAATGGAGGATAATATTGGACTTTTATATCAGTCCTCAGGCAACCTGCAGTATGTGTTGGACTGCATTTCACAAAGCAGTGCCACGGGAATAAATACTGTATAACCCGACACCTCACACAGCGAGCTGGATCCTTACCATCCGACTAGGAGAAGTTTAGCAGGAAAAGCAGATCCCTGCCCTGCCGTGGGGTCACACAGTGCCAAGCAGCAGCTGACGGGTGACATCATGACTCGGAACGGAGCAGCAACCACTTGTCTGTGTGTGTTCCAGGGAAGGGGCTGACCGTATGCAAGGCAGAGATTGTCTCTTTAGAGAAACAGAATAGTACCTTTCATATGAGGCACTCCCCTAGCCCCTGCTGTGTTTAGAACCTGCATGAAAGTAAGAGGCACTTTGCCCATTTTCTTCCGAGGGGAATCCAGCAGGAGCTGGGAAGTGGTGCTTGCTACCAAGACACCTCCCATCAGCCTGATCAGAGGGGACACACCTTGTGCAAAGCAGCAGCTCCCAGCTCCTGTTGAGTTAGGAACTATACTCCCTGTGCAAGAGTCCTTTTGTCTCACACCATGTGGGGAAAAAGAACTTTTTTCCCCGTTCTTCTTCTTTAGGAGAAGCCTGACTGGAAAGCTGCCTGAGGGAGAAGGACCTGGAGGTGTTGATTGACAACCGACTCAACATCCAGTTGTTGGATGGAACCTTGGGCAGCGTGATCTAGTGGGACGTGTCCCTGCCCTCCAAAACATGGTGTTCTGGCCACAAAACTCGGTGTTCTGGCCACAAAACTGGGTGTTCTGGCCTCAACCCATGAGTTGTTGGCACTGAGGAAAGCAGGGATCAAAGCCAGGGGTCTGGGAATGGAGGCTGAGGGCATCCAGCGTTGTCTTTCAATGGCTCAAAGGGCCGTTTCACAAGGGCTCCTTCCAACAACACCAGCAGTTGCCAGCACTGCAGCCATCGCACCATCCTTCACAATCACGTATTTCCCAAACCAAACACAACCCTAACTCAGTGACTATCGCTCACCTCCCCAGTGCAGAACATCACATTTATTTCAACACAGATCCCCCCATCCCAACTCCCTCCAACTACCAGCCTCCTACACCCCTCCTGCTTTCATTTCTCAGTGGCTCAAAGATTCCCACGTTCGGTCTCCTTCTACCAGCTTCTCCTTCTCCTTCTACTAAACCCCCGAAGTGGGAGCGGCACCGGTGGCCTCGGGTCCCCGCAGCCCCAGGGGACGTGGTGCTCTCTGGCACCTTTGACGCTGGTCCTTTCCGTGGCTGTTGGTGGAGTTGCTGTGCCCCCATCCTCTGCCAAAGTCCCAGCAGAGACCTTGTTCTAAAGAGCCGTCACACTGTGGATCGGCTCCTAGATGGATTTATCCAGCCCTGCAGCCTCCAAGACATCTTGGAGGACCCTGACATGAAGGTTTCCTTTGAAAGAAAATTCCTGCTGCTGCAGGTTGTAGGGCTGACAATGAGCTAAGGGTCACACAAGAAGCACTTGGTTTTGAGCTGCAGGCTGATGTTGTTGGAATTGCCGGGCAGCAGCAGGGACACTGAAAACACGCCTGGGGGCTTGCAGGGGGCAGGTGGTTTTACGCTGTCTCCGCACGCTGGTGAGCGGGTTTCACAAGAGCAGGGCTGGCAGTGTTTGGGTGGTGGGGCCACAGGGGCAATTTTGTCTAGAGCCACATCTGGAGGCTGCAGGGCTGAAGGTTTTTCACCATCAGGGACACCAGGGATGGGCTGGTCTGGAAGTGATGGATCAGCTGTTAGCTCTCCAAGCAGGAGTGGTGGCTTTTGGCCTTGGTCCTGTGGCAGCAGGGCCACCAACGGGCTGGGGGAGGCTTTGGGGACCGTGTCAATAAGAACTGCATCTGAAAGCAGGCTGGCATTGGACGGAATCAGCAACTCACTTTTCTCTGCTCCTCCACACCCAGATGCTGACACCGCACAGCAGGATCACAAGCGCCAGGGAACCCAGGGTTACTGCTACACCTGTGTAGAACGCTCGCATGTCTTGGGTCGTGGGAATATTTGTGGCGTCCTGGGTTGTCTCGCCGGCCACACCTGGAGGAGCAATTGGGAACGTCAGTCTGTCCTGTGCCCCTTTGGAGAGCTGGCAGCACTTTTGTTCTGCCGGGTCTTGCACTTGGGGCACAACAACCCTGAGCAGCTCCAGACTAGGAGAAGTCTGGCTGGAAATTGCCTGTAGGAGAAGGACCTGGGGGTGTTAATTGAACACGAGACAGAAGTGGCCCAGTTTACCAAGAAGGCCAGTGGCATCTTGTCTTGGATGAGAAACAGTTTGGCAAGCAGGTCCAGGGACGTTCTTCTCCCTCTGGACTCGGCAATGGTGAGACCGCTACTCAAATCCTGGGGTCAGTTCTGGGCCCCTCACCACAAGAAGGATGTTGAGGCTCTGGAGTGAGTCCAGAGAAGAGCAACGAGTCCCTCCTGAGCTCATGGACTATTCCTTTTCCTCCATATCTGGTGACAGATGTGTTGCTCTTCATCTATATTTTTTGTTATTATAAAAAAGAGTTGTGATGCACACCCACTATGGACATCCTGCAATGTTTGGATACATCAAAAGAACCGTGTATATTGCTCATGGTAATCTCAAGGTAGAACATCACAGGGCCACCACACCATAGCTGTAACTGCGAAGAGGCTTCTGTAACAGATTATTCTTCATTGAAGATAATCTGAATTTATTAATATCAGAGAAATTTGCTATAATCTTCCACTTTCATCTGTGGTTTGGTTGCCCATAGAGCTGAGAAGTAATCCCTGCTTGATGTGTTCTCCAGGTCCTAATTTAAATTATTCACACAATCACAAAACCACAGAATCACTAGGTTAGAAAATATCCCCAGGATCATCAAGTCCAATCATTCCTATCAAACACTAAACCATGCCCCTCAGCACCTCATCCACCCATCCCTTAGACCCCTCCAGGGAAGGTGACTCAACCACCTACTCTGACAAGTGCCCAATGACCCTTTTCCATGAAAAGTTTTTTCTGATGTCCAGCCGGAACCTCCCCTGGTGGAGCTTGAGGCCATTCCCTCTCATCCTGTCCCTTGGGAGAAGAGCCCAGCTCCCTCCTCTCCACAACCTCCATTCAGGGAGTTGGAGAGAGCAATGAGGTCTCCCCTCAGCCTCCTCTTCTCCAGGCTGAACAACCCCAGCTCTCTCAGCCTGCCCTCCTACAGGAGGTGCTCCAGCCCTCTGATCATCCTTGTAGCCTCCTCTGGGCCCATTCCAACAGCTGCACCTCCTTTGTATGTTAAGGATTCCAAAATTGGACACAGTACTCTAGAGGAGGTCTCACAAGAGAGAAATAGAGAAGCAGAATCCCCTTCCTCGACCTGCTGGCCACGCTTCTTTTAATGCAGCCCAGGACAGAGTTGGCTGTGTGGGCTGTGAGCGCACATTGCCAGCACCCCTAAGTCCTCCTTTGCAGGGCAGCTCTCAATCATATCATCCCCCATCCTGTACTGAAACCATGGATTGGCCTGACCCGGGGGTAGGACCTTGTAAATCGGCCTTGTTGAACCTCATGAGGTTCTCAGAGCCCCACTTCCCCAGCCTGTCCAGGTCCCTCTGGAAGACATCTCGTCCTTCCACTGTGGTATCCCAGGGGTGACTGTCACTCAGCGTGACTGAGCGCTCATTGTCAAGATTTTAATAATGAGAAATTTAACTAGATCCTTTCTGTTCAGTTCTCCATGGAGTGAAGTACAAGGCCAAGCCAACGAGATATTCAAGGCGACTTTCCGAAATACTGGAGAAGATTATAGCAAAGGTGGAGGAAGCAAGACGCGGTGGGTATGCAGCCCTTGTAACCAGAGGGCTTGGGAAGCGGAATGTTTAGAGCCTTGTAGGGACAAGCCAGAGCCTACACCAGCTGGAAGGGATCAACCACAGCTGCGCTGCTCGACATGCACTGTCACACCCACAGGAGCTGCTGAGCCACAGGGATGGTCCAGGGTCTCTGCTGCAGTTGTGGTCCCAGCTGAGCCCCAGCGCTGCCCGAGCTGCATCAATCCTGGCCAAGAGCCATTCTGGGCAGACGCTGGCATCCAGCCGGCAGGAGCTGTGGGTGCTCAGCCCTTGCTGCTGGTTGTGGCAGGGGAGAGCGGCAGCTTGGAGCAGCCATTCCCAAAGAAGCCAGGAGCAGCTCTCTGGAGACAACCATCATCTCTGGGGGTGCGGAGTCGTTGCTGTCAGTGACCCCGAGCAGCGCTCACTCTTAGCACTCTGCGGGTGCCAGGAGGTGCTCACCACCCACCGCTCACGGGGATTCCAGAACTTTGCTGTTTTGGGAATGAGGCCATTGGATCCATGCTCAGCAGAGGATGGGATATGTGACTTTTTAAAGGAATGCACCTCCTGCCCAAGCTGCCTCCCTGAGCCTGCCGGGAGTCCCCCAGGCACAACAGAGGGAGATCCCTGCTGTGAGCTGGGGTCCAAAGGGATGCACTGACTGGCTGGGCACTGCACCGTCCCCCTGCACCCTCTGTGCCAGAGCCCTGCTGAAGCTTTGCCTTTCTCTGACCCTTGGCAGTGCTGTCCCACCCTGGGGAAGCCACCACACGGGGACAGATTGTTTTTCCCTCAAGAATCCTGGCCTTGAGCAGTCTCATGGGGGAGCACAAGGGCAGACAAGTGCAGAAAACTTGAGGTGTGCCAGCCTGCTGTCTGTCCTGAGATACATCACCGGCTGAATCATAGAATCCCTAGGCTGGAAAAGACCTTTGAGATCATCAAGTCCAACCATACCTGTCTGCACCTACATCATGTCCCCACGCACCTCATCTACCTGTCTTTTCAACACCTCCAGGGATGGAGACTCAACCACCTCCCTGGGCAGCCTCTGCCAGAGTTTGAGAGCCCTTTCAGTGAAAAGGTTTTTCCTAATATCCAATCTGAACCCATCCTGGCATAGCTTGAGGCCATTCTCTATCGTCCTATCACCTGTCACATATGCCGGGCTGTCCAGTCTGTGGGGGGATTAAAAGAGAAAGGCTCCTTCCTCCCAGTGACTGACCTGGGGAATTGCTCTCAGGCTTCAGGAATGGATTGGACCAAAGAAGGGAGAGGAAGTTTTTTCTCAAGTGCATAAGAAATGCTGAGCAAAGCAGCACAGAGTGGTTGGCGTGGCTGGTGGGGTGGGAAGAAATCCCACCACCACAGAAGGTCTCTTCTTCAACTAACAAGCAATAGGACAAGGTTGAAAGAACCTCAAGTTGTGCCAGGGGAGGTTTAGAGTGGATATTAGGAAAAAATTCTACGTGGAAAGGGTTGTCAAAGACTAGAACTGGCTGCCCAGGGAAATGGTGGAGTCTCCACCCCTGGACAGATTTAAAAGCCGTAGGGATGTGGTGCTTAGTGACAGGGTGGAGTGTTTGGTTTATGAGACTTAAGGGTCTCTTCCAAACTAAAGGATTCTACAATGCTGTTGATGATGGCCTCAGCTCATTTCTCTGTTCTCCAGGCACTCGTGATTCTTTACTTTGAGGCACACGCCTCCAATGCCCATTAATTAGTTAGGACCCTTTTTTTCTGCTTCCAGTCCCTTTGCTTGTCAGGTGTGCATCTTTGTAGGGAAGGAGCAAGTAAACGGGTGGCACTGGTGCAGCCTCCCTGGGACAGAAGCTCTTCTCCCCAGGCAGCGAGGACGATGGCTTTTTCCTCCAGTGTTCCAAGAGGGTTTCCTCTGTGTGTAAGAGCACTGCTGTGAGACAGTCCCGCGGGGCCCCATATTGGTCCCTCCCCTCCTCAAGGGGTGCTGCCTGTGGCTTGGAAGAGATTTTAGAGAACTGCAAGGAGTCAGTCAAGAGGTCCTCATGGAAGCTTTGGCAATCTCCACCGACGTCGGGCTCTCACTTTGTTCCCTGACCACCTTCCAGCACCTGCAGTTCCCCAGGGCAGGAGCAGATCCTCCATTCTGATGGAAACATTTCTCCTTTGTGCTCACTCCTAGGTGAGAGTGGTGGCAATGGTTTTCACGCTGCTCAGCTGGAAGTTGGTATGGAGCCAGTGGCACAGCCTGGAGGTAAGTTTCCAATGTGCCTTTCCCTGAAAGAACACACATGGACACTGTGCCAAGAGCTCATTCCTTGCAATTTTCCTTCAGATCCTCTGACAAGTGATGACTTCCAGACTCCATCCCTGAAGCCTGAGAGCGACTTCTCAGGTCAGTCAGCAGGAGGAAGGAGCCTTTCCCTTGTCAACTTCTTTCCATGTGCAGTGCGAGTCGCTCCTTCCGTGGCCGATCAGAGACATGGAGAAGAGCTTTTTGATTGTGCTCCATCTCCCATGTGCTCACCCACAGCTGGGATGGGACGGGTGTGACCGTACTGGTGCACACAGGGAAGCACCTGAGGGCTTTGCGTAGGAGCCTTCTCCCAGGGTCTGTTTCTCTGCTGGCCTGGCTGTAGCTGCTTCCCCTCCCCTTTGAAGGAAGGGCTGTGGCATCACTGCACGGTTGCCACAAACCCACCTCGTGCAGCTCAAGGCAGCAGATCGCCTGCCGTGACCTGGTCTCCCATCAGGGCAGGCGTGGCTGCTGCTTGGAGCAGTGATGGGGGCAGCCCCAAAAGCCCACACCTTGTTCCTAGACCTTGTCAGTGTCTTTGGGAAGGATCGTGTCCTCAAGGGCCATCACCCTGATGGGAACGTTTCCATCTGATCCAACTGTCCCGCTTCCTCCCTCTAGAGGTGGACGAAGAAGCTGTGCCAGAGGATGAGTTTTTGGAAGGTGGCTCAGTGCCCATCTCTGACAAGGGAGAAGGTAATTGCTGTCCCGTGGTCACCCAGTGTCACTCATCAGGGGGGTGGGAGAGTTGGTCTGAGGAGAGGAAGAGTTGGGGGTGGCCCTCGCTGCTGCAGTTTTTTCTGGTTTGTCCATGTTTTTTGTCCGTGTCCCTCCAAGGAACAAGTGGGCAAGCAGCCACGCTCCCCACGAGCTCTCTTGCCACCTCATTTTTCTTCAGTGTGACACCCTGTCCCAAAATCAGGGAACAAGCCTGCAGGCACCAGGGCTGGAGGGAAACGGAGAACATTCTGGCCATGCCAGATGTGCTGAGAGCTCTCCAGAGGGGCACAGGACAGACTGACATTCTGAATTGTTCCTTCAGGTGCAGACAGGAAGACAGCCCCAAGGGTTCATGAGTCACAGAATGCTGAAACTGGGGAAATTTATTTGGTGCTGGTCATAGGAGGAGTCCTGGGACACCTGCTACTAGCGTTTTCAGTGTGCACCTTCATTATCTGTCTGAGGAGGAAGAGAGAAAGGTGAGTCACTGATTCCCCCCATTGCTTCATTTCAAGGGCTGCTCCCAGCCATGAGGCAGCTCAGGCTGCTGGGCAGCAGTGAGTGAGGGGCTGGACAAAACACTCTTCTGCTGCTGTCCGGAGCTTTAATTGGTGCCTGAGCTCCTGTGCCTTCCTTTTGGGAGGGCGCTCTGACTGGAGCCAGGGTTGGCTCAAGGTGGCCCTGCCTGGACAGGAGCAGCCCCAGGAGCAACAGGCAAAGCCAGGTTGGGATGGGAAAGAGCAGGGGCTGAGGTTGCCCTGGAACGCGAGACTTGCACCAGAGCCCGCTCCTGACAGGGAACCTGCCTGCAGGAATCCCCCTGCTCGGTGGTGCCATCAGGTGCCGGTGTCCCCCTGGGTCATGCTGTGCCGGCAGCTCTGAGCCTGGGGTGCGGAGCTGAGCCAGCTCCATGCCGTGGAGGAGATTCCCCATCCTCCGTCTGCAGCTGAGGCCTCAGCTACCTTTTCTCTCCACAGAGCCCTCTCTACAGATCCAGAAGCCCAGCTGGAAAGTGGTGGCTGCCCTTCACACCCAGACAGCTGGAGCCCCAGTACCCCCAAGAGCCAGACCCAGAACCTGCAGCCGTCGTCCTCCAACCAGCCCATCTCGGGATTCCCTGCTGCTCAACAACCAACCCTGCAGCCTCCAGGTACAGCTCGGTTTGAAAAGGCTGCTGCCACCCCCACCAGCCCTCAAGTGGCCCCAGTGCCACAGAAACAACCCAGCGACCACAAGTCTCAGACTAAAACCATCCGGATCAGCTCTGTGTGAGGTGGACATGCAGGAGCCTGGGGTCTGAGATGGATCCTCGGGGCCGGTGCCTGCCCTACTCAGGCTCTTCAAAGGGAGCTGATCTACCTCCTTCAACTTCATCCTTTGCTTCTGGAGGACTCAGAGCAAATGGATTTATTTTATTTGACATGAATAAAGCACAGCAGTTGTTTCTCCATGCAAGGCTCCTGTCACATCTGACCCTGTCCTAGGGGAGGGAGAAGGGGTTCAGTGAAATGGAATTGTGGGAAGTGGAGTGGAGTGTGTTTCAATGAAATGGAGCTACAAGCCTGCTTTGTGGTGAAGGACTCCAGCTGCAGCCAAGTGAGAAATGGAAATTGAGTCAAAATGACCTGAAGTTATATACTCTTCTTGGTTAATACTAACAGTGCCACAAAGACTTTAGACTTCATTTTTGCTTTATGTAAAGAATTAATATCTGGCACGGGTATCAGCATTTACACTCCTAAAATTCAGTAACGTTTGAGCAGGTTAATGAAGTGTAACCTGTCCTGCCTTGCCCCAGCCCTCTGAGATCTCAAGTGGAAGCCAAATGTTTCGTTAGAACTTTTAAAAATGCCGTGACAACTAGCAAGGGAGAGAAAAGAGCATCTTGCGATCTTATGGAATGCAACTATATAGCAAGCAAACAAAGTAGACGGGGGCTGAAAAATTATTGTGGAGGCATTTATTTGTTAAAGAATGTAGAGAGGAGGCCTGTTTTGTGTAAAAGTCCAGGCTATTAAAAGGCAAAACACCATCCATCTCCCATCAAAAATACCCCTTGTATCTTCAGGGGACAAAGCACACGATGTAGGAATTTGATGACCTGGTAATAGTTTGGGGCTAGGGAGTAGGAAAAATAAATTCAGGTGTTGTCCTAAAATCCTCTAAACTTTAGAAGCTCTTTTTCCTTAAAACATCCAGAGCCGTGACAGCATTTCCTTTTACAGGTTCTTGATGATGTAAAAAGAATTTGGCAGAGAAACTTTTTCTTCATAATGCCGCTTTGTGAGCTTCTGGATGCAGACCTAGACAATTCGCTCTAATTTATACTGCTTCAAAACTTGCAGGTAGTTAAGGCTTGGCGGTCGGAAGATGTTGCGCTTTTACGGAAAGATAGAACCCCCCTTTGGATAGCTCATGATGTTTAGCTCATGATGTGAGCAGATGGAAGTGACGCTGTAAACCCAAGCTATAAATTGCTGTGTTACTTATCAATAAACGCCATTTGCCATCCACCACATTGGTGTCTGTGAGCTGATGGCTGGAGCGGCCTGGGATTGGCCACCGTACTGTTCCTGAACCAGGTCGCCACGCCTTTAAAGGCAACAAGTGGTGCCGAAACCCGGGAACATTTAGACCTGGGGGAGACCTTGGAAAAAGGGATCCTGATCGGGATCGTCACCTGGAATCGAGTGAATGGCAGCTGGAGTGGCAGGACCAGCCTGGTGGGGAGGACGCTCCCGGAAGGGATCCCGATCAAGAAACTCATCACCTGGAACGGCGGCCAGAGCAACGGAACCAACCCGGTGGGGAGGATGCTTCTGGACCAACAAGGGGAATGGAAGCCCTTCTGAAGGTCGTGTCACAGTTACATAAGCAGTGGGGTATTGATTGTAAACCCAATCTTAAATCTTAAATCTTAAGATGTGGGGGAAGGTCGTGCAAGCCCTGCAAAAGGCCATACAAGAGCAGGAGACCTGGAGGGCAGAGAAAGACTGTTTGTTAGTCATCCCGAAATTGGGAGTCGGGGCGACCACACATACTCTGCGCCCCCCAGACGATGATGATTCTGCCAAGCCCAAAGATCTGCGGGAGGGCGATACGCCCCCCCCGATCTCCAAATGCCGACCCGCCTACGGAGGGACAGAAACGAGTAGAATCCTTCTGGGGTGGGTTAGCCAAGGAAGCCAGGGGTGCCGCTGGGAAACCAGAGCCTGAAGAAGTCTGGGCGAAACCACAGCCCTGTGCGCCCCAAGATGGTGCCGAGCACAAAGGGGAAAGGTGGGGCGAGAATGCCCCCGGTGGGAACAGGAAGGAACGGCCCGTCCGCAAGGATAGTGGGCGAGGCTAGAGTCCAACAAAAAGATATCGGAACCCAGAAGTAACCGATCAGTTGAGTTCTGACTCCAGGTCAGACACTAGTTGGGACGAGTGGTTCGCAACTGATTCAAACTCAGAGGAGGAGGAAACGGGGGTAGACAGACTTAAAAGCCAAAATATCCCCATCTGAATCAAAGAGGAGCTGAGAGGGGGACAAATCCCTCTCACAAATTGGAGGAAAATAAAGATAGCGTGTGCAGATTGGGCCCCATCGGCCACGTTAGCGTTCCCGGTCCAGGTGGCGGACTGGGGACAGAGGGTCTACTCGCCAATAAACCCTAAGGATGTACAAGCGATTGTTAAAGCAGTTGCGGATAAAGGGCTTAATTCTGCCATGGTCTCCACCCTCATAGACGGTGTCTTTGGGGAGACGACATGCTCCTGTTTGATATAAAACAAACTTGTAGACTGATCGTTGACGGGGCAAGGATGATTGTTTTTAAACAAGAATGGGAGGACAACTGTGTGAAGCAGCTGGCCCAAGTAGTTGGGGCGGATCACCCACTACACGTCTCTAGCCTGCAGCGGCTAATGGGTACAGACCCAACAATGATTACCCTCCAGACGCAAGCCCAGGGCCTGCAGGCCCATGAAGTTATGGCAACTACCCTTGTGGCCAGAGAAGCCATTCACACAGCCTCTAGAGTTGTTGCCAAACCGCCGCCGTGGTCCACTATAAAGCAAAATGAAAGTGAGAGCTTTACACAATTCGTGGATCATCTCCAGGCAGCGTTTGATTCTTAGACCCTGCCTGAGGAAGCAAAAGGCCCGGTCGTAGCAGAATGCTTACGCCAGCAGTGTAATTTGGCAACCAAATAAATTCTGCGATCATTGCCAGTGGGGTCAAGTATCGTGGACATGACTAAGCATGTTGCGAATGAAGAGCATCTAGCCCCGATCTAGATGGCTCTTCAAACCGCAATAGCCAACGTGATGGCATGTTCCACTTAAGTCTATGAAACCAGACCTTCAGAATAAAGCTAATGAAAACTGTGAGATTTTGTCCACAGGACTGGATTATAGGACACCCCCATAGCTCGTACGCCCCGGTGACAGGAGAGGATGACGAGTCAGCAAACATCTCGTCCACACCCGAGACCTCCATATCGGTGGGATCTAAACAACAGCTAAATAGCCCCCACGGGAGGCGGCTGTGATGTTTAATGTAATTTTACTTTTGGGGCTTGTAATGCCATCTAGTGGCTCGTATGAGCATCAACCGTGGGAATGGGTGTTGATGAGACGGGAGGATCAGATGATATTACAAAAATCGTTACTCCAGGGCCCCCTAGCTTTCAGGCAACACTCTGTAACCTAGTCCCGGTAAACCCCTGTTCGCATGATGCAAGTTATTATATGTGCCCCAGTTCTAACCCCGGCAGATCTTATTGTAACGCTCCTAATCAGTCCTGTTGTTCCTACTGGGGATGTGAAACTATAGCTTCAGACTGGGTGCCAGGGGCAGGGCCGGACAGATATTTAAAAGTACAACAAGATCCTTACGGGTGTGTCACCCCCCCCTAAAGACCCCTTGAGACCAGGATTTGCAGCGACCCGTGGGATAATCAAGAATTGGTGTCTATATCTTATATTAAATGTTACTAATGAAAATGACCTGGGGTGGACTATTGGAAAAACTTGGGGCCTTAGACTCTGGGAATGTGGTAAAGATAGGGGAAGTTTGATTTTTATTAAGAAACAGGAAGTAAAGAGTAACATAGCAATTGGCTCTAATGCTGTAATCAAAAATGATAACCAGCAAAGAAAAGCAAGCTTGCTGATCTTCACCTCTGTTCCAACCAGTCCCCTGCCAACTAAGCCAACAGTCTCCTCAAGCAAACCAAGTGCGAATCTCACTACTTGTCCAACAAGCCATTTTTGATGTGTTGGATGCTACTTTTTGGTCGCTGAATCAGTCAAATCCGAATTTGATGAGCTCTTGTTGGTTATGTTATGATGTGTACCCCCCTTTTTATGAGGGTGTTGCTCTCAGTGCTCCTTTTGACTATTCATTAGACAACAATCCAACCCAATGTAGGTGGGACACAGCATGGAAAGGAATCACCCTGAATCGAGTCAGAGGCCAGGGCGTGTGTCTGGGTAATACTGTACTGGCAAACTGGGATGGTGCTGTTTGTGCAGAAACCGTTGTGGTTAACAGAAACTATAAACGGGCGATCCCATCCACATCTGGAATGTGGATCTGCCATCAATTAGGGGTAACCCCTTGTGTGTCTCTTAGACTTTTTGATGACTCTGCTGACTTTCGTGTACAAATTTTGATTGTTCCCAGGGTCCTATACCACCCAGAAGAAGAAATGTACCATTACTGGGGAGAAGTTGACAGCAGACTCCAAAAAAGGGAAGCATTGACAGCCGTAACGATAGCAACGCTGCTTGGTTTAGGAGTAGCCGGCACGGCCATGGGAGTGACCTCCCTGGTAACTCAGCAACAAGGTCTATCTCATTTACAAACTGCCATCAATGAAGACCTGCAAAAAATTGAAAAATCTATGACTCTTCTGGAACAATGCCTTTCCTCGCTCTCCAAAGTTGTTTTACAAAATAGGCGGGGATTAGACCTCCTATTCATGCAACAAGGAGGCCTCTGTGCTGCCTTGAAAGAGGAATGTTGCTTTTATGCTGACCACACCAGAGTGGTCAGAGACTCGATGGCTAAATTAAGAGAGAGATTGGCTCAAAGAAAAAGAGACAGAGAAGCTCAACAAGGGTGGTTTGAATCATGGTTTAACTATTCACCATGGCTAACCACCCTGATATCTACCTTGATAGGGCCGGTTGCAATGATTGTGATGACATTAATCTTCAGACCCTGTATATTAAACAGGCTCGTGTCGTTTGTTAAGAGCTGGTTAGAGAAGGTTAACATCATGTTGGTAGAACACCAACAACTACTTTAAGAATGTGCTTGTTCGCTGTGCCTTATGTTTATTGTTCTGAGATTATAATATATACCTTTAAAAATTTTTATACTTTAGATTATTTAGTTAAGCATGGCTTTAAGAATGTACTTATTTAGTGTTATCCCTAGTCACACCCTGTTATTCACAGTTACCTCCCAGTCACCATTTACCCAGAGTGTTTGTTACTATGAGACTGTGACATATACCTTCTAGACTTTAGATTTTAGACTTTAGACTTTCTAGTTAAGATTTTAGATTTTTTACATTTTATATTTCAGACTATTTTGTTAAGCATAGGGAAGGGGGCAATGTAGGTAGTTAAGGCTTGGCGGTCGGAATATGTCGTGCTGTTACGGAAAGATAGAACTCCCCTCCGGATAGCCAATAGTGTTTAGCTCATGATGTAAGCAGACGGAAGTGACGCTGTAAACCCAAGCTGTATAATGCTGTGTTACTTATCAATAAACGCCATTTGCCATCCACCACATTGGTGTCTGTGAGCTGATGGCCCGAGTGGCCTGGGGTTGGCAGCCGTACTGTTCCTAACTGTCCCTGGCCTTGAGGTGCCACTCAGAGTCCTCAAACACCAAGGAGCACTTGTCTGTGCAGCGAGGCTCTGAACGATCCCTTTCTGCTGGAGGGGGCTCCGGCATGTCCATATGGGGTTAAAAGGGCTTCATACTCGCCAATGTCTTTCTCCAGGTCATTAATCATTTCCTTCATAATTTCATTTAATCGCTGGGAAATTTTCTTTGGCTTGGATTTATATTCTGTTTTTTGAAGACCTTAACAGAAAGCACACAGTTAAATTCATCACTAAGAAAATCTTAGTCTGTGCAGTCAGCCCAGAGCCACGACCAGCCTTGGGATGCTGAGTGGGCTCCAGCACAGGATCCAGACGAGAAGCTGGAGCAGGAGCCACCTTTGTACCCAAACATCCGTGAGAAGATTCCATCACACGTGTTGATCCCCCTCTCAGACCTGCACAGCAGGACACGAGAGGATGATGGAATGGGGTGGCACACGTGATGCAGGTCTGTGTTCTCACACAAACAAGAGAGGCCTCATCCCTGTGTGGGCTGCTGGTTTCTGTCAGAGCTCCGAGATTGCAGAGAGGATCCAGTGGAGAGAAATGGTGCTGTAGCCTCCAGTACAGATGCAGGACAGGGACTGTCCTTCCTGGTACGGCCCCGAGCTGGCACGGCTGCCAACCACCACCCTGGGCTAGGAGCTGCTGGCACAGCTTGATCGAGGGGGACATGAAAAAAAAAGCCGTCTGCCCTCATCCAAGATGGCGGCACGGCCTCACGGGGTGACTGGGAAAAAGGCCCTCTGCCCTCATCCAAGATGGCGGAAGGAACCTCACCTCGGACCCCATGCGGTGCACGCTGGGAATGCAGGATTCCCCTGAGCACGGAGTGAAGGCAGCAGCGGGGGGAGTGGGGAGCATTTCAAATGGGGGGGGAGCATTTCAAATGGGGGGGTCCCAAAAAGCTGCCCCTCCTGTGGAAGTGGGGTGGGGCCTTGGTCCCCTATGGGGAGGGGACTGGACTCTAAAAACTCCAGTGCCCTCCCAGAGCTCCCAGTGCCCTCCCAGTGTCCCCCAACTGCTCTCAGTGCCATATTCAGTGTCTCTGTCATTAGCTATCCCAAAATAGACCTCTTAGAGCCATTGTGCATCCTGTGCCCCACAAAGCGATTACACTCGCTAGGGCTGGCTCAGCACCATTTGCTTGGAGCGTAATTTGGCTCCCAAGCCCCCTCTCACTCCTCTGTGGGAACAGGCGTGTGGTGTAGGGGGAGATGCTCCTAGGAAGCATCACTAGGACTTGTGCTGGATGCTGGACTCAGTCCACGTGAAGCTAGGGGCGTCTGATTTGTGCAGGAAACCTTGGTCCTATTGGGCGGTTGATGGTGGAAGCCACTAATTGGAAACCACTAATTGAACAGGGCACGCAGCAATGTTTATGGGCTGCCGCATGGTAGTTGTACCCGTGCCCTGCAGGAAGGCATCAGACTGAAAGTTCCTCAAGTCTGTAGCTCTCTTTCTAGCCAGTCAAATGACAAGGCTGGTCATTTTTGCATATTCATTAAAGTTTTCCAATCACTTGAAATATAAAAGTCTTTTTAAGATTACTTGCTGCAGGGCGATATAATAGACAACCTGAGACACAAGAAACAGCAATTTGGCCATTTCTCTGGGTGAACATGAAATGCTTCTAAAGTCCTAAAACTGAATTTAGCTTTCCTTAGTTTTGAAGCAAGTTTCTTCCTGATTTAATCCAGTTTGAACTATAAAGAGAAAAATGCAAGGTTAGGTAATTTTGACGCATGGAAGTTCAAAAAGCAGCATTCATTGAAAGGAAAGTTGCTGTCACATACCTGATCAGTCTCCTGGCTCAAGAGACATGAATCAACTCCGCAGCTTTGGATACTTTGCCAGAGTTATACCACTGAGATGCTTCTCTGTCTCTGGTTCAAACCTGGATGTAACAGAAACATAGAATAGTTAGGCTTAGAAGACACCTTGAAGATCATCTAGCCCCCATTTCCCTGCAATGGGTTGAGACACTTTCCACTAGATAAGGTCGCTGAAAGTCCCATTCAACCTGACCTTGGACAATTCCAGGTGTGGGACATGCACAACTTCTCCAGACAACCTGTTCCAGTGCCTCACCACCCTCACAGTGTAGAATTTCTTCATTATATCTAATCTAAATCCACCCTCTTTCCTTTTAAAGCCATTCCTCCTCATCCTATCACTACACGCCCTTGCAAAATGTCCATCTCCAGCTTTCTTGCAGGACCCCTTTAGGTACAGGAAGGCTGCTATAAGGTCTTTCTGGAGCCTCCTCTTCTCCAGGTTGAACAGTCACAATTCCCTCAGCCTGTCTTCATGGGAAAGGTGCTCCAGTACTCTGATTATTTTCATGGCCCTCCTCTGGGCGCTCTCCAACAGATACATGTTCTTCTTATGTCGGAGGCCCCACAGCTGGATGCACAACTCCAGGTGGGGTCTTACAAGAGTGGAGTAGGGGGAAAATCATCTCCCTCAGCCTATCGGCCGTGGTCAGACACAGTTGGCTTTCCGGGTTTCAAGCACACAGTGTTGGATCATATTGAGCTCCTTATAAACCAGCACCTCCACATTCACCTGCACATATGCAACTAGAAATCAGATTGGCAAAGTCGGTGGAAGATAACAAAAAATTTTGCATAAACATCTAAATAATAAAAGAAGATCAAGGGAGACTATATAGTCACTATTGGATGTAACAATGAAGGAATAACAGTGACATGGGATGAGGAAAAGGCTGAGGTATTTAATGCCTTCTTTGCCTCAGTCTTTAATTGTAAAGAAAGTTGTTCCCTCTGTGTACAAACCCAGGAGCTAGAGGAGCAAAATGAGGTTCCCATGGTCTAAGAGGAGGTGGTCAGAGCCCTGCTAGCCCTACTAGACACCCACAAGTCTATGGGACCAGATGGGATTCACCCGAGGGTATTGAAGGAGCTGGCGGATGTGCTGGCCAAACCCCTTTCCATCACCTCCCAGCAGCCCTGGCTGACTGGGGAGGTTCCACTGGACTGGAGGCTGATGTTGTGCCCATCTCCAAGAAGGGTGGCAGGGAGGATCGAGGGCACTACAGGCCTGTCAGTCTGACCTCAGTGCCAGGGAAAGTCATGGAACAGGTGATCTTGAGTGCTACCATGAAGCCCATGCAAGAGAACCGGGGGATCAGGCCCAGTCAACACGGGTTCCAAAAGGCAGGTCTTGCCAAACTAACCTGATCGCCTTCTATGACCAAGTGACTCGGATGCTGGACGAAGGAAAGGCTGCGGATGAGTCTTCCTGGAATTCAGTAAAGCCTTTGACACAGTTTCTCACAGCATTCTTGTTAGGAAACTGTCACATCTGGCCTAGACATGTGCACACTCTCCTGTGTGGAAAATTATTTGGATGGCCGGGTGCAGAGAGTGGTGGGACATGTTGCTAAATCCAGCTGGAGGCCAGTTCCAAGTGGTGTCCCCAGGGCCCAGTGCTGGGTCCAGCCCTGTTCAATGTCTTTATTCAAGACCTGGATGAAGGCATCGAGTGCTCCCTTAGCAAGTTTGCAGACAACACTAAGCTGAGTGGAGGTGTCAAACTGCTGGAGGGTTGGGAGGCTCTGCAAAGGGATCTGAACAGGCTGGACCGCTGGGCAGAGACCAATGGCATGAGGTATAACATTGTGAAATGTCAGGTCCTGCACTTGAGGAACAACAACTCTAAGCAGTGCTAGAGACTAGGAGAAGTCTGTCTCAAAAGCTGCCAGGAGGAGAAAGACCTGGGGGTGATGGTTGACAGCTGAAAGAATATGAGCCACCAGTGTGCCCAGGTGTCCAAGAAGGCCAATGGCATCTTGGCTTGTATCCGAAATGACGTCACCAGCAGGTCCAGGGAGGTTCTTCTCCCTCTGGACTCGGCACTGTTGAGACTGTACCTCGAATCCTGGGGTCTTTTTAGGGCCCCTCATCACAAGAAGGATGTTGAGGCTCTGGAGCGAGTCCAGAGAAGAGCAACAAAGCTGGTGAAGGAGCTGGAGAACAGGCCTTATGAGAAGCGGCTGAGAGAGCTGGGGTTGTTTAGCCTGGAGAAGAGGAGGCTGAGAGGAGACCTCATCGCTTTCCATAACTACCTGAAAGGAGGTTGTGGAGAGGAGGAGACTGGCCTCTTCTCCCAAGTGACAGGAGACAGGACGAGAGGGAAATGCCACAAGATCCGCCAGGGGACATTTAGGCTGGACATTAGGAAATAATTTTTCACAGAAAGGGTCATTGGGCACTGGAACAGGCTGCCCAGGGAGGTGGTTGATTCGCCTTCCCTGGAGGTGTTTATGGCATGGGTGGACGAGGTGTTAAGGGGCATGATTTAGTGTTTGTTAGGAGTGCTTGGACTCGATGATCCGGTGGGTCTCTTCCAACCTGGTTATTCTATGATTCTACTTCTCTGCCTGCTTTCAATCCTTTCTCCAGCCAACAGTTTATTGTGCTGGGGATTGCCCTGACCCGTGGTTGGGACCTTGCTGAGCTCCATGAGGTTTGCTCTGACCCACCTCTCAAGCCTGGAAAGGTTGGCATCCTGTATCTGCAGTGTTTCGGCCGCACCACACAGCTCAGTGTCACTGACAAACCTCCTGAGGGTGCACTCAATCCCACTGTTCATGTTGCTGAGAAAGACGATAAACAGTGCTGGCCCCAATACTAACCCCTGAGGAACATCACTGGTCACTGGTCTCCATCTAGGCACTGAGGCATTGATCATACTCTGAGCATCACCATCCCACCAATCCCTTATCCACTGAGTGTCCCACCCATCAAACACACATCTCTCTGATTTAGAAACGAGGATGTCATGCGGGACGGTGCCAAATGCTTGGCACAAGTCTAGCTAGATAGGTACAGAGGATTTTGTTTTCCTCTTTAAAAACACCACGTAATACATTGCTGGGTAGACTTTATACATGGAGATAACCTGAGCTGTAATTCCCATATTGTTCTTTTTAGAGAAAAGTAGTAGTGGGTGGGGACATGTGATTTCAGGCACCTATAGCAACACAGCCCTGAAGATGAGATGCCAGGAATGCTGACAGTGTCGGCACAACTCAAGGAACAACGGGATGAGCAGCTTCTGCCAAGATTATTCCATGCCTCAGAGACATCTTAGCCCCACTCTGAGATGCTTCAGAGTGGAATAAACAGCTCTTCTCCTAGGAAAGACAGAACAAATAACTCGCTCCTTTATGTGAAGGAATTGAAGATATTTAGAGCCTTCAATAACCTTCCAGTTCATCTGGACTGTTAGAAAACTCTCTCTCTTCCCTAGTACACAGGGCAACTGATGCTCCTCAGCTGACTCTGGACCCCATTGCAAAGACTGAGTTTTTACTTGTCTCTTGTGTCTTAAATACTGAGTGCAGGGCTGCCCCATTGGAGTGGTGACTATTTTTCTTCCTTCCCCGCTACTTCTTATTCTCCCCTTCTCTGACTTATCCGCTTTTCCCTTGGCACTGTGGTTTATTCGATCAAACTCAAGTTGTGTTTCAATTTGTTTAGCAACCTGGGTTGTATTCAGAGTATCAGACTGTGATCTGAACAGACTGGGAGCTGGTTTTGCAATTTGGAGTAGTTGCAACTCAGAGTGCACATGAATATCTGGTTTCTTATTTTGGCTATATGCAAAATAAATATGGTGGGACCCCAAAAGCCAAGGTGGGACCCCAAGACCCATGGTGGAACACCAAAACCCGATGGTGGGGCCCCACACTGGGACCTGCCCCGCATCCATCTTAACCCAGCTCCAGGTCAATCTAAACCCCACAATATCCATCCTAAACGCCCCCAGATCCACCGAACACCCCCCTAAAGGTCCGTTCCAACTCCCCACAATCCATTCCAAACCCACCCCACAGATCCATTCCAAATCCAGCCCACCACATTTCCGTGATGGCAACGACATCGTAGCCTTCATTGCCCTACAACAGCTTCCAACTCCTTCTTCGTGTGACCCACGCTGCGTGTGTTGGTGTCAAGGCCCTTCAGCTGGGCTGGGGAACCCTCAGCCCTCTCGGGGGAGCAGAGTTCGTTCCCAATTGCCTGGTCACTGGAGTAGCTAATGCCAGAGAGCCAGGATCTTCCTTACCACCCTCAGGTGTAATTGCCCCCACTTGCTGTGAGGAGATGGACGGTTGCTCCTCACCCACACACCCTCTCCCAGTCACCAGTGCCCCACGGCCAGGCTCACTCCTGTCTAGCCTGGTCTCAACCCCCTCCCTCTTCACATCTAGTTTAAGCTCGGTTTATGAGCTTAGATAGGTTTTTAGCAAGGGCTTTTACCCCCCCAGAAGACACACGTGATCCATCCGTAGTTATGAAGCCCCCAGCCCCCCCAAATGCCCTTGACCCACCCCAATTTCCCCTCAGGAAACCCAATTGTCCCCCCAAAATCCCCTCCAATAACTGTAATACCTCCCAACTGCCCCCCAAGAACCCCAGTTTCTTCCCAATTGCCACTCTCACCCCCGAATTGCGCCCCAATTTCAAGGGAACCATGAAAAAGAAAACAGACCAGCAGGTAAACACTGTTTTGAAAATTGTTATATTTCTTTTGAAGAAAAAGACAAGTGGCTGAAAAGCCTATAAAAACCCCAATCAAGCAGCTTTTGATCTACAAGCTTTTGATCAAAAGCAGCCAAAGTGAAGCAGCAGATGGAATCAGCCAGAGTCACAAAAGACCAAAAGGGATGGTTTGGCCATTTTGCTCATGAGAAAATCAAGCAGGAAGATGTTGCAGGTTGGCAAATAGAAATTAAAGCATTTACTCCCTATACATACTCAGAAAAGGACAAATGAGAACAAGGGGTGCAGGAACAAGGTCAAAAGCTGCTGCACTCTCTCCTCTTGATGTTCTTACAGCGGTTTTTTCAGTCCAAAGCCAACTTTAGGGGAGAACATTAAAATGACAACATCACACTTTTTCTGCTCTCTCTGCCTCTGAGTGAGGTGCACAGGATCCAGGCGCGTGTTATTCCATAGGGTATCTCCACGAAACTTCTGTTGATTTTGGCTCTTACACTCAAAATGCAGACAGAGACGAATCCAAAAGAAAAACTTTGGTGTGAAAGCCGTAGCAAACCAATTTCTGTGTGAGAAATGAAAGAAATTAACCCCAAACCAAGAAGGAGCCAAAGCAGCCACACAATTATCACAAGATTTTTAACTCATAAATGACTGAGGAGGATTGAGAAGAGGAGCAAACACACCCTAGAAGAGCTCGTTCAATAGCAGCTGGTAACCCAGGTCCCTGTTTCCAGTAGGAAGTCGAGGGAAGTACGAAATGATCCTCAGGAGGTAGTTGTACACCTTTGACTTCGATCCTGTTAACAATTTCCAACATATCAGTTTTAAATAATGATAACATAAAACATACCAAAATTCAGATAAGATAAAGAGATAATTTGCTTGTAGCCAAAATTTAAAAATACCAATAGGAACAACTTTAGTAATTCTTGATATAAATCATTTGGATGAAAGTTCACAGTGCGCATTGCAGCTAAATGAAAAGAAAATGAAGAAGCTTTGTAACCTCACTTTTATTAATAGTCTGACATTATAAGTCTACGGGATCCAAGTGAAGGAAATACATAAAGATATCCTCTATCTTGTATGTAAAAAATATTTATTTCATAGGAAAACATGATGAATTCAGCCAGGAGACACACACTGATATTTTTTGTGGCTGTATAAAAAGTAAATGAGTGAAAAAATGTTACCTGTGAAGCATAACTGTCACCTTGTGGCTGAACATTGTCATTCAGGTGTGATCTAGGGGTACAGAAGCATTTGTATTCTAGTCGTCTCCCACTCCCAGAGCATCTTCAGCCTTCGCGGAAAAGATTTGAAGGCAAAAGAGTGATTTGCCTTTGACCTTCATGAGTGGGGGGTGCAGGGTCCCAAATGAAACCAAGAACCCCATAAACCGTTCTGGCCGTTAAAAATCTTCTGTTTGATCAAATTTCTGAACAAGGACTGCATTTTCTACTTCATTATTCTCACTTCAATGTTCTGTTATTCACCAAACAGCCATGAATTACCACAACTAAATTTTTATTTCAGAATATTCTGTCCCATACGGAATTTCTGTCATTGTCCACAAATACTACGTGGTTACGCGTAGGAGGGAACAGCCCTTCTGCTTACAGATAAAAGCACTAAGAGGATAATGGTTAAGGGGTTCAAATACAGAATTTACAAGCTACTACATTCCTCACACACATCATGAAAGACTTTACTAAAAGTTTAGGGAAGAGAAATCTCTGTCTGTTGCTGTGCACTTTATTGGAAATTCTCTTTTCCTGTGAAGACAGTGAAATCCCAGAGATGCATTAAATTATTGCGACTGAGGCTCTGAAGGATTTCTAATTGAAACAACCTTTCTACTAAATCCTTCTGTGAGACTCTGAGCGGCACATTTGGATTTCACACCTTTGGGGCATTATCAAGCCAACAGCTCTGCGGCCAAACTTGAAGCCCCTGGATGTGATTAATCAGCACAAACATCTTGAGCCCCGAGGCGCCCCTGAGGCCCCAACATGGCCGCTCGGGGTCCCCCCCCCGCGGCGCAGCTGCCTCGTTCCCAGCCCCGGCGGGTCCCGGGCGCGGGGCGGGGCGGTTGAAGCCGCGGCCGTTTCCCTGCTGGGCGGTTCCAGCGACCCCAGCGGCCGCGACCGGCCGGGCGCTCGCTGGGTTGCGGGAGCGGCGGCGCCGGGGAGCGCTCGGTAAGCGCGGGGAGCGGGAGGCGGGAGGGCGGGGAGCGCCTCGGGGAGCGCCTCCGGCAGCGCTGGGGAGCGGGGGGAGCGGCCCCCGGGGGAGCTCGGAGCCGCCCGGCCCCGCTCCGGCCGCCCCTCCCGCAGCCCCGGCGGCTCCTGCCCGCAGCCCCCTCCGCATCCCGGGGCTCCCTGCGCCGGGGAGGAGGAGGGAGCGGAGCGGAGCGGGCAGTGCGAGGGGCGGGAGCGGGAGTGCGAGCGGGGCTGGTGCTGCTGGGAGGGGGCGCGGGGGACGGCGGCCACAGGCGGGGGAGGTGTGGGGGGTGCGGCCATATCTGGGGACAGAGGGGGTGTCTGGGGAGGGCTGGGGGTGTGGCCTCTGGGGAGGGGGCGTGGCTAAGGGGCGCGAGGGGGCGTGGGCTTGTCTGGTGGTCGAGGGGGGTGGCCGGGGAGCAGTGGGGGTGTCTTGGGGCATGGGCATATATGGTGATAGAGGGGGCGTGGCTAAGGAGTGTGGGGGCGTGGCCAGGAGCCGGTGAAGGCGTGGCTTCTGGGGGAGGGGTCATGGCTAAGGGGGCGTGAGCTGTGCAGCCACATATGGTGATAGAGGGGGCGTGGCTAAGAGCTGTGAGTGGGCGTGGCCCATAAATGGTGTTAGAGCAGGTGTGACCTGCGTGTGGTGGGGGGCGTGGTCTCGTTTGAAGGGGCGTGGCTAAGGTCCACGAGTGGGTGTGGCAATGTGAAGTTGTAGAGAGGGCGTGGCCTCTGGGAAGGGGCGTGGTTAAGGTGCACGAGTGGGCGTGGCCATATATGGTGATAGCAGGAGCGTGGCTGGTTGCGGTGAGACCAATGCAAGAGGCGTGGCCACGGGTAGGGGGCGTGGCTAAGTGATGTGAGTGGCTGTGGGCGGAGATGATGATAGAGGGGGCGTGGCTGGGGAGCAGTGGGGCGTGGTCTCTGGAGAAGGGGCGTAGATAGGGGGCACAGGGCGTGGCCATAGATGCTGATAGATGGGCATGGCTGGGGAGGGTTTGGGGCGTGGCCTCCTTGGAGGGGGCGTGTCTAAGGGCCATGAGTGGGCGTGGCCATATCGGGTGATATGGGGCGTGCCCTCTGGGGAGGGGGCGTGGTCTCCACAGACTTATTCCCTTCTCTTGTAGGTGAAATGCCTTATGGAACCAGCACTTGCTCCAATAAGGAAACAGAGACCCTTTATCACAGGCCGCTTGCCCATCTGAGGTAAAAGCCCTTCTGTTTGCTTGGACTTCTTCTCTGAAATGTGTAACTTTCGCTCTCGTTCTTCAGCTCCCTCAGTGTTACCCGCATTTGTGTTTGGGTCCACATGGTGGTATTTTTCCAAGCTCTTCTGGAACTCCTCCAGGCTGCTGTACTAGGGGAGATCTGCAGCTGTTTCCCCCGCAGCCACTGTCCAACTTTTCCTTTAAATCCAGACACTTCATAGATGCCAGAGATTAAATAGACATTAAAGGTCTGTGGGAGGAAATGTTGAACTTGAGAAGAAGCTGAGACCAGAACTGCTTGGGCAAAGGTCCTAAATCATAAACTTAAAAGAGAAAAAATAAGTTGATGTTTTAGAATATCAAAACTCCCAACAACCTCTTTTTCTGTTCAGCCTGGAGAAGAGAAGGCTCAGGGGGTCTCCTTGATGTGTATGAACAGCTGAAGGGAGGGAATCGTAGAATCACAAAGAGGTTTGGGTTCACAGGAGCCTCCAAGCCCATCCAGTCCCACGCGCTGCCACGGGCAGGGACACCTCCCATTGCAGTGGGGGATTCAAAGCCCCTGCTGGTGTGAATAATGTACCTGCAAGGTTCTTTAGGCTTCTCTTTGACTCGGGGCATGGCTGCCACGGACATAACATGTGCAGGTTGAGCAGCAGTTCATCCTCGAGGCAGTTGCTTCTCGAGGCAGTGGCTGAGGGGAGACCTCATTCCTCTCTCCAACTCCCTGAAGGGAGGTTATGGAGAGGAAGGAGCTGGGCTCGTCTCCCAAGAGTACAGGATGAGAGGGAATGGCCTCAAGCTCCACCAGCGGAGGTTCCGGCTGGACATCAGAAAAAACTTTTCTCGGAAAAGGGTCATTGGGCACTTGGACAGGCTGTCAGAATAGGTGGTTGAGTCACCTTCCCTGGAGGGGTCTAAGGGACGGGTGGATGAGGTGCTGAGGGGCATGGCTTGGTGTTTTATAGGAATGATTGGACTTAATGATCATGGTGGTATTTTCTAACCTAGTGATTCTGTGGTTTTGTGATTGTGTGAATAAGTTAAATTCGGACCTGGAGAACACATCAAGCAGGGATTTCTTCTCAGCTCTGTGGGCAACCAAACCACAGATGAAAGTGGAAACTTTAGCGAATTTCTTGATATTAATAAATTCAGATTATCTTCGATGAAGAATAAGCTGTTACAGCAGCCCCTTCACCAGTTACAGCTATGGTGTGGTGGCCCTGTGACGTTCTACCTTGAGATTACCATGAGCAATAGACACGGTTCTTTTGATGTATCCAAACATTGCAGGACGTCCATACTGGGCATGCAGCACATTTCTTTTTTATAATAACATAATTTATAGATGGAGAGTAACACATCTGTCACCAGATATGGAGGAAAAGGAATAGTCCCTGAGCTCAGGAGGTGCCAGGGGCCGGTGCTTGGCGAGGGGTGGGGTGTGGCTGGGGTCTGGACTATGAGGTCACAGAGGCAGCTGCTCCACGCCGGGAGGTGTTGTGCTGTGCCACGGGCTCTGCTCCGGCAGTGCTGGCAGCAGCGGCAGCAGCAGCAGCAGCAGCAGCACCATGGTGGATGCACGGGGAGCTGTGACCCCCTTTACCTTCATTATTTTCTTCCTCTTGGTTATTCTTAAAGCAGAGCATGTCCAGGCTGCTCCATGGAGAGTGCAAGGATCAGGTGAGTGGGCAAGGGCCGGCACCCAGCCCGGGGAAGCGTGTGGCTGTGCCCAGCTCTCCTCAGGATGGCAGCGGGGGTGGGGTCAGGATGGGGCAGGGCTGGGAGAGCAGCAGGGCTAGGAAGGGCTAGGAGAACCGTGGCAGCTGCACTGCAGGTCCCTGGAAAGAAGTGTGTCACAAAATCTCATGGCAATGTGCTGGGTTCCAGCTGTGCCCGTAAGCAAAGGCCTCCTGGCTTCTCAGCCAGATCTTGTCCAGGAGCGTCAGGGTGACCCCACAGCTCGTCACAGGAGTGAGTGGCACTGGGGGCTCATAGGAGATTTTCCTTCCTATTTTCTTGCCCAGAGCTCTGCTGTGTAGCAGAGGGTTGGGTCAGTGATGTGTCCTGGGTGCTTTGCCGTGGGAAGAACTTTGCTGGCCTCTCCCTCCCCGTGCTGCTCCCCGTGCCGGCTGCAGAGCTGGTTGGGGCTGAGCTTTGAGCTGGCGTGAGCTCCAGGGAGTCCTTTCTCCAGACAGCTCCATGCCTGCTTCGTGTTGGATCAGCACGGTGCAGGCACACAGTGACAGCACGATGGTCCCGAGTGGGAGGGAGAGACAAGAGACGTGGAGCGATCCCGCTTTGGAGCTGCATTCACCACTGGTCCAGTTGGAAGAATTAGATTGGAGTATTTCATGGGAGCTGCTCTCTTCTTCTGTTTGTTTACAGACGTGGCTGGAGGCAGTGAATCTCCAGCTTCCCGGCTGCGTCCCAAAGACGACGTGCACGGACATCACATGGGTACGTCATGGCCTTGACCTCCTTTGGGAGCTGCCAGCTCAAAGCCCCCACGGGAGAGCTGCCTCTCCTGTGTGTGTGAGAACACAGACCTGCATCGCATGTGCCACCCCATTCCACGATCCCCCCGTGTTCTGCTGCTCACTTTTGATGGGGGGATCACTGTGTGTGATGGAAACTTCTCATGGATGTTTGGGTGCAGATGTGGCTCCTGCTCCAGCTTCTCAGCTGGATCCTGTGCTGGAGCCTGCCTGGCATCACAGCATCAGAGAATCATACAATCGTTTGAGTTGAAAGGGACCATTGAGATAACCCAGATCCAACCCCCCTGCCATGGGCAAGGACACATCCCACTAGACCAGGCAGCCCAAGGCCCCATCCAAGCTGGCCTTGAACATCTGCAGAGATGGGGCTCCCACAAGTTCCCTGGGTCTCCTGGGACAGTGCCTCACCACTCTCATGGTGAAGAAATTCTTCTTCCTGTCTAGTATAAATCTGCTCCTCTCCAGTTTATACCCATTCCCCCTTGTCCCATCACCACAAGCCTTTGTAGACAGTCCCTCCCCAGCTTTCTCGTAGCCCCTTCAGGTACTGGAAGGTCACTATGAGGTCTTCTTGGAGCCTACTCTTCTCCAGGCTGAACAACCCCAGCTCTCTCAGCCTGCCCTCCTACAGGAGGTGCTCCAGCCCTCTGATCATCCTTGTAGCTTGCTCTGGGCCCATTCCAGCAGCTGCACCTCCTTTGTATGTTAAGGATTCCAAAACTGGACACAGTACTCTAGAGGAGGTCTCACAAGAGAGAAATAGAGAAGCAGAATCCCCTTCCTCGACCTGCTGGCCACGCTTCTTTTAATGCAGCCCAGGACAGAGTTGGCTGTGTGGGCTGTGAGCGCACATTGCCAGCACCCCTAAGTCCTCCTTTGCAGGGCAGCTCTCAATCATATCATCCCCCATCCTGTACTGAAACCATGGATTGGCCTGACCCGGGGGTAGGACCTGGTAAATAGGCCTTGTTGAACCTCATGAGGTTCTCAGAGCCCCACTTCCCCAGCCTGTCCAGGTAACTCTGGATGACATCTCGTCCTTCCACTGTGGCATCCCAGGGGTGGCTGTCACTCGGCGTGACTGAGCGCTCATTGTCACAATTTTAATAACGACAAATTAAACTAGATCCTTTCTGTTCAGTTCTCCATGGGGTGAAGTACAAGGCCAAGCCAACGAGATATTCAAGGCGACTCTCCGAAATACTGGAGGAGATTATAGCAAAGGTGGAGGAAGCAAGACGCGGTGGGTATGCAGCCCTCGTAACCAGAGGGCTTGGGAAGCGGAATGTTTAGAGCCTTGTAGGGACAAGCCAGAGCCTACACCAGCTGGAAGGGATCAACCAGAGCCGTGCTGCTCGACATGCGCTGTCACACCCACAGGAGCTGCTGAGCCACAGGGATGGTCCAGGGTCTCTGCTGCAGTTGTGGTCCCAGCTGAGCCCCAGCGCTGCCCGAGCTGCGTCCGTCCTGGCCAAGAGCCATTCTGGGCAGACGCTGGCATCCAGCTGGCAGGAGCTGTGGGTGCTCAGCCCTTGCTGCTGGTTGTGGCAGGGGAGAGCGGCAGCTTGGAGTCACTGAGACTGGCAGACTTTGCTGGGGCTGCAGGCATGCACGGGCCAGGATCCGAGCAGCCCCAGCTTTGCAGCCTGGTCCAGCCCCGTTGTGCTGCTCGATGTCTGAGGGCTCTGGGTGACAGCTCAGGGACAGATTTACCTTTGTCTTTGGGGCTCTGTGGGCACTTCACTGCCTCTGCTGAAAGAGCCCAGGACATGGTGACCAGAGCTCGGAGTTCAGTGTGTCTGTGACCCTTCCCATGCGATGGAGGTGGCAGGATGGGACGTGCTTCTCCAAAGGGCTCTTTCCCAGCTGAACCACCTGCATCATCTCCCTGTCCCCTGGGAGGGAGTGGGTTTACCATAATCTTGTGGTTTACCAAAAATGTACTAAGTGTGACAAGAAGATCCCATGCGATGTCCAGGTCTCTCAGCAGTTCAGGGTTTGCTCCCTCTGAGAACACTGGGAAGTGTCAAAGGTTAAAGTTTTCCTCTATGAATGACAGACACAGGGCTTGGACTGGTGATGTGATGTAGCCCCAGATGCCCAGGCTTTTTTTCTAGATGTTATTGATGTCCTTTTCTTTGTGGGGAGACTGAGTTCCTGCTGAATTACAGTTACTTTAATTAAACTGACCCTCTTTCTTTCTGAAGAGATGGGCGGTAAGACTGTGGAGAAGGAGGCGCTTTGGAAAGGAGGCAGCCAGGCAGTGCCAGGCTCTGATGAGAACATGGAAGCGATCCAATCAAGAGACATGGCAGGTAATTGTCCCTCGGTCACCCAGTGCCATCTCTCAACAACCCTGTGGGTTCGCAAGGCTCTTCCACTGGTTCCCTCAGAACATGTGGTGTCTCAGCCAAACTGTTAGTGTGGAGCAGCCATTCCCAAAGAAGCCAGGAGCAGCTCTCTGGAGACAACCATCATCTCTGGGGGTGCGGAGTCGTTGCTGTCAGTGACCCCAAGCAGCGCTCACTCGTAGCACTCTGTGGGTGCCGGGAGGTGCTCACCACCCACCGCTCACGGGGATTCCAGAACTTTGCTGTTTTGGGAATGAGGCCATTGGATCCATGCTCAGCAGAGGATGGGATATGTGACTTTTAAAGGAATGCACCTCCTGCCCAAGCTGCCTCCCTGAGCCTGCCGGGAGTCCCCCAGGCACAACAGAGGGAGATCCCTGCTGTGAGCTGGGGTCCAAAGGGATGCACTGACTGGCTGGGCACTGCACCGTCCCCCTGCACCCTCTGTGCCAGAGCCCTGCTGAAGCTTTGCCTTTCTCTGACCCTTGGCAGTGCTGTCCCACCCTGGGGAAGCCACCACACGGGGACAGATGGTTTTTCCCTCGAGAATCCTGGTCCATGGGGGAGCACAAGGGCAGACAAGTGCAGAAAACTTGAGGTGTGCCAGCCTGCTGTCTGTCCTGAGATACATCACCGGCTGAATCATAGAATCCCTAGGCTGGAAAAGACCTTTGAGATCATCAAGTCCAACCATACCTGTCTGCACCTACATCATGTCTCCAAGCACCTCATCTACCTTTCTTTTCAACACCTCCAGGGATGGAGACTCAGCCACCTCCCTGGGCAGCCTCTGCCAGAGTTTGAGAGCCCTTTCAGTGAAAAGGTTTTTCCTAATATCCAATCTGAACCCATCCTGGCATAGCTTGAGGCCATTCTCTATCGTCCTATCACCTGTCACATATGCTGGGCTGTCCAGTCTGTGGGGGGATTAAAAGAGAAAGGCTCCTTCCTCCCAGTGACTGACCTGGGGAATCGCTCTCAGGCTTCAGGAATGGATTGGACCAAAGAAGGGAGAGGAAGTGTTTTCTCAAGTGCATAAGAAATGCTGAGCAAAGCAGCACAGAGTGGTTGGCGTGGCTGGTGGGGTGGGAAGAAATCCCACCACCACAGAAGGTCTCTCCTTCAACTAACAAGCAATAGGACAAGGTTGAAACAACCTCAAGTTGTGCCAGGGGAGGTTTAGAGTGGATATTAGGAAAAAATTCTACATGGAAATGGTTGTCAAGCACTAGAACTGGCTGCCCAGGGAAATGGTGGAGTCTCCATCCCTGAACAGATTTAAAAGCCGTAGGGATGTGGTACTTAGGGACAAGATGGAGTGTTTGGTTTATGATACGGCTTGAGGAACTTAATGGTCTCTTCCAAACTAAAGGATTCTACAGTGCTGTCGATGATGGCCTCAGCTCATTTCTCTGTTCTCCAGGCACTCGTGATTCTTTATTTTGAGGCACACACCTCCAATGCCCATTTTTTTCTGCATTTTTTTTTTGAGGACCCTTTTTTTCTGCCTCCAGTCCCTTTGCTTGTCAGGTGTGCATCTTTGTGGGGACGGAGCAAGTAAATGGGTGGTACTGGTGCAGCCTCCCTGGGACAGAAGCTCTTCTCCCCAGGCAGCGGGGACGATGGCTTTTTCCTCCAGTGTTCCAAGAGGGTTTCCTCTGTGTGCAAGAGCACTCCTGTGAGACAGTCCTGCGGGGCCCTGTATTGGTCCCTCCCCTCCTCAAGGGGTGCTGACTGTGGCTTGGAAGAGATTTTAGAGAACTGCAAGAAGCCAGCCAAGAGGTCCTCATGGAAGCTTTGGCAATCTCCACCGACGTCGGGCTCTCACTTTGTTCCCTGACCACCTTCCAGCACCTGCAGTTCCCCAGGGCAGGAGCAGATCCTCCATTCTGATGGAAACATTTCTCCTTTGTGCTCACTCCTAGGTGAGAGTGGTGGCAATGGTTTTCACGCTGCTCAGCTGGAAGTTGGTATGGAGCCAGTGGCACAGCCTGGAGGTAAGTTTCCAATGTGCCTTTCCCTGAAAGAACACACATGGACACTGTGCCAAGAGCTCATTCCTTGCAATTTTCCTTCAGATCCTCTGACAAGTGATGACTTCCAGACTCCATCCCTGAAGCCTGAGAGCGACTTCTCAGGTCAGTCAGCAGGAGGAAGGAGCCTTTCCCTTGTCAACTTCTTTCCATGTGCAGTGCGAGTCGCTCCTTCCGTGGCCGATCAGAGACATGGAGAAGAGCTTTTTGATTGTGCTCCATCTCCCATGTGCTCACCCACAGCTGGGATGGGACGGGTGTGACCGTACTGGTGCACACAGGGAAGCACCTGAGGGCTTTGCGTAGGAGCCTTCTCCCAGGGTCTGTTTCCCTGCTGGCCTGGCTGTAGCTGCTTCCCCTCCCCTTTGAAGGAAGGGCTGTGGCATCACTGCACGGTTGCCACAAACCCACCTCGTGCAGCTCAGGGCAGCAGATCGCCTGCCGTGACCTGGTCTCCCATCAGGGCAGGCGTGGCTGCTGCTTGGAGCAGTGATGGGGGCAGCCCCAAAAGCCCACACCTTGTTCCTAGACCTTGTCAGTGTCTTTGGGAAGGATCGTGTCCTGAAGGGCCATCACCCTGATGGGAACGTTTCCATCTGATCCAACTGTCCCGCTTCCTCCCTCTAGAGGTGGACGAAGAAGCTGTGCCAGAGGATGAGTTTTTGGAAGGTGGCTCAGTGCCCATCTCTGGCAAGGGAGAAGGTAATTGCTGTCCCGTGGTCACCCAGTGTCACCCATCAGGGGGGTGGGAGAGTTGGTCTGAGGAGAGGAAGAGTTGGGGGTGGCCCTCGCTGCTGCAGTTTTTTCTGGTTTGTCCATGTTTTTTGTCCGTGTCCCTCCAAGGAACAAGTGGGCAAGCAGCCACGCTCCCCATGAGCTCTCTTGCCACCTCATTTTTCTTCAGTGTGACACCCTGTCCCAAAATCAGGGAACAAGCCTGCAGGCACCAGGGCTGGAGGGAAACGGAGAACATTCTGGCCATGCCAAACGTGCTGAGAGCTCTCCAGAGGGGCACAGGACAGACTGACATTCTGAATTGTTCCTTCAGGTGCAGACAGGAAGACAGCCCCAAGGGTTCATGAGTCACAGAATGCTGAAACTGGGGAAATTTATTTGGTACTGGTCATAGGAGGAGTCCTGGGACACCTGCTACTAGCGTTTTCAGTATGGACCTTCATTATCTGTCTGAGGAGGAAGAGAGAAAGGTGAGTCACTGATTCCCCCCATTGCTTCATTTCAAGGGCTGCTCCCAGCCATGAGGTATCGCTGCTCAGGCTGCTGGGCAGCAGTGAGTGAGGGGCTGGACAAAACACTCTTCTGCTGCTGTCCGGAGCTTTAATTGGTGCCTGAGCTCCTGTGCCTTCCTTTCGGGAGCGCGCTCTGACTGGAGCCAGGGTTGGCTCAAGCTGGCCCTGCCTGGACAGGAGCAGCCCCAGGAGCAACAGGCAAAGCCAGGTTGGGATGGGAAAGAGCAGGGGCTGAGGTTGCCCTGGAACGCGAGACGTGCACCAGAGCCCGCTCCTGACAGGGAACCTGCCTGCAGGAATCCCTCTGCTCAGTGGTGCCATCAGGTGCCGGTGTCCTCCTGGGTCACTCTGTGCCGGCAGCTCTGAGCCTGGGGTGCGGAGCTGAGCCAGCTCCATGCCGTGGAGGAGAATCCCCATCCTCCGTCTGCAGCTGAGGCCTCAGCTACCTTTTCTCTCCACAGAGCTCTTTCTACAGATCCAGAAGCCCAGCTGGAAAGTGGTGGCTGTCTTTCACACCCAGACAGCTGGAGCCCCAGTACCCCCAAGAGCCAGACCCAGAACCTGCAGCCGTTGTCCTCCAACCAGCCCATCTCGGGATTCCCTGCTGCTCAACAACCAACCCTGCAGCCTCCAGGTACAGCTCGGTTTGAAAAGGCTGCTGCCACCTCCACCAGCCCTCAAGTGGCCCCAGTGCCACAGAAACAACCCAGCGACCACAAGTCTCAGACTCAAACCATCCGGATCAGCTCTGTGTGAGGTGGACATGCAGGAGCCTGGGGTCCGAGATGGATCCTCGGGGCCGGTGCCTGCCCTACTCAGGCTCTGCAAAGGGAGCTGATCTACCTCCTTCAACTTCATCCTTTGCTTCTGGAGGACTCAGAGCAAATGGATTTGTTTTATTTGACATGAATAAAGCACAGCAGGTGTTTCTCCATGCAAGGCTCCTGTCACATCTGACTCTGTCCTAGGGGAGGGAGAAAGGGTTCAGTGAAATGGAGTTGTGGGAAGTGGAGTGGAGTGTGTTTCAATGAAATGGAGCTACAAGCCTGCTTTGTGGTGAAGGACTCCAGCTGCAGCCAAGTGAGAAATGGAAATTGAGTCAAAATGACCTGAAGTTATATACTCATTCTTGGTTAATACTAACAGTGCCACAAAGACTTTAAACTTCATTTTTACTTTATGTAAAGAATTAATATCTGGCACGGTATCAGCATTTACACTCCTAAAATTCAGTAAAGTTTGAGCAGGTTAATGAAGTGTAACCAGTCCTGTCTCGCCCCAGCCCTCTGAGATCTCAAGTGGAAGCCAAATGTTTCGTTAGAACTTTTAAAAATGCCGTGACAACTAGCAAGGGAGAGAAAAGAGCATCTTGCGATCTTATTGAATGCAACTATATAGCAAGCAAACAATGTAGATGGGAGCTGAAAAATTATTGTGGAGGCATTTATTTGTTAAAGAATGTAGAGAGGAGGCCTGTTTTGTGTAAAAGTCCAGGCTATTAAAAGGCAAAACACCATCCATCTCCCATCAAAAATACCCCTTCTATCTTCAGGGGAGAAAGCACACGATGTAGGAATTTGATGACCTGGTAATAGTTTGGGGCTAGGGAGTAGGAAAAATAAATTCAGGTGTTGTCCTAAAATCCTCTAAACTTTAGAAGCTCTTTTTCCTTAAAACATCCAGAACCGTGACAGCATTTCCTTTTACAGGTTCTTGATGATGTAAAAAGAATTTGGCAGAGAAACTTTTTCTTCATAATGCCGCTTTGTGAGCTTCTGGATGCAGACCTAGACAATTCGCTCTAATTTATACTGCTTCAAAACTTGCAGGTAGTTAAGGCTTGGCGGTCGGAAGATGTTGCGCTTTTACGGAAAGATAGAACCCCCCTTTGGATAGCTCATGATGTTTAGCTCATGATGTGAGCAGACGGAAGTGACGCTGTAAACCCAAGCTATAAATTGCTGTGTTACTTATCAATAAACGCCATTTGCCATCCACCACATTGGTGTCTGTGAGCTGATGGCCCGAGCGGCCTGGGATAGGCCACCGTACTGTTCCTGAACCAGGTCGCCACGCCTTTAAAGGCAACAAGTGGTGCCGAAACCCGGGAACATTTAGACCTGGGGGAGACCTTGGAAAAAGGGATCCTGATCGGGATCGTCACCTGGAATCGAGTGAATGGCAGCTGGAGTGGCAGGACCAGCCCGGTGGGGAGGACGCTCCCGGAAGGGATCCCGATCAAGAAACTCATCACCTGGAACGGCGGCCGGAGCAACGGAACCAACCCGGTGGGGAGGACGCTTCTGGACCAACAAGGGGGATGGAAGCCCTTCTGAAGGTCGTGTCACAGTTACATAAGCAGTGGGGTATTGATTGTAAACCCAAAGATTTTACTCTCGCAGTTGCGAGGCTTTTAGAAATTGGGGTCATTGACCAGCCGGTGGATATTCTCCACCCTGAAGTGTGGGATAAATGCACTAAAGTGTTAGCCAAGGAGACGATGTCCTCAGGCTGTGGGAAAAATCTTAAGTTGTGGGGGAAGGTCGTGCAAGCCCTGCAAAAGGCCATACAAGAGCAGGAGACCTGGAGGGCAGAGAAAGACTGTTTGTTAGTCATCCCGAAATTGGTAGTCGGGGTGACCACACATACTCTGCGCCCCCCAGACGATGATGATTCTGCTGAGCACAAAGATCTGTGGGAGGGCGATACGCCCCCCCCAATCTCTAAACGCCAACCCACCTACGGAGGGACAGAAATGAGTAGAATCCTTCTGTTGTAGGCTTCTCTGGTGGTCGAGGGGGGTGGCCGGGGAGCAGTGGGGGCGTCTTGGGGCATGGGCATATATGGTGATAGAGGGGGCGTGGCTAAGGAGTGTGGGTGCGTGGCCATATATGGTGGTACAGGAGGGTGGCCAGGGAGCGGTGAAGGCGTGGCTTCTGGGGGAGGGGTCATGGCTAAGTGGGCGTGAGCTGTGCAGCCATATATGGTGATAGAGGGGGCGTGGCTAAGAGCTGTGAGTGGGCGTGGCCCATAAATGGTGATAGAGCAGGTGTGACCTGGGCGTGGTGGGGGCGTGGTCTCGTTTGAAGGGGTGTGGCTAAGGTCCTGGAGTGGGCGTGGTAATGTGAAGTTGTAGAGAGGGCGTGGCCTCTGGGAAGGGGCGTGGTTAATGTGCACGAGTGGGCGTGGCCATATATGGTGATAGCAGGAGCGTGGCTGGTTGGGGTGAGACCAATGCAAGAGGCGTGACCACCGATAAGGGGTGTGGCTAAGTGATGTGAGTGGCTGTGGGTGGAGATGGTGATAGAGAGGGCGTGGCTGGGGAGCAATGGGGCGTGGTCTCTACAGAAGGGGCGTGGCTAAGGGGGCACAGGGCGTGGCTATAGATGCTGATAGATGGGCATGGCTGGGGACGGGTTGGGGCGTGGCCTCCTTGGAGGGGGCGTGTCTAAGGGCCATGAGTGGGCGTGGCCATATCTGGTGATATGGGGGCGTGCCCTCTGGGGAGGGGGCGTGGTCTCCACAGACTTATTCACTTCTCTTGTAGGTAAAATGCCTTATGGAACCAGCACTTGCTCCAATAAGGAAACAGGGACCCTTTATCACAAGCCGCTTGCCCATCTGAGGTAAAAGCCCTTCTGTTTGCTTTGACTTCTTCTCTGAAATGTGTAACTTTCGCTCTCGTTCTTCAGCTCCCTCGGTGTTGCCCACATTTGTGTTTGTGCCCACATGGTGGTATTTTTTGAAGCTCTTCTGGAACTCCTCTAGGCTGCTGTACTAGGGGAGATCTGCAGCTGCTTCCCCCCCCCCCCCCTCCCCAGCCGCTGTCCAACTTTTCCTTTAAATCCAGACACTTCATAGATGCCAGAGATTAAATAAACATTAAAGGTCTGTGGTAGGAGGAACTGTTGAACTTGAGAAGAAGCTGAGACCAGAACTGCTTGGGAAAAGATCTTAAATAGTAAACTTGAAAGAGAGAAAATAAGTTGATGTTTTAGAAGATCAAAACCCCCAACAGCCTCTTTTTCTGTCCAGCCTGGAGAAGAGAAGGCTCAGGAGGTCTCCTTGATGTGTATGAACAGCTGAAGGGAGGGAATCGTAGAATCACAGAGCGGTTTGGTTTCAAAGGAGCCTCCAATCTCATCCAGTCCCACGCACTGCCATGGGCAGGGACACCTTCCACTGCACTGGGGGATTCAAAGCCCCTGGTGGTGTGAATAACGTACCTGCACGGTTCTTTAGGCTTCTCTTTGACTCGGGGCTTGGCTGCCACAGACATAACATGTGCAGGTTGAGCAGCAGTTCATCCTCGAGGCACTTGCTCCAGTTTGCACTTTTGCTTCTCTCTATTTTCCCGTTGGCCAGTTGAAGGCAGCAGGTCTTTACTTGAGGGTCCCAAACCTCTCGTGTCTGACTCCATCACCAGTGCGTGTGTTTTTCAAACCAGTTATTGGTGGAGCTTGAGACAAAGGTGCGTGTTTGAGTTTTCTCTGATGTGGTGTCTTTTGGTGTCGCTGTTTCCAGTGCAAACGGGAACGGGACAACCCACGTCGAGCCTGCTCTAGCAGGCATCGTGACTCCGAGGCCGCTCATTAAGGAGCCGCTGTGCCGGCGTCTGCAGCTTCGCAAGCCAGGAGGATGGGGAGGTTCTTCTGTGCTGCTGAAGAGGTAAAGGTGCCTTTTGAAATGAGACAACAACAAGCTGTGTGTAAACGCCCAGGTGGCCGCTGGTAACAGCCCAGTGGATGCAGTTAAAGAAGCTGCAGCAGTGCTGCTGGAAAATCAGTGTCTCACGCTTTTTATTTGCCCTTACGTGCACCAAGTCTTAGAAGGGAGCAGCGCTCTGTTGCCAGAAGTGCTAATATGATAAAAGTAACAAAAATAACTTGCCTCTTGTGAAGCTTCTTACAGGAAATGGATTTCTTTTATACTTACTGATAGCTTATACACTTCTCTTTAGGTAAAACGCCTCATGGAACCAGTTTCCCTTACTTAGCCCTGAGTATGGCAAGGGCTGCAGCATCCCATGGGAAGGGAGTTTGCTCTGCTTCTGTTAATTTTTCAGCTGCTTTAGTGTGTTTGGTGCCCACATGTTGGGTATCGGCTTCCCTTTGTGAAAACAAACCTGGGCAAAGCTGGGCTGTGAAGTTGAAAGTTGGGGTGCTGAACCAACACTGAAGTGCTGTTACTAACTTAGCAAGAAGCTGGTACCTGAGCTTCATTGCAGGCGTTCTTGCAGCTGAAAGCTTGTTAGCGTCCTCATTCCTCCATTTCATGAGTCCTTCCCCATTTAATTGTTTGGTTTTGGCCATGGAGAGAGAGATCAAGGGCGCATTTAGCCACGGGGAGCCAAATGACATCATTAGCAGTGCCTTCCAAATGAACATGACTCGTGGTGACATCTGCACGCTGCAGAAATATTGCTGGCTCAATTCTGAGGTAAAACTGGCTGCAGCATGATGATATCCTCATGCGGCGAGAAGCCTCCTGGGCCTTGTTGCTGTTTCATTCTTTTGGTGAGCTAGCGTCTTGTTTTACATCTCAAGCTTACTCTTTATGGTACAGATCATTAATCTCTACATGAATCTTGTGATGGAAAGAAGTAAGAAGGAAAGATATCCAGCAGTTCATGCTTTTACTGCACACAGGGGTGGATCTCTTCGAGCAGGATGTTGTCTTTGTCCCTGTCCACCTGACAAACCACTGGACTCTTGCGGTGAGTCAAACTGGCTTTTTGTTTGGAATTGGATTGGGAGAGAAAAATGGTGAGAAAAACCGTGTTGATTTGGATGTGTGTGCAGCAGAAGTTTGTGCTTTGTCTGACAGTCCCCTTGTAATCACAGGTCACCGCCATGAGAAAGAAGACCATCAAATACTTCAGTTCCCTGGCAGTTAGGAGTGGGAACAAGATCTGTGAAACTCTGTTGTAAGTAGCCGCTTGGACGCTGCTCTCACGTTGTGAATTATGAGAAGGCATTCTGAGTTGTTCCTCCAGGTGCAGACAGCAGAACGGCCCCAAGGGTTCATGAGTCGCAGAATGCTGAAGATGGGGAAATTTATTTGGTGCTGGTCATAGCAGGAATCCTGGGACACGTGCTACTTGTGTTTTCGTTATGCTCCTTCAGAGACAAACACTGTATGTTTTATTGCAACACTTGGTCATGCCAGAAAGCCATCCCAGCTTGCAGAGCGAAGGTGCAGCTGTGTCTTCATCCTCTGTTACGAGCTGCCTGAACAACGAGCCGGGGCGCAATGCCTCATCTTCTGCTCTTGTGAGCACAGGAGGTGGAACCTGAACTCTTTCCGTGCTCCTGGTAGCAGACTTGCTCTTCGGTGAGCTTGACATACTCAGCGGCAGAAGTCCAAATCTGATCTGGCTGGAGGCCAAAGGCAAGATGTTGTAGAGTTCCTGGGAGCTCAGAGTGCCACTGCGGCTTGTGTACTGGTTCTCTGTCCTGGTCAGCAAGCCAAAGAGAACGGAGGTTCGCTGAACCAGGCGGTTAAGGTTGCTGTTCAAGTGCGGAGTGAAAACATCCAGGTCAGAGGGATCGATGTGTGCCTTCAGGAAGTCAGTCACCTTCTCGATCCTGGAGTCGTGCTTGATCCTGCTGGTTTTTGCTTCCTCACTCTTTGCCGTCAAGACGATGCTGAGGTACCACAGATCGTAGAGCAGCTGCAGAGCTCAGTTCTGGGTCATGGGGAAGGTGTCTGCTTTTTTCTCCAGTGTCTCTTCCACAAGCTTTTCATAAGCAGCAAGTACTTCTGCCATGCAGGTCCTCAGCAGCTCGTGCAGGGTGACTTTTGGGAGAGTGTGGCCACCGACGCAGTTCACCTCTTGGCACAGGCTGAAGAGGAGGCATTGGACATACCAGGATGGCTGCACGGGCAGCTGGATCTTTGACATTACACTGTTTCCAGACTCTGTCTCCTTCCCCTTCCCCAGCTTCTTGGTGGAGGAGGGTGCTGGCCTCTTCTCCCAAGTGACAGGGGACAGGACGAGAGGGAATGGCCTCAAGCTCCGCCAGGGGAGATTTAGGCTTGAGATAAGGAAAAAATTCTTCACGGAAAGGGTGGTTAGGCATTGGAACAGTCTGCCCAGGGAGGTGGTTGAGTCACCGTCCCTGGAGGTGTTTAAGGTGAGGGTGGATGAGGTACTTAGGGGCATGATTTAGGGATTGGTGGGAATGGTTGGACTCGACAATCCGGTGGGTCTCTTCCAACCTGGTTATTCTGTGATTCATTATCTGGCAGAGGAGAAAGAGAGAAAAGCGAGACGTGCACCAGAGCCCGCTCCTGACAGGGAACCTGCCTGCAGGAATCCCCCTGCTCGGTGGTGCCATCAGGTGCCGGTGTCCCGCTGGGTCACGCTGAGCCTGGGGTGTGGAGCTGAGCCAGCTCCATGCCGTGCAGGAGATGGCCCATCCCGAGATTCCCTGCCGTGCAAAACCCAACCCTGCAGCCTCGAGGTACGACTTGGTTTGAAAAGGTTGCTGCCACCTAAAGAAGAAGAACAGGGGGGAAAAAGTCCTTTTTCCCCACATGGTGTGAGACAAAACGACTCTTGCACAGGGAGTATAGTTCCTAACTCAACAGGAGCTGGGAGCTGCTGCTTTGCACAAGGTGTTACCCCTCTGATCAGGCTGATGGGAGGTGCCTTAGTAGCAAGCACCACTTCTCAGCTCCTGCTGGATTCCCCTCGGAAGAAAATGGGCAAAGTGTCTCTTATTTTCATGCAGGTTCTAAACACAGCAGGGGCTAGGGGAGTGCCTCATATGAAAGGTACCATTCTGTTTCTCTAAAGAGACAATCTCTGCCTTGCATACGGTCAGCCCCTTCCCTGGAGCACACACAGACAGGTGGTTGCTGCTCCGTTCCGAGTCACGATGTCACCCGTCAGCTGCTGCTTGGCACTGTGTGACCCCACAGCAGGGCAGGGATCTGCTTTTCCTGCTAAACTTCTCCTAGTCGGATGGTAAGGATCCAGCTCGCTGTGTGAGGTGTCGGGTTATACAGTATTTATTCCCGTGGCACTGCTTTGTGAAATGCAGTCCAACACATACTGCAGGTTGCCTGAAGACTGATATAAAATTCCAATATTATCCTCCATTCCTCCCTCTTCCACACATCTTACAGGCTAAAAGCCGAGCTGGGTACCAGGTAGCTCCATGCAAGGCTCAGGATCTGAGTGTGTGCTCAGAAAGGGCTCCCTTCCCTCCAGCCTGTATCCTGCTGGCCAGAAAGCACATTGCCAGTTCAGAGACAGCTTGAGGGATGCTTTATTGCCCTTGTCTAGGCTCCAGAGAATGAGGAAGGTCTTTAGTCTCCAGTCCTGTCAATCCCACCAATTCTCATCTGCATTCAGATGGGTCCAGAGGTGTTTTTAAAAGAAGATATAATGAGGGGATGCACTTGGACAAATGAAAAGCTTGGCTGCCTTTTTATCCCTTCTCAGGCACTTTGCATCCTTCTCTGATGAGAGCTGTTGTCATTCAGGGCAGCCCATCAGCTTCTGGTGCTGGGAGCAGATACGGGCTGGGCAGCGTCCTCCTCTCCTGGAGACAGCCACATACACACTCTGCTCATTTCCTCCTCGAGTGTTTTGGGGTTCCCTCCCACATTTGAAGTGCTCCCCCCACCATTTGAAGTGCTCCTCTCTCCCCCCGCCCCGTGTCCGGATCCCTTAGCTCCACGCCCAGGAGAATCCTGCATTCCCGGCGTGCACCGCGCGAGGGCCGGGGTGAGGTTCCTTCCGCCATCTTGGATGAGGGCAGAGGGCCTTTTTCCCGGTCACCCCGTGAGGCAGCGCCGCCATCTTGGATAAGGGCACAGAGCAATTAGCCCCCCCAGCCCCACCAGTGCCCTTTGCGGAGGGGCAGGGTGTGTGGATCATTAACAGGGGCTCTCAGAGAGCACTCAGGAGTCCAGGACCCCCACCTCCACGTAGCCTTGTGACCCCCTCACAAAGAGACTTCACCCCCCTCGGCCCCCTTCACCCTCACCCCAGGCAGCCCCAGCGCCCAAGCTGGTACAGACCAGGCGTGGAGCCCTGGCACCCCCCGCGACCTCCTGAGACACCCCCCACAACCCCACAACCCCTGGGTCTCCCCAGAGACGTTTGGGTCCCCCCCAAACCCCTGTGACCCCCCCAAACTGAAATGGTGATTTGTAAATGGTGGGATGGAACATCAACTATAATGCGTAAAGGACCCTTATCTTCTTGCCTCCCAGAGTCGCTGAGATTGAGCACTCAGATATGGCCACACCTTAAGGACTCTGAGCTGATTTGATTTCATTCCCCCTGGATCTGCAATGAGGTTCTGGGAATAAGGTATATTTGTCATTTTGGGGAAAGGTATGAATTTGAAAACAATTCTGTGTATAAATTTTCTGTGAAATGGCTGCTCAGCAAAAGCACTCTGAGGACAAATCCTGAGTCTTCTCCAGCGCTGAATAAAAGTGAACTTGCCTTAATGGTTAAATTAAACTGCTAAGCATAAGTTTCTTTGTTTCAAGAGGTACTTTTGCACAGCTGTTTCTCTCCTTGGAATTCCCTGTGTCCCCTGCCTGCCCGGGAGAAGCAGCTGTTCCCGTGCTGGGCACCCTTGGTGTGAAGGGTGTAAACTGGCACTGTTAGCTTCCCTCTCACAGAGCTTTTTGCTCCAGCTTCAACATGCTTTCTGAATCCTCTGAGGCTTTCATGGAGAGCCTTCCACTCCCCAGCCCCTTAAGTGAATTCCCCAGCCCCCTAAGTGACTCCTCCTGCCCCTAAGTGACTCCCCAGCCGCTTAAGTGACTCCCCAGCCCCATAAGTGACTCCCCAGCCCCATAAGTGACTCCTCCTGCCCCATAAGTTACTCCCCAGCCCCATAAGGGACTCCCCTTCCCCATAAGTGACTCCAGGTGATAGTGCTGCCAGGCAGAGCCCACCTTGGTGACACCTTCTAGCCCCCCATGCCTTTCCCCAGCCGGTCTGAGAAGATACGAGGGGTTCAGCAGGGACTGGTACATCCCCTGGAAATCAGGGGTGCTATGCCATGAAATGCCAGACTCAATAATCAATGCCAATTTGATAATTAAACAGGTATCCATTCAATGCGATATCGAGCACGCAGGGGATTCCATTGATAATAAAACACTTTCTCACACTCTTTTCTACTAAGAAAAGCACATTTCTACTGACCACAGCAATGTGAGAAGTTGCAGGTGCTAGAACGCACACGGCAATGCGATACGAACCTTCCTTGGGCACCCGGGCTGCTCTGGAGTGGATCAGGTGAAGTCACTTCAGGTGCAGCTGGATTGTGAGGTCACAGACGGGGCCGTGCAAGGCCTGGAGGTGCCATGGGCACCGCTTGGCAGTGCTTGCAGCAGCAGCAGCAGCAGCAGCAGCAGCAGCAGCACCATGGTGGAGGCACAGCAGGCTGTGACCCCCACCAGGCTCGTTATCCTCCTCCTCTTGGTTGTTCTCCAGTCCTGGGATGTCCAGGCTGCTCCAGAGCGAGTGCGGAGACCAGGTAGGTGGGCAGGCAAGGGCCAGCACCCACCCTTGGCCAGCCTGAGGTTCAGACTAGATATCAGAAAGAAATTTTTCACAGAAAGGGTCATCAGGCACTGGAACAAACTTCCCAGGGAGGTAGTGGAGTCACCATCCCTGGAGGTATTTAAAAGACAGGTAGACAAGGTGCTCAGCCCCAGGGTTTAAGGGCAGACAGGAATGGTTGGACTCAATGATCAAAGAAGTCTTTTCCAACCCGGTGATTCTATGATTCTATACTCTGTCCATAGGACATTTACCTTCCTATTTTCTTGCCCAGAGCTCTGATGTGTGGAAGCGCAGAGGAGAACGGGTCGGGTCAGTGCTGGGCCCCGTGCAATGTGCCCTGGGAAGCTCTTCACTGGCCTCTCCCACCTTGCGCTGATTCTAGTACCGGCTGCAGAGCTGGTTGGGGCTGAGCTTAGTGCAGGTGAGAGCTCCAGGCAGTCTTTTCTCCTGGCAGCTCCATGCTTGTTTTCTTTTGGATCAGCTCAGTCCAAGCACTCAGTAACTGTCTGGACGTTGCTCCCGAGCGGAAGGGAGAGACAAGGGCCATGGGGCGATTCTGCATTTGAACTGGATCAACCTGCGTTCCAAAGGGAAAAAGCAGACTGGGATATTTGACAGGAGCTGCTCTCTTCGGTTTCTTTACAGATGTGGCTGGAGGTGATGGATCTCTAGCTTCTCATCTGAGTCCCAGGGCTGTCACGCAAGGATATCGCATGGGTACGTCACAGCACTTGAATTCCTTTGGGAGCTTCCAGCTCGAAGCCCACCCAGGGGTGAGGCCTCTCTTGTGGCTGTGAGAACACAGACCTGCTTCACGTATGCCACCCCATTCCATCATCCTCTCGTGTCCTGCTGTGCAGTTCTGAGAGGGGGATCACAACGTGTGATGGAATCTTCTCACAGATGCTTGGGTACAAAGGTGGCTCCTGCTCCAGCTTCTCGTCTGGATCCTGTGCTGGAGCCCACCCAGCATCCCAAGGCTGGTCGTGGCTCTGGGCTGACTGCACAGACTGAGCACTCATTGTCAAGGTTTTCTTAGAGAGGAATTAAACTGTGTGCTTTCTGTTAAGGTCTTCAAAAAGCAGAGTATAAATATGACCCGAAGAAAATGTCCCAGGAATTAAATGAAATTATGATTGAAGCGCTTAAAGTCCTGGAGAAAGACATTGGTGAGTATGAAGCCCTTGTAACCCCAGGGCTTGGGAAGCTGAGGGTTTAGAGACCCTGTATGGACGTGCCGGAGCCCCCACCAGCAGAAAGGGATCGTTCAGAGCCTCGCTGCACGGACACGTGCTCCTTGGTGTTTGAGGACTCTGGGTGGCACCTCAAGGCGAGGGACAGTTAGAAACTGGACACCCAGTTTGAGGTGGGACATCTGGCTTGAAGGCAGCAACCATGAAGTGTGTGGATTCAATCTTTAGTAGTTACTCTCTGTTTCCAGATATGTTTTGGATAATTTGGTTGTTCTTCTCCTCTGGCTTGCGGGGGGCTGTGGGCTCTTCACGGCCACTGGAAAGTGCCCAGGACATGGTGAGCAGAGCTTGGGGTTCAGTCCACCGCATCCTTCCCAGGGGGTGAGGTGGCAGGATGGTATGTGCTTCTCCAAAGGGCTCTTTCCCAGCTGAACCAGCTGCAGCATCTCCCTGTCCCCTCTGAAGCTTTTGGTTTTCCAAAAATGCTCTGAGTGCAACAAGAAGGTCCCACGTGATCTCCTGGTCTCGGAGCAGCCTGGGTTTTACTCTCTATGGGAACACAGGGAAATGTCAAGCTCTTAGATTGTCCTCCAGCAACGACCTATCGTTTGCACAGGTAAGGACGTGTGGTAACAACGTGCAGTCCCAAATGTCCGAGCTTTGTTTCTAAGCGTTATTCATGTCTTTTGCCTCCTGAAGTTACTGTGTTCCTGATGAGGAAGAGTTACTTCTCATCAACCTATCCCTCTTTCTTTCTGAAGAGATGGAAGGTGAGGCTGTGGAGGAGATGGGACTTGGGGAAGGAGGCAGTCGGGCAGTGCCAGTCCCGGATGAAGAAGAGGGAGTGGTCCAATCAACAGACATGCCAGGTAATTACCCCTCGGTCACCCAGAGCCATCTCTCAACATCCCTGTGTGTCCACAGGCTCTTATCCTGGTGCTGCTGCTGCAAGTGGTGTCCCACCCGATCTGTTAGAATGGAGAGAGTGTTCCCAGGGAGGCCAGAGGCAGCTCTGGGGGTGAGGTGGTGGCTCTTATTGCCCTCAAAATTGGACTTCTTACCCAAAAATTCAGTGTTTTGGCTGCAAAGATCACTCTTCTGGCTCCCCAGAAAAGCGATCTGGCCCTACAAATGAGAGGTCTGGCACCAAAAATCTTTCTCCTTGCCCCTGAAATCAGTATTTTGGCCCCCAAATCAGTGTTCTGGCCCCAAGAATCACAGTTCTGGTGCCACAAATCATTGTTCTGGCCACAAAAACTGGTGTTCCATTCCTAAAACTGCATCTTCCTTCACCAGCCATTGGCTGTAGGCACTGAGGCTCGAAGGAATGAAAGCCAGGGATCTAGAAATGGGGGTTCTGTCCCCAAAAGAGCTCTTCTGACCCACAAAATGTGAATTCTGATCCTCAAAATCAGTGTTCTGACCCCAACCAAGGGTCTGTGAGCTCTGAGGAAAGCATGAATCAAAGCCAGGGGTCTGGGAATGGGGGTTCTGGCTCAAAAAAATGAATGTTCTAGCCCCCAAAATCACTTTTCTGACCTTGTTGGTTTGGATATGAGGCCATCAGAACAGCGCTCAGCAGAGGATGGGGAAGGTCACTCTTAATGAGATGCAGGTCCTGCCGAACCTGCATCCCAGAGGCGGCTGGGAGTCCCTCGGGCACAACAGGGAGGGATCCCTTCTTGGAGCTGGGGTCCAAAGGGATGCGCTGAGGGATCAGGCACAGCCTTAGAGGGAACTTGTACCATCCCTCTGCATCCTCTGCCTGAGCCATGCTGAGGCTTTACCTTTCTCTCACTCTTGGCAGTCCTGTCCCACCCTGGGGAAGCCACCACGGCAGATTTATTCTTTATTTCACGAGAATCCAGGTCCTGAGTAGTGTTACGGGAGGCAATAAGAGTGGACAAGTCCTGAGAACTGGAGGAGAGCCAGCTCCTGTTTGTCCCTAGTTAAATTGCCTCCTGAAGATGCCCCCTCCCTGAGGGGGAATGGTTCCATCTGATCCAACTCCCACATATTTCTTGAGACGGGCACAGAAGCTGTGCAGAAGGAGGTGTTTTCAGAAGGGAGCAGTGGCTCAGTGTCATCCCTGCCAAAGGATCGGAGGTGATGCCGGCCTCCAGCACACCAGGGAACTGCTGGCCTCTGGTCACCCAGTGTCACCCACCAGGGAGGAGGGAGAACTGGGGGGTCCTTCCCCTGGTGGAGCTTGAGGCCATTCCCTCTTGTCCTGTCCCCTGTCCCTTGGGAGAAGAGCCCAGCTCCCTCCTCTCCACAACCTTCTTTCAAGGAGTTGGAGAGAGCAATGAGGTCTCCCCTCAGCCTCCTCTTCTCCAGCCTGAACACCTCCAACACACTCAGACGCTCCTCTTCTTCTCCAGCCCCCTCACCAGCTTTGTTGCTCTTCTCTGGACTCGCTCCAGAGCCTCAACATCCTTCTTGTGCTGAGGGGCCCAGAACTGACCCCAGGATTTGAGTAGCAGTCTCACCAATGCCGAGTCCAGAGGGAGAAGAACCTCCCTGGCCCTGCTGGCCACGCTGTTTCTGATCCAAGCCAAGATGCCATTGGCCTTGCTGGCCACCTGGGCCCCTGCTGGCACATGTTCAACCAACACCCCCAGGTTCTTCTCCTCCAGGCAGGTTTCAGCCAGAATTCTCCTAGTCTGGAGCTGCTCAGGGTTGTTGTGCCCCACGTGCAGGACCCGGCAGACCAAAGGTGCTGCCAGCTCTCCAAAGGGGCACAGGACAGACTGACGTTCCCAATTGCTCCTCCAGGTGTGGCCAGTGAGACAACCCAGGACGCCACAAATGTTCCCAGGACCCAAGACATGCGAGCGTTCTACACAGGTGTAGCAGTAACCCTGGGTTCCCTGGCGCTTGTGATCCTGCTGTGCGCTGTCAGCATCTGGGTGTGGAGGAGCAGAGAAAAGTGAGTTGCTGATTCCCTCCAAGGTTTCTGCAAGGGCTGCTGGTAGCCACGAGGTGTTAGTGGCCAGGCTGCTGGGCAGCAGTGAAGGAGGCCTTGGCCTAAATGCTCTGCTGAGCTTTCTGCTGCTGCTGGGTGATTTAATTGGCTCTTCAACTCCTGGGCCTTCTTCTCTGGAGCCCCCTGCCTGGGGCCAGGGGGAGCTCAAGCTGACCAGGCCTGGACACCAGCAGCCCCAAGAGAACCAGGCGTGGGCAAAGCCAGATCAGGGCAAGAGCAGGGGCTGAGGGGCTCCCAGCTCAGGGTGGGGGTTGGCAGCCATGCCAGCTCGGGGCCGTACCATGAAGGACAGTCCCTGTCCTCCATCTGTAGTGGAGGCTAAAGCACCTTTTCTCTCCACAGGATCCTCTCTGCAATCTCAGGAGCCCGTGTAGAAACTAGCAGCCTCTGACGAACCGGAGGGAAGCAGCAGCCGACTCTATATGAGTGATAAAGCAAGCTTCAACTTTATTGTGCCGTGCAACTTCATTTATACTATTTTCTTACATACTTGTCATAATATGATTGGTTTCTTACAGCTACTCGTTTCATTACTATTGGTCAAATACTACGTAACGGCTATCTATGTGCAGTTCCACAAGCTCCTGGGTATGCCCTGTTCCTCTCCCCCATCGCCAACTTTCCCACAGTTGTTTATCTAACTGTCCAAGGTTGGTATGCCCCTCTGCTTCTCCCTTTATCAGCATGATTTACAGTTTATGCTACGGCACAGCTCTTGCACAGAGCCGTGTCCCTGCTCTGCAAGCCATTCTCCAACAAGCTGCCCCTCGCACACCCACAGCCCATCCAGCCGCCCCGGCAGCCCTGAGAGCGGGAGCCAATGCCAGCAGCCTCCAGACGCAGTTGTTATTGACATGGCCCCCAAAGCCTCCCCCAGCCCGTCGGTGGCCCTGCTGCCGCAGGACCAAGGCCAAAAGCTCCTGCTTGGAGAGCTAAGAGCTGATCCATCACTTCCAGACCAGCCCATCCCTTGTGTCCCTGATGGTGAAAAACCTTCAGCCCTGCAGCCTCCGGATGTGGCTCTAAATGAAATTGTCCCCGTGGCCACACCACCCAAACACTTCCAGCCCTGCTCAACAGTGTGCGGAGACAGCGTAAAACCACCTGCCTCCTGCAAGCCCCCAGGCGTGTTTTCAGTGTCCCTGCTGCTGCCCGGCAATTCCAACATCAGCCTGCAGCTCAAAACCAAGTGCTACTTGTGTGACCCTTAGCTCATTGTCAGCCCTACAACCTGCAGCAGCAGGAATCTTCATTCAAAGGAAACCTTCATGTCACGGTCCTCCAAGATGTTCTGGAGGCTGCAGGGCTGGATAAATCCATCTAGGAGCCGATCCACAGTGTGACGGCTCTTTAGAACAGGGTCTCTGCTGGGACTTTGGCAGAGGATGGGGGCACAGCAACTCCACCAGCAGCCACGGAAAGGACCAGCGTCAAAGGTGCCAGAGAGCACCACGTCCCCTGGGGCTGCAGGGACCCGAGGCCACCGGTGCCGCTCCCACTTTGGGGGTTTAGTGCTGGTAGAAGGAGCCCGAACGTGGGAATCTTCGGGCCACTGAGAAATGAAAGCAGGAGGGGTGTGGGAGGCTGGTAGTTGGAGGGAGTTGGGATGGGGGGATCTGTGTTGAAATAAATGTGATGTTCTGCACTTGAGAGGTGAGCGATAGTCACTGAGTTAGGGTTGTGTTTGGTTTGGGAAATACGTGATTATGAAGGATGGTGCGATGGCTGCAGTGCTGGCAACTGCTGGTGTTGTTGGAAGGAGCCCTTGTGAAACGGCCCTTTGAGCCATTGAAAGACAACGCTGGATGCCCTCAGCTGCCATTCCCAGACCCCTGGCTTTGATCCCTGCTTTCCTCAGTGCCAGCAACTCACGGGTTGGGGCCAGAACACCGAGTTTTGGGGCCAGAACACCAAGTTTTGGAGGGCAGGGACACGTCCCACTAGATCACGCTGCCCAAGGTTCCATCCAACACCTGGATGTTGAGTCGGTTGTCAATCAACACCTCCAGGTCCTTCTCCTCCAGGCAGCTTTCCAGTCAGACTTCTCCTAAAGAAGAAGAACAGGGGAAAAAGTTCTTTTTCCCCACATGGTATGAGACAAAAGGACTCTTGCACAGGGAGTATAGTTCCTAACTCAACAGGAGCTGGGAGCTGCTGCTTTGCACAAGGTGTGATCAGGCTGATGGGAGGTGTCTTGGTAGCAAGCACCACTTCTCAGCTCCTGCTGGCTTCCCCTCAGAAGAAAATGGGCAACGTGTCTCTTACTTTCATGCAGGTTCTAAACACAGCAGGGGCTAGGGGAGTGCCTCATATGAAAGGTACCATTCTGTTTCTGTAAAGAGACAATCTCTGCCTTGCATACGGTCAGCCCCTTCCCTGGAGCACACACAGACAAGTGGTTGCTGCTCCGTTCCGAGTCACGATGTCACCCGTCAGCTGCTGCTTGGCACTGTGTGACCCCACGGCAGGGCAGGGATCTGCTTTTCCTGCTAAACTTCTCCTAGTCGGATGGTAAGGATCCAGCTCGCTGTGTGAGGTGTCGGGTTATACAGTATTTATTCCCGTGGCACTGCTTTATGAAATGCAGTCCAACACATACTGCAGGTTGCCTGAAGACTGATATAAAATTCCAATATTATCCTCCATTCCTTCCTCTTCCACACATCTTACAGGCTAAAAGCCGAGCTGGGTACCAGGTAGCTCCATACAAGGCTCAGGATCTGAGTGTGTGCTCAGAAAGGGCTCCCTTCCCTCCAGCCTGTATCCTGCTGGCCAGAAAGCACATTGCCAGAGCAGAGACAGCTTGAGGGATGCTTTATTGCCCTTGTCTAGGCTCCACAGAATGAGGAAGGTCTTTAGTCTCCAGTCCTGTCAATCCCACAAATTCTCATCTGCATTCAGATGGGTCCAAAGGAGTTTTTAAAAGAAGATATAATGAGGGGATGCACTTGGGCAAATTAAAATCTTGGCTGCCTTTTTATCCCTTCTCAGGCACTTTGCATCCTTCTCTGATGAGAGCTGTTGTCATTCAGGGCAGCCCATCAGCTTCTGGTGCTGGGAGCAGATACGGGCTGGGCACCGTCCTCCTCTCCTGGAGACAGCCACATACACACTCTTCTCATTTCCTCCTCGATAAAGATTCCATCCTGCTTTGAACCTTTCCATATTCCATTTGGCTGGTCAGATAGAAGCCCATGTACAGTCCACTCACAAAGATTATTTTTTGTTTTGGCGCTATATTAGCAAAATAAAATCCTGAGTTGCCTTTTCCTCACTCTTTTTGTTCCTGGACAAGAATACGGCTGCTGCAGTCCCTGTCATGCAGGGCTCTTCCAAGCCCTGTTACAAGCGTGGATGAAATCTTGCTCCTCCCTTGTGTGACCTGTAGGTTTTACTCTCATTATCTGAAGGCAAAACTCGGTTCTGAAGAAATGAGTGGCCTTGTTTTCAAAGGCAGTTGCTGTCTGCTGCTTCCATGGGATGTTGTCCTTGACATTATGTCCAGGAGTGATGTTTCTGAGACTACCAAGCTAATCAATGACTGCTGCAAATAATAAAGGGAGGCAGGAGTTCAAAGCTGGATGCCCTCCAGTGATATAATCTCTCTATTTATTTTTCTTAAGTGCTGCCAATTTCCATGTGAAGGGAAAGAGAAGGCAAATGTGTTCCTTCTTATGCAATAAGCCAGAAGGTATGTTTGTGGTCCTGCAGAGGCACAGTTCAGTGCACACCTCAATGGAACTGACTGAGCAAGACCTGGCTGCAATGCCAGTTCCTAGGGAAGCAAAGTGTTTCTCGGAGAGCGCCATGGAGATAGCAGATCTTGGTGTGACAAATAAAAGCTCTGCCATCTGGCAGGAGAGGAGGAAACAAAGCTTGGAGAGTTAGCATTAACTTTTGAATATGGTAAGCTCTGCAGGCAAAAGGATGAAGCGCAATGGCTGTCTTGGGTTTCCCAATGAACTTATTTAATGGAAAAATGCTATTGACAACCGCCTTTGGAACATTTCTCCTTGTTTTCCAGCAGAGTGAAGAAAATGATGGAGCTTTCCTCAATGGAGTCCCACATGGTTTGTCCATATGAGTATAAATGATGAGCAGCTGATGAGCTCTTCTACAAACAACTGAGTGTATTCTCAAAATCACTACCTCTAGTCCTTGTGGGAGACTTCAATTTCCCAGATATAGGCTGGGAGTATAATACAGCAGAAAGGAAGCAGTCCCAGAGGTTCCTGGAGTGTGTGGAAGACAACTTCCTCACACAGCTGGTGAGCGAACCGACAAGGGACGGTGCCCTCCTGGACCTGCTGTTGGTGAACAGAGAAGGACTGGTGGGGGATGTGAAGGTTGGAGGATGCTTGGGGCAAAGCGATCATGAGATGATAGATTTCTCAGTGCAGGGTAAGATGAAGAAGGAGGTTAGCAGAACAGTCGTCCTCAACTTTCAGAGAGCAGACTTTGGGCTGTTCAGAAGGCTGGTCGGAAAAGTCCCGTGGGAGGCGCTCCTTGAAGGCAAAGGTGTCCATGAGAGCTGGGCGCTCTTCAAGAAGGAACTCCTAGCAGCTCAGGAGAAAGCCGTCCCTAAGTTCCGGAAAAGTAGCCGGCGGGGTAAGAAACCAGCATGGTTGAGTAGGGAGGTCCTGAGAGACATCAATAGGAAGAGGAGGGTCTACGACCTCTGGAGGAAGGGGCAGGCATCCTGGGTGGACTATAGGGAGGAGGTGAGAATGTGCAGGGAAAAAGTCAGGAGGGCTAAGGCCCAACTAGAAATGCGATTGGCCAAGACTGTGAAAGACAACAAAAAGTCTTTCTACAAATATATCAACAGCAAAAGGAGGGCTATGAAGAATCCCAGTCCCTAGTAGATGCAGAGGGAACAACAGTAACAGGGGATGAAAACAAGGCTGAGGTGCTCATTGCCTACTTTGCCTCAGTCTTTAACAGTAAGGATAATTGTTCCCTCTGTGCACAACCCCAAGGATTGGATGAGAAGTATGAGATTCCCAAGGTCCAAGAGGAGGTGGTTAGAGACTTGCTTGCCCAGCTAGACGCCCACAAGTCTATGGGGCCGGATGGAGACCACCCAAGAGTTTTGAGGGAACTGGTGTATGTGCTGGCCAAACCCCTTTCCATCATCTTCCAGCAGTCCTGGATGACTGGGGAGGTTCCGCTGGACTGGAGGCTGGCTGATGTCGTGCCCATCTATAAGAAGGGGTGCAGGGATGATTGGGGAACTACAGGCCTGTCAGCCTGACCTTGGTACCGGGGAAAGTCATGGAGTGGGTGATCTTGAGTGCGATCATGAAGCACTTGCAAGAGAACCAGGTGATCAGGCCCAGTCAACATGGGTTCATGAAAGGCAAGTCTTGCCAGAGTGATCTGATCACCTTCTATGACCAAGTGACTAAACTCTTGGATGAGGGAAAGGCTGTGGATGTGGTTTTCCTGGACTTCAGTAAAGCCTTTGATACAGTTTCTCATAGCATTCTGCGTTGGAAACTGTCGGCCTCTGGCTTGGACAGGCGCACACTCTCCTGGGTGAAAAACTATTTGAATGGCCGGGCCCAGAGAGTGGTGGGAAATGGAGTTAAATCCAGCTGGAGGCCAGTTACAAATGGGGTTCCCCAGGGCTCAGCGCTGGGTCCAGTCCTGTTTAATGAATTTATCAATGACCTGGACTAAGGCATCGAGTGCTCCCTTAGCAAGTTTGCAGATGACACCAAGCTGGGTGGAAGTGTCTATGTGCTGGAGGGTCGGGAGGCTCTGCAAAGGGATCTGAACAGGCTGGACTGCTGGGCTGAGACCAACGGCATGAGGTTTAACAAGGCCAAATGCCGGGTCCTGCACTTAGGGCACAACAACCCTAAGCAGAGGTACGAACTAGGAGAAGCCTGGCTGGAAAGCTGCCAGGAGGAGAAGGACCTGGGGGTGTTGGTTGACAACCACCTGAACATGAGCCAGCAGTGTGCCCAGGTGGTCAAATAGGCCAATGGCATCTTGGCTTGTATCAGGAACGGCGTGACCAGCAGGTCCAGGGAGGTTGTTCTCCCCCTGTACTCGGCACTGGTGAGACCACACCTCGAGTACTGTGTTCAGTTCTGGGCCCCTCACCACAAGAGGGATGTTGTGGCTCTGGAGCGAGTCCAGAGAAGAGCAACAAAGCTGGTGATGGGGCTGGAGAGCAAATCTTATGAGGAGCAGCTGAGAGAGCTGGGGTTGTTCAGCCTGGAGAAGAGGAGGCTGAGGGGAGACCTTATTACTCTCTACAACTACCTGAGGGGAGGTTTTGGAGAGGAGGGTGCTGGCCTCTTTTCTCAAGTGACAGGGGACAGGACGAGAGGGAATGGCCTCACGCACTGCCAGGGGATATTTACGCTTGAGATTAGGAAAAAGTTCTTCACGGAGAGGGTGGTTAGGCATTGGAACAGTCTGCCAAGGGAGGTGGTTGAGTCACCATCCCTGGAGGAGTTTAAGTTTAGGGTATATGAGGTGCTTAGGAGCATGGGTTACGAATTGGTGGGAATGGTTGGACTCGACGATCCGGTGGGTCTCTTCCAACCTGGTTATTCTGTGATTCTGTGATTCTGTGATTCTGTGATATGAGTTACTGAGTTTGCCTTGTGTCTCAGATCCCTGGTGACCTATTTTGCCCTGAGGTTGGCCTCCTTCTCTTCCCAAACGGGGACTGAACATGCTGCATCCTGATGTAAGTGGAGGCCTTAGTCCCTTACTCTCAGCACAAGAACCTGTTTCATGAAGCCCCAGTACTGTAGAGGGTTAGCAGGGGTGAGCAGTGGGATAAAGAAGGATAAAACAGTGGCTACAGAGGAGACTAGAATATCCCTCCACCCTATCCTCTCTTTTGCTGTAGAGGTAGAATAAATTTGTGACTGTGAGCTCATCAATGGTAATAGTGGGCCAATAAGAGCACATAAGCTGTGTAATTTGGAAAAGCCCCTTCCCTGGTAACAAATTCTGCTTCACAGATGTTCAGTCAATATGCTGTCAGATTATAAAAAGAAACTTGTTCAGGATGGTTATGGTGCCCACACTATCACAGAGATATATTTATACTACCATTCTGCTTTAATTTAAGCTCCTGACATGATTACCACAAGTCCAGGTGTTTGATACCTGACCGCTGGAGAGGCAAAGCAGCTGTAGCTCCCAATAAATGTAGAATATTTAGAGTCTGAGGTCATTCTGGCTTGTTAAATGTGGCGTCTTTATCACTGATCTGTTTCTCCAAACATCTATCCTGCAAACACACTCAAAGTATTTTTTGTCATGCTAAGTCTAGACAATCAGTCTACGTGCAAGGCAGCATGTTCAGGGGATGCAAATCAGTGAAGAGCAGAGCACAAAGCCTGCGAGACAGACACCAGGACTTGTTCCTCCTTCCTAAAAATGCTACTGACTGGAATCTAAATCAGAGGCTTTTAGAGCACCAAACCCAACCAGCCTTTTCAGGTTGGAATTAAAGAACCACCCTGTCTGGACATGGCTGCGATTCCTCGTGTTCTGTGGGACTGGCAGGAGTGTGAGGTGCAGGAGCCTATTTATGGGGACACGTTTTGAGTTGTACATAGCAGCACACTCTATCCAGAGGAATGAGAGTATGAAGGACAGGGATAGAAGACACCTTCTGCCTATTTATTCCTTCCACTGGCAAAAAGGTGCCTATTTCCACGTAGCAGCCGACTCCTGCCCAGTGGAAACTAGAGAGAGGCGGCTCTGTTAGTTTTCATTCACTGCCCAGTGCTTCTCTACGCCTTAAGATCATGGTTAGTGATTCAATGGCAATTCCCTGGGTCTAGGAAGGAGCCTTTCCTCTCTTCGTATGCACTTGTGAGACGTCCCACAAGTCCGGGCACAGGTGATCTAACATGCTGCACTGTAGGGTTCTTCATCACCTGCTGAATTCTTCGGACTCTCGCAGCAGGGATTTCCTTTTTCTTTTCATTCTCATTAATGTCTCCTCTCTTCACTCCTGCCTCCCATCTGGAGAAACGACATCTCCCTCTTGTCACCTGCCATGACCTTTCAGACAAGGGGAAGTAAGAAGATCTCAAGCTGACAGACACCTAAGGTTTCTAATAAGACTAGAAATTGAGTTTAGTCATATGAGAAGCACGTTCACATAGCAAAGCCTGAGGTTGGGCGGTGCTGGTGATATTTACCAGACACACGTGTCTGGAAGAAAGACTGTGACAAGGTCTCTGAGGCTGAAGTGCAGGCCAGTCAAGGTGGGATGTAGCTGCTTGTGGAGGGGCTGACAGCTCGTGCAGGGAGGAAATCTCATCTGGGAAAACTAACGAGATCTACAATTGCTTGCCTGCCAGAGGCAGCAGTGTCCACAAAGCCGAGTTTATCTCTTAACACAGGGCTGAAATCACAGAATCAAGAAGAAATATCTATACAGTGGGCTTTTCATAAAGATTTGCTCCCAAAGCCATCATTGCCCTCCCAGAAGAGCTCCAGTGCTGGGCTGCAGCTGACCAGGGCAACCTGGATCAAAGCCAGTTTGAGTCTTTCCCCGGTGAACTACCCTGTTTCCTTTGACCCAACTGTCTTCCCCTGACTTCACCTCCCCCAGAAGTCAACAGCAGATAATCTGCCTTCTTTCTGTCAGCCAGCCAAGGTTAGCAGCAGCCGCATTGCTGCGTCTCTTTGCTTGGCAGCCAGTTGCTACAAGAGAAAACATAGTCAGGTTCATCTTTTTTATTTCTTTCACTGAAAATTTGCTTTCTCTTTCTTCTCTGATAACTCCAGGAGTTTTGCTCATGAATCTTACCCTTACCCTTTCTGTGTTCCTTTTCTGCGTGCACTGGCATTTTGTCTCACTGTGAGGAATCCGATTAACACAACTAAAGTCCTAAAGGCAATGGGCTGTCAGTCTCTGTTGTTTGTTGTGGACTATCTCCAGTGGATACCACCGGCAGCCCTTTAGGTATCTGTGCTCTCATGTGATACTCAAATGACCAGGTGTAGATCTATCTTTCAAACATTTCTGTATCATGAAGATTTAGATGCTTGTACTTGTTCATTTCTAAAATGAAGTAGCACCAAAGCACCAGGTGACCATGCCTAGAATTTACTTTTCTTCTTCTACTTCTGTACTTGCACTGAATGCTGAGCAATATTTCTCCATGTTAACTAATGGGAAATGATTATTCTGTGTGACCGGAGGAGGTTTTATCTGTCTCTGACAGTTGCTTCCTCTATAATCTGAACAAACACCTCAGAATCAAACTGAGGTCACTTATTTAACCAAAGCAGGTTGCTAGGTACTTTCTGTACCCCTGCCCCCTGGCCACTCCCCCTCTACCCTGAGTTCAGGGCAAAGCCAAATGCTTCACCCCACCTTCTCTCCACCACTGGGTCATCACCTGGGAACATCTCCGCAGTCTCCCTGAGCAGCAGCTTCCCGGGGATGGAGAGGGGGCAATATTTGTACTGCCTGGTACAAGTTCCTAGTGAGGATGGACGCCCAGCCCTGGTGCAATCAGAGCCTAGGGGCTGCATTTATCTTATGAACTCGAGGTGCTTCTGCTGGGTAGAAAACTACATCTGCGTGAGTAGCTGTGTTATAATGTTAATGCAAAGAAGTGGACACTTTTAGCCCTATTTCACCTATGTCACATTCCTTCCTCAGGATGAGAAGCATAGTCTGGTACCACCTATGTCTGGCAGTTCCCTGAGCTGCAGAGATCTATGTTTGTTTAGGTGGATGCCGTCCTCTGATCCTCTATTCAGTTGCACAACAAGCCAAACCCAAAAGCTCTCTTACACTCTCCGGAGTCTCAGCCCGCCGGTATTATGCTTAACCATACAGCCCACTCAGCTGATCTCCTTTTCCCTCATCCTCATCATACCAGAGAGCTTCAGTTTTTAATCAAATCAATCTTCTCTGCTCCTGAACCTTTGAAAATTGTGTGAAGTAACTCTGTTCTGCCCATTCACCCGGGATAGGAAGAAGGAAGGCAAGTGCTTCATAAATGTTAATAATAACACTTTATTTACACAGTAACATTTAAGCCGTTAGGCAAAGACATTTCAACAAAGACAGATGCCCCCTCTGAAACAGAAGAGTGCACCAAAGATGCATTTCACATAAGGACTTACCTGAGGCATATCCCTTGGGAGTTTTCATGGCCCAAACTCCCTCAAGAGTCAAAGCAAAACAGAAGCATCTCCAGAGAACATTCAACACCACTGAGGTGAAGGTCATGCCATGAAAAGTTTATCGCTCTCTCTAGGTGCTGCAGACAGAGGGAATGATCCCAGAGGACTATCCTCCTTACTCAGTCTCAGCCGAGTAGGTGCTGCCTCCACCTGGCATTCACCACCTCTGCTTTTGTGGAGCAGTGATGCACCCTCACAACACCCTCTTGGACACTACCATGAATATTATGCTCTCACCTCCAAAGAAAGGTCATAATAGCTATTATCTATTTGTCCCCATTCGCATGGTTGGTGTTTAGGAAAGGCACAAACCCAGAGTGGCAGGAGGGACCAATTTAAGCACCTGCAAACAGAGACAGTAATTCCCTTGGGCCATTGCTTTATCCTGTCACTGTTACTGGTGACTGTCTGCTGTCCTTCAGGATGGGCTTGGGACTCAGTATGAACCTACACGGATTCATAGATGTGCCTCATGCATTTCTCTTGGAAGGACTTTTGGAAATGTTCTTTTATCCATTTTATTTTTGCACTCAAGCTTTGAGAGAACAGAAAACTGCTTGAAGTGATGGCTCTGGCTTCCCAGAGGCACTATGTTGTCATGTCTGATGCTCCTCTGAGACTTTCGGTGCCTTAAATACGCCACAGAACTCTGCCACTCTTTGCAGAGCCTTGTCATTTCAATGCAGGGTGGAAGGGAAGGCAGAAACAAAATATTTAAGAAGAATGATGCATTGCAGCCTCTTACTGTCTCTGTTTCTAAACCTTTGACTGTATGCAAACTTCTCTTCAAAGCCTGGGTTTCCAGTACAAGACAGGAACCCTCTAAGTGCTATGTCACTGAAGACTCATTTCAAGGAACTCTGAAGCATGGCAAGATTTCTTCATTGGAGAATGCACTGATGTGGCTCTCCTTTTGGCAAATACAAGATTTTGGATTTTCCTGTGTTCTTAACAGCTGCCTTCCTATACTGTACAAATACAACAGCGTGCAAAGGATCTGATAAGCAGTTAGGAAGATACCTGGATCAGATATAGCTCTCATTGATTTGAGTGGGAAAAAGAATTGCCTCATTTTGCTACGATGAAGCTCTCTCACTTGTGAACTCAAAATCGCACCTTAATGTGATTTTTTTTCCTTTCCCTTCCTTTCCCTGTGCTGTCCCTATACTGTATGACTCTACAGCAGAATATTTCAACTACCTGTTACAAGTAATGCATTCTGAATACAAATTTCCTGGAAAGGAAGCATGAAAATATATAGTGTGTCAAGTCATATATTCTATCAGCCAGCTAAACTGTACAATTTTGTAATATCCTTATATATTTTATACTATTATCATACAGCTTAGATACTGTGCCTCATATTTCAGACACCTGCTGCCTGTGATGTATTCTGCCAGATCAACTCTTGCTGTAACAACTTCTCAGGCATTTTCACCATTCTATATGAAGATAAAACTTACAGCCCTTGGCTGTTGCTTGTCTTGAGTTGTGTTACCTGCTGGAAGCCGTGGGAACAGAAAAATGGTCTTTCCCATAACCATGTGGCTAGAAAGAGAAATGGGAGGTGACCATGGTGAGACAGAGGTGGTACCTCTGGAATTGTGCCATATTCAGTGTCTCTGTCATTAGCTATCCCAAAATAGACCTCTTAGAGCCATTGTGCATCCTGTGCCCCACAAAGCGACTACACTCGCTAGGGCTGGCTCAGCACCATTTGCTGGGAGAGTAATTTGGCTCCCAAGCCCCCTCTCACTCCTCTGTGGGAACAGGCGTGTGGTGTAGGGGGAGATGCTCCTAGGAAGCATCACTAGGACTTGTGCTGGATGCTGGACTCAGTCCACGTGAAGCTAGGGGCGTCTGATTTGTGCAGTGCAAGAGATGGGGATTGCAGGAAATCTTGGTCCTATTGGGCCGTTGATGGTGGAAGCCACTAATTGGAAACCACTAATTGAACAGGGCATGCAGCAATGTTTATGGGCAACCGCATGGTGGTTGTACCCATGCCCTGCGGGAAGGCATCAGACTGAAAGTTCCTCAAGTCTGTAGCTCTCTTTATAGCCAGACAAATGACAAGGCTGGTCATTTTTGCATATTCATTAAAGTTTTCCAATCACTTGAAATATAAATGTCTTTTTAAGATTACTTGCCGCAGGGTGATATAATAGACAACCTGAGACAAAAGAAACAGCAATTTGGCTTTTTCTCTCGGTGAACGTGAAGTCACAGAATCACAGAATCAGAGAATAACCAGGTTGGAAGAGACCCAAGGTTAGGTATTTTTGACGCATGGATGTTCAAAAAGTACCCAGCATTCATTGAAAGAAAAGTTGCTGTCACATACCTGATCAGTCTCCTGGCTCAAGAGACATGAATCAACACCGCAGCTTTGGATACTTTGCCAGAGTTATACCACTGAGATGCTTCTCTGTCTCTGGTTCAAACCTGGATGTAACAGAAACATAGAATAGTTAGGCTTAGAAGACACCTTGAAGATCATCTGGCCCCAACTTCCCTGCAATGGGTTGAGACACTTTCCACTAGATAAGGTCGCTGAAAGTCCCATTCAACCTGACCTTGAACAATTCCAGGTGTGGGACATCCACAACTTCTCCAGACAACCTGTTCCAGTGCCTCACCACCCTCACAGTGTAGAATTTCTTCATTATATCTAATCTAAATCCACCCTCTTTCCTTTTAAAGCCATTCCTCCTCATCCTATCACTACACGCCCTTGCAAAATGTCCATCTCCAGCTTTCTTGCAGGACCCCTTTAGGTACACGAAGGCTGCTATAAGGTCTTTCTGGAGCCTCCTCTTCTCCAGGTTGAACAGTCACAACTCCCTCAGCCTGTCTTCATGGGAAAGGTGCTCCAGTACTCTGATTATTTTCATGGCCCTCCTCTGGGTGCTCTCCAACAGATACATGTTCTTCTTATGTCGGAGTCCCCACAGCTGGATGCACGACTCCAGGTGGGGTCTCACAAGAGTGGAGTAGGGGGGAAAATCATCTCCCTCAGCCTATTGGCCGTGGTCAGACACAGTTGGCTTTCTGGGTTTCAAGCACACAGTGCTGGATCATATTGAGCTCCTTATCAAACAGTACCTCCATATTCCACTTCTCTGCCTGCTTTCAATCCTTTCTCCAGCCAGCCTTTAATCGTGCTTGGGGTTGCCCTGACCCGTGGTTGGGACCTTGCTGAACTCCATGAGGTTTGCTCTGACCCACCTCTCAAGCCTGGAAAGGTTGGCATCCTGTATCTGCAGTGTTTTGGCCGCACCACACAGCTCGGTGTCACTGACAAACCTCCTGAGGGTGCACTCAATCCCACTGTTCATGTTGCTGACAAAGACGATAAACAGTGATGGCCCCAATACTAACCCCTGAGGAACATCACTGGTCACTGGTCTCCATCTGGGCATTGAGGCATTGATCAAAACTCTGAGCATCACCATCCCACCAATCCCTTATCCACTGAGTGTCCCACCCATCAAACACACATCTCTCTGATTTAGAAACGAGGATGTCATGCGGGACGGTGTCAAATGCTTGGCACAAGTCTAGCTAGATAGGTACAGAGGATTTTGTTTTCCTCTTTAAAAACACCACGTAATACATTGCTGGGTAGACTTTATACATGGAGATAACCTGAGCTGTAATTCCCATATTGTTCTTTTTAGAGAAAAATAGTAGTGGGTGGGGACATGTGATTTCAGGCACCTATAGCAACACAGCCCTGAAGATGAGATGCCAGGAATGCTGACAGTGTCGGCACAACTCAAGGAACAACGGGATGAGCAGCTTTTGCCAAACTTACTCCATGCCTCAGACACATCTTAGCCCCACTCTGAGATGCTTCAGAGTGGAATAAACAGCTCTTCTCCTAGGAAAGACAGAACAAATAACTTGCTCCTTCATGTGAAGGAATTGAAGATATTTAGAGCCTTCAATAACCTTCCGGTTCATCTGGACTGTTAGAAAACTCTCTTTCTCTCTTCCCTAGTACACAGGGCAACTGGTGCTCCTCAGCTGACTCTGGACCCCATTGCAAAGGCTGAGTTTTTACTTGTCTCTTGGTTCTTAACTGCGGAGAATATTTCTTCTGAATGGCTACAAAGCAAAGGCCATGATTCTGTGGACTTTGCAAAAGTGTAGACGCAGCAAGAATGTGCTATCCTTGAACAAAAGTTTATGTAACAAAATCTTAGAAAAATGGAATGTGCAACCATCCAGGCAGATAAGAGAACAGGACACAGCTGTTAATAGCTAACCACATTGTCTATTATTTTCAATGAACTATTGTAAGTAAGTTTGCTGTTCTCATCAAAGGGCTTTAACCAATAGGGAGCTCAGCTTTTGCAATATGTATGAGACTAATTAACAACTATATTTAACTAGCAATGATCTCTAATAAAATTGAGCTTTGCTGCACAATGAAGCAGGCTCCCGCCTCGTGATTTCTTCCGACATTTTGGCGCCCAACGTGGGGCCAAAGACCAAGGACAAAGGACCTGGAAGGCGAACGCCAGGGAACCCGGAGAGAAAAAAGAAGAAGCGAGGTGGTGGGTGTGGACCCTGCAAGCAGAGGGGTGGCAGAAGAGAGAAACTCAAGTCCAGAGGCGTCATATAGGTGAGCCCTGCTGCTACGTGCTGCCGAAGCCTGGGGTGGCTGCAACAGTACTGATATTATATTATGGACAGGCAAGCAGCATATGATTTATTTAAAGCGTTTCTGAGGAAACGTCAGATAAAGGAATTAGATGTAGATAAGGATGTACCAAGATTGTTAGATTATGCGGAGAGTTACAGATTTTTTATAAATCCGCATACTGTACATCAGTTAGGAGAATGGAGACGGTTTGGAGATAAATTATGGGATTTAGTTTTAGAAGATGATAAACCAGCAAAGAAAATGAGCAAATTGTGGAGGCTTGTCCACAATAAGTTATTGTTAGCTCAAGCAGAAAAAAGGGCTGTGGGAGAGATAAAGACAGCACAAGAACAGAATAAAATGTATATGGAATCGTGGGAGTCGCAAAAGCCAAACCCGCCAATGTACTCTACCGTCACGCTTCCAGCTGGTCGGGTGGAGCCCACTGCACCTCCTGAGGAGCAGGAGAAAGCCGAAACGCCGGTTCACAGAACTGAGCCGGGGCAAGATACTTTTGCCAGTCAAGGTCCTCCTACAGCTGTCCTCCCACTCTCGGCTCCTGAGCCTATACTAGGTCCCGAAGAGGGTCCAATGAGGGCGGTGGTCCGGGAAAGATGGGAATTATGGACTATGCTAGCCCGAAGGGGTTTGGAGGAAAATGACACTGATCTGGTATCTGCCGCTACTGAAAATATGGCTTTTCCGGTTGTTTATACACCTAACCCTCAGGGTGGGCTCAATGCAGCTATTACGAATCTTGATTGGAAAATGTTAGCACAATTGCGAACAACAGTGGCTAGTTATGGTGTAGATAGTGAGCCGGTCAAACAGATGCTTGATTATCTATTTAGTTCCAATGCATTACTGCCGTCGGATATTAAAGGCATAGCAAGGCTTATTTACACTCCACATCAGAGGTTGTTGTTCAGTGCTCATTGGCAACAGGAGGCTATGTACTCAGTTGCTGTCCAAAGAGGTCAGGGAGATCCTGTACAGGGAATAACGTTGGACGAATTAATGGGGACTGATCCTTATACAAGGATAGAAGCTCAGGCATTAATAGGGCCAGAAAGGCTTAGGGAAATGATGGAGGTCGCCAAACGTGCTATGGATAAGATTAAATCGCCAGGGGGAACGCCATTATATATGGAAATTAAACAAGGTAGAGATGAGTCCTTAGGAACTTTTATTGATAAAGTGATGGAAGCCATTACTAAAGCTGGTGTGGCGGAATATATGCAGGCACCATTGTTGCGTCAGTGTATATTGCAAAATGGCAATAATACGACGAAAACTTTAGTTAATGGTATACCTGGGGGTTGGAGTGTCCCAGATTTGCTGGATCGTGCCTCCAGCATGCCAACGGGCACTCAAGCCTTTCTCATTGATGCCCTGCAGAAAATAGGTGACAATTTGGAAAGGCAGACAGAATCATTGAAAAAGCATACAGAGGTTTCTAGTTCACAAGTGTTAGCAGCTCTTGCTCCACTCCAAGCGACTGCAGTATCAGGGCCAGCCTATCCACGCACATCGCAGCCGCAAGTTAAATGTTACCGCTGCGGAAAAATTGGCCATGTTCGCCGGGAGTGCTCAGCGACGGGAATATGGTGCGGACACTGTCAATCAAATACGCACAATATGAATGCATGAAAGAGGCGGCCGGGAAACGGACAGCCCAGCGTGAGCGGCTGCGCCAGGACACAAGTAGCTGCACCGGCTGCGACACCACAGCACAACTACGCCCCGCAACCCGAGGGAGTCTCGGTCTGGACTTGGCAGCCTCAGTAGACACGACTCTTACAACCACGAGACCGGAAAAAATACCTACTGGAGTCCGAGGCCCCATAAAAATCAAAGGAATTCCCGTTGGAGGGTTATTATTGGGACGTTCCTCTACTACAATTATGGGACTTTTTGTCTTGCCTGGAGTCATTGATCCGGACTATGAAGGAGAAATTATGATAATGGCATATACACCGTTTCCACCAATTTGCATCCAAAAGAATAAACGTATTGCGCAGATTCTTCCCCTACCACAAATTACCCAAAGCCTCGAACCTCTAATGCAGAAACAACGGGAGCAAGGAAGCTTTGGTTCCAATGGAGATATAGCAATGTTGCAAATTACACTTGGTTCCCGGCCACGAAAAGGATGTGTTATACAGTGGCAAGACAAGCAACTTCAAATAGAAGGATTGTTAGACACGGGGGCGGATACCTCAATAATAGACAATAAATTTTGGCCCTCATCATGGCCTGTGCAAACCTCTGGAACACCAGTTGCTGGTATTGGAGGTTTTACAGTAGCACAGAGAACCTCCGTATTCACCATAATTTGTGACGATCGATCTGCTCAAGCTGTCTTGGCAGTAGCCCCTCTACCACCTTCAGTGAAGTTTTTGATGGGACGCGATATCCTCTCACAGCTTGGAGTAATGCTGACAAATGAAAATACTGCGGGAACCCCTTTATGGTAGCTGCCATTGCTTGGACTTTCCCAATTCCACTGATATGGAAAACTGAAGAACCTGTAGTGGTTAAGCAATGGCCTTTAAAAAAGGAAAGTCTCGTAGCAGCTCATGCGCTAGTAAGTGAGCAACTGCAACAAGGACACCTCCGGCTATCCTTAAGCCCTTGGAACACTCCTATTTTTGTTATAAAGAAAAAATCAGGCAAATACCGATTGCTGCATGACTTGCGAGCCATCAATGATCAAATGGAAGCAATGGGAGCGCTGCAGCCCGGGCTACCCAATCCCGCAATGCTCCCTGAGAATTGGCATATTTTGATTATTGATCTTAAAGACTGTTTTTTCACAATCAAACTTCACCCTAACGATTATAAGCGATTCGCATTTACACTACCTGCAATTAATCGAGGGGAGCCAGACAAACATTATGAATGGACAGTATTACCTCAAGGAATGAAAAACTCCCCGACTTTATGTCAGTTGTACGTGGATGCAGCCCTACAACCATTACGAACAGAATGGCAACAAACAATTATTTACCATTACATGGACGACATACTTTTTTGTCAAGAAGGACCATTTACAGACGATCAGCTGAAACATGTTCAAGAAACGCTAAAGAACAAAAACCTTGTAATTGCTCCAGAGAAGATTCAGCACACAGAACCATGGAAGTATCTTAGTTGGACTATCACGAGAACTGTAATTCAACCACAAAAATTACAATTGAACTCTAATTTGGAAACCTTGCATGACGCACAAAAGTTTCTAGGTGAGCTACAGTGGCTCAAACCGGTGATCGGCATTCCAAATGAGTGGCTAGAAAAGCTGAGACCGCTATTAAAAGGACTAGATCCGTGCCAGCAAATTCAGATCACAGTGGAACAGCAAGAAGCAATTTGCACTATTATACAGCACATCCAAAAAGGCTTTACGACACGTTTAAACCCCTCACTCCCTCTGCACTTAAGAATATGGCATGGGACACATCTTTTAGGTGCTATCACTCAACAAAACAGAACGGGGGAGATGGGACAGGAGGAAAAAGACACCAAAGCGATAGAATGGATTACACCTCCACTTCAAAAAACCAAAACTCTAACAACAAAAATCGAAGATTTAGCAGCCTTAATACGAAGAGGGCGTATACGTTGTATAGAAATCAGTGCAAGGAACCAGAAGAACTGCAACTTCCAATGGCAAAAGCCACGCTAAACTGGTATCTTTTGGCTAGTCCAGAATTTGCCGAAGCCATGTTAAATATGGGAGCTACAATCACAACAACACCTTTTAGCTCCAAAGTATTTCAATGGCTAGGGGAATGGGAATGGATAGCAGAACCGTTATATTCACGGTCCCCATTGCCAAACGCTTTAACAGTATTTACGGACGCTGGAAAAAGATCTCGTAAAGCAGCGGTTGTATGGAAACAAGGTGATCAATGGAAGGAAAAAATTTTGTGTGCATCACAAGACGACACTCTACAGACATTAGAACTCTTAGCTATCATATGGGCTCTAGAGAATTTTAAATGAGAGATAAATGTGGTATCTGATTCCTTGTATGCAGTAGGAGTCGTCTCACGAATAGAGACCTCATACATCAAAGAAGTCGCCAACAAAAGGCTATATATGCTGTTCGTAAGACTAAAAAGAGTACAAGCAGAAAGACAAAACAGATACAGTATTATCCATGTCAGAAGTCATAAGTGGAATGAAAGCTTAGGAGAAGGTAACGCCAGAGCAGATAAATTGGTGTCACTTTCCGCACAATTACCTGCTTATGTGTTAGCCCGAGAAAGCCATCAACTGTATCCCCAGAATGCCAAAGGCTTGGCAAGGGACTTTAAGATTAGCCACTCTGAGGCACAAGATATAATTAAGACATGTCCAATATGTAGTAATCATAATAAAGGCCTAGGATTGGGAATAGGGGTAAATCCAAAAGGTACAAAAGCGAATGAAATATGGCAGATGGATGTTACACATGTGCCTAGTTTTGGAAGATTGAAATATGTTCATGTTACTATAGATACCTTTAGTCATTACATTTGGGCCTCAGCACAAAGTGGAGAAAAGGCACGAGACGTAAAAAGACACTGGTATGGGTGTTTTGCAGTTATGGGCATCCCAAAAGTAATAAAAACCGACAATGGCCCAGCATATGGAGGGCAGAGCATTGCAGACTTTCTCAAACGAAGGGGAATAGTGCATAAATTCGGAATACCCCATTCTCCAACAGGACAGGCAGTGGTAGAAAGAGCCAATGGGACACTTAAACAATATCTGGAAAAGTATAAGGATACTACTAGCATCCAAGAAAGACTGTTAAAATGTTTATTTGTATTAAACCATTTATGTCTCTTTGGAGATAGGAAATCACCAGCTGCGATATTGCACTATGAGCAGATGGAGGAACAATTCAGCCAACCTAAGGCCTTGGTATACTATAAGAATCCACGAACAGGACTCTGGGAGGGACCTGCAACAGTTATATATTGGGGACGAGGGTACCTTTGTGTCTCCACAGCTACAGGAACCTTGTGGGTACCAGCATGTTGGACAAGACCAGCAGTAAATGGACAATCCACGATCCCGGGATCTGTTCCGGTTCCACAAAGTCATCGACCCATTGCTACATAAACTTGAAAAAGAATTTGGGATAAGACTGTTGTGTGCAGATGAAGAGGACTTAGAGAATGTTATCATCCCTCACCTGCATAATAACTGCTTTAAACCATAGCAATCCAATTGCTGGCATTGTAATTCATCACAGCATAAAGCTTGGGTAAAAATATTTTGTGGGGATTGTAAAAGATCTTGGTGAGTATTTCAAACACGCCTGTCAGGAGGGTTCTGGTGTGTACAGTGTGAGAACAAATGGTTTAATGAAAATGCACATGTAGCGCTTGCTAGATATACAGAATATTCATTTCTGCAAAGTATAGCGTTAATAGAAAATATACGTGATTTACATTTGCGCTTTTGCTTATGGAAGCTTCAACATGTTTCCCGAAAACTTTTTTCAGAACGTAATTTGCGCCTGTTAGACTGTGTATGTCAGACAAAATATTGTATACCACAATACTGGCAGGTACACCCTAACAACTGGGGAAGAATAATCAGACAGTACAAAAGGTGATAGCATTGTTAGTTTTCAGACATTAGATTATTGAACAAATATTGTGTATACGTTTTACCTCTACAGGCTTTTTACTGAAGGAAAAAGTCACCTTCGGAGGAAAGAAGCCCAGCAATGACAATGTCGCGGTTGCTGCTTATTTTAGGAATCTTAATGGCCTACGGTGACGCTTTTCTACATCACATAGAGCCAAGAAAGAATATGTGGCTCACATGGGCTAAGCAAACAGGGACTGCTTCATTTTGTTTGTCCTTGGCCTCAGCTTCAGACCCCTTTCGTACTTGCTTGGTTGGTTTTCCTGCTTTGTACCCAACAGAGTTCGCTAAATACTCCAGTGGAAATTGTTCTGCAGCACAGAATGTAAGTCATTGCAGTGCGCTGTTATTAAATGGCTTGAATGTTAGTTTGCCATGGGATCCCCAGGAGTTAGACCTCCTTGGCAGTCAGAGAGTGAACGAAAGTGTCACTGGCTGCATCATTTTTGGGAACTATCGATTTAACACGAATGATATCATAACATGGTTAACTCCTAGGCAATATCCATATTGGAACGCTACGGCTATGTGTGGGCCAGACATGCAATATGGGTGGGGACCAGGCCACATACGCATGTGGACCAATGAGTCTGCGATGGCCCTGCCTCCTAATGTGTTTTTGATTTGTGGAGACAGGGCTTGGCAGGGAATCCCAAAGGGAGCTTATAGAGGGCCATGCTATCTCGGCAAGTTAACGCTATTTGCACCTAATGCTTCTCTTGTTCACGCCGTCCGTCAAGAAATGCAGAGCCAATTGAAGACAAAGAAACAGAAAAGATCCTTATCTACGCTGTCTTCTGATTGCAATGATAATGTAGAGCTTTTTGATTTTACCTCAAATTTTTTCCTTTCTTTGATTGCACCATGGGGAGTGGCACATTCTCTAAGATCCATAGAAAAATTAGCATGTTGGGTAGTCAAACAAGCAAATGTAACCACTGACATTTTATCACAACTAGCAGCAGATACTGACAGCTTGCGTCATCTGTTGCTGCAAGATCGTGCGGCAATAGATTTTTTGTTATTAGCACATGGTCACGGGTGTGAGGACTTTGAAGGAATGTGCTGTTTTAATGTGTCCACGCACTCAGAGTCCATACAGAAAAGGTTGCAATGGTTGAAGGATCACACCAACAAAATTGTTGTTAATTCTAATCCTCTAGACTCTTGGCTCAGAAGCTTAGGGCTAGGAGCATGGGTTGTTAATATTGTTAAATATGCCATAGGAATTTTTGCTGGTATATTGATAATAATATTACTTGTTCCCTGTCTGCTTAGATGTGTTCAAAACATGATAACCAAGACAATGACAAAAATGTGGCAATCAAACCTCCTGTTACAAAAACAGAACGGGGGAAGTGTGGAGAATATTTCTTCTGAATGGCTACAAAGCAAAGGCCATGATTCTGTGGACTTTGCAAAAGTGTAGACGCAGCAAGAACGTGCTATCCTTGAACAAAAGTTTATGTAACAAAATCTTAGAAAAATGGAATGTGCAACCATCCAGGCAGATAAGAGAACAGGACACAGCTGTTAATAGCAAACCACATTGTCTATTATTTTCAATGAACTATTGTAAGTAAGTTTGCTGTTCTCATCAAAGGGCTTTAACCAATAGGGAGCTCAGCTTTTGCAATATGTATGAGACTAATTAACAACTATATTTAACTAGCAATGATCTCTAATAAAATTGAGCTTTGCTGCACAATGAAGATGGCTCCCACCTCGTGATTTCTTCCGACACTTAACTACTGAGTGGTGACTATTTTTCTTCCTTCCCCGCTACTTCTTATTCTCTCCTTCTCTGACTTATCCGCTATTCCCTTGGCACTGTGGAGTATTGGATCAAACCCGAGGTGTGTTTCAATTTGTTTAGCAACCTGGGTTGTATTCAGAGTATCAGACTGTGATCTGAACAGACTGGGACCTGGTTTTGCAACTTGGAGAAGTTGCAACTCAGACTGCACATGAATATCTGGTTTCTTATTTTGGCTATATGCAAAATAAATATGGTGGGACCCCAAAAGCCAAGGTGGGATCCCAAGAGCCATGGTGGAACACCAAAACCCGATGGTGGGGCCCCAGATCCATCTAATCCTCTCCAAATCCATCTAAAATACCCTGTTCCATCTAACGCCCCCAGATCCATTCCGACCTCCCCAGATCCATCCCAGCCCCCACCAGATCCATCTTAATCTTCACAGATCCATCTAAATCCTGGCCTAGATCTACCCACCACCCCCAGATCCACCTAAGCCTCCCTCCGATCAATCTAAGCCCCATCTAGATCAATCAACACCCCTCCCCGCCCCCAGGTCAATGTAACCCTTCCCTAGATCCATCTAACCACCCCCCAGATACATCTAACCCCCCCCCCCCCCCCCCCGCCCGCAGGTCCATCTAACACCCCACCCGCCCAGGTCCATCTAAGCTGCCCCCCACCCAGATCCATCTAAATCCAAACCCCCCTGCCTCCAGTCCATCTAAACCCAGCACAGGTCAATATAAAGCCCACAGATCCATCCCAATCCCTGCAAGATCCATCCCAAACTCCACCCACATCCATCCCAAACCCCACCCAGATCTATAACCCCATCCCAGATCCATCTAAACACCCTCCAGATCTATCTAACCCCCCCAAATATATCCCAAACCCCGCAGATCCATCTTAACCCCTCCCAGATTGCAGACCCCTATCCCTCTCCCCAAAATCCAAAATTTGCCCCCTATCTCACATCCAAAAAAATGTTGAGTAGCATCAACTCCTGCATGTGGGGACAAATGGACATGGTAGTGGGGACAGACAGACGTGGGAGTGGGACACAGAGCCGTCCAGTTATACAAGTCATCCCACCACATTTCCGTGATGGCTACGACATCGTAGCCTCCTTGCCCTACAACAGCTTCCAATTCCTCCTTCTTGTGACCCACGCTGCGTGTGTTGGTGTCAAGGCCCTTCAGCTGGGCTGGGGAACCCTCAGCCCTATTCGAGGGAACAGAGTTCATTCCCAATTGCCTGGTCACTGGAGTAGCTAATGCCAGAGAGCCAGGACCTTCCTTACCACCCCCAGGTGTAATCGCCCCCACTTGCTGTGAGGTGATGGACGGTTGCTCCTCACCCACACACCCTCTCCCAATCACCAGTGCCCCACGTCCAGGCTCACTCCTGTCTAGCCTGGTCTCAACCCCCTCCCCCTTCACATCTAGTTGAAAGCTCGGTTTATGAGCTCAGCTAGGTTTTTAGCAAGGGCTTTTACCCCCCCAGGAGACACACGTGTCCCATCCATAGTTACAAGGCCCCCAGCCCCCCAAATGCCATTGCCCCACCCCAGTTGCCCCTCAGGAATCTCAATTGTCCCCCCAAATCCCCTCCAGGAACTTTAATAACTCCCCAGTGGTATGCCAGCCCCCCTTAAATGCCTTTGCCCCCCCCTCCCTGGAGCTCAACTCAGCCCCCCCTAATTGCCCCCCAGGAACTCTAATGACCCCCTGAATTGCCCTCCAAGGACAACAATTTTCTTTCCAGTTGCTACCAAGTTCCCCTCCAATTGCCACTCTCACCTCCCAATTGCCCCCCAATTTCAAGGGAACAGACCAATAAGTTTTCCAGACAACAGACTAGAAAAAGAAAAGTCCCCTTGATAATCTAAGGTGATTTCAAAATAACCAAGAACGTGTTGCTGGTTATTTGTCCTAATGGGTCGAGATCTGTGACTTAAACGAGGTAGCAGTAAAAGTAGAGAGAGATTTGGATAGAACCTTTCCATAACAGCAAGAGGGTTTTGAGGAAAGAAAGAAATCTTTATCCAACCTTAAATTATGAACAAATAAATAAGAAAAGCTATGAAAACCAAATAATCTAAAATTCCATGGAAAGCTGGTGCAGGCAGCCTGCTTGAAAAATCTGTTTTTTTGGTATATGAATGAGAGCAGTTAATATTTCCCCAAAGTTTCACTAATGTGAAAGCCTGAAAAGAGGAAAAGAGGAATCCTGTTTCAGGCTTGTTGGTGTTTTCAGAGGCACTTGAGATCAATAACAACTGTTCTACTCCTGTTTTCACAGTTCGCATCTTTCTATGCCAACACTCAATTTCCTAAGTAAATTGTGCACACACAGAAGTTATTCACATTATGGGATGAGGGTAACAAAACACACATCTGTTATTCAAATACTGGGATAGAGATACCAGAGGTTCAAAATGAAAGTTGCACTGAAATTTTATAATTCATTTTTCAAAAGAAAAGAGCAGATGAAAGGAAGATTGAAAGAAAATCCCCCCTAAATTGGGATGAAATATTTCATTCTACTGAAGTCGTTTAGGAGCCATTTAGGTCCAGAGCCCCACTTGGACGCTGCATTCTCACCAAAATCAATTTGGATACCAAAATAATGCTCAATTGAGGTAATAATAATAAAAAAGATTTATTCCCATCAGAAACAATTTCTGGAGCTACTAGGATTTAGATTTGCCCACAAAGTCACTCATGAGCTGTTTCAGAAGAACAGGTACCGGCCAGCATCCTATTAAGATGACACAAAGGTAATAATCTATTTATTGGCACAGATTATTTACCTTTAACACAAGCCTGTGAGGCACAGACATCGGGATCACTCAGAAAAATCCTTGAGAAAGATTTTTAGACAGAGAAGGTAACTAAGAAATAAACTCTTCAGGAAAACAAACAAACAACTTCTTAACTACTCACTTTTCTGTCCAAATCCTTCACGATTTTATCAAATGTTTCTCTGGACATCACCTGGTAAAATTGAACATTAGAGTTATCAAAGCCTTTATGCAGAACTCTGGTGCTTTTATGTTCTATAAAAGAGGTTCACAGGAGCCTCCAAGCCCATCCAGTCCCACACGCTGCCATGGGCAGGGACACCTCCCATTGCAGTGGGGGATTGAAAGCCCCTGGTGGTGTAAATAACGTACCTGCACGGTTCTTTAGGCTTCTCTTTGACTCCGGGCATGGCTGCCATGGACATAACATGTGCAGGCTGAGCAGCAGTTCATCCTCGAGGCAGTTGCTTCTCGAGGCAGTGGCTGAGGGGAGACCTCATTCCTCTCTCCAACTCCCTGAAAGGAGGTTGTGGAGAGGAAGGAGCTGGGCTCTTCTCCCAAGGGACAGGATGAGAGGGAATGGCCTCAAGCTCCACCAGGGGAGGTTCCGGCTGGACATCAGAAAAAACTTTTCTCAGAAAAGGGTCATTGGGCACTTGGACAGGATGTCAGTGTAGGTGGTTGAGTCACCTTCCCTGGAGGGGTCTAAGGGACGGGTGGATGAGGTGCTGACGGGCATGGCTTGGTGTTTTATAGGAATGATTGGACTTAATGATCCTGGGGGTATTTTCTAACCTAGTGATTCTGTGGTTTTGTGATTGTGTGAATAAGTTAAATTCGGACCTGGTGAACACATCAAGCAGGGATTTCTTCTCAGCTCTATGGGCAACCAAACCACAGATGAAAGTGGAAGCTTTAGCTAATTTCTTTGATATTAATAAATTCAGATTATCTTTGATGAAGAATAAGCTGTTACAGAAGCCTCTTCACCAGTTACAGCTATGGTGTGGTGGCCCTGTGACGTTCTACCTTGAGATTACCATGAGCAATAGACACGGTTCTTTTGATGTATCCAAACATTGCAGGACGTCCATACTGGGCGTGCAGCACATTTCTTTTTTATAATAACATAATTTATAGATGGAGAGTAACACATCTGTCACCAGATATGGAGGAAAAGGAATAGTCCCTGAGCTCAGGAGGTGCCAGGGGCCAGTGCTTGGCGAGGGGCGGGGTGTGGCTGGGGTCTGGACTATGAGGTCACAGAGGCGGCTGCACCAGCCGGGAGGTGTTGTGCTGTGCCACGGGCTCTGCTCCGGCAGTGCTGGCAGCAGCGGCAGCAGCAGCAGCAGCAGCACCATGGTGGATGCACGGGGGGCTGTGACCCCCTTTACGTTCATTATTTTCTTCCTCTTGGTTGTTCTTAAAGCAGAGCATGTCCAGGCTGCTCCATGGAGAGTGCAAGGATCAGGTGAGGGGGCAAGGGCCGGCACCCAGCTTGGGGAAGCGTGTGGCTGTGCCCAGCTCTCCTCAGGATGGCAGCGGGGCTGGGGTCAGGATGGGGCAGGGCTGGGAGAGCAGCAGGGCTAGGATGGGCTAGGAGAGCCGTGGCAGCTCCACTGCAGGTCCCTGGAAAGAAGTGTGTCACAAAATCTCATGGCAATGTGCTGGGTTCCAGCTGTGCCGGTAAGCAAAGGCCTCCTGGCTTCTCAGCCATGTCTTGTCCAGGAGCCTCAGAGTGACCCCACAGCTCATCACAGGAGTGAGCAGGACTGGGGGTCATAGGAGATTTTCCTTCCTATTTTCTTGCCCAGAGCTCTGCTGTGTAGCAGAGGGTTGGGTCAGTGATGTGTCCTGGGTGCTTTGCCATGGGCAGAACTTTGCTGGCCTCTCCCTCCCCGTGCTGCTCCCCGTGCCGGCTGCAGAGCTGGTTGGGGCTGAGCTTAGAGCTGGCGTGAGCTCCAGGGAGTCCTTTCTCCAGACAGCTCCATGCCTGCTTCGTGTTGGATCAGCACGGTGCAGGCACACAGTGACAGCACGATGGTCCCGAGTGGGAGGGAGAGACAAGAGACGTGGAGCGATCCCGCTTTGGAGCTGCATTCACCACTGGTCCAATTGGAAGAATTAGATTGGAGTATTTCATGGGAGCTGCTCTCTTCTGTTTGTTTACAGACGTGGCTGGAGGCAGTGAATCTCCAGCTTCCCAGCTGAGTCCCAAGGATGACGTGCACGGACATCACATGGGTACTTCATGGCCTTGACCTCCTTTGGGAGCTGCCAGCTCTAAGCCCCCACGGGAGAGCTGCCTCTCCTGTGTGTGTGAGAACACAGACCTGCACCGCGTGTGCCACCCCATTCCACGATCCCCCCGTGTTCTGCTGCTCACTTTTGATGGGGTGATCACTGTGTGTGATGGAAACTTCTCATGGATGTTTGGGTGCAGATGTGGCTCCTGCTCCAGCTTCTCAGCTGGATCCTGTGCTGGAGCCTGCCTGGCATCACAGCATCAGAGAGTCATACAATCGTTTGAGTTGAAAGGGACCATTGAGATAACCCAGATCCAACCCCACTGCAATAGGCAAGGACACGTCCCACTAGACCAGGCAGCCCAAGGCCCCATCCAAGCTGGCCTTGAACATCTCCAGGGATGGGGCTCCCACAATTTCCCTGGGTCTCCTGGGAGAGTGTCTCACCACTCTCATGGTGAAGAAATTCTTCCTCCTGTCTAGTATAAATCTGCTCCTCTCCAGTTTATACCCATTCCCCCTTGTCCCATCACCACAAGCCTTTGTAGACAGTCCCTCCCCAGCTTTCTCATAGCTCCTTCAGGTACTGGAAGGTCACTTTGAGGTCTTCTTGGAGCCTAATCTTCTCCAGGCTGAACAACCCCAGCTCTCTCAGCCTACCCTCCTACAGGAGGTGCTCCAGCCTTCTGATCATCCTTGTAGCTTGCTCTGGGCCCATTCCAGCAGCTGCACCTCCTTTGTATGTTAAGGATTCCAAAACTGGACACAGTACTCTAGAGGAGGTCTCACAAGAGAGAAATAGAGAAGCAGAATCCCCTTCCTCGACCTGCTGGCCACGCTTCTTTTAATGCAGCCCAGGACAGAGTTGGCTGTGTGGGCTGTGAGCACACATTGCCAGCACCCCTAAGTCCTCCTTTGCAGGGCAGCTCTCAATCATATCATCCCCTATCTTGTACTGAAACCATGGATTGTCCTGACCCGGGGGTTGGACCTTGTAAATCGGCCTTGTTGAACCTCATGAGGTTCTCAGAGCCCCACTTCCTCAGCCTGTCCAGGTAACTCTGGATGACATCTCGTCCTTCCACTGTGGCATCCCAGGGGTGGCTGTCACTCGGCGTGACTGAGCGCTCATTGTCAAGATTTAATAACGAGAAATTTAACTAGATCCTTTCTGTTCAGTTCTCCATGGAGTGAAGTACAAGGCCAAGCCAACGAGATATTCAAGGCGGCTCTCCGAAATACTGGAGGAGATTATAGCAAAGGTGGAGGAAGCAAGACGCGGTGGGTATGCAGCCCTCGTAACCAGAGGGCTTGGGAAGCAGAATGTTTAGAGCCTTGTAGGGACAAGCCAGAGCCTACACCAGCTGGAAGGGATCAACCAGAGCCGCGCTGCTCGACACGCGCTGTCACACCCACAGGAGCTGCTGAGCCACAGGGATGGTCCAGGGTCTCTGCTGCAGTTGTGGTCCCAGCTGAGCCCCAGCGCTGCCCGAGCTGCGTCAATCCTGGCCAAGAGCCATTCTGGGCAGATGCTGGCATCCAGCCGGCAGGAGCTGTGGGTGCTCAGCCCTTGCTGCTGGTTGTGGCAGGGGAGAGCGGCAGCTTGGAGTCACTGAAACTGGCAGACTTTGCTGGGGCTGCAGGCATGCACGGGCCAGGATCCGAGCAGCCCCAGCTTTGCAGCCTGGTCCAGCCCCGTTGTGCTGCTCGATGTCTGAGGGCTCTGGGTGACAGCTCAGGGACAGATTTACCTTTGTCTTTGGGGCTCTGTGGGCACTTCACTGCCTCTGCTGAAAGAGCCCAGGACATGGTGACCAGAGCTCCGGGGTTCAGTGTGTCTGTGACCCTTCCCATGCGATGGAGGTGGCAGGATGGGACGTGCTTCTCCAAAGGGCTCTTTCCCAGCTGAACCACCTGCATCATCTCCCTGTCCCCTGGGAGGGAAGAGGTTTACCATCATCTTGTGGTTTACCAAAAATGTACTAAGTATGACAAGAAGATCCCATGCGATGTCCAGGTCTCTCAGCAGTTCAGGGTTTGCTCCCTCTGAGAACACTGGGAAGTGTCAAGGGTTAAAGTTTTCCTCTATGAATGACAGACACAGGGCTTGGACTGGTGATGAGATGTAGCCCCAGATGCCCAGGCTTTTTTTCTAGACATTATTGATGTCCTTTTCTTTGTGGGGAGACTGAGTTCCTGCTGAATTACAGTTACTTTAATTAAACTGACCCTCTTTCTTTCTGAAGAGATGGGCGGTAAGACTGTGGAGAAGGAGGCACTTTGGAAAGGAGGCGGCCAGGCAGTGCCAGGCTCTGATGAGAACATGGAAGCGATCCAATCAAGAGACATGGCAGGTAATTGTCCCTCGGTCAACCAGTGCCATCTCTCAACAACCCTGTGGGTTCGCAAGGCTCTTCCACTGGTTTCCTCAGAACATGTTTTGTCTCAGCCAAACTGTTAGTGTGGAGCAGCCATTCCCAAAGAAGCCAGGAGCAGCTCTCTGGAGACAACCATCATCTCTGGGGGTGCGGAGTCATTGCTGTCAGTGACCCCGAGCAGCGCTCACTCTTAGCACTCTGCGGGTGGCCGGGAGGTGCTCACCACCCACCGCTCACGGGGATTCCAGAACTTTGCTGTTTTGGGAATGAGGCCATTGGATCCGTGCTCAGCAGAGGATGGGATACGTGACTTTTAAAGGAATGCACCTCCTGCCCAAGCTGCCTCCCTGAGCCTGCCGGGAGTCCCCCAGGCACAACAGAGGGAGATCCCTGCTGTGAGCTGGGGTCCAAAGGGATGCACTGACTGGCTGGGCACTGCACCGTCCCCCTGCACCCTCTGTGCCAGAGCCCTGCTGAAGCTTTGCCTTTCTCTGACCCTTGGCAGTGCTGTCCCACCCTGGGGAAGCCACCACATGGGGACAGATGGTTTTTCCCTCGAGAATCCTGGTCCTGAGCAGTCTCATGGGGGAGCACAAGGGCAGACAAGTGCAGCAAACTTGAGGTGTGCCAGCCTGCTGTCTGTCCTGAGATACATCACCGGCTGAATCATAGAATCCCTAGGCTGGAAAAGACCTTTGATATCATCAAGTCCAACCATACCTGTCTGCTGCTACGTCATGTCCCCAAGCACCTCATCTACCTGTCTTTTCAACACCTCCAGGGATGGAGACTCAACCACCTCCCTGGGCAGCCTCTTCCAGAGTTTGAGAGCCCTTTCAGTGAAAAGGTTTTTCCTAATATCCAATCTGAACCCATCCTGGCATAGCTTGAGGCCATTCTCTATCGTCCTATCACCTGTCACATATGCCGGGCTGTCCAGTCTGTGGGGGGATTAAAAGAGAAAGGCTCCTTCCTCCCACTGACTGATCTGGGGAATCGCTCTCAGGCTTCAGGAATGGATTGGAGCAAAGAAGGGAGAGGAAGTGTTTTTTCAAGTGCGTAAGAAATGCTGAGCAAAGCAGCACAGAGTGGTTGGCGTGGCTGGTGGGGTGGGAAGAAATCCCACCACCACAGAAGGTCTCTTCTTCAACTCACAAGCAATAGGACAAGGTTGAAAAAACCTCAAGTTGTGCCAGGGGAGGTTTAGAGTGGATATTAGGAAAAATTTCTGCGTGGAAAGGGTTGTCAAGCACTAGAACCGGCTGCCCAGGGAAATGGTGGAGTCTCCATCCCTGATCAGATTTAAAAGCCGTAGGGATGTGGTGCTTAGGGACAGGGTGGAGTGTTTGGTTTATGGTACGGCTTGAGGAAATTAATGGTCTCTTCCAAACTAAAAGGATTCTACAATGCTCTCGATGATGGCCTCAGCTCATTTCTCTGTTCTCCAGGCACTCGTGATCCTTTACTTGGAGGTACACATCTCCAATGTCCATTAATTAGTTAGGACCCTTTTTTTCTGCCTCCAGTCCCTCTGCTTTTCAGGTGTGCATCTTTGCGGGGAAGGAGCAAGTAAACGGGTGGCACTGGTGCAGCCTCCCTGGGACAGAAGCTCTTCTCCCCAGGCAGCGGGGACGATGGCTTTTTCCTCCAGTGTTCCAAGAGGGTTTCCTCTGTGTGCAAGAGCACTCCTGTGAGACAGTCCCGCGGGGCTCTGTATTGGTCCCTCCCCTCCTAAAGGGGTGCTGACTGTGGCTTGGAAGAGATTTTAGAGAACTGCAAGAAGCCAGCCAAGAGGTCCTCATGGAAGCTTTGGCAATCTCCACTGACGTCGGGCTCTCACTTTGTTCCCTGACCACCTTCCAGCACCTGCAGTTCCCCAGGGCAGGAGCAGATCCTCCATTCTGATGGAAACATTTCTCCTTTGTGCTCACTCCTAGGTGAGAGTGGTGGCAATGGTTTTCACGCTGCTCAGCTGGAAGTTGGTATGGAGCCAGTGGCACAGCCTGGAGGTAAGTTTCCAATGTGCCTTTCCCTGAAAGAACACACATGGACACTGTGCCAAGAGCTCATTCCTTGCAATTTTCCTTCAGATCCTCTGACAAGTGATGACTTCCAGACTCCATCCCTGAAGCCTGAGAGCGACTTGTCAGGTCAGTAAGTAGGAGGAAGGAGCCTTTCCCTTGTCAGCTTCTTTCCATGAGTCGCTCCTTCCGTGGCCGATCAGAGACATGGAGAAGAGCTTTTTGATTGTGCTCCCATGTGCTCACCCACAGCTGGGATGGGACGGGTGTGACCGTACTGGTGCGCACAGGGAAGCACCTGAGGGCTTTGCATAGGAGCTTTCTCCCAGGGTCTGTTTCCCTGCTGGCCTGGCTGTAGCTGCTTCCCCTCCCCTTTGAAGGAAGGGCTGTGGCATCACTGCACGGTTGCCACAAACCCACCTCGTGCAGCTCAGGGCAGCAGATCGCCTGCCGTGACCTGGTCTCCCATCAGGGCAGGCGTGGCTGCTGCTTGGAGCAGTGATGGGGGCAGCCCCAAAAGCCCACACCTTGTTCCTAGACCTTGTCAGTGTCTTTGGGAAGGATCGTGTCCTGAAGGGCCATCACCCTGATGGGAACGTTTCCATCTGATCCAACTGTCCCGCTTCCTCCCTCTAGAGGTGGACGAAGAAGCTGTGCCAGAGGATGAGTTTTTGGAAGGTGACTCAGTTCCCATCTCTGACAAGGGAGAAGGTAATTGCTGTCCCGTGGTCACCCAGTGTCACCCATCAGGGGGGTGGGAGAGTTGGTCTGAGGAGAGGAAGAGTTGGGGGTGGCCCTCGCTGCTGCAGTTTTTTCTGGTTTGTCCATGTTTTTTGTCCGTGTCCCTCCAAGGAACAAGTGGGCAAGCAGCCACGCTCCCCACGAGCTCTCTTGCCACCTCATTTTTCTTCAGTGTGACACCCTGTCCCAAAATCAGGGAACAAGCCTGCAGGCACCAGGGCTGGAGGGAAACGGAGAACATTCTGGCCATGCCAAACGTGCTGAGAGCTCTCCAGAGGGGCACAGGACAGACTGACATTCTGAATTGTTCCTTCAGGTGCAGACATGAAGACAACCCCAAGGGTTCATGAGTCACAGAATGCTGAAACTGGGGAAATTTATTTGGTGCTGGTCATAGGAGGAGTCCTGGGACACCTGCTACTAGCGTTTTCAGTATGCATCTTCATTATCTGTCTGAGGAGGAAGAGAGAAAGGTGAGTCACTGATTCCCCCCGTTGCTTCATTTCAAGGGCTGCTCCCAGCCATGAGGCATCGCTGCTAAGGCTGCTGGGCAGCGGTGAGTGAGGGGCTGGACAAAACACTCTTCTGCTGCTGTCCGGAGCTTTAATTGGTGCCTGAGCTCCTGTGCCTTCCTTTTGGGAGCGCGCTCTGACTGGAGCCAGGGTTGGCTCAAGATGGCCCTGCCTGGACAGGAGCAGCCCCAGGAGCAACAGGCAAAGCCAGGCCGGGATGGGAAAGAGCAGGGGCTGAGGTTGCCCTGGAACGCGAGACGTGCACCAGAGCCCGCTCCTGACAGGGAACCTGTCTGCAGGAATCCCCCTGCTCGGTGGTGCCATCAGGTGCCGGTGTCCCCCTGGGTCATGCTGTGCCGGCAGCTCTGAGCCTGGGGTGCGGAGCTGAGCCAGCTCCATGCCGTGGGGGAGATTCCCCATCCTCCATCTGCAGCTGAGGCCTCAGCTACCTTTTCTCTCCACAGAGCTCTTTCTACAGATCCAGAAGCCCAGCTGGAAAGTGGTGGCTGCCCTTCACACCCAGACAGCTGGAGCCCCAGTACCCCCAAGAGCCAGACCCAGCTCCTGCAGCCACCGTCCTCCAACCAGCCCATCTCGGGATTCCCTGCTGCTCAACAACCAACCCTGCAGCCTCCAGGTACAGCTCGGTTTGAAAAGGCTGCTGCCACCCCCTCCAGCCCTCAAGTGGCCCCAGTGCCACAGAAACAACCCAGCGACCACAAGTCTCAGACTAAAACCATCTGGATCAGCTCTGTGTGAGGTGGACATGCAGGAGCCTGGGGTCCGAGATGGATCCTCGGGGCCGGTGCCTGCCCTACTCAGGCTCTTCAAAGGGAGCTGATCTACCTCCTTCAACTTCGTCCTTTGCTTCTGGAGGACTCAGAGCAAATGGATTTGTTTTATTTGACATGAATAAAGCACAGCAGGTGTTTCTCCATGCAAGGCTCCTGTCACATCTGACTCTGTCCTAGGGGAGGGAGAAAGGGTTCATTGAAATGGAGTTGTGGGAAGTGGAGTGGAGTGTGTTTCAATGAAACGGAGCTACAAGCCTGCTTTGTGGTGAAGGACTCCAGCTGCAGCCAAGTGAGAAATGGAAATTGAGTCAAAATGACCTGAAGTTATATACTCATTCTTGGTTAATACTAACAGTGCCACAAAGACTTCAGACTTCATTTTTGCTTTATGTAAAGAATTAATATCTGGCACGGTATCAGCATTTACACTCCTAAAATTCAGTAAAGTTTGAGCAGGTTAATGAAGTGTAACCAGTCCTGTCTTGCCCCAGCCCTCTGAGATCTCAAGTGGAAGCCAAATGTTTCGTTAGAACTTTTAAAAATGCCGTGACAACTAGCAAGGGAGAGAAAAGAGCATCTTGCGATCTTATTGAATGCAACTATATAGCAGGCAAACAAAGTAGACGGGGGTTGAAAAATTATTGTGGAGGCATTTATTTGTTAAAGAATGTAGAGAGGAGGCCTGTTTTGTGTAAAAGTCCAGGCTATTAAAAGGCAAAACACCATCCATCTCCCATCAAAAATACCCCTTGTATCTTCAGGGGACAAAGCACATGATGTAGGAATTTGATGACTTGGTAATAGATTGGGGCTAGGGAGTAGGAAAAATAAATTCAGGTGTTGTCCTAAAATCCTCTAAACTTTAGAAGCTCTTTTTCCTTAAAACATCCAGAACCGTGACAGCATTTCCTTTTACAGGTTCTTGATGATGTAAAAAGAATTTGGCAGAGAAACTTTTTCTTCATAATGCCGCTTTGTGAGCTTCTGGATGCAGACCTAGACAATTCGCTCTAATTTATACTGCTTCAAAACTTGTAGGTAGTTAAGGCTAGGCGGTTGGAAGATGTTGCGCTTTTACGGAAAGATAGAACCCCCCTTTGGATAGCTCATGATGTTTAGCTCATGATGTGAGCAGACGGAAGTGACGCTGTAAACCCAAGCTATAAATTGCTGTGTTACTTATCAATAAACGCCATTTGCCATCCACCACATTGGTGTCTGTGAGCTGATGGCCGGAGCGGCCTGGGATTGGCCACCGTACTGTTCCTGAACCAGGTCGCCATGCCTTTAAAGGCAACAAGGGGTTCCGAAACCCGGGAACATTTAGACCTGGGGGAGACCTTGGAAAATGGGATCCTGATCGGGATCATCACCTGGAATCGAGTGAATGGCAGCTGGAGTGGCAGGACCAGCCTGGTGGGGAGGACGCTCCCGGAAGGGATCCCGATCAAGAAACTCATCACCTGGAACGGCGGCCAGAGCGACGGAACCAGCCCGGCGGGGAGGACGCTCCTGGACCAACAAGGGGGATGGAAGCCTATCTGAAGGTCGTGTCACAGTTACATAAGCAGTGGGGTATTGATTGTAAACCCAAAGATTTTACTCTCACAGTTGCGAGGCTTTTAGAAATTGGGGTCATTGACCAGCCGGTGGATATTCTCCACCCTGAAGTGTGGGATAAATGCACTAAAGTGTTAGCCAAGGAGACGATGTCCTCGGGTTGTGGGAAAAATCTTAAGATGTGGGGGAAGGTCGTGCAAGCCCTGCAAAAGGCCATACAAGAGCAGGAGACCTGGAGGGCAGAGAAAGACTGTTTGTTAGTCATCCCGAAATTGGTAGTCGGGGCGACCACACATACTCTGCGCCCCCCAGACGATGATGATTCTGCCAAGCCCAAAGATCTGCGGGAGGGCAATACGCCCCCCCCGATCTCCAAACGCCGACCCGCCTACGGAGGGACAGAAACGAGTAGAATCCTTCTGGGGTGGGTTAGCCGAGGAAGCCAGGGGTGCCACTGGGAAACCAGAGCCTGAAGAAGTCTGGGCGAAACCACCGCCCTATGTGCCCCAAGATGGTGCCGAGCAAAAAAGGGAAAGGTGGGGCGAGAATGCCCCCGGTGGGATCAGGAAGGAATGGCCCGTCCGCAAGGAAAGTGGGCGAGGCTAGAGTCCAACAAAAAGATATCGGAACCCAGAAGTAACCAATCAGTTGAGTTCTGACTCCAGGTCAGACACTAGTTGGGACGAGTGGTTCGCAACTGATTCAAACTCAGAGGAGGAAGAAATGGGGGTAGACAGACTTAAAAGCCAAAATATCCCCATCTGAATCAAAGAGGAGCTGAGAGGGGGACAAATCCCTCTCACAGATTGGAGGAAAATAAAGATAGCGTGTGCAGATTGGGCCCCATCGGCCACATTAGCGTTCCCGGTCCAGGTGACGGACGGGGGACAGAGGGTCTACTCGCCAATAAACCCTAAGGATGTACAAGCGATTGTTAAAGCAGTTGCAGATAAAGGGCTTAATTCTGCCATGGTCTCCACCCTCATAGACGGTGTCTTTGGGGGAGACAACATGCTCCCGTTTGATATAAAACAAACTTGTAGACTGATCGTTGATGGGGCAAGGATGATTGTTTTTAAACAAGAATGGGAGGAGAACTGTGTGAAGCAGCTGGCCCAAGTAGTTGGGGCGGATCACCCACTACACGGCTCTAGCCTGCAGCGGCTAATCAATTATGTAATGTGATGTGATTAATCAGCACAAACATCTTCATCCCCGAGGCGCCCCTGAGGCCCCAACATGGCCGCTCGGGGTCCCCCCCCCGCGGCGCAGCTGCCTCGTTCCCAGCCCCGGCGGGTCCCGGGCGCGGGGCGGGGCGGTTGAAGCCGCGGCCGTTTCCCTGCTGGGCGGTTCCAGCGACCCCAGCGGCCGCGACCGGCCGGGCGCTCGCTGGGTTGCGGGAGCGGCGGCACCGGGGAGCGCTCGGTAAGCGCGGGGAGCGGGAGCCGGGAGGGCGGGGAGCGCCTCGGGGAGCGCCTCCGGCAGCGCTGGGGAGCGGGGGGAGCGGCCCCCGGGGGAGCTCGGAGCCGCCCGGCCCCGCTCCGGCCGCCCCTCCCGCAGCCCCGGCGGCTCCTGCCCGCAGCCCCCTCCGCATCCCGGGGCTCCCTGCGCCGGGGAGGAGGAGGGAGCGGAGCGGAGCGGGCAGTGCGAGGGGCGGGAGCGGGAGTGCGAGCGGGGCTGGTGCTGCTGGGAGGGGGCGCGGGGGACGGCGGCCACAGGCGGGGGAGGTGTGGGGGGTGCGGCCATATCTGGGGACAGAGGGGGTGTCTGGGGAGGGCTGGGGGTGTGGCCTCTGGGGAGGGGGCGTGGCTAAGGGGCGCGAGGGGGCGTGGGCTTGTCTGGTGGTCGAGGGGGGTGGCCGGGGAGCAGTGGGGGCGTCTTGGGGCATGGGCATATATGGTGATAGAGGGGGCGTGGCTAAGGAGTGTGGGGGCGTGGCCATGTATGGTGGTACAGGAGGGTGGCCAGGGAGTGGTGAAGGCGTGGCTTCTGGGGGAGGGGTCATGGCTAAGGGGGCGTGAGCGGTGCAGCCATATATGGTGATAGAGGGGGCGTGGCTAAGAGCTGTGAGTAGGCGTGGCCCATAAATGGTGTTAGAGCACGTGTGACCTGGGCGTGGTGGGGGCGTGGTCTCGTTTGAAGGGGCGTGGCTAAGGTCCACGAGTGGGTGTGGCAATGTGAAGTTGTGGAGAGGGCGTGGTCTCTGGGAAGGGGGGTGGTTAATGTGCACGAGTGGGCGTGGCTATATATGGTGATTGCAGGAGCGTGGCTGGTTGCGGTGAGACCAATGCAAGAGGCGTGGCCACTGGTAGGGGGCGTGGCTAAGTGATGTGAGTGGCTGTGGGCTTAGGTGGTGATAGAGGGGGCGTTGCTGGGGAGCAGTGGGGCGTGGTCTCTGGAGAAGGGGCGTGGCTAAGGGGACACAGGGCATGGCCATAGATGCTGATAGATGGGCATGGCTGGGGAGGGTTTATGGCGTGGCCTCCTTGGAGGGGGCGTGTTTAAGGGCCATGAGTGGGCGTGGCCATATCGGGTGATATGGGGCGTGCCCTCTGGGGAGGGGGCGTGGTCTCCACAGACTTATTCCCTTCTCTTGCAGGTGAAATGCCTTATGGAACCAGCACTTGCTCCAATAAGGAAACAGGGACCCTTTATCACAAGCCGCTTGCCCATCTGAGGTAAAAGCCGTTCTGTTTGCTTTGACTTCTCTGAAATGTGTAACTTTCACTCTCGTTCTTCAACTCCCTCGGTGTTGCCTGCATTTGTGTTTGTGTCCACGTGGTGGTATTTTTCCAAGCTCTTCTGGAACTCCTCCAGGCTGCTGTGCTAGGGGAGATCTGCAGCTGCTTCCCCACCCCCCCAGCCACTGTCCAACTTTTCCTTTAAATCCAGACACTTCATAGATGCCAGAGATTAAATAGACATTAAAGGTCTGTGGGAGGAAATGTTGAACTTGAGAAGAAGCTGAGACCAGAACTGCTTGGGCAAAGGTCCTAAATCGTACAGTTGAAAGAGAAAAAATAAGTTGATGTTTTAGAATATCAAAACTCCCAACAACCTCTTTTTCTGTTCAGCCTGGAGAAGAGAAGGCTCAGGGGGTCTCTTTGATGTGTATGAACAGCTGAAGAGAGGGAATCGTAGAATCACAGAGCGGTTTGGGTTCAAAGGAGCCTCCAAGCCCATCCAGTCCCATGCGCTGCCATGGGCAGGGACACCTCCCACTGCACTCTGGGATTGAAAGCCCCTGGTGGTGTGAGTAACGTACCTGCACAGTTCTTTAGGCTTCTCTTTGACTCGGGGCATGGCTGCCACGGACATAACATGTGCAGGTTGAGCAGCAGTTCATCCTCGAGGCAGTTGCTCCTCGAGGCAGTGGCTGAGGGGAGACCTCATTCCTCTCTCCAACTCCCTGAAGGGAGGTTATGGAGAGGAAGGATCTGGGCTCTTCTCCCAAGGGACAGGATGAGAGGGAATGGCCTCAAGCTCCAAAAGGGGAGGTTCCGGCTGGACATCAGAAAAAACTTTTCTCGGAAAAGTGTCATTGGGCACTTGCACAGGCTGTCAGAATAGGTGGTTGAGTCACCTTCCCTGGAGGGGTCTAAGGGACGGGTGGATGAGGTGCTGATGGGCATGGTTTAGTGATTTATAGGAATGATTGGACTTAATGATCCTGGGGGTATTTTCTAACCTAGTGATTCTGTGGTTTTGTGATTGTGTGAATAATTTAAATTCGGACCTGGTGAACACATCAAGCAGGGATTTCTTCTCAGCTCTATGGGCAACCAAACCACAGATGAAAGTGGAAGCTTTAGCTAATTTCTTTGATATTAATAAATTCAGATTATCTTTGATGAAGAATAAGCTGTTACAGAAGCCTCTTCACCAGTTACAGCTATGGTGTGGTGGCCCTGTGACGTTCTACCTTGAGATTACCATGAGCAATAGACACGGTTCTTTTGATGTATCCAAACATTGCAGGACGTCTATACTGGGTGTGCAGCACATTTTTTTTTATAATAACATAATTTATAGATGGAGAGTAACACATCTGTCACCAGATATGGAGGAAAAGGAATAGTCCCTGAGCTCAGGAGGTGCCAGGGGCCAGTGCTTGGCAAGGGGCGGGGGGGTGGCTGGGGTCTGGACTTTGAGGTCACGGAGGCGGCTGCTCCACGCCGGGAGGTGTTGTGCTGTGCCACGGGCTCTGCTCCGGCAGTGCTGGCAGCAGCGGCAGCAGCAGCAGCAGCAGCAGCAGCAGCAGCAGCACCATGGTGGATGCACGGGGGGCTGTGACCCCCTTTACGTTCATTATTTTCTTCCTCTTGGTTGTTCTTAAAGCAGAGCATGTCCAGGCTGCTCCATGGAGAGGGCAAGGATCAGGTGAGCGGGCAAGGACCGGCACCCAGCCCGGGGAAGCATGTGGCTGTGCCCAGCTCTCCTCAGGATGGCAGCGGGGGTGGGGTCAGGATGGGGCAGGGCTGGGAGAGCAGCAGGGCTAGGATGGGCTAGGAGAGCCGTGGCAGCTCCACTGCAGGTCCCTGGAAAGAAGTGTGTCACAAAATCTCATGGCAATGTGCTGGGTTCCAGCTGTGCCCGTAAGCAAAGGCCTCCTGGCTTCTCAGCCATGTCTTGTCCAGGAGCCTCAGAGTGACCCCACAGCTCGTCACTGGAGTGAGCAGGACTGGGGGCTCATAGGAAATTTTCCTTCCTATTTTCTTGCCCAGAGCTCTGCTGTGTAGCAGAGGGTTGGGTCAGTGATGTGTCCTGGGTGCTTTGCCGTGGGAAGAACTTTGCTGGCCTCTCCCTCCCCGTGCTGCTCCCCGTGCCGGCTGCAGAGCTGGTTGGGGCTGAGCTTTGAGCTGGCATGAGCTCCAGGGAGTCCTTTCTCCAGACAGCTCCATGTCTGCTTTGTGTTGGATCAGCACGGTGCAGGCACACAGTGACAGCACGATGGTCCCGAGTGGGAGGGAGAGACAAGAGACGTGGAGCGATCCCGCTTTGGAGCTGCATTCACCACTGGTCCAATTGGAAGAATTAGATTGGAGTATTTCATGGCAGCTGCTCTCTTCTGTTTGTTTACAGAAGTGGCCGGAGGCAGTGAATCTCCGGCTTCCCGGCTGAGTCCCAAAGACGACGTGCACGGATATCACATGGGTACTTCATGGCCTTGACCTCCTTTGGGAGCTGCCAGCTCTAAGCCCCCACGGGAGAGCTGCCTCTCCTGTGTGTGTGAGAACACAGACCTGCACCGCGTGTGCCACCCCATTCCACGATCCCCCCGTGTTCTGCTGCTCACTTTTGATGGGGTGATCACTGTGTGTGATGGAAACTTCTCATGGATGTTTGGGTGCAGATGTGGCTCCTGCTCCAGCTTCTCAGCTGGATCCTGTGCTGGAGCCTGCCTGGCATCACAGCATCAGAGAGTCATACAATCGTTTGAGTTGAAAGGGACCATTGAGATAACCCAGATCCAACCCCCTTGCCATGGACAAGGACACATCCCACTAGACCAGGCAGCCCAAGGCCCCATCCAAGCTGGCCTTGAACATCTCCAGGGATGGGGTCACACGAGTTCTCTGGGTCTCCTGGGACAGTGCCTCACCACTCTCATGGTGAAGAAATTCTTCCTCCTGTCTAGTATAAATCTGCTCCTCTCCAGTTTATACCCATTCCCCCTTGTCCCATCACCACAAGCCTTTGTAGACAGTCCCTCCCCAGCTTTCTCGTAGCCCCTTCAGGTACTGGAAGGTCACTATGAGGTCTTCTTGGAGCCCTCTCTTCTCCAGGCTGAACAACCCCAGCTCTCTCAGCCTGCCCTCCTACAGGAGGTGCTCCAGCCCTCTGATCATCCTTGTAGCCTCCTCTGGGCCCATTCCAACAGCTGCACCTCCTTTGTATGTTAAGGATTCCAAAACTGGACACAGTACTCTAGAGGAGGTCTCACAAGAGAGAAATAGAGAAGCAGAATCCCCTTCCTCGACCTGCTGGCCACGCTTCTTTTAATGCAGCCCAGGACAGAGTTGGCTGTGTGGGCTGTGAGCACACATTGCCAGCACCCCTAAGTCCTCCTTTGCAGGGCAGCTCTCAATCATATCATCCCCCATCTTGTACTGAAACCATGGATTGGCCTGACCCGGGGGTTGGACCTTGTAAATCGGCCTTGTTGAACCTCATGAGGTTCTCAGAGCCCCACTTCCTCAGCCTGTCCAGGTAACTCTGGATGACATCTCGTCCTTCCACTGTGGCATCCCAGGGGTGACTGTAACTCGGCGTGACTGAGCGCTCATTGTCAAGATTTTAATAACGAGAAATTTAACTAGATCCTTTCTGTTCAGTTCTCCATGGAGTGAAGTACAAGGCCAAACCAACGAGATATTCAAGGCGGCTCTCTGAAATACTGGAGAAGATTATAGCAAAGGTGGAGGAAGCAAGACGCGGTGGGTATGCAGCCCTCGTAACCAGAGGGTTTGGGAAGCGGAATGTTTAGAGCCTTGTAGGGACAAGCCAGAGCCTACACCAGCTGGAAGGGATCAACCAGAGCCGTGCTGCTCGACACGCGCTGTCACACCCACAGGAGCTGCTGAGCCACAGGGATGGTCCAGGGTCTCTGCTGCAGTTGTGGTCCCAGCTGAGCCTCAGCGCTGCCCGAGCTGCGTCAATCCTGGCCAAGAGCCATTCTGGGCAGACGCTGGCATCCAGCTGGCAGGAGCTGTGGGTGCTCAGCCCTTGCTGCTGGTTGTGGCAGGGGAGAGCGGCAGCTTGGAGTCACTGAGACTGGCAGACTTTGCTGGGGCTGCAGGCATGCACGGGCCAGGATCTGAGCAGCCCCAGCTTTGCAGCCTGGTCCAGCCCCGTTGTGCTGCTCGATGTCTGAGGGCTCTGGGTGACACCTCGGGGACAGATTTACCTTTGTCTTTGGGGCTCTGTGGGCACTTCACTGCCTCTGCTGAAAGAGCCCAGGACATGGTGACCAGAGCTCGGGGTTCAGTGTGTCTGTGACCCTTCCCATGCGATGGAGGTGGCAGGATGGGACGTGCTTCTCCAAAGGGCTCTTTCCCAGCTGAACCACCTGCATCATCTCCCTGTCCCCTGGGAGGGAAGAGGTTTACCATAATCTTGTGGTTTATTAAAAATGTACTAAGTATGACAAGAAGATCCCATGCGATGTCCAGGTCTCTCAGCAGTTCAGGGTTTGCTCCCTCTGAGAACACTGGGAAGTTTCAAGGGTTAAAGTTTTCCTCTATGAATGACAGACACAGGGCTTGGACTGGTGATGAGATGTAGCCCCAAATGCCCAGGCTTTTTTTCTAGACATTATTGATGTCCTTTTCTTTGTGGGGAGACTGAGTTCCTGCTGAATTACAGTTACTTTAATTAAACTGACCCTCTTTCTTTCTGAAGAGATGGGCGGTAAGACTGTGGAGAAGGAGGCGCTTTGGAAAGGAGGCGGCCAGGCAGTGCCAGGCTCTGATGAGAACATGGAAGCGATCCAATCAAGAGACATGGCAGGTAATTGTCCCTCGGTCAACCAGTGCCATCTCTCAACAACCCTGTGGGTTCGCAAGGCTCTTCCACTGGTTCCCTCAGAACATGTTTTGTCTCAGCCAAACTGTTAGTGTGGAGCAGCCATTCCCAAAGAAGCCAGGAGCAGCTCTCTGGAGACAACCATCATCTCTGGGGGTGCGGAGTCATTGCTGTTAGTGACCCCGAGCAGCGCTCACTCTTAGCACTCTGCGGGTGCCGGGAGGTGCTCACCACCCACCGCTCACGGGGATTCCAGAACTTTGCTGTTTTGGGAATGAGGCCATTGGATCCGTGCTCAGCAGAGGATGGGATACGTGACTTTTAAAGGAATGCACCTCCTGCCCAAGCTGCCTCCCTGAGCCTGCCGGGAGTCCCCCAGGCACAACAGAGGGAGATCCCTGCTGTGAGCTGGGGTCCAAAGGGATGCACTGACTGGCTGGGCACTGCACCGTCCCCCTGCACCCTCTGTGCCAGAGCCCTGCTGAAGCTTTGCCTTTCTCTGACCCTTGGCAGTGCTGTCCCACCCTGGGGAAGCCACCACATGGGGACAGATGGTTTTTCCCTCGAGAATCCTGGTCCTGAGCAGTCTCATGGGGGAGCACAAGGGCAGACAAGTGCAGCAAACTTGAGGTGTGCCAGCCTGCTGTCTGTCCTGAGATACATCACCGGCTGAATCATAGAATCCCTAGGCTGGAAAAGACCTTTGATATCATCAAGTCCAACCATACCTGTCTGCACCTACATCATGTCCCCACGCACCTCATCTACCTGTCTTTTCAACACCTCCAGGGATGGAGACTCAACCACCTCCCTGGGCAGCCTCTTCCAGAGTTTGAGAGCCCTTTCAGTGAAAAGGTTTTTCCTAATATCCAATCTGAACCCATCCTGGCATAGCTTGAGGCCATTCTCTATCGTCCTATCACCTGTCACATATGCCAGGCTGTCCAGTCTGTGGGGGGATTAAAAGAGAAAGGCTACTTCCTCCCACTGACAGACCTGGGGAATCGCTCTCAGGCTTCAGGAATGGATTGGACCAAAGAAGGGAGAGGAAGTGTTTTTTCAAGTGCATAAGAAATGCTGAGCAAAGCAGCACAGAGTGGTTGGCGTGGCTGGTGGGGTGGGAAGAAATCCCACCACCACAGAAGGTCTCTTCTTCAACTCACAAGCAATAGGACAAGGTTGAAAGAACCTCAAGTTGTGCCAGGGGAGGTTTAGAGTGGATATTAGGAAAAATTTCTACGTGGAAAGGGTTGTCAAGCACTAGAACCGGCTGCCCAGGGAAATGGCGGAGTCTCCATCCCTGAACAGATTTAAAAGCTGTAGTGATGTGGTGCTTAGGGACAGGGTGGAGTGTTTGGTTTATGGTACGGCTTGAGGAACTTAAAGGTCCGTTCCAAACTAAAGGATTCTACAATGCTGTCGATGATGGCCTCAGCTCATTTCTCTGTTCTCCAGGCACTCGTGATTCTTTACTTTGAGGCACACACCTCCAATGCCCATTTTTTTCTGCATTTTTTTTTTGAGGACCCTTTTTTTCTGCCTCCAGTCCCTTTGCTTGTCAGCTGTGCATCTTTGTGGGGACCGAGCAAGTAAATGGGTGGTACTGGTGCAGCCTCCCTGGGACAGAAGCTGTTCTCCCCAGGCAGCGGGGACGATGGCTTTTTCCTCCAGTGTTCCAAGAGGGTTTCCTCTGTGTGCAAGAGCACTCCTGTGAGACAGTCCCGCGGGGCCCCATATTGGTCCCTCCCCTCCTCAAGGGGTGCTGCCTGTGGCTTGGAAGAGATTTTAGAGAACTGCAAGGAGTCAGTCAAGAGGTCCTCATGGAAGCTTTGGCAATCTCCACCGACGTCGGGCTCTCACTTTGTTCCCTGACCACCTTCCAGCACCTGCAGTTCCCCAGGGCAGGAGCAGATCCTCCATTCTGATGGAAACATTTCTCCTTTGTGCTCACTCCTAGGTGAGAGTGGTGGCAATGGTTTTCACGCTGCTCAGCTGGAAGTTGGTATGGAGCCAGTGGCACAGCCCGGAGGTAAGTTTCCAATGTGCCTTTCCCTGAAAGAACACACATGGACACTGTGCCAAGAGCTCATTCCTTGCAATTTTCCTTCAGATCCTCTGACAAGTGATGACTTCCAGACTCCATCCCTGAAGCCTGAGAGCGACTTCTCAGGTCAGCCAGCAGGAGGAAGGAGCCTTTCCCTTGTCAGCTTCTTTCCATGTGCAGTGCGATTTGCTCCTTCTGTGGCTGATCAGAGACATGGAGAAGAGCTTTTTGATTGTGCTCCATCTCCCATGTGCTCACCCACAGCTGGGATGGGACGGGTGTGACCGTACTGGTGCACACAGGGAAGCACCTGAGGGCTTTGTGTAGGAGCCTTCTCCCAGGGTCTGTTTCTCTGCTGGCCTGGCTGTAGCTGCTTCCCCTCCCCTTTGAAGGAAGGGCTGTGGCATCACTGCACGGTTGCCACAAACCCACCTCGTGCAGCTCAGGGCAGCAGATCGCCTGCCGTGACCTGGTCTCCCATCAGGGCAGGCGTGGCTGCTGCTTGGAGCAGTGATGGGGGCAGCCCCAAAAGCCCACACCTTGTTCCTAGACCTTGTCAGTGTCTTTGGGAAGGATCGTGTCCTGAAGGGCCATCACCCTGATGGGAACGTTTCCATCTGATCCAACTGTCCCGCTTCCTCCCTCTAGAGGTGGACGAAGAAGCTGTGCCAGAGGATGAGTTTTTGGAAGGTGGCTCAGTGCCCATCTCTGACAAGGGAGAAGGTAATTGCTGTCCCGTGGTCACCCAGTGTCACCCATCAGGGGGGTGGGAGAGTTGGTCTGAGGAGAAGAAGAGTTGGGTGTGGCCCTCGCTGCTGCAGTTTTTTCTGGTTTGTCCATGTTTTTTGTCCGTGTCCCTCCAAGGAACAAGTGGGCAAGCAGGCACGCTCCCCACGAGCTCTCTTGCCACCTCATTTTTCTTCAGTGTGACACCCTGTCCCAAAATCAGGGAACAAGCCTGCAGGCACCAGGGCTGGAGGGAAACGGAGAACATTCTGGCCATGCCAGATGTGCTGAGAGCTCTCCATAGGGGCACAGGACAGACTGACATTCTGAATTGTTCCTTCAGGTGCAGACAGGAAAACAGCCCCAAGGGTTCATGAGTCACAGAATGCTGAAACTGGGGAAATTTATTTGGTGCTGGTCATAGGAGGAGTCCTGGGACACCTGCTGCTAGCGTTTTCAGTATGCACCTTCATTATCTGTCTGAGGAGGAAGAGAGAAAGGTGAGTCACTGATTCCCCTCGTTGCTTCATTTCAAGGGCTGCTCCCAGCCATGAGGCATCGCTGCTCAGGCTGCTGGGCAGCGGTGAGTGAGGGGCTGGACAAAACACTCTTCTGCTGCTGTCCGGAGCTTTAATTGGTGCCTGAGCTCCTGTGCCTTCCTTTTGGGAGCGCGCTCTGACTGGAGCCAGGGTTGGCTCAAGCTGGCCCTGCCTGGACAGGAGCAGCCCCAGGAGCAACAGGCAAAGCCAGGTTGGGATGGGAAAGAGCAGGGGCTGAGGTTGCCCTGGAACGCGAGACGTGCACCAGAGCCCGCTCCTGACAGGGAACCTGCCTGCAGGAATCCCTCTGCTCGGTGGTGCCATCAGGTGCTGGTGTCCCCCTGGGTCACGCTGTGCCGGCAGCTCTGAGCCTGGAGTGCGGAGCTGAGCCAGCTCCATGCCGTGGAGGAGATTCCCCATCCTCCATCTGCAACTGAGGCCTCAGCTGCCTTTTCTCTCCACAGAGCTCTTTCTACAGATCCAGAAGCCCAGCTGGAAAGTGGTGGCTGCCCTTCACACCCAGACAGCTGGAGCCCCAGTACCCCCAAGAGCCAGACCCAGAACCTGCAGCCGTCGTCCTCCAACCAGCCCATCTCGGGATTCCCTGCTGCAGAACAACCAACCCTGCAGCCTCAAGGTACAGCTCGGTTTGAAAAGGCTGCTGCCACCCCCACCAGCCCTCAAGTGGCCCCAGTGCCACAGAAACAACCCAGCGACCACAAGTCTCAGACTAAAACCATCTGGATCCGCTCTGTGTGAGGTGGACATGCAGGAGCCTGGGGTCCGAGATGGATCCTCGGGGCTTGTGCGTGCCCTACTCAGGCTCTTCAAAGGGAGCTGATCTACCTCCTTCAACTTCGTCCTTTGCTTCTGGAGGACTCAGAGCAAATGGATTTGTTTTATTTGACATGAATAAATCACAGCAGGTGTTTCTCGATGCAAGGCTCCTGTCACATCTGACCCTGTCCTAGGGGAGTTAGAAGGGGTTCAGTGAAATGGAGTTGTGGGAAGTGGAGTGGAGTGTGTTTCAATGAAACGGAGCTACAAGCCTGCTTTGTGGTGAAGGACTCCAGCTGCAGCCAAGTGAGAAATGGAAATTGAGTCAAAATGACCTGAAGTTATATACTCATTCTTGGTTACTACTAACAGTGCCACAAAGACTTTAGACTTCATTTTTACTTTATGTAAAGAATTAATATCTGGCACTGTATCAGCATTTACACTCCTAAAATTCAGTAAAGTTTGAGCAGGTTAATGAAGTGTAACCAGTCCTGTCTTGCCCCAGCCCTCTGAGATCTCAAGTGGAAGCCAAATGTTTCGTTAGAACTTTTAAAAATGCCGTGACAACTAGCAAGGGAGAGAAAAGAGCATCTTGCGATCTTATTGAATGCAACTATATAGCAGGCAAACAAAGTAGACGGGGGTTGAAAAATTATTGTGGAGGCATTTATTTGTTAAAGAATGTAGAGAGGAGGCCTGTTTTGTGTAAAAGTCCAGGCTATTAAAAGGCAAAACACCATCCATCTCCCATCAAAAATACCCCTTGTATCTTCAGGGGACAAAGCACATGATGTAGGAATTTGATGACTTGGTAATAGATTGGGGCTAGGGAGTAGGAAAAATAAATTCAGGTGTTGTCCTAAAATCCTCTAAACTTTAGAAGCTCTTTTTCCTTAAAACATCCAGAACCGTGACAGCATTTCCTTTTACAGGTTCTTGATGATGTAAAAAGAATTTGGCAGAGAAACTTTTTCTTCATAATGCCGCTTTGTGAGCTTCTGGATGCAGACCTAGACAATTCGCTCTAATTTATACTGCTTCAAAACTTGTAGGTAGTTAAGGCTAGGCGGTTGGAAGATGTTGCGCTTTTACGGAAAGATAGAACCCCCCTTTGGATAGCTCATGATGTTTAGCTCATGATGTGAGCAGACGGAAGTGACGCTGTAAACCCAAGCTATAAATTGCTGTGTTACTTATCAATAAACGCCATTTGCCATCCACCACATTGGTGTCTGTGAGCTGATGGCCGGAGCGGCCTGGGATTGGCCACCGTACTGTTCCTGAACCAGGTCGCCATGCCTTTATAGGCAACAAGGGGTTCTGAAACCCGGGAACATTTAGACCTGGGGGAGACCTTGGAAAAAGGGATCCTGATCGGGATCCTCGCCTGGAATCGAGTGAATGGCAGCTGGAGTGGCAGGACCAGCTTGGTGGGGAGGACGGTCCCGGAAGGGATCCCGATCAAGAAACTCATCACCTGGAACGGCGGCCGGAGCAACGGAACGAACCCGGTGGTGAGGACGCTCCTGGACCAACAAGGGGGATGGAAGCCCTTGTGAAGGTCGTATCACAGTTACATAAGCAGTGGGGTATTGATTGTAAACCCAAAGATTTTACTCTCGCAGTTGCGAGGCTTTTAGAAATTGGGGTCATTGACCAGCCGGCGGATATTCTCCACCCTGAAGTGTGGGATAAATGCACTAAAGTGTTAGCCGAGGAGACGATGTCCTCGGGTTGTGGGAAAAATCTTAAGTTGTGGGGGAAGGTCGTGCAAGCCCTGCAAAAGGCCATACAAGAGCAGGAGACCTGGAGGGCAGAGAAAGACTGTTTGTTGGTCATCCCGAAATTGGGAGTCGGAGCGACCGCACATACTCTGCACCCCCCAGACGATGATGATTCTGCCGAGCCCAAAGATCTGCGGGAGGGCAATACGCCCCCCCCGATCTCCAAACGCCGACCCGCCTACGGAGGGACAGAAATGAGTAGAATCCTTCTGGCGTAGGCTTTCTGGTGGTCGAGGGGGGTGGCCGGGGAGCAGTAGGGGCGTCTTGGGGCATGGGCATATATGGTGATAGAAGGGGTGTGGCTAAGGAGTGTGTGGGCGTGGCCATATATGGTGGTACAGGAGGGTGGCCAGGGAGCGGTGAAGGCGTGGCTTCTGGGGGAGGGGTCATGGCTAAGGGGGCGTGAGCGGTGCAGCCATATATGGTGATAGAGGGGGCGTGGCTAAGAGCTGTGAGTGGGCGTGGCCCATAAATGGTGATAGAGCAGGTGTGACCTGGGCGTGGTGGGGGCGTGGTCTCGTTGGAAGGGGTGTGGCTAAGGTCCTGGAGTGGGCGTGGCAATGTGAAGTTGTAGAGAGGGCGTGGCCTCTGGGAAGGGGCGTGGTTAATGTGCATGAGTGGGCGTGGCCATATATGGTGATAGCAGGAGCGTGGCTGGTTGGGGTGAGACCAATGCAAGAGGCGTGGCCACGGGTAGGAGGCGTGGCATTTGTGCCCACATGGTGGTATTTTTTCAAGCTCTTCTGGAACTCCTCCAGGCTGCTGTGCTAGGGGAGATCTGCAGCTGCTTCCCCGCCCCCCCAGCCGCTGTCCAACTTTTCCTTTAAATCCAGACACTTCATAGATGCCAGAGATTAAATAGACATTAAAGGTCTGTGGTGGGAGGAACTGTTGAACTTGAGAAGAAGCTGAGACCAGAACTGCTTGGGAAAAGGTCCTAAATAGTAAACTTGAAAGAGAGAAAATAAGTTGATGTTTTAGAAGATCAAAACCCTCAACAACCTCTTCTTCTGTCCAGCCTGGAGAAGAGAAGGCTCAGGAGGTCTCCTTGATGTGTATGAACAGCTGAAGGGAGGGAATCGTAGAATCACAGAGTGGTTTCGGTTCAAAGGAGCCTCCAATCTCATCCAGTCCCACGCGCTGCCATGGGCAGGGACACCTCCCACTGCCCTGGGGGATTCAAAGCCCTTGGTGGTGTGAATAACTTACCTGCACGGTTCTTTAGGCTTCTCTTTGACACGGGGCATGGCTGCCACGGACATAACATGTGCAGGCTGAGCAATAGTTCATCCTCGAGGCACTTGCTCCAGTTTGCACTTTTGCTTCTCTCCATTTTCCCGTTGGCCAGTTGAAGGCAGCAGGTCTTTACTTGAGGGTCCCAAACCTCTCGTGTCTGACTCCATCAGCAGTGCGTGTATTTTTCAAAACAGTTTTTGGTGGAGCTTGAGACAAAGGTGCGTGTTTGAGTTTTCTCTGATGTGGTGTCTTTTGGTGTCGCTGTTTCCAGTGCAAACGGGAACGGCACAACCCACGTCGAGCCTGCTCTAGCAGGCATCGTGACTCCGAGGCCGCTCATTAAGGAGCCGCTGTGCCGGCGTCTGCAGCTTCGCAAGCCAGGAGGATGGGGAGGTTCTTCTGTGCTGCTGAAGAGGTAAAGGTGCCTTTTGAAATGAGACAACAACAAGCTGTGTGTAAACGCCCAGGTGGCCGCTGGTAACAGCCCAGTGGATGCAGTTAAAGAAGCTGCAGCAGTGCTGCTGGGAAATCAGTGTCTCACGCTTTATTTGCCCATACGTGCACCAAGTCTTGGAAGGGAGCAGCGCTCTGTTGCCAGAAGTGCTAATATGATAAAAGTAACAAAAATAACTTGCCTCTTGTGAAGCTTCTTACAGGAAATGGATTTCTTTTATACTTACTGATAGCTTATACACTACTCTTTAGGTTAAACGCCTCATGGAACCAGTTTCCCTTACTTAGCCCTCAGTATGGCAAGGGCTGCAGCATCCCATGGGAAGGGAGTTTGCTCTGCTTCTGTTAATTTTTCAGCTGCTTTAGTGTGTTTGGTGCCCACATGTTGGGTATCGGCTTCCCTTTGTGAAAAGAAACCGGGGCAAAGCTGGGCTGTGAAGTTGAAAGTTGGGGTGCTGAACCAACATTGAAGTGCTGTTACTAACTTAGCAAGAAGCTAGTACCTGAGCTTCATTGCAGGCGTTCTTGCAGCTGAAAGCTTGTTAGTGTCCTCATTCCTCCATTTCATGAGTCCTTCCCCATTTAATTGTTTGGTTTGGGCCATGGAGAGAGAGATCAAGGGCGCATTTAGCCACGGGGAGCCAAATGACATCATTAGCAGTGCCTTCCAAATGAACATGACTCGTGGTGACATCTGCACGCTGCAGAAATATTGCTGGCTCAATTCTGAGGTAAAACTGGCTGCAGCATGATGATATCCTCATGCGGCGAGAAGCCTCCTGGGCCTTGTTGCTGTTTCATTCTTTTGGTGAGCTAGCGTCTTGTTTTACATCTCAAGCTTACTCTTTATGGTACAGATCATTAATCTCTACATGAATCTTGTGATGGAAAGAAGTAAGAAGGAAGGATATCCAGCAGTTCATGCTTTTACTGCACACAGGGGTGGATCTCTTCGAGCAGGATGTTGTCTTTGTCCCTGTCCACCTGACAAACCACTGGACTCTTGAGGTGAGTCAAACTGGCTTTTTGTTTGGAATTGTATTGGGAGAGAAAAATGGTGAGAAAAACCGTGTTGATTTGGATGTGTGTGCAGCAGAAGTTTGTGCTTTGTCTGACAGTCCCCTTGTAATCACAGGTCACCGCCATGAGAAAGAAGACCATCAAATACTTCAGTTCCCTGGCAGTTAGGAGTGGGAACAAGATCTGTGAAACTCTGTTGTAAGTAGCCGCTTGGACGCTGCTCTCACGTTGTGAATTATGAGAAGGCATTCTGAGTTGTTCCTCCAGGTGCAGACAGCAGAACGGCCCCAAGGGTTCATGAGTCGCAGAATGCTGAAGAGGGGGAAATTTATTTGGTGCTGATCATAGCAAGAATCCTGGGACACCTGCTACTTGCGTTTTCGTTATGCTCCTTCAGAGACCAACACTGTATGTTTTATTGCAACACTCGGTCATGCCAGAAAGCCATCCCAGCTTGCAGAGCGAAGGTGCAGCTGTGTCTTCATCCTCGGTTACGAGCTGCCTGAACAACGAGCCGGGGCGCAATGCCTCATCTTCTGCTCTTGTGAGCACAGGAGGCAAAACCTGAACTCTTTCCGTGCTCCTGGTAGCAGACTTGCTCTTCGGTGAGCTTGACATACTCAGCGGCAGAAGTCCAAATCTGATCTGGCTGGAGGCCAAAGGCAAGATGTTGTGGAGTTCCTGGGAGCTCAGAGTGCCACTGCGGCTTGTGTACTGGTTCTCTGTCCTGGTCAGCAAGCCAAAGAGAACGGAGGTTTGCTGCACCAGGCGGTTAAGATTGCTGTTCAAGTGCGGAGTGAAAACATCCAGGTCAGAGGGATCGATGTGTGCCTTCAGGAAGTCAGTCACCTTCTCGGTCCTGGAGTCGTGCTTGATCCTGCTGGTTTTTGCTTCCTCACTCTTTGCCGTCAAGACGATGCTGAGGTACCACAGATCATAGAGCAGCTGCAGAGCTCAGTTCTGGGTCATGGGGAAGGTGTCTGCTTTTTTCTCCTGTGTCTCTTCCACAAGCTTTTCATAAGCAGCAAGTACTTCTGCCATGCAGGTCCTCAGCAGCTCGTGCAGGGTGACTTTTGGGAGAGTGTGGCCACCGACGCAGTTCACCTCTTGGCACAGGCTGAAGAGGAGGCATTGGACATACCAGGATGGCTGCACAGGCAGCTGGATCTTTGACATTACACTGTTTCCAGACTCTGTCTCCTCCTGAATCTCAGTTTCATCCCAGCTGGTGGCTGTGGCCAAGACAGAGCCAGCTGTGTCGAGCAGCAGCGTGTGGGTAAAGCACTGAACCAGACCTTTGGTGACAGCCGAGCTCCAGATCTGGTAAGCACAGAGGCTCTGCTGCAGGAGCTCTGCCTTCACCCCCTGCCACTTGGCCTGCACGGGCGTCAATTCCTGGGCTTTCCCCTTCCCCAGCTTCTTGGTGGAGGAGGGTGCTGGCCTCTTCTCCCAAGTGACAGGGGACAGGACGAGAGGGAATGGCCTCAAGCTCCGCCAGGGGAGATTTAGGCTTGAGATAAGGAAAAAATTCTTCACGGAAAGGGTGGTTAGGCATTGGAACAGTCTGCCCAGGGAGGTGGTTGAGTCACCGTCCCTGGAGGTGTTTAGGGTGAGGGTGGATGAGGTACTTAGGGGCATGTTAGGTATTGGTGGGAATGGTTGGACTCGATGATCCGGTGGGTCTCTTCCAACCTGGTTATTCTGTGATTCATTATTTGGCAGAGGAGAAAGAGAGAAAAGCGAGACGTGCACCAGAGCCCGCTCCTGACAGGGAACCTGCCTGCAGGAATCCCCCTGCTCGGTGGTGCCATCAGGTGCCGGTGTCCCGCTGGGTCACGCTGAGCCTGGGGTGTGGAGCTGAGCCAGCTCCATGCCGTGGAGGAGATAGCCCATCCCGGGATTCCCTGCAGTGCAAAAACCAAACCCTGCAGCCTCGAGGTACGACTTGGTTTGAAAAGGTTGCTGCCACCTACAGAAGAAGAACAGGAGGGATAAATTCCTTTTTCCCCAATGGTGTGAGACAAAAGGACTCTTGCACAGGGAGTATAGTTCCTAACTCAACAGGAGCTGGGAGCTGCTGCTTTGCACAAGGTGTTACCCCTCTGATCAGGCTGATGGGAGGTGTCTTGGTAGCAAGCACCACTTCCCAGCTCCTGCTGGATTCCACTCGGAAGAAAATGGGCAAAGTGTCTCTTATTTTCATGCAGGTTCTAAACACAACAGGGGCTAGAGAGTGCCTCACATGAAAGGTACCATTCTGTTTCTCTAAAGAGACAATCTCTGCCTTGCATACGGTCAGCCCCTTCCCTGGAGCACACATAGACAAGTGGTTGCTGCTCCGTTCCGAGTCACGATGTCACCCGTCAGCTGCTGCTTGGCACTGTGTGACCCCACGGCAGGGCAGGGATCTGCTTTTCCTGCTAAACTTCTCCTAGTCGGATGGTAAGGATCCAGCTCGCTGTGTGAGGTGTCGGGTTATACAGTATTTATTCCCGTGGCACTGCTTTGTGAAATGCAGTCCAACACATACTGCAGGTTGCCTGAAGACTGATCTAAAATTCCAATATTATCCTCCATTCCTCCCTCTTCCACACATCTTACAGGCTAATAGCCGAGCTGGGTACCAGGTAGCTCCATGCAAGGCTCAGGATCTGATTGTGTGCTCAGAAAGGGCTCCCTTCCCTCCAGCCTGTATCCTGCTGGCCAGAAAGCACATTGCCAGAGCAGAGACAGCTTGAGGGATGCTTTATTGCCATTGTCTAGGCTCCACAGAATGAGGAAGGTCTTTAGTCTCCAGTCCTGTCAATCCCACCAATTCTCATCTGCATTCAGATGGGTCCAAAGGTGTTTTTAAAAGAAGATATAATGAGGGGATGCACTTGTGAAATGAAAAGCTTGGCTGCCTTTTTATCCCTTCTCAGGCACTTTGCATCCTTCTCTGATGAGAGCTGTTGTCATTCAGGGCAGCCCATCAGCTTCTGGTGCTGGGAGCAGATACGGGCTGGGCAGCGTCCTCCTCTCCTGGAGACAGCCACATACACACTCTGCTCATTTCCTCCTCGAGTGTTTTGGTGTTCCCCCCCACATTTGAAGTGCTCCCCCCCCCATTTGAAGTGCTCCTCTCCCCCCGCCCCGACCCCGTCCCGATCCCTTAGCTCCACGCCCAGGGGAATCCTGCATTCCCAGCGTGCACCGCGCGAGGGCCGGGGTGAGGTTCCTTCCGCCATCTTGGATGAGGGCAGAGGGCCTTTTTCCCAGTCACCCCGTGAGGCAGCGCCGCCATCTTGGATAAGGGCACAGAGCATTTAGTCCCCACAGCCCCCTCAGTGTCCTTTGCGGGGGGGCGGGGGATGTAGATCATTAACAGGGGCTCTCAGAGAGCACTCAGGAGTCCAGGACCCCCACCTCCACGTAGCCTTGTGACCCCCCCACAAAGAGACTTCACCCCCCTCGGCTCCCTTCACCCTCACCCCAGGCAGCCCCAGCGCCCAAGCTGGTACAGACCAGGCGTGGAGCCCTGGCACCCCCCGCAAACTCTTGAGACACCCCCCACAACCCCACAACCCCTGGGTCCCCCCAGAGACGTTTGGGTCCCCCCCAAACCCCTGTGACCCCCCAAACTGAAATGGTGATTTGTAAATGTTGGGATGGAACATCAACTAGAATGTGGAAAGGACCCTTATCTTCTTGCCTCCCAGAGTCGCTGAGATTGAGCACTCAGATATGGCCACACCTTAAGGACTCTGAGCTGATTTGATTTCATTCCCCCTGGATCTGCAATGAGGTTCTGGGAATAAGGTATATTTGTCATTTTGGGGAAAGGTATGAATTTGAAAACAATTCTGTGTATAAATTTTCTGTGAAATGGCTGCTCAGCAGAAGCACTCTGAGGACAAATCCTGAGTCTTCTCCAGCGCTGAATAAAAGTGAACTTGCCTTAATGGTTAAATTAAACTGCTAAGCATAAGTTTCTTTGTTTCAAGAAGTACTTCTGCACAGCTGTTTCTCTCCTTGGAATTCTCTGTGTCCCCTGCCTGCCCGGGAGAAGTAGCTGTTCCCGTGCTGGGCACCCTTGGTATGAAGGGTGTAAACTGGCACTGTTAGCTTCCCTCTCACAGAGCCTTTTGCTCCAGCTTCAACGTGCTTTCTGAATCCTCTGAGGCTTTCATGGAGAGCCTTCCACTCCCCAGCCCCTTAAGTGACTCCTCCTGCCTGTAAGTGACTCCTCAGCCCCATAAGTGTCTTCCCCAGCCCCATAAGTGACTCCTCCTGCCCCATAAGTGACTCTCCAGCCCCATAAGGGACTCCCCTTTCCACATAAGTGACTCCAGGTTATAGTGCTGCCATGCAGAGCCCACCTTGGTGACACCTTCTAGCCCCCCATGCCTTTCCCCAGCCGGTCTGAGAAGATACAAGGGGTTCAGCAGGGACTGGGACATCCCCTGGAAATCAGGGGTGTGATGCCATGAAATGCCAGACTCAATAATCAATGCCAATTTGATAATTAAACAGGTATCCATTCAATGCGATATCGAGCACGCAGGGGATTCCATTGATAATAAAACACTTTCTCACACTCTTTTCTACTAAGAAAAGCGCATTTCTACTGACCACAGCAATGTGAGAAGTTGCAGGTGCTAGAACGCACACGGCAATGCGATACGAACCTTCCCTGGGCACCCGGGCTGCTCTGGAGTGGATCAGGTGAAGTCACTTCAGGTGCAGCTGGATTGTGAGGTCACAGACGGGGCCGTGCAAGGCCTGGAGGTGCCACGGGCACCGCTTGGCAGTGCTTGCAGCAGCAGCAGCAGCAGCAGCAGCAGCAGCAGCAGCAGCAGCAGCACCATGGTGGAGGCACGGCAGGCTGTGACCCCCACCCGGCTCGTTATCCTACTCCTCTTGGTTGTTCTCCAGTCCTGGGATGTCCAGGCTGCTCCACAGCGAGTGCGGAGACCAGGTAGGTGGGCAGGCAAGGGCCAGCACCCACCCTTGGCCAGCCTGAGGTTCAGACTAGATATCAGAAAGAAATTTTTCACAGAAAGGGTCATCAGGCACTGGAACAAACTTCCCAGGGAGGTAGTGGAGTCACCATCCCTGGAGGTATTTAAAAGACAGGCAGACAAGGTGCTCAGCCCCAGGGTTTAAGGGCAGACAGGAATGGTTGGACTCAATGATCAAAGAAGTCTTTTCCAACCCGGTGATTCTATGATTCTATACTCTGTTCATAGGACATTTACCTTCCTATTTTCTTGCCCAGAGCTCTGATGTGTGGAAGCGCAGAGGAGAACGGGTCGGGTCAGTGCTGGGCCCCGTGCACTGTGCCCTGGGAAGCTCTTCACTGGCCTCTCCCACCTTGCGCTGATTCCGGTACCGGCTGCAGAGCTGGTTGGGGCTGAGCTTAGTGCAGGTGAGAGCTCCAGGCAGTCTTTTCTCCTGGCAGCTCCATGCCTGTTTTCTTTTGGATCAGCTCAGTCCAAGCACTCAGTAACTGTCTGGATGTTGCTCCCGAGCGGAAGGGAGAGACAAGGGCCATGGGGCGATCCTGCATTTGAACTGGATCAAACTGCGTTCCAAAGGGAAAAAGCAGACTGGGATATTTGACAGGAGCTGCTCTCTTCGGTTTCTTTACAGATGTGGCTGGAGGCGATGGATCTCTAGCTTCTCATCTGAGACCCAGGGCTGTCACGCAAGGATATCGCATGGGTACGTCACGGCTCTTGAATTCCTTTGGGAGCTTCCAGCTCGAAGCCCACACAGGGGTGAGGCCTCTCTTGTGGCTGTGAGAACACAGACCTGCATCACGTGTGCCACCCCATTCCATCATCCTCTCGTGTCCTGCTGTGCAGTTCTGAGAGTGGGATCACCACGTGTGATGGAATCTTCTCACGGATGCTTGGGTACAAAGGTGGCTCCTGCTCCAGCTTCTCATCTGGATCCTGTGCTGGAGCCCACCCGGCATCCCAAGGCTGGTCGTGGCTCTGGGCTGACTGCACAGACTGAGCACTCATTGTCAAGGTTTTCTTAGTGAGGAATTTAACTGTGTGCTCTCTGTTAAGGTCTTCAAAAAGCAGAGTATAAATACGACCCGAAGAAAATGACCCAGGAATTAAATGAAATTATGATTGAAGCGCTTAAAGTCCTGGAGAAAGACATTGGTGAGTATGAAGCCCTTGTAACCCCAGGGCTTGGGAAGCTGACGTGCCGGAGCCTCCAGCAGCAGAAAGGGATCGTTCAGAGCCTCACTGCACGGACACGTGCTCCTTGGTGTTTGAGGACTCTGGGTGGCACCTCAAGGCCTGGGACAGTTAGAAACTGGACACCCAGTTTGAGGTGGGACATGTGGCTTGAAGGCAGCAACCATGAAGTGTGTGGACTCAGTCTTGAGTAGTTACTCTCCGTTTCCAGATATGTTTAGGATAATGTGGTTGTTCTTCTCCTCTGGCTTGCGGGGGGCTGTGGGCTCTTCACGGCCACTGGAAAGTGTCCAGGACATGGGGATCAGAGCTTGGGGGTCAGTCCACCGCATCCTTCCCAGGGGGTGAGGTGGCAGGATGGTATGTGCTTCTCCAAAAGGCTCTTTCCCAGCTCAACCAGCTGCAGCGTCTCCCTGTCCCCTCTGAAGCTTTTGGTTTTCCAAAAATGCTTTGAGTGCAACAAGAAGGTCCCACGGGATCTCCTGGTCTCGGAGCAGCCTGGGTTTTACTCTCTATGGGAACACAGGGAAATGTCAAGCTCTTAGATTGTCCTCCAGCAACGACCTATCGTTTGCACTGGTAACGACGTGTGGTAACAACGTGCAGTCCCAAATGTCCAAGCTTTGTTTCTAAGCGTTATTCATGTCTTTTGCCTCCTGAAGTTACTGTGTTCCTGATGAGGAAGAGTTACTTCTTATCAACCTATCCCTCTTTCTTTCTGAAGAGATGGAAGGTGAGGCTGTGGAGAAGATGGGACTTGGGGAAGGAGGCAATCGGGCAGTGCCAGTCCCGGATGAAGAAGAGGGAGTGGTTCAATCAACAGACATGCCAGGTAATTATTCCTCGGTGTCCACAGGCTCTTCCCCTGCTGCACATGATCTCCTACCTGATCTGTTAGAATGGAGAGAGTGTTCCCAGGGAGGCCAGAGGCAGCTCTGGGGGTGAGGTCGTGGCTCTTATTGCCCTCAAAATTGCACTTCTTACCCAAAAAATCAGTGTTCGGGCCGCAAAAATCACTCTTCTGGCTCCCCAGAAAAGCGTTCTGGCCCTACAAATGAGAGGTCTGGCACCAAAAATCTTTCTTCTTGCCCCTGAAATCAGTATTTTGGCCCCAAAATCAGTGTTCTGGCCCCAAGAATCACTGTTCTGGTGCCACAAATCATTGTTCTGGCCACAAATATTGGTGTTCCATCCCTAAAACTGAATCTTCCTTCCCCAGCCATTGGCTGTAGGCACTGAGGCTCGAAGGAATCAAAGCCAGGGATCTAGAAATGGGGGTTCTGTCCCCAAAAGAGCTCTTCTTACCCACAAAATGGGAATTCTGATCCCCAAAATCAGTGTTCTGACCCCAACCAAGGGTCTGTGGGCTCTGAGGAAAGCATGAATCAAAGCCAGGGGTCTGGGAATGGGGGTTCTGGCTCAAAAAAATTAAAGTTCTAGCCCCCAAAATCGCTTTTCTGACCTTGTTGGTTTGGATATGAGGCCATCAGAACAGCGCTCAGCAGAGGATGGGGAAGGTCACACTTAATGGGATACAGGTCCTGCCAAACCTGCATCCCAGAGGAGGCTGGGAGTCCCTCGGGCACAACAGGGAGGGATCCCTTCTTGGAGCTGGGGTCCAAAGGGATGCGCTGAGGGATCAGGCACAGCCTTAGAGGGAACTTGTACCGTCCCTCTGCATCCTCTGCCTGAGCCATGCTGAGGCTTTACCTTTCTCTCACTCTTGGCAGTCCTGTCCCACCCTGGGGAAGCCACCACGGCAGATTTATTCTTTATTTCAAGAGAATCCAGGTCCTGAGTAGTGTTACAGGAGGCAATAAGAGTGGACAAGTCCTGAGAACTGGAGGAGAGCCAGCTCCTGTCTGTCCCTAGTTAAATTGCCTCCTGAAGATGCCCCCTCCCTGAGGGGGAACGGTTCCATCTGATCCAACTCCCACATATTTCTTGAGACGGGAACAGAAGCTGTGCAGAAGGAGGTATTTTCAGAAGGGAGCAGTGGCTCAGTGTCGTCCCTGCCAAAGGATCGGAGGTGATGCCGGCCTCCAGCACACCAGGGAACTGCTGGCCTCTGGTCACCCAGTGTCACCCACCAGGGAGGAGGGAGAACTGCGGGGTCCTTCCCCTGGTGGAGCTTGAGGCCATTCCCACTTGTCCCGTCCACTGTCCCTTGGGAGAAGAGCCCAGCTCCCTCATCTCCACAACCTCCTTTCAAGGAGTTGGAGAGAGCAATGAGGTCTCCCCTCAGCCTCCTTTTCTCCAGCCTGAACACCTCCAGCTCACTCAGACGCTCCTCTTCTTCTCCAGCCCCCTCACCAGCTTTGTTGCTCTTCTCTGGACTCGCTCCAGAGCCTCAACATCCTATTTGTGGCGAGGGGCCCAGAACTGACCCCAGGATTCGAGTAACAGTCTCACCAGTGCTGAGTACAGAGGGAGAAGAACATCCCTGGCCCTGCTGGCCACGCTGTTTCTGATCCAAGCCAAGATGCCATTGGCCTTGCTGGCCACCTGGGCCCCTGCTGGCACATCTTCAACCAACACCCCCAGGTTCTTCTCCTCCAGGCAGGTTTCAGCCAGACTTCTCCTAGTCTGGAGCTGCTCAGGGTTGTTGTGCCCCACGTGGAGGACCCGGCAGACCAAAGGTGCTGCCAGATCTCCAAAGGGGCACAGGACAGACTGACATTCCCAATTGCTCCTCCAGATGTGGCCAGCGAGACAACCCAGGACGCCACAAATGTTCCCAGGACCCAAGAGATGCGAGCTTTCTACACAGGTGTAGCAGTAACCCTGGGTTCCCTGGCGCTTGTGATCCTGCTGTGCGGTGTCAGCATCTGGGTGTGGAGGAGCAGAGAAAAGTGAGTTGCTGATTCCCTCCAAGGCTCCTGCAGGGGCTACTGGTAGCCACGAGGTGTTAGTGGCCAGGCTGCTGGGCAGCGGTGAAGGAGGCCTTGGCCTAAATGCTCTGCTGAGCTTTCTGCTGCTGCTGGGTGATTTAATTGGCTCTTCAACTCCTGGGCCTTCTTCTCTGGAGCCCCCTGCCTGGGGCCAGGGGGAGCTCAAGCTGACCAGGCCTGGACACCAGCAGCCCCAGGAGAACCAGTTGTGGGCAAAGCCAGATCAGGGCAAGAGCAGGGGCTGAGGGGCTCCCAGCTCAGGGTGGGGGTTGGCAGCCATGCCAGCTCGGGGCCGTACCATGAAGGACAGTCCCTGTCCTCCATCTGTAGTGGAGGCTACAGCACCTTTTCTCTCCACAGGATCCTCTCTGCAATCTCAGGAGCCCGTGTAGAAACCAGCAGCCTCTGACGAACCGGAGGGAAGCAGCAGCTGACTCTATATGAGTGATAAAGCAAGCTTCAACTTTATTGTGCCGTGCAACTTCATTTATACTATTTTCTTACATACTTGTCATAATATGATTGGTTTCTTACAGCTACTCTTTTCATTACTATTGGTCAAATACTACGTAACGGCTATCTATGGGCAGTTCCACAAGCTCCTGGGTACGACCTGTTCCTCTCCCCCATCGCCAACTTTCCCACAGTTGTTTATCTAACTATCCAAGGTTGGTATGCCCCTGTGCTTCTCCCTTTATCAGCATGATTTACAGTTTATGCTATGGCACAGCTCTTGCACAGAGCCGTGTCCCTGCTCTGCAAGCCATTCTCCAACAAGCTGCCCCTCGCACACCCACAGCCCATCCAGCCGCCCCGGCAGCCCTGAGAGCGGGAGCCAATGCCAGCAGCCTCCAGACGCAGTTGTTATTGACATGGCCCCCAAAGCCTCCCCCAGTCCGTCGGTGGCCCTGCTGCCGCAGGACCAAGGCCAAAATCTCCTGCTTGGAGAGCTAAGAGCTGATCCATCACTTCCAGATCAGCCCATCCCTGGTGTCCCTGATGGTGAAAAACCTTCAGCCCTGCAGCCTCCGGATGTGGCTCTAAATGAAATTGTCCCCGTGGCCCCACCACCCAAACACTTCCAGCCCTGCTCACCAGAGTGCGGAGACAGCGTAAAACCACCTGCCCCCTGCAAGCCCCCAGGCGTGTTTTCAGTGTCCCTGCTGCTGCCCGGCAATTCCAACATCAGCCTGCAGCTCAAAACCAAGTGCTCCTTGTGTGACCCTTAGCTCATTGTCAGCCCTACAACCTGCAGCAGCAGGAATCTTCATTCAAAGGGAACCTTCATGTCACAGTCCTCCAAGATGTTCTGGAGGCTGCAGGGCTGGATAAATCCATCTAGGAGCCGATCCACAGTGTGACGGCTCTTTAGAACAAGGTCTCTGCTGGGACTTTGGCAGAGGATGGGGGCACAGCAACTCCACCAGCAGCCACGGAAAGGACCAGCGTCAAAGGTGCCAGAGAGCACCACGTCCCCTGGGGCTGCGGGGACCCGAGGCCACCGGTGCCGCTCCCACTTTGGGGGTTTAGTGCTGGTAGAAGGAGACCGAACGTGGGAATTTTCGGGCCACTGAGAAATGAAAGCAGGAGGGGTGTGGGAGGCTGGTAGTTGGAGGGAGTTGGGATGGGGGGATCTGTGTTGAAATAAATCTGATGTTCTGCAGTGGAGAGGTGAGCGATAATCACTGAGTTAGGGTTGTGTTTGGTTTGGGAAATACGTGATTATGAAGGATGGTGCGATGGCTGCAGTGCTGGCAACTGCTGGTGTTGTTGGAAGGAGCCTTTGTGAAACGGCCCTTTGAGCCACTGAAAGACAACGCTGGATGCCCTCAGCCCCCATTCCCAGACCCCTGGCTTTGATCCCTGCTTTCCTCAGTGCCAGCAACTCACGGGTTGGGGCCAGAACACCGAGTTTTGTGGCCAGAACACCAAGTTTTGGAGGGCAGGGACACGTCCCACTAGATCACGCTGCCCAAGGTTCCATCCAACACCTGGATGTTGAGTCGGTTGTCAATCAACACCTCCAGGTCCTTCTCCTCCAGGCAGCTTTCCAGTCAGACTTCTCCTAAAGAAGAAGAACTTTTTCCCCACATGGTGCGAGACAAAAGGACTCTTGCACAGGGAGTATAGTTCCTAACTCAACAGGAGCTGGGAGCTGCTGCTTTGCACAAGGTGTGATCAGGCTGATGGGAGGTGTCTTGGTAGCAAGCACCACTTCCCAGCTCCTGCTGGATTCCCCTCAGAAGAAAATGGGCAAAGTGTCTCTTACTTTCATGCAGGTTCTAAACACAGCAGGGGCTAGAGGAGTGCCTCATATGAAAGGTACCATTCTGTTTCTCTAAAGAGACAATCTCTGCCTTGCATACGGTCAGCCCCTTCCCTGGAGCACACACAGACAAGTGGTTGCTGCTCCGTTCCGAGTCACGATGTCACCCGTCAGCTGCTGCTTGGCACTGTGTGACCCCACGGCAGGGCAGGGATCTGCTTTTCCTGCTAAACTTCTCCTAGTCGGATGGTAAGGATCCAGCTCGCTGTGTGAGGTGTCGGGTTATACAGTATTTATTCCTGTGGCACTGCTTTGTGAAATGCAGTCCAACACATACTGCAGGTTGCCTGAGGACTGATATAAAAGTCCAATATTATCCTCCATTCCTTCCTCTTCCACACATCTTACAGGCTAAAAGCCAAGCTGGGTACCAGGTAGCTCCATGCAAGGCTCAGGATCTGATTGTGTGCTCAGAAAGGGCTCCCTTCCCTCCAGCCTGTATCCTGCTGGCCAGAAAGCACATTGCCAGAGCAAAGACAGCTTGAGGGATGCTTTATTGCCCTTGTCTAGGCTCCAGAGAATGAGGAAGGTCTTTAGTCTCCAGTCCTGTCAATCCCACCAATTCTCATCTGCATTCAGATGGGTCCAAAGGTGTTTTTAAAAGAAAATATAATGAGGGGATGCACTTGGGCAAATGAAAAGCTTGGCTGCCTTTTTATCCCTTCTCAGGCACTTTGCATCCTTCTCTGATGAGAGCTGTTGTCATTCAGGGCAGCCCATCAGCTTCTGGTGCTGGGAGCAGATACGGGCTGGGCAGCGTCCTCCTCTCCTGGAGACAGCCACATACACACTCTGCTCATTTCCTCCTCGATAAAGATTCCATCCTGCTTTGAAACTTTCCATATTCCATTTGGCTGGTCAGATAGAAGCCCCTGTACAGTCCACTCACAAAGATTATTTTTTGTTTTGGCGCTATATTAGCAAAATAAAATCCTGAGTTGCCTTTTCCTCACTCTTTTTGTTCCTGGACAAGGATACGGCTGCTGCAGTCCCTGTCATGCAGGGCTCTTCCAAGCCCTGTGTACAAGCGTGGATGAAATCTTGCTCCTCCCTTGTGTGACCTGTAGGTGTTACTCTCATTATCTGAAGGCAAAACTCGGTTCTGAAGAAATGAGTGGCCTTGTTTTCAGAGGCAGTTGCTGTCTGCTGCTTCCATGGGATGTTGTCCTTGACATTATGGCCAGGAGTGATGTGTCTGAGACTACCAAGCTAATCAACGACTGCTGCAAATAATAAAGGGAGGCAGGAGTTCAAAGCTGGATGCCCTCCAGTGATATAATCTCTCTATTTATTTTTCTTAAGTGCTGCCAATTTCCATGTGAAGGGAAAGAGAAGGCAAATGTGTTCCTTCTTATGCAATAAGGCAGAAGGTATGTTTGTGGTCCTGCAGAGGCACAGTTCAGTGCACACCTCAATGGAACTGACTGAGCAAGACCTGGCTGCAATGCCAGTTCCTAGGGAAGCAAAGTGTTTCTCGGAGAGCGCCATGGAGATAGCAGATCTTGGTGTGACAAATAAAAGCTCTGCCATCTGGCAGGAGAGGAGGAAACACAGCTTGGAGAGTTAGCATTAACTTTTGAATATGGTAAGCTCTGCAGGCAAAAGGATGAAGCGCATTGGCTGTCTTGGGTTTCCCAATGAACTTATTTAATGGAAAAATGCTATTGACAACCGCCTTTGGAACATTTCTCCTTGTTTTCCAGCAGAGTGAAGACAATGATGGAGCTTCCCTCAAGTGGATTCCCACATGGTTTGTCCATATGAGTATAAATGATGAGCAGCTGATGAGCTCTTCTACAAACAACTGAGTGTATTCTCAAAATCGCTACCTCTAGTCCTTGTGGTTGACTTCAATTTCCCAGATATAGGCTGGGAGTATAATACAGCAGAAAGGAAGCTGTCCCGGAGGTTCCTGGAGTGTGTGGAAGACAACTTCCTCACACAGCTGGTGAGCGAACCGACAAGGGACGGTGCCCTCCTGGACCTGCTGTTTGTGAACAGAGAAGGACTGGTTGGGGATGTGAAGGTTGGAGGATGCTTGGGGCAAAGTGATCATGAGATGATAGAGTTCTCAGTGCAGGGTAAGATGAAGAAGGAGGTTAGCAGAACAGTCGCCCTCAACTTTCAGAGAGCAGACTTTGGGCTGTTCAGAAGGCTGGTCGGAAAAGTCCCGTGGGAGGCGCTCCTTGAAGGCAAAGGTGTCCATGAGAGCTGGGCGCTCTTCAAGAAGGAACTCCTAGCAGCTCAGGAGAAAGCCGTCCCCAAGTTCCGGAAAAGTAGCCGGCAGGGTAAGAAACCAGCGTGGTTGAGTAGGGAGGTCCTGAGAGACATCAATAGGAAGAGGAGGGTCTACGACGTCTGGAGGAAGGGGCAGGCATCCTGGGTGGACTATAGGGAGGAGGTGAGAATGTGCAGGGAAAAAGTCATGAGGGCTAAGGCCCAACTAGAAATGCGATTGGCCAAGACTGTGAAAGACAACAAAAAGTCTTTCTACAAATATATCAACAGCAAAAGGAGGGCTATGAAGAATCCCAGTCCCTAGTAGATGCAGAGGGAACAACAGTAACAGGGGATGAAAACAAGGCTGAGGTGCTCATTGCCTACTTTGCCTCAGTCTTTAACAGTAAGGATAATTGTTCCCTCTGTGCACAACCCCAAGGATTGGATGAGAAGTATGAGATTCCCAAGGTCCAAGAGGAGGTGGTTAGAGACTTGCATGCCCAGCTAGACGCCCACAAGTCTATGGGGCCTGATGGAGTCCACCCAAGAGTTTTGAGGGAACTGGTGGATGTACTGGCCAAACCCCTTTCCATCATCTTCCAGCAGTCCTGGATGACTGGGGAGGTTCCGCTGGACTGGAGGCTGGCTGATGTCGTGCCCATCTATAAGAAGGGGTGCAGGGAGGATTCGGCGACCTCGGTACTGGGGAAAGTCATGGAGCAGGTGATCTTGAGTGCGATCATGAAGCACTTGCAAGAGAACTGGGTGATCAGGCCCAGTCAACACAGGTTCATGAAAGGCAGGTCTTGCCACAGTAATCTGATCACCTTCTATGACCAAGTGACTAAACTCTTGAACGAGGGAAAGGCTGTGGATGTGGTCTTCCTGGACTTCAGTAAAGCCTTTGATACAGTTTCTCATAGCATTCTGCTTTGGAAAATGTCGGCCTCTGGCCTGGACGGGTGCACACTCTCCTGGGTGAAAAACTGGTTGAATGACCGGGCCCAGAGAGTGGTGGTAAATGGAGTTAAATCCAGCTGGAGGCCAGTGACAAGTGGGGTTCCCCAGGGCTCAGTCCTGGGTCCAGTCCTGTTCAATGTCTTTATCAACGACCTGGATGAAGGCATCGAGTGCTCCCTTAGCAAGTTTGCAGATGACACCAAGCTGGGAGGAAGTGTGGATCTGCTGGAGGGTCGGGAGGCTCTGCAAAGGGACCTGAACAGGCTGGACTGCTGGGCTGAGACCAACGGCAGGAGGTTTAACAAGGCCAAATGCCAGGTCCTGCACTTGGGGCACAACAACCCTAAGTAGAGGTACAAACTAGGAGAAGCCTGGCTGGAAAGCTGCCAGGAGTAGAAGGACCTGGGGGTGCTGGTTGACAACTGACTGAACATGAGCCAGCAGTGTGCCCAGGTGGCCAAAAAGACCAATGGCATCTTGGCTTGTATCGGAACGGCGTGACCAGCAGGTCCAGGGAGGTTATTCTCCCCCTGTACTCGGCCCTGGTGAGATCGCACCTCCAGTACTGTGTTCAGTTCTGGGCCCCTCACCACAAGAAGGATGCTGAGGCTCTGGAGCGAGTCAAGAGAAGGGCAACAAAGCTGGTGAAGGGACTGGAGAACAAATCTTATGAGGAGCAGCTGAGAGAGCTGGGGTTGTTCAGCCTGGAGAAGAGGAGGCTGAGGGGAGACCTTATTACTCTCTACAACTACCTGAAGGGAGGTTGTGGAGAGGAGGGAGCTGGCCTCTTTTCTCAAGTGACAGGGGACAGGATGAGAGGGAATGGCCTCAAGCTCCGCCAGGGGATATTTAGGCTTGAGATTAGGAGAAAGTTCATCACGGAGAGGGTGGTTAGGCATTGGAACGGTCTGCCAAGGGAGGTGGTTGAGTCATCGTCCCTGGAGGTATTTAACGTTAGGGTAGACGAGGTGCTTAAGAGCATGATTTATGGATTGGTGAGAATGGTTGGACTCGACGATCCAGTGGGTCTCTTCCAACCTGGTCATTCTGTGATTCTGTGATTCTGTGCATCTCCTGCTGTATCTCATGTTGCACCTTCTATTGAAGCATCTCCTACACCATCTCCTTCTGCTGCATATCTTGCTGATTCATCTCGTTCTGCATCTCCTGCTGCATCTCCTTGAGATTCACCTGCTGCATCTCCTTCAGCATCACCTGCAGATGCATCTCCTGCTGTTGCATATTCATCTGCATTTCCTGCTGCTGCTTTTATGAATCTACTACTGCTGCATCTGCTGAATTTGCTGCTGCATCTGCTGCTTCTTCATCTACTGCTGCATCTCCTGATAGATCTCCTGCTGCTTCGTCTCCTGCTGGTGCTTCTGATGCTGCATCTGATGCTACTTTCTCTCCTGCTTTATTTACTGCGGCTGCTTCTCCTGCTATATTTCCTTCTGCTGCATCTTCTTCACTTCATCTACTACTCTGAACCTCCTGCTGCTGTATCTCCTCCTTTTGCCTCTCCGGCTGAATCGCCTGTAGCATCTCCTGCTTCTTCATCTCCTGCTGCTACATCTCCTAGTGCATATGCTGCTGCTGCATCTCCTGTTACTTCTACTGCTGCTGCATTCCCTGCTGCATCTCCAGATGCTGCTGCTCCTTCTGCATCTCCTTCTGCATCTTCTGCTACTACATCCCCTGCTGCTGCATTTCCTGCTTCATCTCCTGATGCTGCAACTCCTTCTGCATCTACTGCTGATGCATCTCCTGCGGAATCTGCTGCTGCTGCTGCATCTCGTGTTGCATCTGCTTCTGATGCATCTGTGCCTACACCTCTGCTGCTGCATCTCTGGCTGCATTTCCTGCTTCATCTGCTGATGCATCTGCTGCTGCTGTATGTCCTGCTACATCTCGTCATGCTGCACATCCTGCTGCATCTGCTGAAGATTCTCTTCCTATTGCTTCTCCTGCTGAATCTGCATTTCCTGCTGCATCTGCATCTGCATCTTCTGCTGTTGCATCTTTTGCTGAATTAGCTGCTGCTGCATCTGCTTCTACATGTACGTTAGCACTTTCTACATTTGCTGCCTCATCTCCTGATGCATCTGCTGATGCACATCCTGCTACTGCATCTCTTGCTTCATCTTCAGCTGATGCATCTGTGGCTTCATCACCTCATATGTCATCTCCTGCTGCATCTGCTTCAGTATTTCCTGCTGCACTATCTGCTGATCCTGCATCTACTGCTGCATATCCTGCTGCATCTGCTGCTGCTCTGCTGCTGCTTAATCTCCTGCCAAATCTCCTGCTACATATCTCCTGCTGCACCTGTTAATGCATCTCATGATAATGCTTCATCTCCTGCTGCTGCATCTCCTGCTGATGGGTCTGATGCTGCATCTCTTGCTCTTGCATCTTCTTCTGCATCTTCTGCTGCTGCATTACCTGCTCTATCTCCTCCTACTGCATCTCCTCCTGATGCATATCCTGCTTCTGTATATACTGCTGCCTTTCCTGCTGCTGCATCTCTTTCTGCATCTCCTTCTTCTGAATCTCCTGCTGCTCTATTACATTCTGCGGCGACTCCCGCTGCATGTCCTGCTGATGCATCTCCTCCTGCTGCATCTGCTTCTGCATCTCCTGCTGATGCATCTCCTGCTCTTGCATCTCCTTCTGCTCAATCTCCTCCTGAATCTCCTGTGGCATCTCATGCTCCTACATATCCTGCTACATTTCCTGACGTATCTCCTTCAGAATATACATCTCCTGCTGCTGAATCTCGTGCTGCTGCGTCTGCTGCATCATCTTCTCTTTCTCCATATCCTGCTGTATCTCCTGTTGCTGCATCATATCATGCTGCTGCATATGTTGAAGAATCTCTTCCTACTGCATCATCTGCTGAATCTTCATTTCCTGCTGAATCTGCTTCTGCATCTCCTGCTGCTGCTGCATCTCCTGCTGCTTCTCCTGCTGCTGCATCAGTTGCTGATGAATCTCCTGCGGAATCTCATGCTTCTACATATCATGCTGAATCTTCTGCTGCTGAATTTACTACTGCATCTGCTGCTGCGAGTCTCCTACTGTTGCATCACCTTCTGCATGTGCTGCTGAAGCATCTCCTTCTGCTGCATCTCCTGTTGCTGCATCTGCTGGTGCTGCACCTGCTGTAACATCTGCTTCTGCATCTCCTGCTGCTGCATCACCTGCTGCATCTCCATCGGAATCTCTTGGTGCTGCATTTCCTCCTGATGAATATTCTCATTCAACTCCTGCTGCTGCATAACCTTCTGCATCTATTCCTTTTATATTTACTGCTCCTGCATCTCCTCCTGCTGCGTCTGCTGCTTCATCTCCTGCTGCTGCATCTGCTGATACTGCATGTGCTGCTGCATCTCATGCTACATCTCTTGGTGCTGCATCTTCTGGGGTCGCATCTCGTGCTGCATCTCCTGCAGCATCACCTGCTCCTGTATCTCCTGCTGCTACATCTCCTGATGCATCCTCTGCTCACGCATCTGAGGATGCATCTCCTGATGCACCATTTCCCATTGCATCTGCTGCCCTTCCACTGCTGCATCTCTTTCTGCTCCATCTGCTGCATCTGCTGTTGCATATGCTGCTGCTTAATCTGCTGCTACATCTCCTGCTAAATCTCCTGATGCTGCATCTTTAACGTTTCTGCTGAATCTACTGCTGAATATGCATCCCCTGCTGCATCTCCTGCTGTTGCATCTCCTGCTTCATATCCTACTGCATCTCCTCCTGCACCATATCTTGCTGCATTTCCTTCTGCTGCATCTCCCCTTGCATATCCTTCTGCAGCATCTTCTGTTGCTACATCTCCTACTGAATCTGCATCTACTGATGCATCTACTGCAGCATCTATTGATGCTGCATCTTCTGCCTCTGCAGCTGCAGCTGCATCACCTGCTGCTGCATCAACTGCTGCATTACCTCCTGCTGCATATTATGCTGCGTTTCCTGCTGCTGCGTCTCCTTAATCTGCTGCTCCATTTCCTGATGCCCATGTACTGCTGCATCTCCTGCTATATTTGCTGCTGCTGCATCTCCTTCTTCTTGATGTCCTCTTGCATCTCCTGCTGCTGCATCTGCTGCTTCATCTCCTGCTGCTGTATAGCCTGCTGCTTCATCTCCTGCTGCATCCTCTGCGGATTCATCCTCTGCAGAAGAATCTCCATTTCCTGCTGCATCTGCTGCTCAATCTTCTACGGATGCATCTACTGCTTCTGCATTTCAGCTGCATATCAACTTAAAGGCATCTGCGGCTGCATCTCCTGCTGCTACATCTCCTGCTGAATCTCCTGCTGCAATTCCTGATGTAACTGCTGATGTCTATCTTGCTTTTTCATCTCCTGCTGCATCTCCTGCTGAATCATCTTCTGCAGAATCTCCTCCAGCATCTCCTGCTACAATTCCTGCTGATGTATCTCCTGCTGCATCTCCTACTACATCCCCTGCTGCTGAATCTCCTTCTATATCTCCTGCTGCATTATCTACTGAATCTCCTGCTGCCTTTTCTACTGAGTCTCCTGCTGCACAATCTCCTACGGAATTTCCTGCTGATGCATCTCCTGCTGAATCTCCTGATGCTGCATCTCCTGCTGCTGAATCCCTTGCCTCTTCATCTCCTGGTCCTGCAACTCCTGCTGAATCTGATGCTGCATCTGGTGTGGCTGCATCTTCTTTTCCTGCATCTTCTGCTGCTGCATCTCCGGCTGATTTCCTGCTGCATTTCCTTCTCTTGAATCTCCTGCTGCATATCCTGGTACATCACCTGCTGAATATGCATCTCCTGCTAGATCTCCTGCTGATACATCTCATGCAGCTGCATCTGCTGCTGCATATCCTGCTGCATCTGCTGTTGCCAAATCTCTTGCTGTTGCATATCCTACTGAATTTCCAGCAGCATCTACTGCTGATGCAATTCTTGCTGCATCTCATCCTGCATCCTTTGCTGCTGCATCTGCTGCTGCTTCTGGTGATGCTACATCTCCAGCTGCATCTGCTGCTTCATCTGCTGCTGTATCTCCTGCTGCATATGGTTCTGCATGTTCTGCTTCATATATTGCTGCATCTTCTGCTGCATCTCCTGCTTCATCTGCTGCTGCTTCTGCTGCTGGTTCACCTCCTGCCTCATATCCTGCTGCTCTGTCTCCTGCTTATGTATGTTTTGCTGCATCTCCTGCTTATGCATGTCCTGCTGCATCTCCTACTTCTGCACCTACTTCTTGTGCATCTCCAGCTCCAGCATCCCCTTCTGCATCAATTACTGCCGCATCTCTTAATCATCTTCTTCTGCTGCATCTACTGCTGCATCTGGTGCTGCTGTACCTCCTCCTACTTCATGTCCTGTTCCATCTCCTCCTGCTGCATCTCCTGCTGAATGTCCTGCTGCTATATCTCCTGCTGTTTCATATCCTGCTACTGCAGCTCCTAATGAATCTCCTGCTGCTTCACCTCTTGATCCATGTCCTGCTGCTGCATCTCCTTTTGCTTCACTGCTGCTGCATCTCCAGCTGTATCTCATGTTGCACCTTCTATTGAAGCATCTCCTGCGTCATCTCCTTCTGCTGCATATCTTGCTGCTTCATCTCGTTCTGCATCTCCTGCTGCATCTCCTTGAGCATCACCTGCTGCATCTCCTTCTGCATCACCTGCAGATGCATCTCCTGCTGCGGCATATTAATCTGCATTTCCTGATGCAGTTCTCTATGAATCTACTACTGCTGCATCTGCTGAATTTGCTGCTGCATCTGCTGCTTCTTCATCTACTGCTGCATCTTCTGATCGATCTCTTGCTGCTGCATCACCTGCTGCTGCATCTGCGGTTGCATCCTCTTCTGCTGTATCTGCTGCTTCTTTCCCTCTTGCTGCATTTACTGCGGCTGCTTCTCCTGCTGTATTTCCTTCTGCTGCATCTTCATCACTTCATCTACTACTCTGCAAATCCCACTACTGCATCTCCTCCTTCTTCATCTTTGGCTCAATCGCCTGTAGCATCTCTTGCTTTTTCATCTCCTGCTGCTACATCTTCTAGTGCATATGATGCTGCTGCATCTCCTGTTACTTCTTCTGCTGCTGCATTTCCTGCTCATCTCCTGATGCTGCAGCTCCTTCTGCATCTCCTTCTGTGTCTCCTGCTACTACATCCCCTGCTGCTGCATTTCCTGCTAAATATCTTCTTACTGCAACTCTTTCTGCATTTTCTGCTGATGCATATCCTGCAGAATCTGCTGCTGCATCATCTCCTGTTGCATCTGCTTCTGATGCATCTGCTACTGCATCTTTTGCTGTATTTCCTGCTTCATCTGCTGATGCATCTGCTGCTGCTCTATGTCCTGCTACATCTCGTCATGCTGCTCATCCTGCTGCATCTGCTGAAGATTCTCTTCCTATTGCTTCTCCTGCTGAATCTGCATTTCCTTCTGCACCTACTGCTGCTGCATCTCCTGCTGGTGCGTCTGATGCTGCATCTCTTGCTCTTGCATCTCCTGCTGCTGCATTCCCTGCTCTATCTCCTCCTATTGCATCTCCTCCTGCTGCATATCCTGCTTCTCTATATACTGCTGCCTTTCCTGCTGCTATATCTCGTGCTGCTGAATCTCTTTCCGCATCTCCTTCTTCTGAATCTCCTGCTGCTCTATTACCTTCTGCATCGATTCCTGCTGCATGTACTGCTGCTGCATCGACTCATGCTGCATCTGCTTCTGCATCTCCTGCTGATGCATCTCCTGCTAAATCTGCATCTCCTGCTGCATCTGCTTCTGCATCTCCTGCTGCTTCATCTCCTGCTCTTGCATCTCCTTCTGCTGAATCTCCTCCTGAATCTCCTGCGGCATTTCATGCTGCTACATATCCTGCTACATCTCCTGACATATCTCCTTCTGAATATGCATCTCCTGCTGCTGAATCTCCAGCTGCCGTGTCCACTTCTGAATATCCTTTGGCTTCTTCTGAATCTCCTGCTGCTGAATCTCCTGCTGCATCTGCTGCTGCTGCATCTTCTACTGCTGCATCACCTTTTGCATGTGTTGCTGCAGCATCTCATTCTGCTGCATCTCCTGTTGCTGCATCTTCTGGTGCTGCACCTGATGAAACATCTGCTTTTGCATCTCCTGCTGCTGCACCTCCCGATGCATCTCTGTCTCAATCTCTTGGTGCTGCATTTCCTGCTGATGCATATTCTGCTTCAACTCCTGCTGCTGCATCTCCTGCTGCTGCCTCTGCTGCTACATTTCCTGCTGCTGCATCTGTTGATACTGCATGTGCTGCTGCATCTCCTGCTACATCTCTTGGTGCTGCATCTTCTGGTGTTGCATCTCCTGCTTCATCTCATTATAACTTAACTGCCACTATTTTGGCGCATTAGGGAAATGGAATAACGCCCACAGGGAAGATGCTAGCATGGAAAGCTGCTGCTTCTGAATATGTTTAAGAGATTAAAGCGCTTTCACTGCAAAGTGAGACTTGTCGAATTTTGAGTATATGCTTGTGTATTGTTACACCAGAACGGCTCTTAAAGTGTCACTTGTAAATATCAGAGTGTTCAGCACAAGTTCCACAGGGAAGAAGCTACAATGAAATGCTGGCTCTCATTAGTGTCTTCTCTGGAATCTCTTTCACTGCAAGCTGCGAAGCATGAAGATGCTTTCTAATAAGTAAGTAACTGACGCAGTGAAGATGCTAGCGTGGAATACTGCTGCTACTGAATGTCTTCTCTTAGAGCGCTTTCACTGCAAAGCAAAACTTGTAGAAGTTTCAGTCTAGGCTTGTACACTGCAACATCAAAATAGCTATTAAAGCATCACTTCAAAATATTTTGCGCTTTCACTGCTAGGAAAGACTTGTTAAACTTTTAGTCTATGCTTATGTATTGCAACATCAGAATGACTATGAAAGCGTCACTGCAAAATTTGAAAACGTTTAGAAAAAGTACCGCAAGGACGCTGCTACGATCAAATGCTAGCCTCGTTAGAATCTTCTCTTGAAGCGCTTTCACTGCAAGCTGCAAAGCACGTCAAACAAAACGTTTAGTATTGATTACTGAATTGTGATTTAACTACTGAGGAGCTTTAGGAAAAGTGAGTTAAGCCCGTATGGAAGATGCTAGCATGGAATGCTGCTGCTTCTGAATGTCTTCTCTTATAGCGCTTTCACTGCAAAGAAACACTTGTAGACCTTTCAGTCTAGGCTCGTGTCCTGTAACATCAGAATGGGTATTAAAGCCTCACTTAAAAATTTCAAATCGTTCAGAACAAGTACGGCAGGGAAGCTGCTACGATCACATGCTGGCTCTCGTTAGTCTTCTCTGGAAGCGCTTTCACTGCAAGCTTCAAATCACGACAAACACAAAATTTTAATATAGGGTACAGAACAGTTACTTTACTTCGCCGAATAACATGCTTTCTGAATAGTGAACATCAGGTGCAGGGAAGATGGTAGTATGGAATGCTGCTGCTTCTGAAAGTCTTCTCTTATAGCACTTTCACTGGAAAGCATGACTTACAGAAGTTTCATTCTAGTCTTCTGAAGTATATCATCAGCTAGTAAAGTGTCACTTCAAAATTTCAGAGCGTTCAGCACAAGTACTGCAGGGAAGCTTCTACCATCAAATGCTGGTTCTCGTTAGAGTCTTCTCTTATAGCACTTTAATTGCTAGGTGTGAAGCACGACTAACACATTTTAGTTTAGGGTAAATAATTGTGACTTAACTGCGCCTATTAATGCGCTAATGGAAAAGTAAGTATTTCTGGCAGTGCAGATGCTGGCATGAAACTACACCGCTGATTAATGTACATCCACAAGGAGAAGCATTCCATGCAAGCATCTTCTCTGCTGGCAATACGAATTTTTACTAAAATGCCATAATAGACGGTGTTAAGTCCCTATTCACTAGCCTATGCTAATACGTTTTTTAGTCGTGTTTTCAGCTTGCAGTGAAAGTGCTTCCAGAGAAGAATCTAACGAGAGCAACCATTTGATGCTAGCAATTTCAAAGGGGTAGTTCTGCTAAACGCTTTCAAATCTTCAAGTGAAGCCTTACTAGCCATGCTGATGTTACCTTTCAGTAGCCTAGATGGAAAGTTTGATAAATCTTGGTTTGCAGTGATTGCACTCTAAGAGAAGACATACAGATGCAGAAGCATTCCATGCTAACATCTTCCCTGCTGGAGATATTCTCTTTTCCTAAAGAGCGTTATTAGGCGTTATTAAGTCGCTAATAACTAGCCTACGCGAAAACGTTGCATTTTTTGGGCTTTGGGGCTGACAGTGAAAGCACTTCATGAAAGGATCCTAACGAGAGCCAAAATTTGATGGTAGCAGCTTCCCTGCGGTACTTGTGCTGAACGATCTCAAATCTTGAAATGAGGCTTTAAGAGCCATTCTGATCTTACAGCTCATAAGCCTAGAGTGAAACTTCTTCAAGTCGTCTTTTGCAGTAACACCGCTATAAGAGAAAACATTAATAAGCAGTGTAGGTTCAGGCCAGCATCTACACTGCCTGAAATACTTACTTTTCCATTAGCGCGTTAATAGGCGCAGTTAAGTCACAATTATTTACCCTAAACGAAAATGTGTAAGTCTTGCTTCAGAGCTTGCAATTAAAGCGCCAAAAGAGAAGACTCTAACGAGAACCAGCATTTGATGGTAAAAGTTTCCCTGCTGAACGCTCTGAAATTTTGAAGTGACACTTTACTAGCTCGTGATATACTTCAGAAGACTAGAATGAAATTCTATAAGTTGTACTTTGCAGTGCAAGTGTTTTAAGAGAAGACATTCAGAAGCAGCAGCATTCCATGCTAGCATCTTCCCTGTGGGCGTTATTAGATTTCCCTAAAGTGCCTCAATAGTGGCAGTTAAGTCATAATGAGATGAAGCAGGAGATACAACACCAGAAGATGCAGCACCAAGAGATGCAGTATCACCAGATGTAGCAGCAGGAAATGAAGCATCAGAGGCAGCAGCAGGAGATGCAGCAGCAGGAGTTGAAGCAGAATATACATCAGCAGGAAATGAAGCACCAAGATATTCAGACGGAGATGCAGCTGGAGATGCAGCAGCAGGAGATGCAGAAGCAGATGTTGCAGCAGGTGCAGCACCAGCAGATGAAGCAACAGGAGATGCAGCAGAATGAGATGCTGCAGCAGCACATGCAGAAGGTGATGCAGCAGTAGGAGATGCAGAAGCAGATGTTGCAGCAGGAGATTCAGCAGACGAAGATTCAGCAGCAGACAAAGGATAGTCAGCAGCAGACATGACATCAGGAGATTCAGCAGCAGGAGATGCAGCAGGAGATGCAGAAGTAAACGTAGCAATAGAAGTAAACGTAGCAAAAGGAAGCAGGTGGAGATGCGTCAGGACATGCATATTGAGAAGGAGATGCAGCAGGAGATTCAGCATGATATGTAGAAGCATGAGATGCTGCAGGGGATTCATCAGGAGATCCAGCAGCAACTGATGCAGCAGCAGGAGAAGCAGCAGGAGATGTAGCAGCAGCAGGAGATGCAGAAGCAGTTGCAGCAGGAAATGAAGATTCAGCAGAAGATGCATTAGGAAGAGATTCTTCAACATATGCAGCAGCATGATATGATGCAGCAACAGGAGATACAGCAGGATATGGAGAAAGAGGAGATGATGTGCAGACGCAGCAAGAGGAGATTCAGCAGCAGGAGATTCAGCAGCAGGAGAAGCAGCAGGAGATGCATATTCAGAAGGAGATACGTCAGGAGATGTAGCAGGATATATAGTAGCATAAGATGCCGCAGGAGATTCAGGAGGAGATTGAGCAGACGGAGATGCAAGAGCAGGAGATGAAGCAGCAGGAGATGCAGAAGCAGATGCATGAGGAGGATATGTAGCAGCAGGATATGCAGAAGTCGATGCAGAAGGTAATAGAGCAGCAGGAGATTCAGAAGAAGGAGATGCAAAAAGAGATTCAGCAGCAGGAGATGCAGCAGCAGGAAAGGCAGCAGTATATAAAGAAGCAGGATATGCAGCAGGAGGAGATGCAGTAGGAGGAGATAGAGCAGGTACTGAAGGAGCAGGAGATGCAGCAGGAGATGCAAGAGCAAGAGATGCAGCATCAGACCCATCAGCAGGAGATACAGTAGCAGAAGATGCAGCAGGAAATGCGGCAGCAGTACGTGCAGCAGAGATGCAGTAGCATGAGATGAAGCAAGAATGGAGATGCAGAAGGAGTTGCAGCATCAGGAGATGCAGCAGGAAATGCAGCAGCAGGAGATGAAGAATCAAAAGATGCTACAGGTGATTCAGCCAGAGATGCAGAAGGAGGAGATACAGCAGCAGGAGGTGCAGAGTAGTAGATGAAGTGAAGAAGATCAACAGGAGAAGCAGTCGCAGTAAATGCAGCAAGAGAGAAAGAAGCAGCAGATTCAGCAGCAGATGCAGCAGAAGAGAATGCAACAGCAGATGCAGCAGCAGGAGATGCAGCAACATGAGATCTATCAGGAGATGCAGCAGTAGATGAAGCAGCAGCAGATGCAGCAGCAAATTCAGAAGATACAGCAGTAGTAGATTCATAAAGAGCTGCAGTAGGAAATGCAGATGAATATGCAGCAGCAGGAGATACAGCAGGAGATGCATCTGCAGGTGATGCAGAAGGAGATGCAGCAGGTGACGCTCAAGGAGATGCAGCAGGAGATGCAGAACGAGATGAAGCAGCAAGATACACAGCAGAAGGAGATGGCGCAGAACATGCTTCAATTGAAATTGCAACATGAGATACAGCAGGAGACGCAGCAGCAGACGAAGCAAAATGAGATACAGAAACAGGAGATGCCACAGCAGGACATGGATCAAGAGATGAAGCAGCAGGAGATTCATTAGGAGATGCAGCAGCAGGATATGAAACAGCAGGAGATATAGCAGCAGGAGATGCAGCAGTAGGAGATGGAACAGGAGATGCAGTAGGAGGAGGTACAGCAGCAACAGATGCAGCAGTAGATGCAGCAGAAGGAGATGAATAAGAGATACACCAGCAATTGATTCAGCAGGAAATGCTGGAGCCGGAGATGCATAAGAAGTAGATTCAGAATCAGGAGATGCAGCAGGACATGCATGAGCAGGAGATGCAGCAAAACATACATAAGCAGGAGACACAGCAGCAGGATATGAAGCAGGAGATGCACCAGCAGCAGAAGCAGCACCAGATGAAACATGATATGCAGCAGAACATGCAGAACCATATGCAGCAGAAGATGCAGAACCAAATGCAGCAGGAGATACAGCAGCAGATGCAGCTGGAGATGTATCATCACCAGAAGCAGCAGCAGATGCAGCAGCAAAGGATGCAGGATGAGGTAAAGCAAGAATTGCATCAGCAAGAGATGCTGCTGGAAATTCAGTAGGATATGCAACAGCAAGAGATTTGGCAACAACACACCCGGCAGGATATGCAGCAGCAGATGCAGCTGCATGAGGTGTATTTGCAGAAGATGTAGCAGGAGATGCATATTCAGCAGGTGAAGAACCAGAATATGCAGCAGGATATACAGGAAAAGATGATGCAGCCGCACAAGATGCAGCAGCAGATTCAGCAGGAGTTGCAGCAGCAGGAGATGAAGAGGCAGGAGATTCAGCAGAAGGAGATGCAGCATCAGGAGATTCAGCAGATTCTGCAGCAGGAAATTCCTTGTGGGATTCTGCAGCAGGAGATTCAGTAGAAAAAATAGCAAGAGATTCAGTAGAAAATGCAGTAGGAGATGCAGCAGGAGATATAGAAGGAGATACAGCATCAGGGGATGTAGTAGGAGATGCAGCAGGAGATACATCAGCAGGAATTGTAGCAGGGGATGCTGGAGGAGATTCTGCAGAAGAAGATTCAGCAGGAGATGCAGCAGGAGATGAAATAGCAACATAGGCATCAGCAGTTACAGCAGGAAGTGCAGCAGGAGATTCAGTAGGAGATGTAGCAGCAGGAGATGCAGCCGCAGATGCCTTCAAGAGGATATGCAGCTGAAATGCAGAAGCATTAGATGCATTCATAGAAGACTGAGTAGCAGATGCAGCAGGAAATGGAAACGCATCCGCAGATGAATTCGCAGCGGATGCATTTGCAGAGGATGCAGCAGGAGATGAAGCAGCAGATGCAGCATCAGGAGATGCAGGAGGACATCATGTAGAAGGAGATGCAGCAGCAGCAATTGTAGCAGGAGATGCAGCAGTACACGAATTAGCATTAAAAGGAGCAGCAGATTAAGGAGATACAGCAGCCGAAAATGCATTAGAATATGCTGCAGGAGGTAATGCAGCAGCTGATGCAGCAGCAGGTGATGCAGCTGCAGCTGCAGAGGCAGCAGATGCAGCAGCAGAAGATGCTGCAGCAGAAGATGCATCAGGAGATGCAGATTCTGTAGGAGATGCAGCAGCAGAAGATGCTGCAGCAGGAGATGCAGCAGGAGATGCAGCAGAAGGAAATGCAGCAAGATATGCTGCAGGAGGAGATGCAGTAGGATATGAAGCAGGAGATGCAGCAGCAGGAGATTTAGCCGGAGATGCAGCAGTAGATGAAGCAGCAGCATATGCAACAGCAGATGCACCAGATGGAGCAGAAAGAAATGCAGCAGAGGATGGAGCAGCAGATGCAACGGGAAATGGTGGATCAGGAGATGTTTCCGCAGTTGCATGAGCAGAGGATGCATCAGGAGATGTAGCAGCAGGAGGTATAGAAGCAGGAGATGAAGCAGGAAATGCAGCATCAGGAGATGCAGGAGGACATCAAGTAACAGGGGATGCTCCTGCTTCCTCTTTTTTTTCCATATCTCCGCCTGCATCTTCTGCTGCTTCCTCCGCTGGTGCATTTACTGCTGATGCATCTCCTGCTGCATCTTCTGCTGCTGCCTCCGCTGGTGCATTTCCTGCTGATGCATCTCGTGCTGCTGTATCTTCTGATTCATCACATGCTGATGCATCTTCTGCTGCATCTCCTGCTTCTGCATCTACTGTTGCTACATTTCCTGCTGAATCTGCTGCTGATTCTGCTGCTGCATCCCCTGCTGCTGATTCTCCTGCTTCTGCATATCCTGCTGCTTTATGGTCTGTTTCATCTACTGCTGCTGCATCTCCTCCTACATCTTCTGCTGCTACAAGTCCTTCTGCTGCATCTGTTACTGCATCTCCTGCTGCATCTCCTTCTGCTGTATCTCTTGCTGAATATCCTGCTACATCTCCTACGGCTGCATCTCCTGCAGCTGAATCTGCTGCCGCAGTGCTATGGTTGCATCTCCTGCTGCTGCATCTCCTGTTGCTGCATCTCTTTCAGAATATCCTGATGATGCAGATGCAGCAGCTGGAGCAGCAGTAGGTGCAGAAGGAGATGCAGCAGGAGATGCCCCAGCAGGAAATAGAGCAGGAGATACAGCAGCAGGCCAAGCAGCAGTAGATGCAGCAGCAATATATGCAGCAAAAGGAGATGAAGCAGGAGATGCAGCAGCAGGAGATGCAGAAGCAGGTGCAGCATCAGGAGATGCACGAGGACATCCATCAGCAGGAGATGCACCTGTAGGCGAATCTACAGCAGATGCAGCAAAAGATGCAGGAGATTCAGCAGCAGGTGATGCAGCAGCAGGAGATTCTGCGAGATATGCAGAAGCAGGAAATGCAGCAGCAGGAGATGTGGTATGAGATTCAGAAGCAGGAGATTCAGCAGCAGATGCAGCAGCAGATGCAGCACCAGCAGATGCAGCAGCAGGAGATGAAGTATCAGATGCAGGAGCAAGAAATGCAGCAGTAGGAAATTCAGCAAGAGGAGATGCAGCAGGAGTTGCAGCAGAAGGAGAATCAGCAGCAGGGGATGCAGCAGCAGAATCAGCAGCCGCAGGAGATACAGCAGCAGCAGCTGCAGCTGGAAACGCAGCAGCAGGAGATGCAGCAGAGTTTGGAGCAGCAGGAGATACAGAAGCAGGAGATCCAGCAAGAAAGCACCATCATACGATGAATACGCAGATGCAACAGAAGGATATGGTGCAGGAGATGCAGTCGCAAGAGACGTAGCAGGAGATGCAGCTGCAAGAGATGCATCAGGAGATGCAGTAGGAGATGCAGTAGCAGGAGATGTAGCAGTAGGATATGCAGCAAGAGACTGAGCAAGAGGAGATGTACCCTGAGATGCAGCAGCAGGAGATGCAGCGGGAGATATAGAAGCAGACAAAGCAGCAGTAGATGCAGCAGCAAGATAGGCATCAGAAGGAGATAAAGCAGGAGATGCAAAAGCAGGAGATTAAGCTACAGGAGATGCATTAGGAGATGCAGTAGCAGGAGATACAGCATCAGGAGATGCAGCCGCAGTAGATGCAGGATCAGATTCAGAAGCAGATTCCATAAGAGATGCAGCAGCAGGAGGTTGATAAGCAAAAGATATAGCAGCAGGAGATGCAGCAGCAGGAAATTCAGGAGGAGATGCAGCAGCAGAAGCAGCAGGTAATGCAGCAGCAGTAGATGAAATAGGGTATGAAGCAGCTGTAGATGCAGCAGTGTATGCAAGAGCAGGAGATTCAGCAGAAGGAGAAGAAGCAGTGGAGATGCATCATCAGATGAATCAGCTAATGCATCAGAGGAAGTTGCAGAAGGAGATGCAGCAGCAGGAGGTTCAGCAGAGAATGCAGCAGCAATAGATGTAGGAGGAGATCCAGGAGGAGGACATAGAGAAGCAGGAGATGCAGTAGCACATGCAGCAGCACATGCAGGAGATGAAGCAGTAGGAGAAGCAGCAGGAGGAGATTCAGCAGGACATGCAGCATTAGGAGATATACCAGTGGATGCAGCAGCAGGAGATGCAGCAGGGGATTCAGTAGAAGGTGATGCAGCAGCAGATGCAGCAGAAGTAAATTCAGCAGCAGCAGATGCAGCAGTGTATACAGCAGCAGCAGATGGAGCATCAGGTGATGCAGGAGGACATCAAAAAATCAGAAGATGAAGCAACAGGAGATGCAGCAGTAGATTAATCTACAGCAGATGCACCAGAAGATGCAAGAGATGCAGCATCAGTAGGTGCAGCTGGAGATGCAGCAGCAGTAGATTGAGCAAGATATAGAGAAGCAGGAGATGCATCAGCAGGAGATGTGGCATGAGAGGCAGAAGAAGATCCTGCAGCAGATGCAGTAGCATATGCAGCACCAGCAGATGCAGCAGCAGGAGATTCAGCAACAGGAGATGCAGCAGTCAGAGATGCAGCAAGTTATGCATCAGCAGAAGATTCATTAGCAGGAGTTCAGCATCAGGAGACGCATCAGTAAATGTAGCGGCAGGAGATGCAGCAGGATGAGATGCGCAGATTATGCAGCAGCAGGAGATGCAGCAGGAGATGTGGTGGGATTAGATTCAGCAGGAGATGCAGCAGGAGATTCAGCAGCAGGAGATGCAGCAGGAGATGAAGCAGATGGAGCTGCAGCAGCAGGAGATGCAGCAGGAGATGAATCAGAAGATGTAGCAGGAGATTTAGCAGCAAGAGATGCAGCAGGAGATGATGCAGATGGAGCTGTAGCATCAGGAGATGCAGAATGAGAAGCAGAAGGAGATGCAGTAGTAGGAGATGAAGCAGTATATGAAGCAGCAGCAGAAAATACTGCAGATGCAGCAGGAGGAGATTGATCAAGAGATGCAGCAGTAGATGATGCAGAAGCAAAAGATGCAGCAGCAGGAAATTTTGCAGGAGATGCATCAGTAGATGATGCAGCAGCCGGAGATGCAGCTGCAGCAGAGGCACGAACATATTCGACAGCAGATTGAGTAGCAGATGCAGCAGCAGGAGATGAAGCAGCAGCAGATGCATCAATAGATGCCTATTCATCAGGAGATGCAGCAGGAAGAGATGCTTCAGCAGGTACAGCTTCATGAGATGTAGCACGATATAGAGAAGGAGATGCTGTAGGAGAAGAGGCAGGAGGAGATGTTGCAGCAGATCCAGTAGCAGGAGATGCAGAAGCAGAAGATGCAGCCGGAGATTCTGCAGCAGGAGATGAAGCATCAGGATCTGCAGAGAAGAAGATGCAGCAGCAGGAGATGCAGCAGGAGATGCAACAGCAGACGCATCAGCAGGAGATGCAGCAGCAGCAGCAGATGCACAAGAAAATGGAGCAGGAGATGCGGCAGGATAAGATGCAGTACCAGCAGATGCAGCAGGAGATGCAGCATCTGGAGTTGAAGCAATAGAAGATGCTGCAGAAGATGCAGCAGCAGATGCATCAGGAGAAGCAGGATCAGGAAATGCAGCAGCAGGAGATGCAGCAGCAGATATGCATGAGTAAGAGATGTAGAAGCAGGAGATGTGGCAGCAAGACATGCAAAAGTATATGCAGAAGCAGGAGATGTGGTAGCAGGAGAGACACCATGTGATTCAGCAGGAGATGCAGCAGAAGATAGAGAAGCAGGAGATGCACCAGCAGATGCAGCCGCAGGAGATGCAGGAAATGCATCAGCTGATGCAAGAGGAGATTTAGCAGCAAGAGAGGCAGCAGAGGAGATGCCGCAGAATATACTGCTGCATCTCCTCCTGTATCATGTTTTGTTGCATCTCCTGCTGCTGTATATCATGGTGCATATCCTCTTGCTACATTTCCAGCTGCATCTCCTGCTGCACCTCATGCTGCATCTTCTGCTAGTGCATGTCCTGCTGCATTTCCTGCTGATGCATATCCTGCTGCTGTATTTCCTGTGCATCTCTTTCTGCTTTATCTTTTTCTGCATATCCTGCTGCATCTCTTCCTGCTGGATCTGCTCCTTAATCTCCTCCTACTACATCTTCAGCATATATTGCTGCATCTGGTGCTGCTTCACCTCCTATTGCATCTGCTGCTGCAACTCCTGCTACTTCATCTGCTGCTGAATCTACATCTCCTCTTTCGTCTGCTGCCTGCATCTCCTGCTACAACTCCTTCTGCAGCATCTACTTTTGCATCTCCTTCATCTGCATCTCTTGAGGTATTTCCTTCTGCATCTTCTGCTGCATCTTTTGTGGCTTCATCTCCTGCTGCTGTATCTCCTGTTGAAGAATCGCCTTCTGCTATATCTCCTGCAGCTGCATCTCCTTCTGAATGTGATGCTGAATCTAGTGCTGAACATGCATCCCCTGCTGCTGCATTACCTGTAGCATCTCCTCTTGCAGCATTTCTTACTGCATTTTCTTCTGATGCATCTCCTGCTGCATCTCCTACTACATCTCCTGCTTCTCAATCTCCTTCTAGATCTCCTGCTGCATCTTCTGCTGAATCTTCCGCTGAATCTCCTGCTGCAGACTCTCCTATGGCATTTCCTGCTGCAGAATCTCCTGCTCCATTTCCTGCTGATGCATCTCATGATGAATCTCCTGCCTCTTCATCTCCTTCTGCTGCATATCCTGCATCTGCTGAGGCTGCATCTTCTTCTAATGCGTCTCCTGCTACTGCATCTCCTTCAGCATCTCCTGCTGCAACATCTCATGCTGCATCTCTTGTTATTCACCTCATGCAGCTGCATCTGCTGTTGCATATTTTGCTTCATCTCCTGCAGCATCTCCTGCTGCTGCAGTTCCTGCTGCATCTCATCCTGCATCACCTGCTGCTGCATCTGCTGCTGCTTCTGGTGTTGCTACATCTCCTGCTGCATCTGCTGCTGCATCTCCTGCTGCATTTCCTGCTGCTGCATCTCCTGCTGCATCTCCTTCTGCATTTGCTTCTGCATTTCTAATTCATCTCAAACTTCATCTTCTGCTGCTGCATCTCCTTCTGTATCTTCTGCAGTTTCATATCCTGATGCATCTACTCTGATACATCTCCGGAATCTGCTGTTGTATCTGCTGCTACTTCATGTACTGCTGCATCTCCTGCTTCAACTCCTACTGCTGCATCTCCTGCTGCACTTGTTTCTACATTTCTACTTCATCTCCTGCTGCATCTCCTACTCCTGCATTTCCTGAATCTGCTCTTGTATCCTCTGCTATTTCATGTACTCCTGCATCTCCTGCTGACGTATCTCCTGCTACATGCTCTGCTGTTGCATCAGCTGATGCATGTACTGATGCTTCATATCCTGCCACATCTGCTACTGAATCTCCTGCTACTGAATCACCTGCTGCTGCATCCCCTACTGCATATGCTGCTGAACGCATTTGTGGCTGCACCTCCTGCTGCTGCATTTCCTACTGCTGCATCTCCTGCTCCATTTCCTGCTGCAACGGCTGCTGCATCTACTGCTACTTCATCTACTGCTGCATCTCCTACATCTCTTGCTGCCTCATAATTTTTTCTATGTCCTGCTGCATCTACTGCTGCTGCCTCTGCTGCTGCATCTGCTGATGATCTATCTCCTGCTCCATCTCTTCCTGCTGCATCACCTGCTGCATCCCCGACTGCTGCAGCTGCAGCATATGCTGCTGCATCTGGTGCTGCTTCACCTACTGCTGCAAGCCCTGCAAAATTTGCTGCTGCTGCATCTGCTGCTGCATCACCTGCTGCAGCATCTTCTGCTTAATCTCCTGAAGCATCTCCTGCTGCATTTTCTGCTGGTGCATCTCTTGCTGCATTTCCTGCTGGTGCATCTCCTGCCTCATATCCTGCTGCTGTGTCTCCTGCTGATGTGTTTTTCTGCATCACCTGCTGATGCATCTACTCCTGCATCTCTTGCTTCTGCATCTACTTTTTCGGCATGTCCAGCTCCAGTATCTCCTGCTTCATCAATTGCTGCTGTATCTCTTATGCATCTCCTTTTGCTGCATAGGCTGCTGCATCTGCTGCTGTTGTACCTCCTCCTGCTATATCTCCTGCTTAATCTCTTCCTGCTGCTGCATCTCCTGCTTAATCTCTTCCTGCTGCTGCATCATCTCCTTTTGCATCTCCTGCTATGGCATCTCCTGCTGTATCTGCTGCTTCTGAATCTCCTGATGTATCCCCTGCTGCTTCATCTCATACTGCTGCATCTCATGCTGCATGTCTTGCTGCTATATCTCCTACTGCTTCATATCCTCCTACTACATCTCCTAATTAATCTCCTGAAGCTTCATCTCCTGCTGCTGCATCTCTTGATCCATGTCTTGCTGCTGCATCTCATGATTCTGCATCTCCTTCTGCTTCATCTGCTGCTGCATCTTTATCTGCTGTATCTCATGTTGCACCTTCTATTGAAGCATCTCCTTTGCCATCTCCTTCTGCTGCATCTCCTGCTGCTGCATCTCGTTCTGCATCTCCTGCTGCATTTCCTTCTGCATCACCTGCTGCATCTCCTTCTGCATCACCTGCAGATGCATCTCCTGCTGTATCTCCTGCTGCTGCATATTCATCTGCATTTCCTGCTGCAGCTCTTTATGAATCTACTACTGCTTCATCTGCTGAATTTGCTGCTGCATCTCCTGCTGCTGCATCTGCTGCTGCATCTTCTGATGCTGCATCTGATGCTCCCTCTGCTGCTTCTTTCTCTCTTGCGGCATTTACTGCAGCTGCTTCTCCTGCTGTATTTCCTGCTGCTGCATCTTCATCACTTCATCTACTACTCTGCACCTCCTGCTGCTGCATCTCCTCCTTCTGCATCTCCTGCTCAATCGCCTGAAGAATCTCCTGCTTCTTCATCTCCTGCTGCTACATCTCCTAGTGCATATGATGCTGCTGCATCTCCTGTTACTTCTGCTGCTGCTGCATTCCCTGCTGCAGCTCCTGATGCTGCAGATCCTTCTGCTTCTACTTCTGCGTCTCCTGCTACTACATCCCCTGCTGCTACATTTTCTGCTGCATCTCCTGATGCTGCAACTCCTTCTGCATCTTCTGCTGATGCATCTCCTGCGGAATCTGCTGCTGCTGCATCTCTTGTTGCATCTGCTTCTTATGCATCTGTGGCTACATCTCTGCTGCTGCATCTCTTCCTGCATTTCCTGCTTCATCTGCTGATGCATTTGTTGCTGCTATATATCCTGCTACATCTGGTCATGCTGCACATCCTGCTGCATCTGCTGAAGATTCTCTTCCTATTGCTTCTCCTGCTGAATCTGCATTTCCTGCTGCATCTGCTTCCGCTTCTCCTGCTGTTGCATCTCCTGCTGAATTAGCTGCTGCTGCGTCTGCTTCTACATGTACGTTATAACTTTCTACATCTGCTGCCTCATCTCCTGATGCATCTGCTGCTGCACCTCCTGCTGCTGCATCTCCTGCTTCATCTTCAGCTGATGCATCTGTGGCTTTATCACCTCATATGTCATCTCCTGCTGCAACTGCTGCAGTATTTCCTGCTGCAGCATCTCCTGCTTCTGCATCTACTGCTACATTTCCTGCTGCATCTTCTACTGATGCATCTCCTATTGCGAATCTTCTGCATAATCTCCTGCTTCTGAATCTCTTGCATCTCTTCTTGCATCTCCCTCGGCATCTCATGCTGTTACATGTCCCTCTGAATATGCATCTCCTGATGCATCTCCTGCTACTACATCTCCTGATGCATATCCTGCTGCATCTCCTGCTGATGCATCTCTTATTGCGAATCTGCTGCAGCATCTCCTGCTTCTGAATCTATTGCTGAATCTGCATCTACTGATGCATCTGATGCTGCATCTCCACCTGCTGTATCTGATGCTTCATCTCCTGCTGCATTTCCTGTTGCTGCATCTCCTTCTGCATCTCCTGCTGCTGGGTCTGCTGCTGCATAACCTGCTGAATCTCCTGCTGCTGGATCTGCTGCGACTGCATTTCCTGCTACTTCAATGCCTGCTCTTGCATCTCGATCTGCTGTATCTCCTCTTGCATCTCCCTCGGCATCTCATGCTGCTACATCTCCCTCTGAATATGCATCTCCTGATGCATCTCCTGCTACTACATCTCCTGATGCATATCCTGCTGAATATGTACCTCCTGCTGCATCTCCTGCTGCTGCATCCACTGTTGCTCTGTCTTCTTCTCTATCTCTTGCTTCATCTGTTGCTGCATCTCCTGCTGCATCTGCTGCTGCTGAATCTCCTGTTGCTGCATCTCCTTCTGCATCTGCAGCGGTATCTCCTTCTGCATCTGCTGCTGCTGAATCTCCTGCTGCTGAATCTCCTGCTGCATCTCCTGCAGCTGCATTTCCTCCTGCTAAATCTCCTCCTGAAGCTCCTGCCACCTCTCCTGCTTCATCTGCTGCTGCTGTATCTCCTGCTGTAGAATCTCCTGCTGCATCTCCTGCTGCATTTCTTGGTGCTACATATCCTGCTGTTGCAACTCCTGCTGAATCTCTTGCTATAGAATCTCCTGCTGCATCTCCTGCTGTATAACCTCCTGCTGCATCTCCTGCTGCTGCATCTCCTTCTGATACAAGTGCTGCAGCATCTTCTGCTGCTCCATCAGCTGCTGCTGCATCTCCTGCTGCTATATCTCCTGCTGTTGCATCTTATGCTGCTGAATCTCATGCTGAATCTCCTGCTGCATCTCCTGCTACTGCATCCTCTGCTTCTTTATATACTGCTGCATTTCCTGCTGCTGTATATCTAGATGCATCTTCTGCTGCATCTCCTGCTGCTGTATCTCCTGCTGCATCACCTCCTGCTGTGTCTCCTGTTGCTGCATCTCCTCCTGCTACATCTGCTGCAGCATCTCCTGCTGCTGCATCTCCTGCTGCATCACCTCCTGTTGTGTCTCCTGTTGCTGCATCTCCTCCTGCTACATCTGCTGCAGCATCTCCTGCTACTGCATCTCCTCCTGCTACATCTGCTGCAGCATCTCCTGCTACTGCATCTCCCCCTGCTTCTCCTGCTGCATCTGCTTCTATATCTGCTGATGCATCTCCTACTGCTCCATCTCCTTCTGCTTCATCTCCTGCTTCATCTACTTCTCCTGCATATCCTGAGTATATTTCCTGCTGCATCTTCTACAGTATTTCTTGCTACATCATCTGCCTCACCTCCTCTTGCATCTCCTGCTGCATCTGCTGATGCATCTCGTTCTGCTGCATCTCCTGCTTCATCTTCAGCTGATGCATCTGTAGCTTCATCTCCTGTTATTTTATCTCCTTCTGCATCTGCTGGGCATCTCCTGCTGCTGCATCTCCTGCTGCATTTCCTGCTGCATGTGCTGCTGCTCTGCTGCTGCTTTATCTACTGCGGAATCTCCAGCTACATATCCTGCTGCTGCACATCCTGCTGTACCTCATACTGATTCTCCTGTTCATGCATATCCTCCTGCACCTCCTGCTGCTGCACATCCTGCTGCTGCATCCTATAATGCATCCTATGATAATGCTACATCTCTTGCTACTGCATCTCCTGCTGCAATTCCTGCTGCTCTATATCTTGCTGCATCTTCTGCTGCTGCATCTCCTGCTGCTGTATCTGCTGCTACTGCATGTCTTGCTGCATCTCCTCCTGATGCTTCTCCTGCTGCATATCCTTCTGCATTTCCTGCTGCATCTCCTCCTCCTGCATCTTCTGTTGCATCTCCTACTGTGGCTTCTGCTGCTGCATCTATTTCTGCCCATCTCCTTCTGCATCTCCTGCTCCTGCACGTCCTACTGTGACTCTGCTGCAGATTCTTCTGCTGATGAATCTCCTGCTCAATCAGCATCTACTGCTGCATCTCCTGCCGCTGCATCTCCTGCTGATTCATCTCTTTTCTCTGCATCTCCTGAATCATCTCCTGCCACCGAATCCCCTGCTCTATCTACTACCGATGCATCTCCTGCTTCTGTTTCTGCTTCTGCATCTATTGCTGCATCTTCTGCTTCTGCATCTCCTGCTTCTGTTTCTGCTGCATCATCACCTCCTGCCTCGCCTCCTACTGCATCTCCTGCTCAATCTCCTGCTCATCTCCTGCTGCTGTATCAGCCTGAGCATAATTTCCTGCTGCATTTACTGCTTAATCTGCATTTCTTACTGCATCTGCTTCTGTACCTCATTTTGCTGCAATTCCTGTGGAATTTGCTGCTGAATCTGCTGCTGCATCCCCTGCGGTTGCATCTCCTCCTTTATCTACTGCTGCATATCCTGCTACTGCATTTCCTGATGAATCAGCTGCTGAATCTGCTGCTGGATCTTTTGCGGTGGCATCTCCTGCTCTTGCATCTCTTGCTGCTGAATCTCCGCCTGAATCTCCTGCGACATCTCAAGCTGCTACATAACCTTGTACATCTCCCGATGCATCTCCTTCTGAATAGTCATCTCCTGATGCATCTCCTCCTAATGCATCTGCTGCAGCATCTCCTGCTGTATCTCCTGCTACTTCATCTCCTGCTGCACCTCCTGCTGAATAGGCCTACCCTGCTGCATCTTCTGCTGCTGCACCTCCTGCTAGATTGTCTAACGCTCTATCTCCTGCTGCATCTGCTCCTGCGGCATCTCCTACAACATATTCTGCTGCTGCAATTTCTGCTTTATCTCCAGCTACATCACCTGCTGCTGCATCCTGAGAGGATGCATCTGTGGATGCATTTGCAGAAGCATCTCGATTTCCTGCTGCATCTGCTGCTCAGTCTTCTAAGGATGCATCTAGTGCTTCTGCATTTCAGCTGCATATCCTGTTGAAGACATCTGAGGCTGCATCTCCTGCTGCTGCATCTTCTGCTGAATCTCCTGCTGCACTTCCTGCTGTAACTGCTGATGCCTATCTTGCTATTTAATCTCCTGCTGCATCTCCTGCTGAATCTTCTTCTGCAGAATCTCCTCCAGCCTCTCCTGCTACAATTCCTGATGATGTATCTCCTGCTGCATCTCTTACTACATCCCCTGCTGCTGAATCTCCTTCTACATCTCCTGCTGCATCTCGAGCAGCCTTTTCTACTGAATCTCCTGCTGCAGAATGTCCTACTTAATTTCCTGCTGCAGAATCTGCTGATGCATTTCCTGCTGGTGCATCTCCTGCTGAATCTCCTTATGCCGCATCTCCTGCTGCTGAATCTCCTGCCTCAACATCTCCTGCTGCTGTATCTCCGGCTGATTTCCTGCTGCATTTCCTTCTCTTGAATCTCCTGCTGCATATCCTGGTGCATCACCTGCTGAATATGCATCTCCTGCTACATCTCCTGCTGATACAACTCATGCAGCTGCAGCTGCTGCTGCATATCCTGCTGCATCTGTTGCTGACAAATATCTTGCTGTTGCATATCCTACTGAATTTCCAGCAGCATATATTGCTGATGCAGTTCTTGCTGATTCTCATCCTGCATCCTTTGCTGCTGTGCCTGCTGCTGCTTCTAGTGATGCTACATCTCCAGCTGCATCTGCTGCTTCATCTGCTGCTGTATCTCCTGCTGCATATGGTCCTGCATCTGGTGCTGCTTCTGCTCCTGGTGCATCTCCAGCCTCACATCCTGCTGCTGTGTCTCCTGATGATGTATGTTTTTCTGCATCTCCTGCTGATGCATTTCCTGCTTCATCCCCTGCTTCTGCATCTACTTCTTCTGCATCTCTGGCTCCAGCATCTCCTGCTGCCTCAATTGCTGCAGCATCTCTTATTCGTCTCTTCTACTGCATATACTGCTGCATCTGGTGCTGCTGTACGTCCTCCTGCTGCATTTCCTGTTCCATCTCCTCCTTCTGCATCACCTGCAGATGCATCTCCTGCTGTATCTCCTGCTGCTGCATATTCATCTGCATTTCCTGCTGCAGCTCTTTATGAATCTACTACTGCTGCATCTGCTGAATTTGTTGCTGCATCTGCTGCTGCATCTTCTGATAGATCTCCTGCTGCTGCATCTCCTGCTGCTGCATCTGCTGCTGCATCTGCTGCTGCATCTGATGCTGCTTTCTCTCCTGCTGCATGTACTGCCGATGAATCTCCTGCTATATTTATTTCTGCTGCATCTTCTTCTCTTCATCTACTACTCTGGCCTTCCTGCTGCTGCATCTCCTCCTTCTGCCTCTGAGGCTGAACTGCCTTAGCAACTCCTGCTTCTTCATCTCCTACTGCTACATCTCCTACAGCATATGATGCTGCTGCATCTCCTGTTACTTCTGCTGCTGCTGCATTTCCTGCTACATCTCCTGATGCGGCAACTCCTTCTGCATCTCCTACTGCATCTCCTCCGTTATACCTTTCTACATGTGCTGCCTCATTTCCTCATGCACCTGCTGATGCCCCTCGTGCTGCTTCATCTCCTGCTTCATCTTCAGCTGATGCATCTGTGTCTTCATCACCTGATACGTCATCTCCTCCTTCATCTGCTGCAGTATTTCCTACTACAGTATCTACTGATCCTACATCTACTGCTGCATTTCCTGCTGCATCTGCTGCTGCTTCATCTCCTGCCAAATCTCCTGCTACATATCCTGCTGCTGCACTTCTTAATGCGTCTCATGTTAATGCTTCATTTCCTGCTACTGCATCTCCTGCTGCACCTACTGCTGCTGCATTTCCTGCTGCATCTTCTGCTGCTGCATCTCCTGCTTACGGGTCTGACGCTGCATCTCTTGCTCATGCATCTCCTGCTGCATCTCCTCCTGCTGCATTACCTGATCTATCTCCTCTTGCTGCGTATCCTGCTTCTGTATATACTGCTGCCTTTCCTGCTGTTACATCTCCTTCTGCTATATCTCTTTCTGCATCTCCTTCTTCTGAACCTTCTGCACCTCTATTACCTTCTGCATCGACTCCTGCTGCATGTCTTGCTGCTGCATCTCCTCCTGCTGCATCTGCTTCTGCATCTCTTGCTGATGCATCTCCTGCTGCGTCTGCATCTCCTGCTGCATCTGCTTCTGCATCTCCTGCTGATGCATCTCCTGCTCTTGCATCTCCTTCTACTAAATCTCCTCCTGAATCTCCTGCGGCATCTCATGCTGCTACATATCCTGCAACATATCCTGACGTACATCCTTCTGAATATGCATCTCCTGCTGCTTCTCCTTCTGCTGAATTTCCTGCTGCTGAATCTCCTGCTTCTTAATCTCCTGCTGCTTCGTCTGCTGCATCATCTCCTCTTTCTTCATATCCTGCTGTATCTCCTGTTGCTGCATCATATCATGCTGCTGCATATGTTGAAGAATCTATTCCTACTGCATCTTCTGATGAATCTTCATTTCCTGCTGCATCTGCTTCTGCATCTCCTGATGCTGCTGCATCTCCTGTTGCTTCTCCTGCTGCTTCATCATTTGCTGATTTATCTCCTGCGGCATCTCATGCTTCTACATATCATGCTGAATCTCCTGCTGCATCTCTTTCTGAATATGCATCTTTTGATGTATCTCCACCTGCTGCCACTTTTACTGCTGCGTCTGCTTCTGCATCTCCTGCTGCAACTCTTGCTGCTGAAACTACTGATGACGTGTCTGCTGCTGACTATCCTTTGTCTGCTGCTGAATCCCCTTCTGCATGTGCTGCTGAAGCATCTCCTTCTGCTGCATCTCCTGTTGCTGCATCTGCTGTTGCTGCACCTGCTGCAACATCTGCTTCTGCATCTCCTGCTGCTGCATCTCCTTCTGAATCTCCGTCTGAATCTCTTGGTGCTGCATTTCCTGCTGATGCATATTCTGCTTCAACTCCTCCTGCTGCATTACCTTCTGCATCTATTCCTGTTTTATTTCCTGCAGATGCATCTCCTGCTGCTGCATCTGCTTATATTGTGTGTGCTGCTGCATCTCCTGCTGCATCTCTTGGTGCTGCATCTTATGGTGTTGCATCTCCTGCTGCATCTGCTGCTTCATCTCCTTTTTCTGTATCTCCTGCTGATGCATCCTCTGCTCATGCATCTGTGGATGCATCTCCTGATGCACCATTTCCCATTGCATCTGCTGCTCCATCCCCTGCTGCATCTCTTTCTGCTCCCTCTGGTGCATCTGCTGTTTCATATGCTGCTGCTTCATCTACTGCAGCATCTCCTGCTAAATTTCCTGCTGCTGATTCTCCTTCTGAAGTTTCTGCTGAATCCACTGCTGAATATGCATCCCCTGCTGCATCTCCTGCTGCTGCATTACCTGCTCTATCTCTTCCAACTGCATCTCCTCCTACTGCATCTCCTGCTTCTGTATATACTGCTGCCTTTCTTGCTGCTGCATCTCCTTCTGCTGAATCTCTTTCTGCATCTCCTTCTTCTGAATCTCCTTCTGCTCTATTACCTTCTGCATCGACTCCTGCTGATGCAGCTCCTGCTAAATCTGCATCTCCTGCTGCTTCATCTCCTGCTGCTGCTGCATCTCCTGCTGCATCTGCTTCTGCATCTCCTGCTGATGCATCTCCTGCTCTTGCATCTCCTTCTACTGAATCTCCTCCTGAATCTCCTGCGGCATCTCATGCTGCTACATATCCTGATACATCTCCTGACATATCTCTTTCTGAATATGCATCTCCTGCTGCATCTCCTGCTACTGAATCTCCTGCTTCTGCGTCTGCTAAATCTCTCCTCTTTCTCTATAACCTGCTATGTCTACTGTTGCTGCATCATATCACGCTGCTGCATATGTTGAAGAATCTCTTCCTACTGCATCTTCTGCTGAATCTTCATTTCCTGCTGCATCTGCTTCTGCATCTCCTGCTGCTGCTGCATCTCCTGCTGCTTCGTCTCCTGCTGTATCAGTAGCTGCTGAATCTCCTGATGAATCTCCTGCGGCATCTCATGCTTCTACATACCATGCTGAATCTCCTGCTGCATCTCATTCTCAATATGCATGTCCTGATGCATCTCCACCTGCTGCCACTCCTACTGCTGCGTTTGCTTCTGCATCTCCTGCTACATCCCCTGCTGCTGAATCTCCTGATATCGTGTCTGTTGCTGAATATCCTTTCTCTGCTGCTGCATCTGCTACTGCTGAATCTCCTGCTGCATCTGCTTCTGCTGCACCTCCTACTGCTGCATCACCTTCTGCATGTGCTGCTGCAGCATGTCCTTCTGATGCATCTCCTGGTGCTTCATCTGCTGGTGCTGCACCTGCTGCAACATCTGCTTCTGCATCTCCTGCTGCTGCATCCCCTGCTGAATCTCTTGGTGCTGCATTTCCTGCTGATGCATATTCTGCTTCAACTCCTGCTGCTGCATTACCTTCTTCATCTATTCCTCTTGTATTTCCTGCTGCTGCATCTCCTGCTGCTGCATCTGCTGATACTGCATGTGCTGCTGCAGCTCTTGCTGCATCTCTTGGTGCTGCATCTTCTGGTGTTGCATCTCCTACTGCATCTCATTATGACTTAACTGCCACTATTGAGTCGCTTTTGGGAAATCGAACAACGCCCACAGGGAAGATGCTAGCATGGAACGCTGCTGCTTCTGAATGTCTTCTCTTAGAGCGCTTTCACTGCAAAGTGAGAGTTGTAGAAGGTTGATTATACGCTTGTGTACTGTAACATCAGAACGGCTATTAAAGCATCACTTGAAAATATCAGATCATTCAGAACAAGTAAGGCAGGGAAGCTGCTTCTATCAGTACAGCAAGGAAGAAGCTACAAGGAAATGCTGGTTCTCATTAGAGTCTTCTCTGGAATCACTTTCACTGCAAGCCGCAAAGCATGATTAACAGATCTTTTTAGTATAGGGTACTGAATTGTGACTTATTGAGGTGCTTTCTGATAAGTGAGTAACTGACGCAGTGAAGATGCCAGTGTGGAATACTGCTGCTACTGAATGTCTTCTCTTGGAGAGCTTTCACTGTAAAGCAAAACTTGTAGAAGTTTCAGTCTAGGCCTGTACACTGCAACATCAGAAGAGCTATTAAAGCATCACTTCAAAATCTTTAGCGCTTTCACTGCAAGGCAAGTCTTGTTGAACTTTTAGTCTATGCTTATGTACTGCAACATCAGCATGGCTTTAAAAGCGTCACTTCAAAATATCAGAGCGTTCAGCGCAAATACCGCAGGGAATATGTTACGATCAAATATAGAAATTCGTATAATTTTTCTCTGGATGTGCTTTCACTGCAAGGCAAGACTTGTAGAACTTTCAGTCTAGGCTCGTATACTGCATCATCAGAATGGCTATTAATGCGTCACTGCAAAATTTGAAAACATTTAGAAAAAGTAATGCAAGGGCACTGCTATGATCAAATGCTAGCTCTCGTTAGAATCTTCTCTTGAAGCTTTTTCACTGCAAGCTGCAAAGCACATCTAACAAAACGGTTAGTATTGATTACGGGATTGTGATTTAACTGCGCCTATGGAGGAGCTTTAGGTAAAGTGAGTAAAGCTCGTATGGAATGCTGCTGCTTCTGAATGTCTTCTCTTATAGCACTTTCACTGCAAAGTACGACTTACAGATGTTTCATTCTAGTCTTCTGAAGTATATCATCAGCTAGTAAAGTGTCACTTCAAAATTTCAGAGCGTTCAGCACAAGTACCACAGGAAAGCTTCTACCATCAAATGCTGGTTCTCGTTAGAGTCTTCTCTTATAGCGCTTTCACTGCAAGCTGTGAAGCACGACTAACCCATTTCAGTTTAGGGTAATGAATTGTGACTTAACTGCTCCTGTTAACGCTCTTATGGACAAGTAAGTATTTCAAGCAGTGCAGATGCTGGCCTGAAATTACACCGCTTATTAATATTTTCTCTTATAGCGCTGTTACTACAAAAGAAGACTTGTAGAACTTTCACTCTAGGCTTATGAACTGTAAGATCAGAATGGCTATTAAAGCCTCATTTCAAGATTTGAGATCGTTCAGCACAAGTACCGCAGGGAAGCTGCTACCATCAAATTTTGGCTCTCGATAGGAATGCTTTAGTATAGGCTTGTTAATAGTAACTTTAAATCGTCTATTACGTCGCTATAGTTGGAATTAATATCTCCAGCAAGGACGATGCTAGCATGGAATGATTCCACTTATGAACGTGTTCTTTTAAAGCGATTCAACTACAAAGCACGACTTGTCGAACTAGGCTTGAGAAATGTAACGTTTGCATGGCTATTGAGGCATCACGTCGAGATTTCAAAGATTTCTGCACAAGTACAGCAGGGAAGCTGCTACCATCAAATTTTGGCTCTCGTTAGGATCTTTTCATGAAGCACTTTCACTGCCAGCTGCAAAGCACGAAAAATGCAACTTTTTCGAGTAGGCTAGTTATTAGAGACTTAATAACAACTAATAACACTATGGAAGCGGTTTCTGTGCAAGATTCAGAGAACGACTAACGCAACGTTCTTGTGTTGGCAAATGAATAGAGACTTAATAGCGCCTATTAAGGCGCTTATGGAAAAGTGAATATCTCCAGCAGGGAAGATGTTAGCGTGGAATGCTTCTGCTCCTGAATGTCTTCTCTTAGAGTGCTTTCACTGCAAAGCAAAACTTGTACAAGTTTCAGTCTAGGCTTGTGAACTGTAACATCAGAATGGCTGTGAAGGCGTCCCTTCCAAATTTCAGAGTGTTCAGCACAAGTACCACAGGTAAGATGCTACCATGAAATGCTGGCTCTCGTTAGAGTCTTCTGTAGATGCGCTTTCACTGCAAGGTGCAAAGCACGACTAACATGACGTTTTAGTGTAAGAGAATAAATAGCATCTTAATAGCACAAATTACGGCACTTTAAAAAAAGTGAGCAACTGACAGAGGGAAAATGCTAGCATGGAACGATGCCTCTTCTGAATGTCTTCTCTTAGAATGCTTTTTCTGTAAAGCAAGACTTGTAGACCTTTCAGTCTGGGCTTGTATACTGTAACTTCAGAATTGCTATTAAGGTGTCACTTCAATATTTTCAGATAGTTCAGACCAAGAACGGCAGGAAAGCTGCTACCAGCAAATTCTGGCTCTCATTTGAGTCTTCTCTTGAAGTGCTTTGACTGCAAGCTGCAAAGCACGACTAGGTGACTGTTTTAGTATAGAGTACTGAATGGTGATTTAACTGTGCCTTTTAAGATGCTTTAGGAAAAGTGAGTAAATTCCGCAGGAAAGAAGCTGGCAAGGAATGCTGCTGCTTCTGAATGTGTTCTCTTAGCGCTTTCGCTACAAAGGAAGAATTGTAGAACTATCAATATAAGCTTGCGCACCGTAACATATAAACGGCAAACAAAGCGTCACTTCCAAAATTCAGATCGTTCAGCACAAGAACTGCAGGGAAGCTGCTATGATCAAATGCTGGCTCTCGTTAGAGTCTTCTGTGGAAGCTCTTTCATTGCAATGTGGAAAGCATGACTAACAGAACGATTTAGTGTAGGGTACTGAATTGTGACTTAACTGTGCCTATTACGACTCTGGAGGAAAATGGAAATATGCCTGCAGGGAAGACGCTAGCATGGAAAGCTGCTTCTTCTGAATGTCTTCTCTTAGAGCACTTTTTCTGTAAAGCGAGACTTGTAGAGCTTTCAGTGTAGACTTGTGTACTGTAACATCAGAAGTGTTATTAAAGCGTCACTTCAAAATTTCAGAGCATTTAACACACGCACCTGAGGGAAACATGCTACGATGAAATGCTGGCTCTCGTAAGAGACTTTTGTGGAGAGATTTCACTGCAAGCAGCAAAGCACGACTTAAGGACCATTTTAGTATAGGGTACTGAATAGTGACTTCACTGCGTCTATTAACCCGCTTTAGGAAAATTAAATTACGGCCGCAGGGAAGTTGCTAGCATGGAATGCTGCTACTTATGAATGTCCTCCCTTATAGCACTTTTATTACAAATCAAGACTTGTAGAAATTTCAGTCTGGGCTTGTGTACTGTAACTTCAGAATTGCTATTAAGGTGTCACTTCAATATTTTCAGATCGTTCAGAACGAGTAATGTAGAGAAGTTGCTACCATCAAATGCTGGCTTTAGTGTGAGTCTTCTACGGAAGCGCTTTCACTGCAAGCAGCTAAGCAAGACTTATGGACCGTTTTAGTATAGAGTACTGAATTGTGACTTATCTTTGCCTATGAAGGCGCTTTAGGAAAAGTGAATAATTCCCACATGGAAGATGCTAGAATGGAATGTTGATGCTACTGAATGTGCTCTCTTATAGTGCTTTCACTGCAAAAGAAGACTTGCAGAGCTTTCAGTCTAGGCTTGTGTACTGCAACATTCGTATGGCTATTAAAGCGTCAGTTCAAAATTTCAGAGCGTTCAGAAGCTGTTACGATCAAATGCTGGCTCTCCTTAGAGTCTTCTGTGAAAACGATTTCAATACAAGCAGCAAAGAAAGATTTATGGACGGTTTTAGCATAGGGTACTGAACTGTGTCTTAATTATTGCTCCTATCAAGGTGCTCTAGGAAAAGTGAGCAACTCCCGCAGGCACGATGTTAGCATGGAATGCTGCTGTTGCTGAATCTTTTCCCATATAGGTCTTTTACTGCAAAGCAATACGTGTAGAACTTTCAGTCTAGTCTTGTCTTCTGTTACATCAGAATGGCTATTAAAGCATCACTTCAAAATTTCAGAGCCTACAGCATCTCCTGCTGCATCTCCAGCTGGTGCATCTGCTGCTGCATCTCCTGCTATTGCATATCCAGTACGATCTCCTGCTGCATTTTCTGCTCCTGCACCTCCTGCTGAATCTGTCTATGTGGCTACATTTCCTGATGCGGAATCTGCTGCTGCATCTGCTGCTGAATCTCTTGCAGCTATACCATATGCTGATTCTTTTTCTACTGCATCTCCTTCTGCTGTATCTCCTGCTGAAAATCCTGCTGCATCTCCTACGGCTGCATCTCCTGCAGCTGAATCTGCTGCCGCAGTGCTGTGGTTGCATCTCCTGCTGCTGCATCTCCTGTTGCTGCATCTCCTTCAGAATATCCTGATGATGCAGATGCAGCAGCTGGAGAAGCAGGAGGTGCAGAAGGAGATGCAGCAGGAGATGCCCCAGCAGGAAATGGAGCAGGAGATACAGCAGCAGGCCAAGTAGCAGTAGATGCAGCAGCAATATGTGCAGCAAAAGGAGATGAAGCAGGAGATGCAGCAGCAGGAGATGCATAAGGAGATGCAGCATCAGGAGATGCACGAGGACATCCTTCAGCAGGAGATGCAGCAGCAGGAGATGCACCAGGAGGCGAATCTACAGCAGATGCAGCAAAAGATGCAGGAGATTCAGGAGCAGGTGATGCAGCAGCAGGAGATTCTGCGAGATATGCAGAAGTAGGAGATTCAGTAGCAGGAAATGTACCCTGAGATGCAGCAGCAGGAGATGCAGCGGGAGATGTATTAGCAGACAAAGCAGCAGTAGATGCAGCAGCAAGATAGGCATCAGAAGGAGATAAAGCAGGAGATGCAAAAGCAGGAGATTAAGCTACAGGAGATGCATTAGGAGATGCAGTAGCAGGAGATACAGCATCAGGAGATGCAGACTCAGTAGATGCAGGATCAGATTCAGAAGCAGATTCCATAAGAGATGCAGCAGCAGGAGATTGATAAGCAAAAGACATAGCAGCAGGAAATGTAGCAGCAGGAAATTCAGGAGGAGATGCAGCAGCAGAAGCAGCAGGTAATGCAGCAGCAGTAGATGAAGTAGGCTTAGAAGCAGCTGTAGATGCAGCAGGGTATGCAAGAGCAGGAGATTCAGCAGCAGGAGATGAAGCAGGGGAGATGCATCATCAGATGAATCAGCTGATGCATCAGAGGAAGTTGCAGAAGGAGATGCAGCAGTAGGAGGTTCAGCAGAGGATGCAGCAGCAATCAATGCAGGTGGAGATCCAGGAGGAGGAGATAGAGAAGCAGGAGATGCAAGTAGCACATGCAGCAGCAGATTCAGGAGATGAAGCAGTAGGAGGTCCAGGAGGAGGAGATGCATCAGGAGGTGCAGCAGCAAGAGATACAGCAAGAGGAGATGCACAGATTATGCAGCAGCAGAAGATGCAGCAGGAGATGTGGTAGGATTAGATTCAGGAGGAGATGCAGCAGGAGATGATGCAAATGGAGCTGCAGCAGCAGGAGATAATGCAGATGGAGCTGCAGCAGCAGGATATGCAGCAGGAGATGCAACAGGAGATGAATCAGGAGATGCAGCAGGAGATTCTGCAGCAGGAGATGCAGTAGGAGATGATGCATATGGAGCTGCAGCATCAGGAGATGCAGAATGAGAAGCAGAAGGAGATGCATTAGTAGGACATGAAGCAGTATATGAAGCAGCAGCAGATGCAGCAGAAAATACTGCAGATGCAGCAGGACGAGATTGATCAAGAGATGCAGCAGTAGATGATGCAGAAGCAAGAGATGCAGCAGCAGGAGATGCAGGAAGATATTCGACAGCAGATTCAGTAGGAGTTGCAGCAGCAGGAGGTGAAGCAGCAGCAGATGCATCAATAGATACCTATTCATCAGGAGATGCAGCAGGAAGAGATGCTTCAGCAGGTACAGCTTCATGAGATGTAGCATGAGATAGAGAAGGAGATGCTGTAGGAGAAGAGGCAGGAGGAGATGATGCAGCAGACCCAGTATCAAGAGATGCAGAAGCAGAAGATGCAGCCGGAGATTCTGCAGCAAGAGATGAAGCAGCAGGATCTGCAGAGAAGAAGATGCAGCAGCAGGAGATGCAACAGCAGATGCATCAGCAGGAGATACAGCAGCAGAAGGTACAGCAGAAGCAGCAGATGCACAAGAAAATGGAGCAGGAGATCTGGCAGGATAAGATGCAGTACCAGCAGATGCAGCAGGAGATGCAGCGTCTGGAGTTGAAGCAATAGAAGATGCTGCAGAAGATGCAGCAGCAGATGCATCAGGAGAAGCAGGAGCAGGAAATGTAGCAGCAGGAGATGCAGCAGCAGAGATGCAGGAGTAGGAGAGACATAAGCAGGAGATGTGGCAGCAAGACATGCAAAAGTATATGCAGAAGCAGGAGATGCAGCGGCACGAGAGGCACCATGTGATTCAGAAGGAGATGCAGCAGAAGATAGAGAAGCAGGAGATGCACCAGCAGATGCAGCCGCAGGAGGTGCAGTAAATGCATCAGCGGATGCAGGAGGAGCTTTAGCAGGAGAAGAGGCAGAAGCAGGAGATGCCGCAGGAGATGCAGCAGCAGGAGATGCAGCAGTAGATTCTGCTGCATCTCCTCTGCTGCCTCTCCTACTGCATCTCCTCCTGTTTCATCTTTTGTTGCATCTCCTGCTGCTGTATATCATGGTGCATATCCTCTTGATACATCTCCGGCTGCATCTCCTGCTGCTGAATCTCCTGCTGCATCTCCTGCTAGTGCATGTCCTGCTGCATTTCCTGCTGATGCATATCCTGCTGCTGTATTTCCTGTGCATCTCTTTCTGCTTTATATTTTTCTGCATATCCTGCTGCATCTCTTCCTTCTGGATCTGCTCCTTAATCTCCTACTACTACATCTTCGGCATATATTGCTGCATCTGGTGCTGCTTCACCTATTGCTGCATCTCCTGCTATTGCATCTGCTGCTGCAACTCCTGCTACTTCATCTGCTGCTGAATCTGAATCTCCTCTTTCATCTGCTGCCTGCATCTCCTGCTGCTGCATCTCCTGCTGCTGCATCTCCTGCTACAACTCCTTCTGCAGCATCTACTTTTGCATCTCCTTCATCTGCATCTCTTGAGGTATATTCTGCTGCATTTCCTTCTGCATCTTCTGCTGCATCTTTTGTGGCTTCATCTCCTGCTGCTGTATCTCCTACTGAAGAATGGCCTTCTGCTATATCTCCTGCTGCTATATCTCCTTCTGAATGTGATGCTGAATCTACTGCTGAACATGCATCCCCTGCTGCTGCATCTCCTCTTGCAGCATATCTAGCTGCATTTCCTTCAGCTGCATCTCCTGCTGCATCTCCTGTGGAATCTCCTGCTGCGTCATCTGCCGCAGCATCTTCTGCTGCTACATCTCTTACTGAATATGCATCGCCTGATGCATCTGCTGCTGCATCTATTCCTGCTGCATCTGCTGCCTCTGCAGCTGCAGCTGCATCTCCTGCTGCTCCATCTCCTCTTGCTGCATCTTCTGCTGCATTTCTAGCTACTGCATCTCCTTAATCTGCTGCTGCATCTGCTACTGCTTAGTGTACTGCTGAATCTCCTGCTACAATTCCTGCTGATGTATCTCCTGCTGCATCTCCTACTACATCTCCTGCTGCTCAATCTCCTTCTATATCTACTGCTGCATCTTCTGCTGAATCTTCCGCTTAATCTCCTGCTGCAGACTCTCCTATGGCGTTTCCTGCTGCAGAATCTCCTGCTACGTTTCCTGCTAGATGCATCTCCTACTGAATCTTTTTCCTCTTCATCTCCTTCTGCTGCATCTCCTGCATCTGCTGCGGCTGCATCTTTATCTAATGCGTCTCCTGCTACTGCATCTACTTCTGCATTTCCTGCTACTTCATCTCCTGCTGCATCTCCTGCTTCTGCATCTCCTGCTACTTCATCTCATGCTGAATCTCCTGCTATGCACCTCATGGTGCTGCATCTGCTGCTGCATCTGCTGCTGCATCTGCTGCTGCTGCATATCCTGCTGCATCTGCTGCTGCTGCATATCCTGCTGCATTTGCTTCTGCATTTCTACTTAATCTCCAGCTTCGTCTTCTGCTGCTGCATCTCCTTCTGTATCTTCTGCAGTTTCATATCCTGATGCATCTACTCTGCTACATTTCTTAAATCTGCTGTTGTATCTGCTGCTACTTCATGTACTGCTGCATCTCCTGCTTCAACTCCTACTGCTGCATCTCCTGCTGCACTTGTTTCTACATTTCTACTTCATCTCCTGCTGCATCTCCTACTCCTGCATTTCCTGAATCTGCTCTTGTATCTGCTGCTATTTCATGTACTCCTGCATCTCCTGCTGCTGTATCTCCTGCTACATGCTCTGCTGATGCATCTGCGGATGCATCTACTGATGCCTCATATCCTGCTACGTCTGCTGCTGAATCTCCTGCTACTGAATCACCTGCTGCTGCATCTCCTACTGCATATGCTGCTGAGAGAATTTGCGGCTGCACCTTTAGCTGCTGCATTTCCTGCTGCTACATCTCCTGCTGCATTTCATGCTGCAACGGCTGCTGCATCTAATGCTACTTCATCTACTGCTGCATCTCCTACATCTCCTGCTGCCTCATACTTTTCTCTATGTCCTGCTGCATCTACTGCTGCTGCCTCTGCTGCTGCATCTGCTGATGATCTATCTCCTGCTCCATCTCTTCCTGCTGCATCACCTGCTGCATCCCCTACTGCTGCATCTGCAGCATATGCTGCTTCATCTGGTGCTGCTTCACCTACTGCTGCAACCCCTGCAAAATTTCCTGCTGCTGCATCTGCTGCTGCATCACCTGCTACAGTATCTCCTGCTTAATCTCCAGAAGCATCTCCTGCTGCATTTTCTGCTGGTGCATTTCCTGCCTCATATCCTGCTGCTGTGTCTCCTGCTGATGTATGTTTTGCTGCATCACCTACTGATGCATCTACTCCTGCATCTCCTGCTTCTGCATCTACCTCTTTGGCATCTCCAGCTCCAGCATCTCCTGCTTCATCAATTGCTGCTGCATCTCTTATGCATTTCCTTCTGCTGCATATGCTGCTCTATCTTTCACAGCTGTACCTCCTCATGCTGCATCACCTGTTCCACCTCTTCCTTCTGCATCTCCTGCTTAATCTCTTCCTGCTGCATCTCCTGCTTAATCTCTTCCTGCTGCTGCATGATCTCCTTTTGCATCTCGTGCTATGGCATCTCCTGCTGTATCTGCTGCTTCTGCATCTCCTGATGTATCCCCTGCTGCTTCATCTCATACTGCTGCATCTCATGCTGCATGTCCTGCTGCTATATCTCCTGCTGCTTCATATCCTGCTACTGCATATCCTACTTAATCTCCTGAAGCTTCATCTCCTGCTGCTGCATCTCTTGATCCATGTCTTGCTGCTGCATCTCATGCTTCTGCATCTCCTTCTGCTTCATCTGCTGCTGCATCTTTATCTGCTGTATCTCATGTTGCACCTTCTATTGAAGCATCTCCTTTGCCATCTCCTTCTGCTGCATCTCCTGCTGCTGCATCTCCTTCTGCATCACCTGCTGCATCTCCTTCTTCATCACCTGCTGCATCTCCTTCTACATCACCTGCTGCATCTCCTTCTGCATCACCTGCAGATGCATCTCCTGCTGTATCTCCTGCTGCTGCATATTCATCTGCATTTCCTGCTGCAGCTCTTTATGAATCTACTACTGCTTCATCTGCTGAATTTGCTGCTGAATCTTCTGCTGCTTCATCTACTGCTGCATCTCCTGATAGATCTTCTGCTGATGCATCTCCTGTTGCATCCTCTTCTGCTGCATCTGCTGCTGCATCTGCGGCTTCTTTCTCTCCTGCTGTATTTACTGTGGCTGCTTCTCCAGCTGTATTTCCTTCTTCTGCATCTTCTTCACTTCATCTACTACTCTGCACCTCCTGCTGCTGCATTTCCTCCTTCTGCATCTCCACCTCAATCGCCTGTAGCATCTCCTGCTTCTTCATCTCCTGCTGCTACATCTCCTAGTGCATATGCTGCTGCTGCATCTCCTATTACTTCTGCTGCTGCTGCATTCCCTGCTGCATCTCCTGATGCTGCAGCTATTTCTGCAGCTCCTTCTGCGTGTCCTGCTATTACATCCCCTGCTGCATCATTTCCTGCTGCATCCTTTGATGCTGCAACTCCATCTGCATCTTCTGCTGATGCATCTCCTGCGGAATCTGCTGCTGCTGCATCTCCTGTTGCATCTGCTTCTGATGAATCCGCATCTACATCTCTGCTGCTGCATCTCTTGCTGCATTTCCTGCTTCATCTGTTGATGCATCTGCTGCTGCTCTATGTCCTGCTACATCTCGTCATGCTGCACATCCTGCTGCATCTGCTGAAGATTCTCTTCCTATTGCTTCTCCTGCTCAATCTGCATTTCCTGCTGCATCTGCTTCTGCTTCTCCTGCTGCTGCATCTCCTGCTGAATTAGCTGCTGCTGCATCTGCTCCTACATGTACGTTATAACTTTCTACTTTTGCTGCCTCATCTCCTGAAGCATCTGCTGCTGCACCTCCTGCTGATGCATCTCCTGCTTCATCTTCAGCTGATGCATCTGTCTTTATCACCTCGTATGTCATCTCCTGCTGCAACTGCTGCAGTACTTTCTGCTGCAGTATCTACTGCTTCTGCGTCTACTGCTGCATTTCTTGCTGCATCTGCTGCTGATGCATCTCCTATTGCGAATCTGCTGCAGCATCTCCTGCTTCTGAATCTCTTGCTGAATCTGCATCTACTGATGCCTCTGCTGCTGCATCCCCACCTGCTGTATCTGATGCTTCTTCTGCTGCATTTCCTCTTGCTGCATCTCCTTCTGCATCTCCTGCTGCTGGGTCTGCTGCTTCATATCCTGCTGAATCACCTGCTGCTGGATCTGCTGCGACTGCATTTCCTGCTACTTCAACTCCTGCTCTTGCTTCTCTATCTGCTGTATCTCCTCCTATATCTCCCACGGCATCTAATGCTGCTACATCTCCCTCTGAATATGCATCTCCTGATGCATCTCCTGCTACTATATCTCCTGAAGCATATCCTGCTGAATATGTATATCCTGCTGCATCTCCTGCTGCTGCATCCACTGTTGCTCTGTCTTCTTGTCTATCTCTTGCTTCATGTGCTGCTGCATCTCCTGCTGCATCTGCTGCTACTGAAACTCTTGTTGCTGCATCTCCTTCTGCATCTGCTGCTGCTGTATCTCCTGCTGCTGTATCTCCTGCTGCATCTCCTGCAGCTGCATTTCCTCCTGCTAAATCTCCTCCTGAAGCTCCTTCCACCTCTCATGCTTCATCTGCCCTTGCTGTATCTCCTGCTGCCGAATCTCCTGCTGCATCTCCTGCTGCATTTCTTGGAGCTACATATCCTGCTGCTGCAACTCCTGCTGAATCTCCTGCTATAGATTCTCCTGCTGCATCTCCTGCTGCATAACCTCCTGCTAAGACTCCTGCTGCTGTATCTTCTCCTGATACATCTGCTGCATCATCTTCTGCTGCTACATCACCTGCTGCTGCATCTCCTGCTGCTACATCTCCTGCTGCTGCATCTACTGCTGCTGAATCTCATGCTGAATCTCCTGCTGCATCTCCTGCTACTGCATCCTCTGCTTCTTTATATACTGCTGCATTTCCTGCTGCTTTATCTCTAGCTGCATCTTTTGCTGCATCTCCTGCTGCTGTATCTCCTTCTGCTTAATCTCCTCCTTCATCTATTTCACTTGCATATCCTGAGTATATTTCCTGCTGCATCTTCTATGGTACTTATTGCTACATCATCTGCCTCACCTCCTCTTGCATCTCCTGCTGCATCTGCTGATGCATCTCTTGCTGGATTTCCTGCTTCATCTGTTGATGCATCTCCTGCTATTGCGCATCCTGCTGCTGTGCATCCTGCTGCTACATCCTCTAATGCATCCTATGATAATGCTACATCTCTTGCTACTGCATCTCCTGCTGCAATTCCTGCTGCTCTATATCTTGCTGCATCTGCTGCTGCTGCATCTCCTGCTGCTGTATCTGCTGCTACTGCATGTCTTGCTGCATCTCCTCCTGATGCTTCTCCTGCTGCATATCCTTCTGCATTTCCTGCTGCATCTCCTCCTCCTGCATCTTCTGTTGCATCTCCTACTGCGGCTTCTCCTGCTGCATCGATTTCTGCCCATCTCCTTCTGCATCTCCTGCTCCTGCACGTCCTACTGTGAATCTGCTTCAGATTCTTCTGCTGATGAATCTCCTGCTCAATCACCATCTACTGTGGCATCTCCTGCCGCTGCATCTCCTGCTGATTCATCTCTTTTCTCTGCATCTCCTGCTGCATATCCTGCCACCAAATTCCCTGCTGTATCTACTACCGATGCATCTCCTGCTTCAGTTTCTGCTTCTGCATCTCCTGCTGCATCTTCTGCTTCTGCATCTTCTGCTTCTGTTTCTGCTGCATCATCACCTCCTGCCTCGCCTCCTACTGCATCTCCTGCTCAATCTCCTGCTCATCTTCTGCTGCTGTATCAGCTGGAGCATAATTTCCTGCTGCATCTACTGTTTAATCTGCATCTCTTACTGCATCTGCTTCTGTATCTCATTTTTCTGCAATTCCTGTGGAATTTGCTGCTGAATCTGCTGCTGCATCCCCTGCTGTTGCATCTCCTGCTTTATCTATTGCTGCATATCCTGCTACTGCATTTCCTGATGAATCTGCTGCAGAATCTGCTGCTGGATCTTTTGCGGTGAAATCTCCTGCTCTTGCATATCCTGCTGCTCCTGAATCTCCTCCTGAATCTCCTGCGACATCTCATGCTGCTACATAACCTGTTACATCTCCCGATGCATCTCCTTCTGAATAGTCATCTCCTGATGTATCTCCTCTTGATGCATCTGCTGCAGCATCTCCTGATGCATCTCCTGCTGAATAGGCCTACCCTACTGCATCTTCTGCTGCTGCACCTCCTGCTGCAGTGTATAACGCTCTATCTCCTGCTGCATCTCCTGCTGCTACATCTCCTGCTGAATCTCCTATTGCTCTTCCAGCAGTAACTGCTGATGCCTATGTTGCTATTTCATCTCCTGCTGCATCTCCTGCTGAATCTTCTACTGCAGAATCTCCTCCAGCATCTCCTGCTACAATTACTGATGATGTAGCTCCTGATGTATCTCCTAATATATCCCCTACTGCTGAATATCCGTCTATATCTCCTGCTGCATCTCCTGCTGCCTTTTCTACTGAATATCCTGCTGCAGAATCTCCTACGGAATCTCCTGCTGCAGAATCTGCTGATGCATTTCCTGCTGATGCATCTCCTGCTGAATCTCCTGATGCTGCATCTCCTCCTGCTGAATCTCCTGCCTCTTCATCTCCTGCTGCTGCAACTCCTGCTGAATCTGATGCTGCATCTGGTGCGGCTGCATCTTCTTTTCCTGCATCTTCTGCTGCTGCATCTCCGGCTGATTTCCTGCTGCATTTCTTTCTCTTGAATCTCCTGCTGCATATCCTGGTGCATCACCTGCTGAATATGCATCTCCTGCTAGATCTCTTGTTGATACACCTCATGCAGCTGCATCTGCTGCTGCATATCCTGCTGCATCTGCTGTTGCCAAATCACTTGCTGTTGCATATCCTACTGAATTTCCAGCAGCATCTCCTGCTGATGCAATTCTTGCTACATCTCATCCTGCGTCGTTTGCTGCTGCATCTGCTTCTGCTTCTGGTGATGCTACATCTCCAGCTGCATCTGCTGCTTCATCTGCTGCTGTATCTCCTGCTGCATATGGTTCTGCATCTTCTGCTGCATCTGGTGCTGCATCTGGTGCTGCTTCTGCTGCTGGTTCATCTCTTGCCTCATATAATGCTGCTGTGTCTCCTACTGATGTATGTTTTGCTGCATCTCCTGCTGATGCATGTGCTGAATGCATCTCCTGCTTCTGCATCTACTTCTGCATCTCGGGCTCCAGCATCTCCTGCTGCATCAATTGCTCCTGTATCTCTTATTCAGCTCCTTCTGCTGCATATACTGCTGCATCTGGTGCTGCTGTACCTCCTCCTGCTGCACCTCTTCCTGCTGCATCTCCTGCTGAATCTCTTCCTACTGCATCTCCTGTTGCATCTCCTCCTGCTGCATCTCATGCTGAATTTCCTGCTGCTTCATCTCTTGATCCATGTCCTGCTGCTGCATCTCCTGTTTCTGCATCTCCTTTTGCTTCGTCTGCTGCTGCATCTCCTGCTGTATCTCATGTTGCACCTTCTATTGAAGCATGTCCTTTGCCATCTCCTTCTGCTGCATATCTTGCTGCTTCATCTCGTTCTGCATCTCCTGATGCATCTTTTTGAGTATCACCTGCTGCATCTACTTCTGCATCACCTGCAGATGCATCTCCTGCATCTGCATATTCATCTGCATTTCCTGCTGCAGCTCTTTATGAATCTACTACTGCTGCATCTGCTGAAATTGCTGCTGCATCTGCTGCTGCTTCATCTACTGCTGCATCTCCTGATAGATCTCCTGCTGATGCATCTGATGCTGCATCTGCTGCTTCTTTCTCTCCTGCTGCATGTACTGCCGATGAATCTCCTGCTATATTTCCTTCTGCTGCATCTTCTTCTCTTCATCTACTACTCTGCACTTCCTGCTGCTGCATATCCTCCTTCTGCATCTCCAGCTCAATCTTCTGTAGCATCTCCTGCTTCTTCTTCTCCTGCTGCTACATCTCCCACAGCATATGATACTGTTGCATTTCCTGTTACTTCTGCTGCTGCATTCCCATCTGCATCTCCTGATTCTGCAACTCCTTCTGCATCTCCTGCTACTACATCCCCTGCTGCTGCATTTTCTGCTACACCTCCTGATTCTGCAACTCCTTCTGCATCTCCTTCTGCATCTCATTTCTTGATACATCTCCTGCTGCATTTCCTGCTGATACATCTCCTGCTGCATCTCCTCTATTATAGCTTTCTACATTTGCTGCCTCATTTCTTCATGCACCTGCTGATGCCCCTCGTTCTGCTTCATCTCCTGCTTCATCTTCAGCTGATGCATCTGCGGCTTCATCACCTCCTATGTGATCTCATGCTGCAACTGCTGCAGTATTTCCTGCTGCACTATCTGCTGATCCGGCATCTACTGCTGCATTTCCTGCTGCATCTGCTGCTGCTTCATCTCCTGCCAAATCTCCTGCTACATATCATGCTGCTGCACATCTTAATGCATCTCATGATACTGCTTCATCTCCTGCTACTGAATCTCCTGCTGCACCTACTGCTGCTGCATTTCCTGCTGCATCTTCTGCTGCCACATCTCCTGTTGATGGGTCTGATGCTGCATCTCTTGCTCTTGCATCTCCTGCTGCATCTCTTGCTACTGCATTACCTGCTCTATCTCCTTCTACTGCATCTCCTCATGCTGCATATCCTGCTTCTCTATGTACTGCTGCCTTTCCTGCTGCTGCATCTCCTGTTGCTGAATCTCTTTCTGCATCTCATTCTTCTGAATCTCCTGCTGCTCTATTACCTTTTGCATCGACTCCTGCTGCATTTGCTGCTGCTGCATCTCCTCCTGCTGCATCTGCTTATGCATCTCCTGCTGATGCATCTCCTGCTAAATCTGCATTTCCTGCTGCATCTGCTTCTGCATATCAGATGTAGCAAGAAATGGAGATGTTGCAGCAGATGCATCTGCAGATGCACTCGCAGAGGATGCAGCAGTATATGAAGCAGCAGGCTATACAGCAGCAGGAGATGAAGCAGCAGATGCAGCAGAAGGAGATGCAGGAGGACTTCAAGTAGAAGGAGATGCAGCAGCAGCAAATGTAGCAGGAGATGCAGCAGTAAATGAAGCAGCAAGAAATGGAGAAGCAGATTAAGGAGATGCAACAGGAGATGCACCAGATGGAGCCGAAAAGATGCAACAATTGATGCAGATGCAGCTGCAGAGGCAGCAGATGCAGCAGTAATAGATGCAGCAGCAGATGCATCAGGAGATGCAGATTCAGTAGGAGATGTAGCAGCAGAAGATGCTGCAGCAGATGATGCAGCAGGAGATGCAGCAGGAAATGAAGGAGTAGATGCAGGATCAGCAGATAGTGCATCATGAAATAATGCAGCAGATGCAGCAGGAGATGACATATGAGGTGATTGAGCCACAGATGCATCATCTGAAAATGAAGCAGGAGATGCAGTTCCAGGAGGTGCATCAGCAGGTTCAGCAGGGGATGAGGCAGCAAATATAGAAAGTTATAACATACATGTAGAAGCAGATGCAGCAGCAGCTAATTCAGTTGAAGATGCATCAGCAGGAAAAGCATCAGCAGATTCTGCAGCAGGAGATTCCGTAGGAGATTCTGCAGCAGGAGATTCAGTAGAAAAGGCAGCAGGAGATATAGAAGGAGATTCAGTAACAGGGGATGTAGTAGGAGATGCAGCAGGAGATACATCATCAGGAATTGTAGCAGGAGAGGCTGGAGGAGATTCTGCAGAAGAAGATTCAGCAGGAGATGCAGCAGGAGATGAAACAGCAACATAGGCAGCAGCAGTTACAGCAGGAAGTGCAGCAGGAGATTCAGCAGGAGATGTAGCAGCAAGAGATGCAGCCACAGATGCCTTCAACAGGATATGCAGCTGAAACGGAGAAGCACTAGATGCATCCGTAGAAGATTGAGCAGCAGATGCAGCAGGAATTGGAGATGCTTCTGCAGATGCATCCGCAGATGCATCTGCAGACAATGCAGCAGGAGATGAAGCAGCAGGCTATACACCAGCTGGAGATGAAGCAGCAGATGCAGCAGCAGGAGATGAAGGAGGACATCAAGTAGAAGTAGATGCAGCAGCAGCAAATGTAGCAGGAGATGCAGCAGTACATGAAGCAGCAGGAAATGGAGCAGCAGATAAGGAGATGCAGCAGGAGGAAACGGAGCAGAATATGCAGCAGGAGGTAATACAAAAATTTATGCAGCTGTAGCTGCAGAGGCAGCAGATGCAGCAGCAATAGATGCAGCACCAGATGCAGCACGAGATGCACATTCAGTAGGAGATGTATCAGCAGAAGATTCTGCAGCAGATGATGCAGCAGGAGATGTAGCAGAAGGAAATGCAGCAAGATATGCTGCAGGAGGAGATGCAGTAGGATATGAAGCAGGAGATGAAGCAGCAGGACATGCAGCAGGGGATGCATATTCAGCAGTAAATTCAGCAGAAACTTCAGGAGGAAATGCAGCAGCAGGAGATTTAGCAGGAGATGCAGCAGTAGATGAAGCAGCAGCATATGCAACAGCAGATGCAGCAGATAGAGCAGAAAGAGATGCAGGAGGGGATGGAGCAGCAGATGCAACGGGAAATGGTGCATCAGGAGATGCATCCGCAGATGCATGAGCAGAGGATGCATCAGGAGATGTAGCAGTAGGAGATACAGGAGCAGGTGATGCCGCAAGAGATGCAGCAGGAGTTACAACACCAGAAGATGCAGCACCAAGAGATGCAGCAGGAGATGGAGCAGCACATGCAGTATCAACAAATGCAGCAGCAGGAGATTAAGCAGCAGACTCAGCAGCAGGAGACGCAACAGCAGGAAATACAACAGGAGTTAATGCAGAATGTAATGCAGCAGCAGGAGTTGAAGCAGAATATAGATCAGCAGGAAATGTAACACCAAGAGATTCAGACGGAGATTCAGCAGGAGATGCAGCAGCAGGAGATGCAGAAGCAGATGTTGCAGCAGGTACAGTACCAGCAGAGGCAGCAACAGGAGATGCAGCAGAAGGAGATGCTGCAGCAGCACATGCAGCAGGAGATGTAGCAGGAGATTCAGCAGCAGGAGATTCAGCAGCAGAGAGACGATATTCAGCAGCAGACACGGCATCAGGAGATTCAGAAGCAGAAGGTGCAGCAGGAGATGTAGAAGCAAACGCAGCAGTAGGAGTGGCAGCAGGTGGAGATGCATCAGGACATGCATATTCAGAAGGAGATGTAGCAGGAGATACAGCATGATATGTAGAAGCATGAGATGCCGCAGGAGATTGATCAGGAGATTCAGCAGCAACTGATACAGCATCAGGAGATGCAGCAGCAGCAGGAGATGCAGAAGCAGATTCAGCAGGAAATGAAGATTCAGCAGAAGATGCAGTAGGAAGAGATTCTTCAACATATGCAGCAGCATGATATGATGCAGCAACAGGAGATATAGCAGGATATGGAGAAGGAGAAGTTGATGCAGCAGACGCATCAGCAGGAGATTCAGCAGCAGGAGGTGCAGCAGCAGGAGATTCAACAGCAGGAGATTCAGCAGCAGAAGAAGGAGCAGGAGATGCATATTCAGAAGGAGATACTTCAGGTGAAGTAGCAGCATGAGATGCCACAGGAGATTTAGGAGGATTTTCAGCAGATGGAGATGTATGAGCAGGAGATGCATCAGCAGGAGATGCAGAAGCAGATGCAGGAGGAGATTCAGATTTAGCAGGAGATGCAAAAGGAGATGCAGCAGGACGAGATGCAGCAGCAGTAAATGCAGCAGGAGTAGATGCAGAAGGTAATAGAGCAGCAGGAGATTCAGAAAAAGGAGATGCAGAAAGAGATCCAGCAGCAGGGAATGCAGTAGCAGCAGAAGTAGTAGGAGATGCAGCAGCATCATATGCTGTAGGAGATGTAGCAGCAGGAGATGAAGAAGCAGGAGATGCTACTGGCGATTCAGCCGGAGATGCAGAAGGAGGAGATGCAGCAGCAGGAAGTGCAGAGTAGTAGGTGAAGAGAAGAAGATGCAGCAGAAGGAAATATAGCAGGCGATTCATCGGCAGTACATACAGCAGGAGAGAAAGAAGCGTGAGATGCAGCATCAGATGCAGCATGAGATGCAGCATCAGATGCAACAGCAGGAGATGCATCAGCAGGAGATCTATCAGGAGATGCAGCAGTAGATGAAGCAGCAGCAGATGCAGCAGCAATTTCAGCAGATGCAGCAGTAGTAGATTCATAAAGAGCTGCAGCAGGAAATGCAGATGAATATGCAGCAGCAGGAGATACAACAGGAGATGCATCTGCAGGTGATGCAGAACGAGATGCAGCAGGTGACGCTCAAGGAGATGCAGCAGGAGATGCAGAACGAGATGAAGCAGCAAGATATGCAACAGAAGGAGATGAAGCAGCAAGATATTCAACAGAAGGAGATGAATCAGGAGATGCTTCAATAGAAGGTGCAACATGAGATACAGCAGGAGATGCAGCAGCAGACGAATCAAAAGGAGATGAAGAAACATGATATGCAGCAGCAGGACATGGATCAAGAGATGAAGCAGCAGGAGATGCAGCAAGAGGAGATGGAAAAGGAGATGCAGTAGGAAGAGATTCAGCAGTAGATGCAGCAGGAGGAGATGCACCCAGAAATGCAGCAGGAGTAGGTACAGCAGCACCAGATGCAGCAGTATATGCAGTAGAAGGAGATGAATAAGAGATGCAGCAGCAATTGATGGATGCATCTCCTGATGCACCATTTCCCGTTGCATCTGCTGCTCCATCCCCTGCTGCATCTCTTTCTGTTCCATGTGGTGCATCTGCTGTTGCATATGCTGCTGCTTCATCTACTGCTGCACCTCCTGCTAAATCTCCTGCTGTTGCATTGTCTTCTGAAGATTCTGCTGAATCTACTGCTGAATATGCATCCCCTGGTGAATCTCCTGCTGCTGCATCTCCTGCTACATCTCCTACTGCATCTTCTGCTGCAGCATATCTTGCTGCATTTCCTTCTGCTGAATGTCCTGCAGCATCTCCTTCTGCTACATCTCCTTCTGCATCTCCTGCTACAGCATCTCCTGCTGTATCTCCTGCTTCTGCATCTCCTGATAAATGCTCAGCTGCTTCGTCTCATCCTGCTGCATCTCATGCTGCATCTCCTGCTGCTATATCTCCTGCTGTTTCATATCCTGCTACTGCATTTACTCATGAAACTCCTGCTGCTTCATCTCTTGATCCATGTCCTGCTGCTGCATCTCCTCTTTCTGCATCTCCTTTTGCTTCGTCTGCTGCTGCATCTCCTGCTGTATCTCATATTGAACCTTCTATTGAAGCATCTTCTGCGACATCTCATTCTGCTGCATATCTTTCTGCTTCATCTCGTTCTGTATCTCCTGCTGCATCTCCTTCTGCATCACCTGCAGATGCATCTCCTGCTGCTGCGTATTCATCTGCATTTCCTGCTGCAGCTCTTTATGAATCTAATACTGCTGCATTTGCTGAATTTGCTGCTGCATCTGCTGCTGCTCATCTACTGCTGCATCTCCTAAAAGATCTCCTGCTGCTGCATCTGATGCTGCATCTGATGCTACTTTCTCTCCTGCTGCATTTACTGCCGATGAATCTCCTGCTATTTTTCCTTCTGCTGCATCTTCTTCTCTTCATCTGCTACTCTGCACCTCCTGCTGCTGCTGGATATCCTCCTCCTGCATCTCTGGCTCAATCGTCTGTAGCATCTCCTGCTTCTTCATCTCCTGCTGCTACATCTCCTACAGCGTATGATGCTGCTGCATCTCCTGTTATTTCTGCTGCTGCTGCATTCCCTGCTGCATCTCCTGATGCTGCAGCTCCTTCTGCAGCTCCTTCTGTGTCTCCTGCTACTACATCCCCTGCTGCTGCATTTCCTGCTGCATCTCCCGGTGCTGAAACTCCTTCTGCATATTCTGCTGATGCATCCACTGTGGAATCTGCTGCTACTTCATCTGCTTTTGATGCATCTGCGGCTACATCCTTGTTGAAGCATCACTTGCTGCATTTCCTGCTTCATCTGCTGATGCATCTGCTGCTACTCTATGTCCTGCTACATCTCTTCATGCTGCACATACTGCTGCATTTGCTGAAGATTCTCTTCCTATTGCTTCTCCTGCTGAATCTGCATTTCCTGCTGCATCTGCTTCTGCATCTCCTGCTGCTGCATCTCCTGCTGAATTAGCTGCTGCTGCATATGCATCTACATGTAATTAATAACTTTCTACATTTGCTGCCTCATCTCCTGATGAATCTGCTTATGCACCTCCTGCTACTGCATCTCCTGCTACTGCATCTCCTGCTACTGCATCTCCTGCTTCATCTTCAGCCGATGCATCTGTGGCTTCATCACCCCATATGTCATCTCCTGCTGCATCTGCTGCAGTATTTCCTGCTGCACTATCTGCTGAACCTGCATCTACTGCTGCATCTCCTGCTGCATCTGCTGCTGCTCTGCTGCTGCTTCATTCTCCTGCAAAATCTCCTGCTACATATCCTGCTGCTGCACCTCTTAATGTATCTCATGATAATGCTTCACCTCCTGCTACTGCATCTCCTGCTGCACCTACTGCTGCTGAATCTCCTGCTGTTGGTTCTGACGCTGCATCTCTTGCTCTTGCATCTCCTGCTGCAACTCCTGCTGCTGCATAACCTGCTCTATCTCCTCCTACTTCATCTTCTCCTGCTACATACCCTCCTTCTCTATATACTCCTGCCTATCCTGCTGCTGCATTCCCTGCTGCTGAATCTCTTTCTGCATCTCCTTCTACTGAATCTCCTGCTGCTCTATTACCTTCTGCATCGACTCCTGCTGCATGTCCTGCTGCTGCATCTCCTCCTGCTGCATCTGCTTCTGCATCTCCTGCTGATGCATCTCCTGCTAAATCTGCATCTCCTGCTGCTTCATGTCCTGCTCTTGCATCTCCTTCTGCTGAATCTCCTCCTTAATCTCCTGGGGCATCTCATGCTGCTACATATCCTGCTACATCTCCTGACGTATCTCCTTCTGAATATGCATCTCCTGCTGCTTCTCCTGCTGCTGAATCGCCTGCTGCTGCGCCTGCTGCATCTTCTCGTATTTCTCCATAATCTGCTGTGTCTCCTGTTCCTGCATCATATCATGCTGCTGCATATGTTGAAGAATCTCTTCCTACTGCATCTTCTGTTGAAACTTCATTTCCTGCTGCAACTGCTTCTGCATCTCCTGCTGCTGCTGCTTCTCCTGCTTTTCCTGCTGCTGCATCAGTTGCTGCTGAATCTCCTGATGAATCTCCTGTGGCATATCATGCTTCTACATATCATGCTGAATCTCCTGCTACATCTCCTTCTGAATATGCATGTCCTGATGCATCTCCACCTGCTGCCACTCCTACTGCTGCGTTTGCTTCTGCATCTCCTGCTGCACCTCCTGCTGCTGAACCATCTGATGCCGGGTCTGCTGCTGAATATCGTTTCTCTGCTGCTGAATCTCCTGCTGTTGAATCTCCTGCTGCATCTTCTGCTGCTGCATCTCCTACTGCTGCATCACCTTTTGCATGTGCTGCTGCAGCATCTCCATCTGCTGCATCTCCTGTTGCTGCCTCTGCTGGTACTGCACCTGCTGCAACATCTGCTTCCGAACCTGCTGCAACATCTGCTTCTGCATCTCCTGCTGCTGCATCTCTGTCTGAATCTCTTGGTGCTGCATTTCCTGCTGATGCATATTCTGATTCAACTCCTGCTGCTGCATTACCTTCTGCACCTATTCCTGTTGTATTTCCTGCTGCTGCATCTCCTGCTGCTGCATCTTCTGATACTGCATGTGCTGCTCCATCTCCTGCTAGATCTTTTGGTGCTGCATCTTCTGGTGTTGCATCTCCTGCTGCATCTCCTGCGGCATCTCCTGCGGCATCTCCTGCTGCTACATCTCCTGATGCATCCTCTGCTCATGCATCTGCAGATGCATCTCCTGATGCACCATTTCTTGTTTCATCTGCTGCTCCATCCCCTGCTGAATCTCTTTCTGCTCCGTTTGGTGCATCTGTTGTTGCATATGATGCTGCTTCATCTACTGCTACATCTCCTGTTAAATCTCCTGCTGCTTCATCTCCTTCTGAATTTTCTGCTGAATCTACTGCTGAATATGCATCCCCTGCTGCATCTCCTGCTGCTGCATCTCCTGCTTCATAGCTTACTGCATCTCCTCCTGCGGCATATCTTGCTGCATTTCCTTCTGCTGCATCTCTTGTTGCATCAACTGCTGCAGCATCTTCTCCTGCTACATCTCCTACTACATCTGCTTCTCCTTATGCATCTACTGCTACATCTCCTACTGAATGTGCATCTCCTGTTGCATCTGCTGCTGCATCTATTGCTGCTGCATCTGCTGCCTCTGCAGCTGCATCACCTGCTGCTGCATCACCTGCTGCATTACCTCCTGCTGCATATTCTACTGCATTTCCTGCTGATGCATTTCCTTAATCTGCTGCTCCATTTCCTGCTGCTTCATTTACGGCTACATCTCCTGCTACAGATGCAGCAGGAGATGCCCCAGAAGGAAATGGAGCAGGAGATACAGCAGCAGGCCAAGCAGCAGTAGATGCTGCAGCAATATATGCAGCAAAAGGAGATGAAGCAGGAGATGCAGCAGCAGGAGATGCAGAAGCAGATGCAGCATCAGGAGATTCACGAGGACATCCATCAGCAGGAGATGCAAGAGCAAGAGATGCACCTCTAGTCTAATCTACAGCACATGCAGCAAAAGATGCAGGAGATGCAGCACCAGCAGATGCAGCAGCAGGAGATGAAGTATCAGATGCAGGAGCAGGAAATGCAGCAGTAGGAAATTCAGCAAGAGGAGTTGCAGCAGAAGGAGATTCAGCAGTCGAAAGTGCATCAGGAAATGCATCAGCAGCCGCAGGAGATACAGCAGCAGCAGCTGCAGCTAAAAATGCAGCAGAAGGAGATGCAGCAGATTTTGGATCAGCAGAAGATACGAAAGCAGGAGATCCAGCAAGAAAGCACCATCATATGATGAATACGCAGATGCAAGAGAAGGATATGGAGCAGGAGATGTAGCCACAAGAGATGCAGCAGGAGATGCAGCAGGAGATGCAGAAGTAGATGCAGTAGCAGGAGATGTAGAAGCAGAATATACAGCAAGAGACTGAGCAAGAGGAGATGTACCATGAGAGGCAGCAGCAGGAGATGCAGCGGGAGATGTATTAGCATACAAAGCAGCAGTAGATGCAGCAGCAAGATAGACATCAGAAGGAGATAAAGCAGGAGATGCAAAAGTAGGAGATTAAGCTACAGGAGATGCATTAGGAGATGCAGTATCAGGAGATACAGCATTAGGAGATGCAGACAAAGTAGATGCAGGAGCAGATTCAGAAGCAGATTCCGTAAGAGATGCAGGAGCCGATTCAGAAGCAGATTCCGTAAGAGATACAGCAGCAGGAGATTGATAAGCAAAAGATATAGCAGCAGGAGATGCAGCAGCAGGAAATTCAGGAGGAGATGCAGCAGCAGAAGCAGCAGGTAATGCAGCAGCCGTAGATGAAGTAGGCTTAGAAGCAGCTGTAGATGCAGCAGGGTATGCAAGAGCAGGAGATTCAGCAGCAGGAGATGGAGCAGGGGAGATGCATTATCAGATGAATCAGCTGATGCATCAGAGGAAGATGCAGAAGGAGATGCAGCAGCAGGAGGTTCAGCAGAGGATGCAGCAGCAATCGATGCAGGTGGAGATCCAGGAGGAGGACATAGAGAAGCAGGAGATGCAGTAGCACATGCAGCAGCAGATGCAAGAGATGAAGCAGTAGGAGAAGCAAGAGGAGGAGATTCAGCGGGAGATGCATCAGGAGGTGCAGCAGCAGGAGATGCAGCATTAGGAGATGTACCAGTGGATGCAGCAGCAGGAGATGCAGCAGGGGATTCAGTAGAAGGTGATGCAGCAGCAGATGCAGCAGAAGTAAATTCAGCAGCAGAAGATGCAGCAGTGTATGCAGCAGCATCAGCAGATGGAGCATCAGGTGATGCAGGAGGACATCAAAAAATCAGAAGATGAAGCAACAGGAGATGCAGCAGTAGATTAATCTACAGCAGATGCACCAGAAGATGCAAGAGATGCAGCATCAGTAGGTGCAGCTGGAGATGCAGTAGCAGTAGACTGAGCAAGATATAGAGAAGCAGGAGATGCATCAGCAGGAGATGTGGCATGAGAGGCAGAAGAAGAAGATCCTGCAGCAGATGCAGTAGCATATGCAGCACCAGCAGATGTAGCAGCAAGAGATTCAGCAACAGGAGATGCAGAATCAGAGATGCAGCAAGTTATGCATTAGCAGAAGATGCATTAGCAGGAGTTCAGCAGATGGAGATGCAGCATCAGGAGATGCATCAGTAAACGCAGCAGCAGGAGATGCAGCAACAGGAGATGCAGCAGATTATGCAGCAGCAGGAGATGCAGCAGGAGATGCGGTAGGATTAGATTCAGCAGGAGATGCAGCAGGAGATTCAGCAGCAGGAGATGCAGTAGGAGATGATGCAGATGGAGCTGTAGCAGCAGGAGATGCAGAATGAGAAGCAGAAGGAGATGAAGCAGTATATGAAGCAGCAGCAGATGCAGCAGAAAATACTGCAGATGCAGCAGGATGAGATTGATCAAGAGATGCAGCAGTAGATGATGCAGAAGCAAGAGATGCAGCAGCAGGAGATGCAGGAACATATTCGACAGCAGATTCAGTAGGAGTTGCAGCAGCAGGAGGTGAAGCAGCAGCAGATGCATCAATAGATGCCTATTCATCAGGAGATGCAGCAGGAAGAGATGCTTCAGCAGGTACAGCTTCATGAGAAGTAGCACGAGATAGAGAAGGTGATGCTGTAGGAGAAGAGGCAGGAGGAGATGATGCAGCAGACCCAGTATCAAGAGATGCAGAAGCAGAAGATGCAGCCGGAGATTCTGCAGAAGAGATGATACATCAGGATCTGCAGAGAAGAAGATGCCGCAGCAGGAGATGCAACAGCAGACGCAGCAGCAGGAGATGCAGCAGCAGAAGATACAGAAGCAGCAGCAGATGCACAAGAAAATGGAGCAGGAGATGCGGCAGGATGAGATGCAGTACCAGCAGATGCAGCAGGAGATGCAGCATCTGGAGTTGAAGCAATAGAAGATGCTGCAGAAGATGCAGCAGCAGATGCATCAGGAGAAGCAGGAGCAGGAAATGCAGCAGCAGAGATGCAGGAGTAGGAGAGGCAGAAGCAGGAGATGTGGTAGCAAGACATGTAAAAGGATATGCAGAAGCAGGAGATGCGGCAGCAGGAGAGGCACCATATCATTCAGCAGGAGATGCAGCAGAAGATAGAGAAGCAGGAGATGCACCAGCAGATGCAGCCGCAGGAGGTGCAGGAAATGCATCAGCGGATGCAGGAGGTGCTTTAGCAGGAGGAGATTTAGCAGGAGGAGAGGCAGCAGAGTAGATGCAGCAGGAGAGGCAGCAGCAGGAGATGCAGCAGTAGATTCTGCTGCATCTCTTCTGCTGCCTCTCCTACTGCATCTCCTCCTGTTTCATCTTTTGTTGCATCTCCTGCTGCTGTATATCATGGTGCATATCCTCTTGCTACATCTCCGGCTGCATCTCCTGCTGCATTACCTCCTGCTGAATCTCCTGCTGCATCTCCTGCTGATGCATATCCTGCTGCTGTATTTCCTGTGCACCTCTTTCTGCTTTATCTTTTTCTGCATATCCTGCTCCATCTCTTCCTGCTGGATCTCCTGCTTAATCTCCTCCTACTACATCTTCAGCATATGCTGCTGCATCTGGTGCTGCTTCACCTATTGCTGCATCTCCTGCTATTGCATCTGCTGCTGCAACTCCTGCTACTTCATCTGCTGCTGAATCTATATCTTTCGTCTGCTGCCTGCATCTCCTTCTGCTGCATCTCCTGCTGCTGCATCTCCTGCTACAACTCCTTCTGCAGCATCTACTTTTGCATCTCCTTCATCTGCATCTCTTGAGGTATATTCTGCTGCATTTCCTTCTGCATCTTCTCCTACATCTTTTGTGGCTTCATCTCCTGCTGCTGTATCTCCTGCTGAAGAATCGCCTTCTGCTATATCTCCTGCTGCTGCATCTCCTGCTACAACTCCTTCTGCAGCATCTACTTTTGCATCTCCTTCATCTGCATCTCTTGAGGTATATTCTGCTGCATTTCCTTCTGCATCTTCTCCTACATCTTTTGTGGCTTCATCTCCGGCTGCTGTATCTCCTGCTGAAGAATCGCCTTCTGCTATATCTCCTGCTGCTGCATCTCCTTCTGAATGTGATGCTGAATCTACTGCTGAACATGCATCCCCTGCTGCTGCATTACCTGTTGCATCTCCTCTTGCAGCATATCTTACTGCATTTCCTTCTGCTGCATCTCCTGCTACATCTCCTTCTGCGGAATCTCCTGCTGCGTCATCTGCAGCAGCATCTTCTGCTGCTACATCTCCTACTGAATCTGCATCGCCTGATGCATCTGCTGCTGCATCTATTGCTGCTGCATCTGCTGCCTCTGCAGCTGCAGCTGCATCTCCTGCTACTGCATCTCCTCTTGCTGCATCTTCTGCTGCATTTCCGGCTACTGCATCTCCTTAATCTGATGCTGCATCTGCTGCTGATTCATGTACTGCTACATCTCCTGCTACAATTCCTGATGCTACATCTCCTGCCACTTGATGTCCTCCAGCATCTCCTGCTGCTGCATCCTCTGCCGATGCATCTGCGGATGCATCTGCAGAAGTATCTCCATTTCCTGCTGCATCTTCTGCTCAATCTTCTACGGATGCATCTAGTGATTCTGCATTTCATCCTGAATACATCTGTGGTGGCATCTCCTGCTGCTACATCACCTGCTGATTCTCCTGTTGCACTTCCTGCTGTAACCTCTGATGCTACTTCATCTCCTGATGCATCTCCTACTGTATCTCCTGCTGAATCTTCTTCTGCAGAATCTCCTCCTGCAACTCCTGCTGATGTATCTCCTGCTGCATCTCCTACTACATCTCCTGCTGCAGACTCTCCTATGGCGATTCCTGCTGCAGAATCTCCTGCTACATTTCCTGGTGATGCATCTCCTGATGAATCTCCTGCCTCTTCATCTCCTTCTGCTGCATCTCCTGCATCTGCTGCGTCTGCATCTTCTTCTAATGTGTCTCCTGCTACTGCATCTACTTCTGCATCTCCTGCTTCTGCATCTCCTGCTACTTCATCTCATGCTGCATCTCCTGTTATGCACCTCGTGCTGCTGCATCTGCTGTTGCATATACTGCTGCATCTCCTGCAGCATCTCCTGCTGCTGCAGTTCCTGCTGCATCTCATCCTGCATCACCTGCTGCTGCATATGCTGTTGCTTCTGGGGTTGCTACATCTCCTGCTGCTGCATCACCTGCTGCATTTGCTTCTGCATTTCTACTTCATCTCCAGCTTCATTTTCTACTGCTGCATCTCCTTCTGCAGTTTCATATCCTGGTGCATCTACTCTGATACATTTCCTGAATCTGCTCTTGTATTTGCTGCTATTTCATGTACTCCTGCATCTCCTGCTGCCATATCTCCTGCTACATGCTCTGCTGATGCATATGCGGATGCATCTACTGATGCTGCATATCCTGCTACATCTGCTGCTTCATCTCCTGCTACTGAATCACCTGCTGCTGCATCTCCTACTGCATATGCTGCTGAGAGCATTTGCGGCTGCACCTTTAGCTGCTGCATTTCCTACTGCTGCATCTCCTGCTGCATTTCCTGCTGCAACGGCTGCTGCATCTACTGCCACTTCATCTACTGCTACATCTCCAACATCTCCTGCTGCCTCATACTTTTCTCTATGTCTTGCTGCATCTACTGCTGCTGCCTCTTCTGGTGCATCTGCTGATGATCTATCTCCTGCTCCATCTCTTCCCGCTGCATCACCTGCTGCATCCCCTACTGCTGCATTTGCAGCATATGCTGCTTCATCTGTTGCGGCTTCACCTACTGCTGCAAGCCCTGCAAAATTTCCTGCTGCTGCATCTGCTGCTGCATCACCTGCTGCAGCTTCTCCTGCTCAATCTCCGGAAGCATCTCCTGCTGCATTTCCTGCTGGTGCATCTCCTGCCTCATATCCTGCTGCTGTGTCTCCTGCTGATGTATGTTTTGCTGCATCTCCTGCTGATGCATCTACTCCTGCATCTCCTGCTTCTGCATCTACTTTTTCGGCATCTCTGGCTCCAGTATCTCCTGATTCATCAATTGCTGTTGCATCTCTTATGCATCTCCTTCTGCTGCATAGGCTGCTGCATGTACCTCCTCCTGCTGCATCTCCTGTTCCACCTCCTCCTGCTGCATCTCCTGCTTCATCTCTTCCTGCTGCATCTCCTGCTTAATCTCTTCCTGCTGCTGCATCATCTCCTTTTGCACCTCCTGCTAGGGCATCTCCGGCTGTATCTGCTGCTTCCGCATCTCCTGATGTATCCCCTGCTGCTTCATCTCATACTGCTGCATCTCATGCTGCATGTGCTGCTGATATATCTCTTGCTGCTTCATATCCTGCTACTGCATCTCCTACTTAATCTCCTGAAGCTTCATCTCCTGCTGCTGCATCTCTTGATTCATGTCTTGCTGCTGCATCTCATGTTTTTGCATCTCCTTCTGTTTCATCTGCTGCTGCATCTTTATCTGCTGTATCTCATGTTGCACCTTCTATTGAAGCATCTCCTGCGTCATCTCCTTCTGCTGCATCTCCTGCTGTTGCATCTACTTCTGCATCTCCTGCTACATCTCCTTCTGCATCACTTGCTGCATCTCCTTCTGCATCACCTGCAGATGCATCTCCTGCTGTATCTCCTGCTGGTGCATATTCATCTGCATTTCCTGCTGCAGCTCTTTATGAATCTACTACTGCTGCATCTGATGAATTTGCTGCTGAATCTGCTGCTTCTTCATCTACTGCTGGATCTCCTGATAAATCTCCAGCTGCTGCATCTCCTGCTGGTGCTTCTACTGCTGCATCTGCTGCTGCATCTGATGCTTCTTTCTCTCCTACTGCATGTACTGCCGATGAATCTCCTGCTATATTTCTTTCTGCTGCATCTTCCTCTCTGCATCTACTACTCTGCAATTCCTTCTACTGCATCTCCTCATTCTGCATCTCCGGCTCAATCGCCTGTAGTATCTCCTGCTTCTTCATCTCCTGCTGCTACATCTCCTAGTGCATATGCTGCTGCTCCATCTCCTGTTGCATCTGCTTCTGATGCATCTGCGGCTACATCTCTGCTGCTGCATCTCTTGCTGCATTTCCTGCTTCATCTGCTGATGCATCTGCTGCTGCTATATGTCCTGCTACATCTCGTCATGCTGCACATCCTGCTGCATCTGATGAAGATTCTCTTCCTATCGCTTCTCCTGCTGAATCTGCATTCCTGCTGCATCTACTTCTGCTTCTCCTGCTGCTGCATCTCCTGCTGAATTAGCTGCTGCTGCATCTGCTTCTACATGTATGTTATAACTTTCTACATTTGCTGCCTCATCTCCTGATGCATCTGCCGATGCACCTCCTGCTGATGCATCTCCTTCTGCAACTGCTGCAGTATTTTCTGCTGCAGCATCTACTGCTTCTGCGTCTACTTCTGCATTTCTTGCTGCATCTCCTGCTGATGCATCTCCTATTGTGAATCTGATGCAGCATCTCCTGTTTCTGAATCTCTTGCAGAAACTGCATCTACTGATGCATCTGCTGCTGCATCTCCACCTGCTGTATCTGATGCTTCATCTCCTGCTGCATTTCCTGTTGCTGCATCTCCTGCTGCTGTGCCTGCTGCTGCATAACCTGCTGAATCACTTGCTGCTGGATCTGCTGCGACAGCATTTCCTGCTACTTCAACTCCTGCTCTTGCATCTCGATCTGCTGTATCTCCTCCTGTATCTCCCATGGCATCTCATGCTGCTACATCTCCCTCTGAATATGCATGTCCTGATGCATCTCCTGCTACTACATCTCCTGATGCCTATCCTGCTGAATATGTATCTCCTGCTGCATCTGCTGCTGCTGCATCCTCTGTTGTTCTGTCTTCTTTTCTATCTCTTGCTTCATCTGCTGCTGCATCTCCTGCTGCATCTGCAGCTGCATCTCCTTCTGCATCTGCTGCTGCTGTATCTCCTGCTGCTGAATCTCCTGCTGTATCTCCTGCTACTAAATTTCCTGCAGCTGCATCTCCTCCTGCATCTCCTGCTGCTTTTCTTGGTGCTACATATCCTGCTGATGCAACTCCTGCTTAATCTCCTTCTATAGAACCTCCTGCTGCATCTCCTGCTGAAACTCCTGCTATAGAATCCCCTGCTGCATGTCCTGCTGCATAACCTCCTGCTAAGTCTCCTGCTGCTGCATCTCATTCTGATACATCTGCTGCAGCATCTGCTGCTACATCAGCTGCTGCTGCATCTCCTGCTGCTGCATCTCCTGCTGCTGAATGTCCTGCTGAATCTACTGCTCCACCTCCTGCTACTGCATACTCTGCTTCTTTATATACTGCTGCATTTCCTGCTGCTGTACCTCTAGCTGCATCTTTTCCTGCATCTCCTGCTGCATCACCTCCTGCTGTGTCTCCTGTGGCTGCATCTCCTCCTGCTTCTCCTGCTGCATCTGCTTCTACATCTGCTGATGCATCTCCTACTGCTGCATCTCCTTCTGCTTCATCTCCTCCTTCATCTATTTCTCCTGCATATCCTGAATATATTTCCTGCTGCATCTTCTAAGGTATTTCTTGCTACATCATCTGCCTCACCTCCTCTTGCATCTCCTGCTGCATCTGCTGATGCATCTCGTTCTGCTGCATCTCCTGCTTCATCTTCAGCTGATGCATCTGTAGCTTCATTTCCTGATATTTCATCTCCTTCTGCATCTGCTGGGCATCTCCTGCTGCTGCATCTCCTGCTGCATTTCCTGTTGCATCTGCTGATGCTCTGCTGCTGCTTCATCTACTGCTGAATCTCCAGCTACATATCCTGCTGCTGCACATCCTGCTGTACCTCATACTGATTCTCCTGTTCATGCATATCCTCCTGCACCTCCTGCTGCTGCACATCCTGCTGCTGCATCCTATAATGCATCCTATGATCATGCTACATTACTTGCTACTGCATCTCCTGCTGCAATTCCTGCTGCTCCATATCTTGCTGCATCTGCTGCTGCTGCATCTCCTGCTGCTGTATCTGCTGCTACTGCATGTCTTGCTGTATCTCCTCCTGATGCTTCTCCTGCTGCATATCCTTCTGCATTTCCTGCTGCATCTCCTCCTCCTGCATCTTCTGTTGCATCTCCTAATGCGGCTTCTTCTGCTGCATCTATTTCTGCCCATCTCCTTCTGCATCTCCTGCTCCTGCACGTCCTACTGTGAATCTGCTTCAGATTCTTCTGCTGATGAATCTCCTGCTCAATCACCATCTACTGCTGCATCTCCTGCCGCTGCATCTCCTGCTGATTCATCTCTTTTCTCTGCATCTCCTGAATCATCTCCTGCCACCGAATCCCCTGCTCTATCTACTACCGATGCATCTCCTGCTTCAGTTTCTGCTTCTGCATCTCCTGCTGCATCTTCTGCTTCTGCATCTTCTGCTTCTGTTTCTGCTGCATCATGACCTCCTGCCTCTCCTCCTACTGCATCTCCTGCTCAATCTCCTGCTCATCTTCTGCTGCTGTATCAGCTGGAGCATAATTTCCTGCTGCATCTACTGCTTAATCTGCATCTCTTACTGCATCTGCTTCTGTATCTCATTTTTCTGCATTTCCTGCGGAATTTGCTGCTGAATCTGCTGCTGCATCCCCTGCTGTTGCATCTCCTGCTTTATCTATTGCTGCATATCCTGCTACTGCATTTCCTGATGAATCTGCTGCAGAATCTGCTGCTGGATCTTTTGCGGTGGCATCTCCTGCTCTTGCATCTCCTGCTCCTGAATCTCCTCCTGAATCTCCTGCGACATCTCATGCTGCTACATAACCTGTTACATCTCCCGATGCATCTCCTTCTGAATAGTCATCTCCTGATGCATCTCCTCCTGATGCATCTGCTGCAGCATCTCCTGCTGTATCTCCTGCTACTTCATCTCCTGCTGCATCTCCTGCTGAATACGCCTACGCTGCTGCATCTTCTGCTGCTGCACCTCCTGCTGCAGTGTCTAATGCTGTATCTCCTGCTGCACCTGCTGCTGCATCTGCTACTGCTGCATCTGCTACTGCTGCATCTCCTACAATATCTTCTGCTTCTGCATCTTCTACTTCATCTCCACTGCTGCATCTCCTGCTGCATCTCCTGTGAATCAAATCTCCTGATGCATCTGCTGCATCTATTGCTGCTGCATCTGCTGCCTCTGCAGCTGCAGCTACATCACCTGCTGCTGCATCACCTGCTGCATTACTTCCTACAGCATATTCGTCTGCGTTTCCTGCTGCTGCATCTCCTTAATCTGCTGCTCCATTTTCTGCTACTTCATGTACTGCTTAATTTCCTGCTACATTTGCTGCTGCTGCATCTCCTACTACTTGATGTCCTCCTGCATCTCCTGCTGCTGCATCTGCTGCTTCATCACCTGCTGCATCCTCTACGGATGCATCTGTGGATGTATCTGCAGAAGCATCTCCATTTACTGCTGCATCTGCTTCTCAATCTTCTACGCATGCATTTAGTGCTTCTGCATTTCAGCTGCATATCCTGTTGAAGCCATCTGCGACTGCATCTCCTGCTGCTACATCTCCTGCTGAATCTCCTGCTGCACTTCCTGCTGTAACTGCTGATGCCTATGTTGCTATTTCATCTCCTGCTGCATCTCCTTCTACATCCCCTGTTACTGAATCTCCTTCTATATCTCCTGCTGCATTTACTGCTGCGTTTTCTACTGAATCTCCTGCTGCACAAACTCCTTCGGAATTTCCTGCTGCTGAATCTGCTGATGAATTTCCTGCTGATGCATCTCCTGCTAAATCTCCTGATGCTGCATCTCCTCCTGCTGAATCTCCTGCCTCTTCATCTCCTGCTGCTGCAACTCCTGCTGAATCTGATGCTGCATCTGGTGTGGCTGCATCTTCTTTTCCTGCATCTCCTGCTGCTTCATCTCCGGCTGATTTCCTGCTGCATGTCCTGCTGTTGAATCTCCTGATGCATATCCTGGTGCATCTGCTGCTGAATATGCATGTGCTGCTACATCTCCTGCTGATACACCTCATGCAGCTGCATCTGCTGCTGCATATCCTGCTGCATCTGCTGTTGCCAAATCTCTAGCTGTTGCATATCCTACTGAATTTCCAGCAGCATCTCCTGCTGAATGCAATTCTTGCTGCATCTCATCCTGCTGCATCTGCTTCTGCTTCTGGTGATGCTACATCTCCAGCTGCATGTGCTGCTTCATCTGCTGCTGTATCTCCTGCTGCATATGGTTCTGCATCTTCTGCTGCATCTGGTGCTGCTTCTGCTGCTGGTGCATCTCCTGCCTCATATCCTGCTGCTGTGCTCCTGCTGATGTATGTTTTGCTGCATCTCCTGCTGATGCATGTCCTGCTGCATCTCCTGCTTCTGCATCTACTTCTCCTGCATCTCGGTCTCCAGCATCTCCTGCTGCATCAATTGCTGCTGCATTGCTTCTTCATCTCCTTCTACTGCATATACTGCTGCATCTGGTGCTGCTGTTCCTCCTCTTGCTGCATTTCCTGTTGCATCTCACCCTTTTTCATATCCTGCAGAATCTCCTGCTACTGCATCTCCTGTTCCATCTCCTCCTACTGCATCTCCTGCTAAATATCCTGCTGCTCTATCTGTTGATACATGTCCTGCTGCATCTCCTTTTTCTGCTACTGCGTCTCCTGCTGTATCTCATGTTGCACCTTCTATTGAAGCATCTCCTGCGTCATCTCCTTCTGCTGCATATCTTGCTGCTTCATCTCGTTCTGCTTCTCCTGCTGCATCTCCTTGAGCGTCACCTACTGCATCTCCTTCTGCATCACCTGCAGATGCATCTTATGCTGTATCTCCTGCTGCTGCATTTTCATCTGCATTTCCTGCTGCAGCTCTTTATGAATCTACTACTGCTGCATCTGCTGAATTTGCTGCTGTATCTGCTGCTGCTTCATCTACTGCCTCATCTCCTGATAGATCTCCTGATGCTGCATCTCCTGCTGCTGCATCTGATGCTGCATCTGCTACTACATCCTGCTGCATGTACTGCCGATGAATCTCCTGCTATATTTCCTTCTGCTGCATCTTCTCTTCATCTACTACTCTGCAATTCCTGCTGCTGCATCTCCTCCTCCTGCATCTCCGGCTGAATCGCCTGTAGCATCTCCTGCTTCTTCATCTCCTGCTGCTACATCTCCTAGTGCATATGCTGCTGCTGCATCTCCTATTACTTCTGCTGCTGCTACATTCCCTGCTGCATCTCCTGATTCTGCAACTCCTTCTGCATCTCCTGATACTACATCCCCTGCTGCTGCATTTCCTGCTGCAACTTCTGATTCTGCAACTCCTTCTGCATCTCCTTCTGCATCTCATTTCTTGATGTATCTCCTGCTGCATTTCCTACTGATACATCTCCTGCTGCATCTCCTCCGTTATACCTTCCTACATTTGTTGCCTCATTTCCTCATGCACCTGCTGATGCCCCTCGTGCTGCTTCATCTCCTGCTTCATCTTCAGCTGATGCATCTGTGTCTTCATCACCTGATACGTCATCTCCTCCTTCATCTGCTGCAGATTTCCTACTACAGTATCTACTGATCCTACATCTACTGCTGCATTTCCTGCGGCATCTACTGCTGCTTCATCTCCTGCCAAATCTCCTGCTACATATCCTGCTGCTGCACTTCTTAAATGCGTCTCATGTTAATGCTTCATTTCCTGCTACTGCATCTCCTGCTGCACCTACTGCTGCTGCATTTCCTGCTTATGGGTCTGATGCTGCATCTCTTGCTCATGCATCTCCTGCTGCATCTCTTCCTGCTGCATTATCTGATCTATCTCCTCTTGCTGCATATCCTTCTTCTGTATATACTGCTGCCTTTCCTGCTGTTACATCTCCTTCTGCTATATCTCTTTCTGCATCTCCTTCTGAACCTTCTGCTGCTCTATTACCTTCTGCATCGACTCCCGCTGCATGTCCTGCTGCTGCATATCCTCCTTCTGCATCTGCTTCTGCATCTCCTGCTGATGCATCTCCTGCTCTTGCATCTCCTTCTGCTGAATCTCCTCCTAAATCTCCGGCGGCATCTCATGCTGCTACATATCCTGCTACATCTCCATGCGTATCTCCTCCTGCTGCTGCATCTCCTGCTGCTGAATCTCCTACTGCTGATTCTGCTGCACCATTTCCTCTTTCTCCATATCCTGCTGTATCTCCTGTTGCTGCATCATATCATGCTGCTGCATATGTTGAAGAATCTCTTCCTATTGCATCTTCTGCTGAATATTCATTTCCTGCTGCACCTGCTTCTGCATCTCCTGATGCTGCTGCATCTCCTGCTGCTTCTCCTGCTGCTGCATCAGTTGCTGCTGAATCTCCTGATCAATCTCCTGCGGCATCTCATGTATCTACATATCATGCTGAAGCTCCTGCTGCATCTCCTTCTGAATATGCATCGCCTGATGCATCTCCACCTGCTGCCACTCCTACTGCTGCGTTTGCTTCTTCATCTCCTGCTGCACCTCCTGCTGCTGAACCTCCTGATGCCGGGTCTGCTGCTGAATATCCTTTGTCTGCTGCTGAATCTCCTGCTGCTGAATCTCCTGCTGCATATTCTGCTGCTGCATCTCCTACTGCTGCATCACCTTCTGCATTTGCTGCTGCAGCATCTCCTTCTGCTGCATCTCCTGTTGCTACATCTGCTTGTGCTGCACCTGCTGCAACATCTGCTTCTGCATCTCCTGCTACTGCATCTCCTGCTGCATCTCCGTCTGAATCTCTTGGTGCTGCATTTCCTGCTGATGCACATTCTGCTTCAACTCCTGCTGCTGCATTACCTTCTGCATCTATTCCTGTTCTAATTCCTGCTGCTGCATCTCCTGCCCCTGCGTCTGCTGCTTCATCTCCTACTGCTGCACCTAATGATACTGCATGTGCTGCTGCATCTCCTGCTACATCTCTTGGTGCTGCATCTTCTGGTGTTGCATCTCTTGGTGCTGCATCTCCTGCGCATCACCTGCTCCTGTATCTCCTGCTGCTACATCCGCTGATGCATCCTCTGCTCATGCATCTGCGGATGCATCTCCTGACGCACCATTTCCCGTTGCATCTGCTGCTCCATCCCCTGCTGCATCTCTTTCTGCTCCATCTGGTTGCATCTGCTGTTGAATATGCTGCTGCTTCATCTACTGCTGCATCTCCTGCCAAGTCTCCTGCTGCTGCATCTCCTTCTGACGTTTCTGCTGAATCTACTGCTGAATATGCATCCCCTGCTGCATCTCCTGCTGCTGCATCTCCAACTGCTCCATCTGGTTGCATCTGCTGTTGCATATGCTGCTGCTTCATCTACTGCTGCATCTCCTGCCAAATCTCCTGCTGCTACATCTCCTTCTGACGTTTCTGCTCAATCTACTGCTGAATATGCATCCCCTGCTCCATCTCCTGCTGCTGCATCTCCTGCTTCATATCTTACTGCATCTCCTCCTGCAGCATATCTTGCTGCATTTCGTTCTGCTGCATCTCCTGCTGCATCATCTGCTGCAGCATTTTCGGCTGCTACATCTCCTACTGAATCTGCATCTCCTGATGCATCTGCTGCTGCATCTATTGCTGCTGCATCTGCTGCCTCTACAGCTGCATCTGCATCACCTGCTGCTGCATCACCTGCTGCATTACCGCCTGCTGCATATTCTGCTGCATTTCCTGCTGCTGCATCTCCTTCTGCATCTCCTGCTGCTTCATCTCATGCTATTGCATCTCCTTCTGCTGAATCTCCTCCTGAATCTCCTGTGGCATCTAATGCTGCTACATATCCTGCTACATCTCCTCACGTATCTCCTTCTGAATTTGCATCTCCTGCTGCTTCCCCTGCTGCTGAATCTCCTGCTGCTGAATCTCTTGTTGCTGCGTCTGCTGCATCATCTCCTCTTTCACCAGATCCTGCTCTATCTCCTGTTGCTGCATCATATCATGCTGCTGCATATGTTGAAGAATCTCTTCCTACTGCATCTTCTTCTGAATCTTCATTTCCTGCTGCATCTGCTTCTGCATCTCCTGCTGCTGCACCTTCTGCTGCATCTCCGTCTAAGTCTCTTTGTTCTTGATCAAATTCTATCTCTCATTAGAATCTTCTCTTGATGCTCTTTTACTGCAACCTGCAAGTTTAGTATTGTTTTCGGAATTGTGATTTAACTGTGCCTATGGAAGAGATTTAGGAAAAATGAGTAAAGCTCGTATGGAATGCTGCTGCTTCTGAATGTCTTTTCTTATAGCACTTTCACTGCAAGCTGTGAAGCACGACTAACACATTTTAGTTTAGTGTAATGAATTGTGATTTAACTGCGCCTGTTAACGCGCTTATGGAAAAGTAAGTATTTCAGACAGTGCAGATGCTGGCATGAAATTACACCGCTTATTTGTTGGAAGAAATCACGAGGCGAGAGCAAAAGTGCAGCAAAGCTCAATTTTATTAAAGAGCATTGCTAGTTAAATATAGTTGTTAATTAGTCTCATACATATTGCAAAAGCTGAGCTCCCTATTGGTTAAAGCCTTTTGGTGGGAACAGCAGACTTGATTATAATAGTTCATTGAAAATAATAGACAATGTGGTTAGCTATTAACAGCTGTGTCCTGTTATCTCATCTGCCTGGGTGGTTGCACATTCTGTTTTTCTAAAACTTTGTTACATAAACTTTTGTTCAAGAATAGCACGTCCTTGCTGCGTCTACACTTTTACAAAGTCCACAGAATCATGGCCTTTGCTTTGTAGCCATTCAGAAGAAATATTCTCCACACTTATTAATGTTTTCTCTTATTGCGCTGTTACTGCAAAAGATAACTTGTAGAAGTTTCACTCTAGGCTTATGAACTCTAAGAACAGAATGGCTATTAAAGCCTCATTTCAAGATTTGAGATCGTTCAGCACAAATACCGCAGGGAAGCTGCTACTATCAAATTTTGGGTCTCGATAGGAATGTTTTAGTATAGGCTTGTTAATAGTGACTTTAAAACGCCTATTACTTCGCTATAGTTGGAATTAATATCTCCAGCAAGGACGATGCTAGCATGGAATGATTCCGCTTATGAACGTGTTCTCTTAAAGCGCTTCAACTACAAAGCACGACTTGACGAACTTTCAGCCTAGGCTTGAGAAATGTAACGTTTGCATGGCTATTGAGGCATCATGTCGAGATTTCAGAGATTTCTGCACAAGTACAGCAGGGAAGCTGCTACCATCAAATTTTGGCTCTCGTTAGGATCTTTTCATGAAGCACTTTCACTGCCAGCCGCAAAGCATGAAAATGCAACTTTTTCGCGTAGTCTAGTTATTAGCGACTTAATAACGCCTAATAACGCTGTGGAAGTGGTTTCTCTGCAAGATGCAGAGAATGACCAACACAACGTTCCTGTATGAACAGAGACTGAATAGCGCCTATTAAGGTGCTTATGGAAAAGTGAATATCTCCAGCAGGAGAGATGTTAGCATGGAATGCTTCTGCTCCTGAATGTCTTCTCTTAGAGCGCAATCACTGCAAACCAAGATGTATCGAACTTTCCATTTAGGCTAGTGAACTGTAACATCAGCAAAGCTAGTAAGGCTAGCATTAGCTAAATTACGGCCGCAGGGAAGTTGCTAGCATGGAATGCTGCTACTTATGAATGTCCTCCCTTAGAGCGCTTTTATTACAAAGCAAGACTTGTAGAAATTTCAGTCTGCGCTTGTATACTGTAACTTCAGCATTGCTATTAAGGCGTCACTTCAATATTTTCAGATCGTTCAGAACGAGTAACGTAGAGAAGTTGCTATTATCAAATGCTGGCTTTAGTCTGAGTCTTCTACGGAAGCGCTTTCACTGCAAGCGGCTAAGCAAGACTTATGGACCGTTTTATTATAGGGTACTGAATTGTGACTTATCTTTGCCTATGAAGGCGCTTTAGGAACAGTGAGTAATTCCCACATGGAAGATGCTAAAATGGGATGCTGATGCTTCTGAATGTGCTCTCTTATAGTGCTTTCACTGCAAAAGAAGACTTGTAGAGCTTTCAGTCTAGGCTTGTGTACTGCAACATTCGTATGGCTATTAAAGCGTCAGTTCAAAATTTCAGAGCGTTCAGAAGCTGTTACAATCAAATGCTGGCTCTCCTTAGAGTCTTCTGTGGAAACGATTTCAATACAAGCAGCAAAGAAAGATTTATGGATGGTTTTAGTATAGGGTACTGAACTGTGTCTTTATTGCGCCTGTTAAGGTGGTCTAGGAAAAGTGAGCAACTCCCACAGGCACGATGTTAGCATGCAATGCTGCTGTTGCTGAATCTTTTCCCATATAGGTCTTTTACTGAAAAGCAATACGTGTAGAACTTTCAGTCTAGTCTTGTCTTCTGTAACATCAGAATGGCTTTTGAAGCGTCACTTCAAAATTTCAGAGGCTACAGCATCTCCTGCTGCATCTCCAGCTGGTGCATCTGCTGCTGCATCTCCTGCTATTGCATATCCAGTATCATCTCCTGCTGCATTTTCTGCTCCTGCACCTCCTGCTGAATCTGCCTATGCGGCTACATCTGCTGATGCTGAATCTGCTGCTGCATCTGCTGCTGAATCTCCTGCAGCTGTATCATATGCTGATTCTCTTTCTACTGCATCTCCTTCTGCTGCATCACTTGCTGCATTTTTGGTGCTGCATCTCCTGCTGCATTTCCTGCTGCTACATCACTGCTGCTGCATCTCTCGTTGAATCTCCTGCTACATCTCTGAGGCTGCATCTCCTGCTCAGTCTACTGCTGAATATGCATTTGCTGCTACATCTCCTGCTGCATCTGCTACAGCATACCCTGCTGCATTCACCTTTCCATCACCTGCAGCTGCATCCCCCACTTCTGCATTTGTGCCTGCTGCATCTCGTTTTTCTTCATCTCATGCTACTGTATCTCCTGCTACTTCATCTGCTTCTGCATCTCCGTTTGCTTCATCTCATACAGTGTTGCTAGTGCCTACACTGCTGCATCTGCTGCTGCTGCATCTGCTGCTGCTGCATCTGCTACTACATCTCCTGCAGCTGCATCTTCGGCTTCATCTCCAGCTGTTGCATCTCCTGCTGCGTCTGCTGCTGCTGCATCTCCTGCTGCATCTCATACCGAATCAAATCCTACCACAACTCCTGCTGCTGCATCTCCTGCTGTTGCATCTCCTCCTACTGCATCTCCCACTGCTGCATCTCCTGCATCTGCTGCTGCATCTGCTGCTGCAGCACCTCCTACGGAATCCCCTCCTCAATTCCTGATGCATCTCCTGATGCTGCATCTCCACCTGCTGCATCTCCTGCTGCTGAATCTCCTGCTGATGCATCTGCTGTTTCATCTCCTGCTGATGCATCTGCTGGTGTTCTATATGCTACTGCATCTGCTGCAGGATCTCCTTCTTCTGCCTCTCATGCCACATCTCCCGCTGATGCATCTCCTGCTTCTGTATATCTTGCTCAATTTACTTCTGCTGCATCTCCAGCTGTATCTCCTGCTGCTGCATCTCTTGCATCTTTTGGTGCATCTGCTGTAGATTAATCTACTGCTGCATCTCCTGTTATTTCACCTTCTGATTTTTGATGTCCACGTGCAACACCTTATGCTCCAGCTGCTGCTGCTGCATACACTGCTGCATCTCCTGCTACTGCATCTCCTGCTGAATGTGCTTCTGTAACTGCTGCGGCATCTGCTGAGTCTTCATCTCCTGCTGCTGAATCTCCTGCTTCTGCATCTTCTGCTGAATGTGCTGCTGAATATGCTGCTGCATCTCCTGCTGCACCGCCTGCTGAATATGCATCTTCTGCTGCTCTATCCCCTACTTCTGCATCCTCTCTTTTATCTACTACTGCTGCATGTCCTGCTACATCTTCTGCTGCTAAATTTACTTCTGCTGCATCTGCTACTGCATCTGCTGCTACTGAATCCTCTGCTGCATTCCTGCTGCATCTCATGCTGCTGCACCTCCTGCTGCTGCATCTCCTTCTGCTGCATCTCCTGCTGCATCACCTGCTATTGAATCCCCTGCTGCACCTCCTAATACTTCATCTCCTGATGCTTGCATCTCTTGATGCATCTCCTGCTGCTGCACCTCCTGATGCATCTCCTGCTGAATCTCCTCCTGCTGCTTCGCCTGCTGCTTCATCTCCTGCATCTGCTGCTGCATCTACTGCTACATCTCCTGCTGCTCTATCTCCTCCTCCTGGATCTCCTCCTACATCTATTGCTGCTGCATCCTCTGCTGAACCTCCTGCTTCTGCACCTCAGTCAGCGACTACCTGTGATGCATCAATGGATTCATCTGATGATGCATCTCCACTGCTTCATCTCCTGCTGCTGAATCTCCTCCTCTTGCATACCCTGCTGCATCTACAGCTGCTTCCTACCCTACTTCATCTACTGCTACTGCATTACCTGCTACTTCTGCTGCTGCTACGTCTCCTCCTGAATTTCCTGCTGCTGCATCTCCTGCTGCTATATCTTTTGCTTATCAATCTCCTGCTGCTGTATCTCTTACGGAATCTGCTTCTGAATCTGCTGCTGCATCTACTTTGTCTGCATCTCCTGATGCTGTATCTCCTGATACTGCATCTCCTAATGCATCTCCTGCAGCTTAATCTCCTGCTTTTGCATCTCCTGCATTATCTCCTTCTGATGCGTATCTTGCTGCTGCATCTACTGCTGCTTCATCTGCTTCTACATCTCCCGCTGCATCTCCTTCTGCTGCATCTCAGGGTACATCTCCTCTCACTCAATCTCCTGCTGCATATCCTGCTGCTACATCTCCTGCTACTGCAACTCCTATTGTGTCTCCTTCTGCATCTCCTGCTACATCTCTTGCGGCTGCATCTCCTGCTCTATCTCCTCCTGCTGAATCTTCTCCTAATCGATCTCCTTAAGCATGTCTTCCTGCATTTCCTGAGGCATCTCTTCTTGCTGCATTTCCTGCTGAATCACTTACTGCTGCATCTGCAGCATTTGCTGCTACATCTACTGCTGCTTCACATACTGCTGCATCTCCTACTACACATCCTGCTGCTGCATCTGCTGCTGCTATATCTCTTGCTGCATCTACTGTGGCTACAACTCCTGCTGCATCTCCTTCTGCTGCTTCTCATTCTCTGCATTTTCTTCTCTGCATCTCCTGATACTGCTTCAACTGCTGTTGCATCTCCTGCTGCATCTGCGACTGCAAATCTTGCTGCTGCATCTCCTGCTCCATATCCTTCTGATACATCTGCAGATTCATCTTATGATGGTGCTTTCTTGCTGGATCTCCTGCTTCTGCACCTCCTGCTGCTGCAAACTCTGCTGCATCTCCTGCTGCTGCATTTCCAGCTGCAGCTGTTGTATCTCCTGCGACTGCGGCTGCTGATGCATTTCCTGATGCATTTTCTGCTGCTGCATCTCCTTCTTCCACAACTCCTGCTGCATATCCTACTGCTGCATCTCCTACTGCTGCATTTCCAGCTCCTGCATCTGATACTTCATCTCCTGCTGCTGCATCTGCTGCTGAATCTCCTGCTTCTGCATCACATACCACATCTCCTGCTGATTCATCTCCTGCTTCTGCATATCCTGCTGCATCTCCTGCTGCATCTCCTGCTGCATCACCTGCTGCGGATCTCCTGCATCTTTTGTTGCATCTGCTGAGATTCACTTACTGGTGCATCTCCTGCTGCTGAATCTCCTGCTGATGGCTGTCCTCGTGCATCTCCTGATGCTGCAGCTGCTGCTGGAGCTCCTGCAGCTGCATCTTCTGTGGCATCTCCTACTGCTGAATCTCGTGCTGCTTCATTCTCTGCTGCATCTACTGCTGCTGCATAGCCTGCTGCAGAATCTCCTAATGCATCTCCTCTTGCTTAGTTTCCTGATGCTTCCTATCCTGCTTCATATCCTTTTGCTGCATATATTGCTGCTGCATCTACTGCTGCTTTGCCTGCTGCAGTATCTCCTGCTCCATCTTCTGCTGGGGCATCTCTGCTGCATCTCCTTCTGTATCTCCTTCTGCTCCAGCTGCTGCATCTCCTGCATCATCAGGATATTCTGAAGGAGATGCATCAACAGGAGCTGCAGCAGCAGGAGATGCAACCACAGCACTCTGGGCAACAGATTCAGCTGCAGGAGACGCAGCAGGATTTTCAGCAGGAGATACAGCAGAAGGAGATGCAGCAGGAGATGCAACAGGAGGACATGCAGCAGTAGGAGATTCAGCAACAGATGCAGCAGAAGGAAGTGTAGCAGCAGAAGATGTAGTAGGATATGCAGAAGAAGTAGATGAAACAGTCGATAAAGCAGCAGGTTATGCAGCAGCAGAGGAAGAAGCAGCAGGGGATGCAGCAGCAGGAGATTCATCAGCAGGAGATTATGCAGGAGATTCATATTCATCATGAGATGCAGCATGAGATGCAGCAGCATATTAAGCAGTACACTCAGCAGTAGATGCATCAAGAGATGAAGCAGGATAAGATGCAGGAGGAGAGGCAGCAGAAGGATATTCAGGAGGAGTGGAAGCAGAAGGAGATGCAGCAGTGGATGCAGAAGGAGATGCAGCAGCAGGAGATGCAGAAGCAGCAAGAGATTCAGCTGCAGAGGCAGTAGCAGAAGATGCAGCAGAAGGTGTAGCAGGAAATGAAGAAGCAGTAGATGTAGCCGGGGGTGCAAAAACAGGAGATGCAGCAGCAGTAGATGCAGTAGGAGATGCAGCAGGAAGTACAGCAAGAGATTTAGCATCAGACGCAGAAGATGTAGAAGGATATGAAGCAGCAGTGCATGAAAGAGAGGATGGAGCAGCAGGCGATGCCGCAGCAGGATATGCAGAAGTAGGAGAGTCAGCAGCACGACATGCATCAGGAGATGCATCAGGAGATGCATCAGCAGGAGATGAATCAGGAGAGGCAGCATGAGGTATAGTAGAAGGCGATTCTTCAGCAGGAGATGCTGCCGCAGGAGATGCAGAAGGAGATGCAGAAGGAAATGCAGCAGGGTATACCTCAAGAGATGCAGATGAAGGAGATGCAAGAGTAGATGCAGCAGAAGGAGTTGCAGGCAGCAGATGGAAAAGGAGATGCAGATTCAGCAGCAGATGAAGTAGCAGGAGTTGCTGCAGCAGATGCAATAGCAGGAGATGCAGCAATAGGTGAAGCAGCACCAGATGCAGCAGCATATGTTGAAGATGTAGTAGGAGGAGATTAAGGAGCAGATCCAGCAGGAAGAGATGTAGCAGGATATGCAGAAAAAGATAAAGCAGAAAGAGATGCACAGGAAATGCAGCAGGATATGCATCAGCAGGAGATGCAGCAGGAGATGCAGCAGGAGATGCAGCCGGAGATGTAGCAAGAGGATATGCACCATGATATACAGCAGCAGGAGATGCAACAAAAGATGAAACAGGAGGAGATGCAGTAGGAGAGGCAGCAGAAGAGATGCAGCAGTGGATGCAGCAGCAGATGCAGGAGCAGCTGAAGCAAGAGCAAGAGATGCAGCAGCAGATGAAAGAAAAGATGTAGATTCAGTAGAAGATGCAGTAGCTGGAGATACTGCTGCAAATGCAGGGGGAGGAGATGCCACAGGAGGTGCAGCAGCAGGAGATGCAGAAGCAGGAGATGCATCAGCACGAGATGCAGCAGGAGATTCAGCAGCAGACACATTAGGAGAAGATGCAGAAGCAGGAAATGCAGCAGAAGACACAGAAGCAGGAGATGCAGCAGGCGATACCGCAAGAGGTGAAGAAAATGGAGATTCAGGAGGGTATGCAACAGAAGGAGATGCAGCAGAAGGAGATGTAGGTGCAGGAGATTCAGTAGTAGGATAATGCAGCAGGAGATGCAAGCAGTAGATGAAAGGGGAGATTCAGATTGACAAGGAGATGCAGTAGCAAGAGATGCAGCAGCATATGCAAGAGCAGGAGATGCAGCAACTAATGGAAGAGATGTAAAATCAGTAGGAGAAACAGTAGCTTGAAATTCCACAGGAGATGCATCAGAAGGAGATGCAGGTGCAGGAGATTCAGTAGTAGGATAATGCAGCAGGAGATGCAGCAGGAGAAGCAGCAGGAGATGCAGCAGCAAATACTGCATGAGATGCAAGAGGAAGAGATGAAGCAGCAGACGATGCAGCAGGAGATGCAGCAGTAGGAGAAGAAGCAGGAGATGAAGAAGCATACGATGCAGTAGTAGCAGATGCAGCATGAGATGCAGCAAACAGAGATGCAGAACCAGAAGCAGATGTAGTAGCAGGAGATGCAGCATCAGGAGGTGCAGCAGGAGATGCATCAACAAATGAAGCAGGAGGAGAGGTAGCAGAAGGAGATGCTGAAGTGGATGCAGCATTCGATGCAGTAGCAGAAGATGCAACAGCAGGAGATACAGCAGCAAGAGATGCAGCAGGAGATGCAGCAGTAGGGGAAACGGCAGGAGACGTAGCAGCAGGCAATTCAGCAGGAGTAGATGCATCTGGTTTTGCAGCAGCAGGATATTCAGCAGCAGGAAATGCTGCAGCACATTCAGTATTAGGTGATGCAGCAGCAGGAAATTCAGAAGGAGATACAGCAAGAGATTCAGCAGGTGATGCATCAGCAGAAGCAGGAGAAGATGCAGCTGGACGAGATACAGCAGCCCCAGATCCAGCAGGAGATGCAGAAGCAGATGCAATCGGATATGCAGCAAGATGCATCATCAGATACTGCTTGAGATGCAGCAGTAGGAGATGAAGCAAGAGAAGAAGCAGTAGGAGATGAAGCAGCAGGAGATTAAGAAGCAGGGGATGAAGCATCAGCAGATATAGCGGATGCAGCAGCAGATGCAGAAGGCATTGCAACAGAGTGAGATGCAGCAGGAAGAGATGCAGGAGCCGGAGGTGCAGCAGGAGATGCAGAAACAGGAAATGGAGCAGCAGCAGATGCAGGAAGAAAATCAAGTAGAAGGAGATGGAGCAGCAGCAAATGTAGCAGGATATGCAGCAGTACATGAAGCAACAAGAAATGGAGCAGCAGATTAAAGAGATGCAGCAGCAGGAGATGCATATTCAGCAGTAGATTCAGCAGAAATTTCAGAAGGAGATGCAGCAGCAGGAGATTTAGCAGGAGATGCAGCAGTAGATGAAGCAGCAGCATATGCAACAGCAGATGCACCAGATGGAGCAGAAAGAGATGCAGCAGGGGATGGAGCAGCAGATGCAACGGGAAATGGTGCATCAGGAGATGCATCCGCAGATGCATGAGCAGAGGATGCCGCATGAGTTGCAGCAGGAGATGCAACAGCAGAAGATGCAGCACCAAGAGATGCAGCAGGAGATGCAGCAGCACATGCAGTATCAGCAAATGCAGCAGCAGGAGATGAAGCAGCAGATGCATCAGCAGGAAATGCAGCACCAAGATATTCAGACGGAGATGCAGCAGGAGATGCAGAAGCAGGTGTTGCAGTAGGTGCAGCACCAGCAGATGCAGCAACAGGAGAAGCAGCAGATGGAGATGCTGCAGCAGCACATGCAGAAGGTGATGCAGCAGTAGGAGATGCAGCAGCAGCAGATAGAGCAGGAGATTCAGCAGCAGGAGATTCAGCATGATATGTAGAAGAAAGAGATGCCGCAAGAGATTAATCAGGAGATACAGCAGCAACTGATGCATCAGCAGGAGAAGCAGCAGGAGATGCAGCAGCAGCAGGAGATGCAGAAGCAGATGCAGCAGGAAATGAAGATTCAGCAGAAGATGCAGTAGGAAGAGATTCTTCAACATATGCAGCAGCATGATATGATGCAGCAACAGGAGATACAGCAGGTTATGGAGAAAGAGGAAATGAAGCAGGAGAATCAGCAGTAGGAGATTCAGCAGCAGGAGATGCATATTCAGAAGGAGATACTTCAGGAGATGTAGCAGGATATGTAGCAGCATGAGATGATACAGGAGATTCAGGAGGAGATTCAGCAGAAGAAGATGCAAGAGCAGGAGATGCATCAGCAGGAGATGCAGAAGCAGATGCAGAAGGAGGAGATGCAGCAGCAGGACATGCAGCATGAGTCGATGCAGAAGGTAATAGAGCACCAGGAGGTTCAGAAGAAGGAGATGCAGAAAGAGATACAGCATCAGGAGATGCAGCAGCAGGAAAGGCAGCAGTAGATACAGAAGCAGGATAAGCAGCAAGAGGAGATGCAGCAGGAGGCGATAAATCAGGTAATGCAGCAGTAAGAGATGCAGCAGGAGGAGATGCATGAGCAAGAGATGCAGCATCAGACCCATCAGCAGGAGATGCAGCAGCAGCAGAAGCTGCAGCAGGAAATGCAGCAGCAGTAGGTGCAGCAGGAGATGCATTAAGAGAATTAGGAGAAGCAGCAGGAGATGAAGCATTATCATGAGATGTATTAAGAGGTGCAGCAGCAGGATATGTAACAGGAGATTTGGCAGGAGATGAAGCAGAACAGCAGCAGATGCAGCAGGAAATGCAGCAGTAGATGCAGGATCAGCAGATACTGCAGCAGGAAATACTGCAGCAGATGCAGCAGGAGATGACATAGGAGGTGATGAAGCCACAGATGCATCAGCTGAAGATGAAGCAGGAGATGCAGCAGCAGGAGGTGCAGAAGCAGATGCAGCAGGAAATGCAGATTCAGCAGGAGAAGCAATAGGAAGAGAATCTTCAGCAAATGCAGCAGCATGTGCAGCATGACGAGATGTAGCACGACATATAGCAGCAGCAGATGCATCAGCAGATGAAGCAGGAAATGCAGCAAGAGATGCAGCAGCAGAGATGTAGCCGCAGATGCATCAGAATCAGATGCAACAGGAGATGCAGCAGCAGCAGATTCCACAGGAGATGCATCAGCAGAAGATGCAGAAGGAGTTGCAGCATCAGGAGATGCAGCAGGAAATGCAGCAGCAAGGGATGTAGAAGCAGGAGATGCTACAGGCGATTCAGCCAGAGATGCAGAAGGAGGAGATGTAGCAGCATGAAGTGCAGAGTAGTAGATGAAGAGAAGAAGATGCAGCAGAAGGAAATATAGCAGGAGATTCATCGGCAGTACATGCAGCAGGAGAGAAAGCATCAGATGCAGCAGCAAATTCAGCAGATGCAGCAGTAGTAGATTCATAAAGAGCTGTAGCAGGAAATGCAGATGAATATGCAGCAGCAGGAGATACAGAAGGAGAGGCATCTGCAGATGATGCAGAAGGAGATGTAGCAGGTGACGTTCGAGGAGATGCAGCAGGAGAAGCAGAACGAGATGAAGCAGCAAGATATGCAGCAGAAGGAGAAGCTTCAATAGAAGGTGCAACATGAGATACAGCAGGAGATGCAGCACCAGACGAAGCAAAAGGAGCTGCAGAAAGAGGAAATGCAGCAGCAGGACATGGATCAAGAGATGAAGCAGCAGGATATTCAGCAGGAGATGCAGCAGGAGGAGATGGAACAGGAGATGCAGTAGGAGGATATTCTGCAGGAGATGCAGTAGGAGGAGGTACAGCAGCACCAGATGCAGCAGTATATGCAGCAGAATGAGATGAATAAGAGATGCAGCAGCAATTGATGCAGCAGTTGATGCTGGTACCGGAAATGCAGAAGAAGAAGATGCAGAAGCAGGAGATGCAGCAGGACATGCATCAGCAGGAGATGCAGCAAAACATACATCAGCAGGAGAAACAGCAGCAGGATATGAGGCAGAAGATGCACCAGCAGCAGAAGGAGCAGAAGATGCAGCAACATATGCAGCAGAAGATGCAGAAGCATATGCAGCACGAGATACATCAGCAGATGAAGCAGCAGATGCAGCTGGAGATGTAGCATCACCAGAAGCAGCAGCAGATGCAGTAGCAAAGGATGCAGAATGAGGTACAGCTAGAATTGCATCAGCAGGAGATGCTGCTGGAAATGCAGTAGGATATGCAACAGCAAGAGATTTGGCAACGGCAGATGCAGCAGGATATACAGCAGCAGATGCAGCTGCATGAGATATATCAGCAGGAGATATAGCAGGAGATGCATATTCAGCAGGTGATGCAATAGGATATGCAGGAGGAGATTCAAGCGAAGGAAATGCAGCAGAAAATCAGCCGGAGATGCAGCAGCAGGAGATGCAGGAAAAGAAGATGCAGCAGCAGGAGATGGAGTAAAACAAGATGCAGTCGCACAAGATGAAGCAGCACATTCAGCAGGAGTTGCAGCAGCAGGAGATGAAGAGGCAAGAGATTCAGCAGCAGGAGATGCAGCATCAGGAGATTCAGCAGGAGATGCATCAGAAGGAAATGCATCAGCAGATTCTGCAGCAGGAAATTCCGTAGGAGATTCTGCAGCAGGAGATTCAGTAGAAAAGGCAGCAGGAGATGCAGCAGGAGATATAGAAGGAGATTCAGCAGCAGGGGATGTAGAAGGAGATGCAGCAGGAGATACATAAGCAGGAATTGTAGCAGGAGATGCTAGAGGAGATTCTGCAGAAGAAGATTCAGCAGGAGATGCAGCAGGAGATGAAATAGCAACATAGGCATCAGCAGTTACAGCAGGAAGTGCAGCAGGAGATTCAGCAGGAGGTGCAGCAGCAGGAGATGCAGCAGCAGGAGGTGCAGCTGCAGATGCCTTCAACAGGATATGCAGCTGAAACGGAGAAGCACTAGATGCACTCATCAAAGATTGAGCAGCAGATGCAGCAGGAAATAGAGGTGCTTCTGCAGATGCATCCACAGGTGCATCCGCAGAGGATGCAGCAGGAGATTAAGCAGCATGCTATACAGCAGCAGGAGATGAAGCAGCAGATGCAGCAGCAGAAGATGCAGGAAGACATCAAGTAGCACGAGATGCAGCAGCAGATTTAACAGGAGATGCAGCAGTACATAAAGCAGAAAGAAATGGATCAGCAGATTAAAGAGATGCAGCAGTACATGAAGTAGAAAGAAAATGGAGCAGCAGATTAAGGAGATGCAGCAGCAGGAAATGCAGCAGAATATGCAGCCGGAGGTAATGCAGCAGGTGATGCAAGAGCAGGTGATGCAGCTGCAGCTGCAGAGGCAGCAGCAATAGATGCAGCAGCAGATGCAGCAGGAGATGTAGATTCAGTAGGAAATGTAGCAGCAGAAGATGCTGCAGCAGGAGATGCAGCAGGACATGCAGCAGAAGGAAATGCAGTAATATATGCTGCAGGAGGAGATGTAGTAGGATATGAAGCAGGAGATGTGGCAGCAGGAGATGCAGCAGTAGATGAAGCAGAAGCATATGCAACAGCAGATGCACCAGACGGAGCAGAAAGAGATGCAGCAGCAGGAAATAGCAACATAGGCATCAGCAGTTACAGCAGGAAGTACAACAGGAGATTCAGCAGAAGATGCAGCAGCAGGAGATGCAGCCACAGATGCCTTCAACAGGATATGCAGCTGAAATGCAGAAGCACTAGATGCATCCGTAAAAGATTGAGTAGCAGATGCAGCAGGAAATGGAGATGCTTCTGCAGATGCATCCACAGATACACAGATCTCTAGGAGATGCATAAGGAGATGACTATTCAGAAGGAGATGCATCGGGAGATGTAACAGGTTATGTAGCAGCATGAGATGTCGCAGGAGATTCAGGAGGAGATTCAGCAGCAGGAGATGCAAGAGCAGGAGATGCCACCACAAAAGATCCAGCAGCAGTTTCAGCAGCTGATTCATCAGGGAATGCAGTAGCAGGATATGCAGCAGTAGATAAAGCAGGAGATGCAACAGCAGGGGATGCAGCAGCAGATTCAGCAGCAAATTCCGCAGGAAATGCAGCAAAATGAGGTACAGAAGCAGATGCAGTAAGAGATGCAGATCAAGCAGAAGATGCAGCAGGAAGTTATGCTCCGGCTGATACAGCAGCAGGAGATGAGCAGGAGATTGAGCAGAAGATGCAGTAGGAGGCGAGGCAGGAGGTGATGATGCAGCAGAAACAGAAGCAGAAGATGCAGAAGCAGAAGATGCAGCAGGAGATGCAGAAGCAGAAACTGAAGCAGGAGATGCATCGGTAGTAGATAGAGCAGGGGATTTGGTGGCAGGATATGCAGCAGGAGATGCAGAGAAAAGAGATGAATCAGCAGGAGATGCAGCGGCAGGAGATGCCACAGTAGATGGTGATTGAGCAGGAGATTCATCAGCAGAAGAATCTGAAGCAGATTCACAGTAGGACGTGCAGGAGCAGGAGATGCAGAAGGAGATGGGCAGAAATAGATGCAGCAGAAGAAGCCGCATTAGGAGATGCAACAGAAGATGCAGGAGGAGGAGATGCAGCAGGAAATGCAGAAGGATATGCAGCAGGAGAAGCATCAGGAGGAGATGCAGCAAGACATGCAGTAGCAGCAGATACAGCAGCAGGAGATGCAGCAGCAGCAGATGCAGCAAGATATAGAGCAGCAGGAATTGCAGCAGGAGATGCAGTAGCAAGAGATGTAGCATTATCATAGGATGCATTATAGGATGCAGCAGCAGGATGTGCAGCAGCAGGAGTTGCAGGAGGATATGCATGAACAGGGGAGAATCAGTATGAGGTACAGCAGGATGTGCAGCAGCAGGATATGTAGCTGGAGATTCAGCAGTAGATGAAGCAGCAGCAGAGCATCAGCAGATGCAACAGGAAATGCAGCAGGAAATGCAGCAGCAGGAGATGCAGTAAAAAGGTGCAGCTAGAGATACAGCAGCAGGAAACGCAGCAGTATATAAAGAAGCAGAGGATGCAGTAGCAGGAGATGCTGCAGGAGATTCAGCAAGAGGAGATGCAGCAGCAGATGTAGCAGCAGGAGATGCAGCAGCAGGTGATGTAGCAGCAGAAGGTGCTGCAGCAGATGTATGAGGAGTAGATGCAGCAGCAGGAGACTTAGCAGGAGGTTATGCAGCAGGAGAGGCAGCAGGAGATTCTATAGCAGGAGTTTCAGCAGGTGACGCAGCAGGAGATTCTATAGCAGAAGATTCAGCAGGAGTTGCATCAGCAGGATATGTAGCACCAAGAAATGCAGGGGAAGATGCACGATGTGATGCAACAGCAGGAAATTCAGTAGCAGGAGATGCAGCAGGAGATTCGGCAGCAGGAGATACAGCAAGGGCAGATGAAGCAGGAGAGGTGGCAGGAGTTTCAGAAGGAGATATAACAGGAGGAAATGCAACTTCAGGAGATGCTGCAGGAGATAGAGCAGCAGCAGATGCAGAAGGAGATGCTGATAAAGATGCAGAAGGAGATGCAGCAACAGGAGATTCAGCAGCAGCAGATGCAGCAGGAGATACATATTCAGCAGGATATGCATCAGGAGATGTAGTAGCAGGAGATGCATATTAAGAGGGAGATGTAGCAGCATGAGATGCCGTGGGAGATGCATAAGGAGATACAGCAGATGGAGATGCAAGAGCAGGAGTTGAAGTAGCAGGAAATGCAGTCGCAGCAGATCCAGCAGCAGGTGATTCAGCAGGTGATGCAGCAGCAGAAGATGCAGCAGGAGATGCAGCAAGAGGAAATGCAGCAGGAGATGATGCATCAGTTACAGCAGGTGGAGATGCAGCAGCAGATGCATCAGTAGATGCAGATTCAGCAAGAGATGCATAAGTAGCAGATACAGCAGGAAATGCAGCAGTAAACGCAGAAGCAGTAGATGCTGCAGCAGAAAATACTGCAGCAGTTGCAGCAGGAGATGACATACGAGGTGATAAAGCCACAAATGCATCAGCTGAAGATGAAGCAGGAGATGAAGCAGCAGGAGGTGCATCAGCAGATGCATCAGGAGATGAGGCAGCAAATGTAGAAAGTTATAACGTACATGTAGAAGTAGATGCAGCAGCAGCTAATTCAGCAGGAGATGCAGCAGCAGGAGAAGCAGATGCAGATGCAGCAGGAAATGCAGATTCAGCAGGAGAAGCAATAGGAAGAGAATCTTCAGCAGATGCAGCAGGATGTGCAGCATGACGAGATGTAGCAGAACATATAGCAGCAGCAAATGCATCAGCAGATAAACAGGAAATGCAGGAAGAGATGCAGCAGCAGAGAAGTAGCCGCAGATGCATCAGAAGCAGATGCAACAGGAGATGCAGCAGCAGAAGATGCAGAAAGAATTGCAGCATCAGGAGATGAAGCAGGAAATGCAGCAGCAGGGGATGTAGAAGCAGGAGACACAGAAGGAGCTGCAGCATCAGGAGATGCAGCAGGGAATGCAGCAGCAGCAGAAGTAATAGGAGATGCAGCAGCATCATATGCACTAGGAGATGTAGCAGCAGGAGATGAAGAAGCAGGAGATGCTACAGGCGATTCAGCTGGAGATGCAGAAGGAGGAGATGCAGCAGCAGGAGGTGCAGAGTAGTAGATGAAGTGAAGAAGATGCAGCAGAAGGAAATACAGCAGGAGAAGCAGCCGCAGTTAATGCAGCAAGAGAGAAAGAAGCAGCATATGCAGCAGCAGATGCAGCAGAAGAGGATGCAACAGCAGATGCAGCAGCAGGAGATGCAGCAGCAGGAGATCTATCAGGAAATGCAGCAGCAAATTCAGCAGATGCAGCAGTAGTAGATTCATAAAGAGCTGCAGCAGGAAATGCAGATGAATATGCAGCAGCAGGAGATACAGCATGAGATGTATCTGCAGGTGATGCAGAAGGAGATGCAGCTGCAGGTGATGCAGAAGGAGATGCAGCAGGAGATGCAGAAGGAGATGCAGCAGCAGGAGATGCAGCAGAAGGAGATGATGCAGGAGATGCTTCAATAGAAGGTGCAACATGAGATACAGCAGATAAAGATGCAGCAGATGAAGCAGAAGGAGATGCAGAAACAGGAGATGCAGCAGCAAGACATGGATCAAGAGATGCAGCAGCAGGAGATGAAGCTTCAGGAGATTAATTAGGAGATGCAGTAGCAGGATATAAAGCAGCAGGAGATATAGCAGCAGGACATGCAGTATGAGATGCAGCAGGATGAGATGAAGCAGCAGGGGATACATCAGGAGATGCAGAAGCAGCAGATACAGCAGGAGATGCCTTAGCAGGAGATGCAAAAGGAGATGATGCTGAACAGGAAGAGATTAAGCAGGAGATGCAGCAGGAGGAGATGCAACAGGAGATGCAGCAGGAGGAGGTTCAGCAGCAGATGCAGCACCCTATGCAGCAGAAGGAGATGCATAAGAGATACAGCAGCAGAAGATGAAGCTGGAGATGAAGTAGACACACAGAAGCGAATACAGCTGCAGATATAGCAGCAGATGCAGCAGGAGATGTAGCAACACCAGAAGCAGCAGCAGATGCAGCAGCAGGTGGTGCAGGATGAGATGCAGCAGGAACTGCAGCAGCAGGAGATGCTGCAGGAGATGCAGCAAGATATGCAACAGCACATGCAGCAGCATGAGTTGCATAAGAGGAGATGCAGCATGAGATGAAGTAGCAGAAGATGCAGAAGCAGGAGATGCAGAAGTAGATGTAGCAGCAGGAGATGCAGAAGGAGATGCAGTAGCAGGAGACGCATTAGAAGAAGATGCAGCCGCAGGAGATGCAGAAGGAAATGCAGTAGCAGGAGACGCATTAGAAGAAGATGCAGCCGCAGGAGATGCAGAAGGAAATGCAGTAGCAGGAGACGCATTAGAAGAAGATGCAGCCGCGGCAGATGCAGGAGATGCAGCAGAAGGATATGAAGAGGCAGGATATTCAGCAGGAGATGCATCAGAAGGAAATGTAGCAGGAGATTCTGCAGTAGGAAACGCCATAGGAGAGTTTGCAGCAGGAGATTCAGCAGAAGATTCGGCAGAAAAATGCAGCAGGAGATATAGAAGGTGATTCAGCAGCAGGAGATGTAGTAGGAGATGAAGCAGAAGGAAATGCAGTAAGATATGCTGCAAGAGGAGATGCAACAGGTAATGCAGCAGCAGGGGATGCATGTTCAGCAGTAGATTCAGCATCACATTCAGAAGGAGATGCAGCAGCAGGAGATATAGCAGAAGGCGATTCTTCAGCAGGAGATACAGCAGCCAGAGATGAAGCCACAAAAGATACAGGAGAAGATGCAGAAGGAATGCAGCAGAATATACCTCAAGAGATGCAGATGAAGGAGATGCAAAAGTAGATGCTGCAGAAGGAGTTGTAGCAGGAGATGCAGGCAGCAGAGGAAAGATGTAGATTCAGCAGCAGATGAAGTAGCAGGAGTTGCAGGAGAAGATGCAATAGCAGGAGATGCAGCAATAGGTGAAGCAGCACCAGATGCAGCAGCATATGCTGAAGATGTAGTAGGAGGAGATTAAGCAGGAGATCCAGCAGGAAGAGATGGAGCAGGATATGCAGAAAAAGATAAAGCAGAAAGAGATGCACAGGAAATACAGCAGCAGGATATGCTTCAGCAGGAGATACAGCAGGAGATTCAGCGGGAGGAGATGCAGCAGGACATGCAGCAGGAGATGCAGCAGGAGATGTAGCAAGAGGATATGCAACATGATACACAGCAGCAGGAGATGCAACAAAAGATGAAACAGGAGGAGATGCAGTAGGAGAGGCAGCAGAGGAGATGCAGCAGAATCTACTGCTGCATCTCCTGCTGCTGCCTCTCCTCCTGCTAAATCTCCTCCTGCTAAAGTACCTCCTACAACAGCTGATGAATTTCCTGCATCTCCTGCGGCTGCATCTGCTGGTGCATCTCCTGCTTCTTTATCTTCTGTTGCATCTCCTGCTGAATCACATGGTGCCTCTCCTGCTGCTGCATCTCCTGCTGCTGCATATCCTTTTGCATGTCTTGCTGCTGCATCTCCTGCATCTGCCTCTCCTACTCCTGCATCTCTGCTGCTGCATTTCCTGCTCCTGCTTCTCCTGATGCATCCTGCTGATGCGTCTGCTGTTGCAACTCCTGCTGCATCTCCTGCTGCTGCATCTTCTTCTCTGCAGATCCTGATGTATCATCTCTTGCTGCAGAATCTCCGGCTGCATCTTCTGCTTCTGCATCTCCTGCTACTGGGTCTGCTGCATCATCTCCTCCTGCCTCTTCTCCTACAGCATCTCCTTCTCTATCTCGTGCTACATCTCATGAAGCTGTACCTGCTGAAGCATCTCTTCCTTCTGCATCTCCTGATTAATAGGCATCTATTGATGCATCTGCTGCTGCTTCATCTCCTGCTGCTGCAACTCCTACTGAATCTGCTGTTGAATATCTTCCTGCATCTGCTGCGGCTGCATCTCCTGCTGCTGCATCATCTACTGCTGCATCTCCTGCGTAATCTCCTGCTGCTGCATCTCTTGCTTCTGCATCATCTACTGCTGCATCACTTGATCAATCTCCTCCTGCTGCATCTGCAGTATTTTCTGCTGCATCTGCTGCTGCTTCATATACTGCTTCATCTCCTACTAATGCACCTCCTTCTGCTTCTCATTCTGCATCTCCTGCTGCTACAGCTCCATCTGCATCATCTCCTACTGCATCTCCTGCTGCATCTCCTGATTCATCACCTGCTGCATCCCCTGCTGCATCTCCTGCTGCTGCAGCTCCATCTGCATTATCTCCTGCTGCTGCAGCTCCATTTGCATCATCTCCTGCTGCATCTCCTCCTGAGTCTAATCCTACCACATCTCCTGATGCATCTCCTACTGCTGGATAATCTGCTGCATCTCCTCTTGCTGCATCTCCTGCCGCTGCATTTACTGTTGCATCTCCTGATGCTGCATCTCCACCTGCTGCATCTCCTGCTGCTGAACTCCTGCTAATGCATCTTCTGCTGATTCATAACTTGCTGCACCTCTGACTGCTGCATCTCCTGTTGCTGAACCTCCTGCTGCTGCATCTGCTGGTGCTGCATATGCTACTGCATCTGCTGCAGGATCTTCTTCTTCTGCCTCTCATGCCACATCTCCCGCTGATGCATCTCCTGCTTCTCTATATCTTGCTCAATCTACTGCTGCTGCATCTCCAGCTGCACCTACTGATGCTGCATCTCTTGCATCTTCTGGTGCATCTGCTGTAGATTAATCTACTGCTGCATCTCCTGTTGCTTCATCTTCTGATTTTTTGATGTCCTCCTGCATCACCTGATGCTCCATCTGCTGATGCTGCTGCATACACTGCTGCATCTTCTGCTGCTGAATTTACTTCTGCTGCATCTGCTGCTGCATCACCTTCTCCTGAATCCCCTGCTGCATCTCTTGCTGCACCACACAATGGTACATCTCCTAATGCTGCATCTCCTGCTGCTGCACCTCCTGATGCATCTCCTGCTCAATCTCCTCCTGCTGCTTCTCCTACTGCTTCATCTCCTGCATCTGCTGCTGCATCTACTGCTACATCTCCTGCTGCTCTATCTCCTCCTCCTGGATCTCCTCCTACATCTATTGCTGCTGCATCCTCTGCTGAACCTCCTGCTGCTGCACCTCCGTCGACAACTACCTGTGATGCATCAACGGATTCATCTGATGATGCATCTCAACTGCTTCATCTCCTGCTGCTGAATCTCCTGCTCTTACATACCCTGCTGCATCTACAGCTGCTTCTAAGCCTACTTCATCTACTGCTGCTGCATTACCTGCTGCTTCTGCTGCTGCAACGTCTCCTCCTGAATTTCCTGCTGCTGCATCTCCTGCTGCTATATCTTTTGCTTATCAATCTCCTGCTGCTGCATCTCTTATGGAATCTTCTTCTGAATCTGCTGCTGCATCTGCTGCAGCTGCATCTCCTGATGCTGCATCTCCTGATACTGCATCTCCTAATGCATCTCCTGTAGCTTTATCTCCTGCTTTTGCATCTCCTGCTTTATCTCCTTCTGATGCCTATCTTGCTGCTGCATCTACTGCTGCTTTGTATGCTAATACATCTCCCGCTGCATCTCCTGCCGCTGCATCTCAGGGTACATCTCCTCTTGCTCAGTCTCTTGCTGCATATCCTGCTGCTACATCTCCTGCTACTGCATCTCCTGATGCATCTATTGCAGCTGCATCTCCTGCTACGTCTCTTGCAGCTGCATCTCCTGCTACGTCTCTTGCGGCTGCATCTCCTGCTCCATATCCTTCTGTTGCATCTGCGTATTCATCGTATGATGGTGCTTTCTTGCTGGATCTCCTGCTTTCGTATCTCCTGCTGCTCCAAACTCTGCTGCATCTCCTGCTGCTGCATTTCCAGCTGCAGCTGCTGCTGCTGTATCTCCTGCGGCTGCTGATGCATTTCCTGATGCATTTTCTACTGCTGCATCTCCTTCTGCTGCAACTCCTCCTGCATCTCCTCTTGCTGAATTTCCTACTGCTGCATTTCCTGCTCCTGCACCTGATACTTCATCTCCTGCTGCTGCATCTCCTGGTGCTGCATCTGCTGGTGCTGCATCTCCTGCTGCATCTGCTCCTGCATCTCCTGCTTCTGCACATCTCGCAGGATCTCCTGCTGCTGCATCACCTGCTGATGGATGTCCTCGTGAATCTCCTGATGCTGCATCTGCTTCTGCATCTCCTGCTGCTGCATCTCCTGCTTCATCTCCTTTTGCTGCTTATATTGCTGCTGCATCTACTGCTGCTTGGCCTGCTGCTGTATCTCCTGCTCTATTTCCTGCTGGGGCATCTCCTGCTGCATCTCCTTCTGCACCTACTGCTGCTCCAGCTTCTGCATCTGCATCATCAGGATATTCTGAAAGAGATGCAGCAACACGAGATGCAGAAGCAGGAGATGCAACCACAGCACTGCGGCAGCAGATTCAGCTGCAGGAGATGCAGCCATAGGAGATGTAGCAGGATTTTCAGCAGGAGATACAGCAGAAGGAGATGCAGCAGGAGATGCAGTAGCAGATGCAGCAGAAGTACTTGTAGCAGCAGAAGATGTAAGAGGATATGCAGCAGCAGTAGATGAAACAGACCATAAAGCAGCAGGATATGCAGAAGCAGGAGAATCAGCAGCAGGGGATGCAGCAGCAGAATCAGCAGCAGATTCAGCAGGAAATGTAGCTACAGGAGATGCAGAAGCAGGAGATGCAGCAGAAGATGCATCAGCATGAGATGAATCAGAAGATACAGCAGCACGAGATGCATCAGCATGAAATGCACCAGCGGAGGCAGCAGCAGAAGATGCAGGTGGAGATATGGAAAAAAAAGAGGAAGCAGGAGCATCCCCTGTTACTTGATGTCCTCCTGCATCTCCTGATGCTGCATTTCCTGCTTCATCTCCTGCTTCTGTAACTCCTGCTGTTACATCTCCTCATGCATCCTCTGCTCATGCATCTGTGGAAGCATCTCCTGATGCACCATTTCCCGTTGCACCTGCTCCTCCATCCCCTGCTGCATCTCTTTCTGCTCCATCAGCTGCATCTGCTGTTGCATATGCTGCTGCTTCATCTCCTGCTGCATCCTCTGCGGATGCATCTGCAGATGCATGTGCTGAAGCATCTCCATTTCCTGCTTCATCTGCTGCTCAATCTTCTACGGATGCATCTATTGCTTCTGCATTTCTGCCTGCATATCCTGTTGAAGGCATCTGCTGCAGCATCTCCTTCTGCTACATCTCCTGCTGAATCTCCTTCTATATCTCCTGCTGAATCTCCTGCTGCATTTTCTACTGAATCTCCTGCTGCGTTTTCTACTGAATCTCCTGCTGCAGAATGCCCTACAAAATTTCCTGCTGCAGAATCTGCTGATGCATTTCATTCTGATGCATCTCCTGCTGAATCTCCTGATGCTGCATCTCCTCATGCTGAATCTCCTGCCTCTTCATCTCCTGCTGCCGCCACTCCTGCTGAATCTGATGCTGCATCTGGTGTGGCTGCATATTCTTTTACTCTATCTTCTGCTGCTGCATCTCTGGCTGATTTCCTGCTGCATTTCCTTCTCTTGAATCTCCTGCTGCATATCCTGGTGCATCACCTGCTGAATATGCATCTCCTGCTCATCTCCTGCTGATACACCTCATGCAGCTGCATCTGCTGCTTCATATCCTGCTGCATCTGCTGTTGCCAAATCTCTTGCTGTTGCATATCCTACTGAATTTCCAGCAGCATCTCCTGCTGATGCAATTCCTGCTGCATTTCTTGGTGCAATATTTGCTGCTGCATCTGCTTCTGCTTCTGGTGATGCTACACCTTCTGCTTCATCTGCCACTGTATCTCCTGCTGCATATGATTCTGCATGTTCTGCTACAAATGATTCTGCATCCTCTGCTGCATATGGTGTTGCATGTCCTGCTACTTCTGCTGCTGGTGCATCCCCTGCACTATATCCTGCCGCTGTGTCTCCTGCTGATGTATGTTTTGCTGCATCTCCTGCTGATGCATGTCCTGCTGTATTTCCTGATTCTGCATCTACTTCTTCTGCACCTCCGGCTCCAGCATCTCCTGCTGCATCAATTGCTGTTGTATCTCTTATACATCTCTTTCTACTGCATATGCTGCTGCATCTGTTGCTGCTGTACCTCCTCCTACTGCATCTCCTGTTCCATCTCCTCATACTGCATCTCATGCTGAATGTCCTACTGCATCTCCTGCTGCTATATCTCCTGCTGTTTCATATCCTGCTACTGCATCTCCTAATGAATCTCCTGCTGCTTCATCTCTTGATCCATGTCCTGCTGCTGCATCTCCTATTTCTGCATCTCCTTTTGCTTCGTCTGCTGCTGCATCTCCTGCTGTATCTCATGTTGCACCTTCTATTGAAGCATGTCCTGCTTCATCTCCTTCTACTGCATATCTTGCTGCTTCATCTCGTTCTGCATCTCCTGCTGCATCTCCTTGAGCCTCACCTGCTGCATCTCCTTCTGCATCACCTGCAGATGCATCTCCTGCTGTATCTCCTGCTGCTGCATATTCATCTGCATTTCCTGCTGCAGCTCTTTATGAATCTACTACTGCATCTTCTGCTGCTTCATCTACTTCTGCATCTCCTGATAGATATTCTGCTGCTGCATATCGATTCTGCTGCATCTGCTGTTACATCCTCTTCTGCTGCATCTGCTGTTGCATCTTCTGCTTCTTTCTTTCTTGCTGCATTTACTGCGGCTGCTTCTCCTGCTATATTTCATTCTTTTGCATCTGCTGCTGCATCTGCAGCTTCTTTCCCTCTTGCTGCATTTACTGCCGAAGAATCTCCTGCTATATTTCTTCTGCTGCATCTTCTTCACTTCATCTACTACTCTGCACCTCCTGCTGCTGCATCTCCGGCTCAATCGCCTGTAGCATCTCCTGCTTCTTCACCTCCTGCTGCTACATCTCCTAGTGCATATGCTGCTGCTGCATCTTCTGTTACTTCTGCTGCTGCTGCATTCCCTGCTGCATCTCCTGATGCGGCAACTCCTTCTGCATCTCCTTTCTTGCTTCATCTCCTGCTACTGCATCTCTGCTGCACGTACTGCTGCTGCATTTCCTGCTGCATCTGCTGCTGCTGTATCTCCTGCTGATGGGTCTGATGCTGCATCTCTTGCTCTTGCATCTGCTTCTGCATCTCCTGCTGCTGCATTACCTGGTCTATCTCCTCCTACTGCATCTCATCCTGCTGCATATCCTGCTTCTGTATCTACTGCTGCCTTTCCTGCTGATGCATCTCCTGCTTCTGAATCTCTTTCTGCATCTCCTTCTTCTGAATCTCCTGCATCATCTTCAGCTGATGTATCTGTGGCTTCATCACCTAATATGTCATCTCCTTCTGCATCTGCTGAAGTATTTCCTGCTACAGTTTCTGCTAATCCTGTATCTACTGCTGCATTTCCTGCTGCATCTGCTGCTGCTGCATCTCCTGCTGATGGGTCTGATGCTGCATTTCTTGCTCTTGAATCTCCTGCTGCATCTCCTGCTCCTTCAGTACCTGCTCTATCTCCTCCTACTGCATCTCCTGCTGCTGCATATCCTGCTTCTCTATATACTGATGCCTTTCCTGCTGCTGCATCTTTTGCTGCTGAATCTCTTTCTGCATCTCCTTCTTCTGAATCTCCTGCTGCTCTATTACCTTCTGCATCGACTCCTGCTGCATGTCCTGCTGCTACATATCCTCCTCATGCATCTGCTTCTGCATCTCCTGCTGCTTCATCTCCTGCTCTTGCATCTCCTTCTGCTCAATCTCCTCCTCAATCTCCTGCTGCATCTCATGCTGCTACATATCTTGCTACATCTCCTGACGTATCTCCTTCTGAATATGCATCTCCTTCTGCTTCTACTGCTACTGAATCTCCTGCTGCTGCACCTGCTGCATCTTCTCCTCTTTTTCCATATCCTGCTGTGTCTCCTGTTGCTGCATCATATCATGCTGCTGCATATGTTGAAGAATCTCTTCTTACTGCATCTTCTGCTGAATCTCCATTTGCTGCTGCATCTGCTTCTGCATCTCCTGCTGCTGCTGCATCTCCTGCTGCTTCGTCTCCTGCTGCTGCATCAGTTGCTGCTGAATCTCCTGATGAATCTCCTGCAGAATCTCATGCTTCTACATATCATACTGAATCTCCTGCTGCATCTCCATCTGAATATGCATCTCCTGATGCATCTCCACCTGCTTCCACTCCTACTGCTACGTTTGCTTCTGCATCTCCTACTGCATCTCCTGCTGCTGAATATCCTTTGTCTCCTGCTGAATCTCCTGCTGCATCTGCTGCTGCTGCATCTCCTACTGCTGCATCTTCTGGAGTTTCATCTCCTGCTTCATCTCATTATGACTTAACTGCCATTATTGAGGCGCATTAGGGAAATCGAAGAACGCCCACAGGGAAGATGCTAGCATGGAAAGCTGCTGCTTCTGAATACCTTTAGGAGATTAAAGTGCTTTCACTGCAAAGCGAGACTTGTAGACCTTTGAGTATACGCTTGTGTACTGTAACATCAGAACGGCTATTAAGGTGTCACTTGAAAACAGCAGAGCGTTCAGAACAAGTACCACAGGGAAGAAGCTACAATGAAATGCTGGCTCTCGTTAGAGTCTTCTCTGAAAACGCTTTCACTTCAAGCTGCAAAGCATGACTAACAGAACGTTTTAGTATAGGGTACTGAATTGTGACTTATGAAGGTGCTTTCTAATAAGTGAGTAACTGATGCAGTGAAGATGCTAGCGTGGAATACTGCTGCTACTGAATATCTTCTCTTAGAGCACTTCCCTGCAAAACAAAACTTGTAGAAGTTTCAGTCTAGGCTTTTACACTGCAACATCAAATTGGCTATTAAAGCATCACTTCAAAATCTTTAGCGCATTTCCCTGTTAGGAAAGACTTGTTGAACTTTTAGTCTATGCTTATGTACTGCAACATCAGAATGGCTATTAAAGCGTCGATTTAAAATATCAGAGCGTTCAGCGCAAATACCGCAGGGAAGATGCTACCATCAAATATTGAAATTTGTATAACTCTTCTCTGGATGCGCTTTCACTGCAAGGCAAGACTCGTAGAACTTTCAGTCTAGGCTCGTGTACTGCATCATCAGAATGGGTAGTAAAGCCTCACTTCAAAATTTCAAATCGTTCAGAACAAGTACGGCAGGGAAGCTCCTGCGATCACATGCTGGCTCTCGTTAGTCTTCTCTGGAAGCGCTTTCACTGCAAGCTACAAAGCACGACTAACACAAAATTTTAATATAGGGTACCGAACAGTTACTTTACTTTTACTATAGGGTACAGAACAGTTACTTTACACGCTTTCTGAATAGTGAACATCGATTGCAGGAAAGATGGTAGTATGGAATGCTGCTGCTTCTGAATGTCTTCTCTTATAACACTTTCACTGCAAAGAACGACTTACAGAAGTTTCATTCTAGTCTTCTGAAGTATATCATCAGCTAGTAAAGTGTCACTTCAAAATTTCAGAGAGTTCAGCACTAGTACCGCAGGGAAACTTTTACCATCAAATGCTGGTTCTCGTTAGAGTCTTCTCTTATAGCGCTTTCACTGCAAGCTGTGAAGCACGACTAACACATATTAGTTTATGGTAAATAATTGTGACTTAACTGCGCCTATTAACGCGCTTATGGAAAAGTAAGTATTTCTGGCAGTGCAGATGTTGGCATGAAACTACACCGCTTATTAATGTTTTCTCTTATAGCGCTGTTACTGCAAAAGACGACTTTAGAAGTTTCACTCTAGGCTTATAAACTGAAAGATCAGAATGACTCTTAAAGCCTCATTTCAAGATTTGAGATCGTTCAGCACAAGTACCGCAGGGAAGCTGCTACCATCAAATTTTGGCTCTCGATAGGATCCTTTCATGAAGCGCTTTCACTACCAGCCACAAAGCACGAAAAACACAACGTTTTCGCGTAGGCTAGTTATAAGCGACTTAATAACGCCTAATAACGCTCTTTAGGAAAAGACAATATCTCCAGCAGGGAAGATGCTAACAATGAATGCTTCTGCTTCTGAATGTCTTCTCTTAGAGCACAATCACTGCAAACCAAGATTTATTGAACTTCCTGTCTAGGCTAGTGAACAGTAACATCAGCATGGCTAGTAAGGCTTCACTTGAAGATTTGAAAGCGTTCAGCAGAACTACCCCTGGGAAGTTGCTAGCATCAAATGGTTGCTCTCGTTAGAGTCTTCTCTGGAAGCGCTTTCACTGCAAGCTGCAAACACAACTAAAAGGACGTATTAGCATAGGCTAGTGAATAGGGACTTAACACCGTCATTACGCCGTTTTAGTAAAAATTCATATCGCCAGCAGCGAAGATGCTTGCTTGGAATGCTTCTCCTTGTGGATGTATTCCCTTAGAGCGCTTTCATTGCAGAGCACGACTTATAGAACTTTCAGTCTAATCTTGTGTACTGTAAGACCAGAATGGCTTCGAAAGCATTACTTCAAAATTTCAGAGCGTTCGGCACAAGTAACACAGGAAAGGTGTTACCATCAAAAGCTAACTTTCGTTACCGTCTTCTATGGAAGCGGTTTCTCGGCAAGATGCAGAGAAACCCTAACGCAATGTTCCTGTGTTGGCAAATGAATAGAGACTAAATAACGGCTAATAAGGCGCTTTAGGTAAAGTGAATATCTCCAGCAGGGAAGATGTTAGCATGGAATGTTTCTGTTTCTGAATGTCTTCTCTTAGAGCGCAATCACTGTAAACCAAGATTTATCGAACTTTCTGTCTAGGCTATTGAACGGTAACATCAGCAAAGCTAGTAAGGCTTCACTTGAAGATTTGAAAGCGTTCATCACAATTAACCCTGGGAAGTTGCTAGCGTCAAATGGTGGCTATCGTCAGAATCTTCTCAGAAAACGCTTTCACTGAGAGGTGCAAAACACGACTTACACTGCGTTTCAGTGCAGATTAAAGAATAGTGACATAATAGCGTCTAATAACGAGCTTTAGGTAAAGTGAATATCTCTAACAGAGAAGATGTTAGCACGGAATGCTGCTGCTTCTGAATGTCGTCTCTTATAGCGCTTTCAATGGAAAGCGAGACTTTGCAGCTTGCGGTGAAAGCGTTTGCAGAGACGACTATAACGTGAGCCAGCATTTCATTATAGCTTCTTCCCTCCGGTACTTGTGCTGTACACACTGCTATTTTCAAGTGACACCTTAATAGCCGTTCTGATGTTACAGTACACAAGCATATACTCAAAGGTCTACAAGTCTCACTTTGCAGTGAAAGCGCTTTAATCTCTTAAAGGTATTAAGAAGCAGCAGCATTCCATGCTAGATCTTCCCTGTGGAGGACATTCAGCAGCAAGAAAAGGAGCAGGAGATGCATATTCAGAAGGAGATAGGTCAGGAGATGTATCAGGATTTGTAGCAGCATGAGATGTCGCCGGAGATTCAGGAGGAGATTCAGCAGAAGGAGATGCAAGAGCAGGAGATGAAGCAGCAGGAGATGCAGAAGCAGATGCAGCAGGAGATGCAGATTTAGCAGGAGATGCATCAGCAGGAGATGCAGAAGCAGATACAGCAGGAGATGCAGATTTAGCAAGGGATGCAGAAAGAGATATGCGGCGGTAGTCGATGCAGAAGGTAATAGAGCAGCAGGAGATTCAGAAAAAGGAGATGCAGAAAGAGATTCAGCAGGAGATGCAGCAGCAGGAAAGGCAGCAGTATATACAGAAGCAGGATATGAAGCAGGAAGAGATGCAGTAGGAGGAGATAGAGCATTATCATGAGATGCATTAATAGGTGCCGCAGCAGGATATGTAGCAAGAGATTTGGCAGGAGATGAAGCACCAGAGCAGCAGCAGATGCAGCAGGAAATGCAGCAGTAGACGCAGGATCAGCAGATAGTGCAGCAGGAAATACTGCAGCAGAGGCAGCAGGAGATGACATATCAGGTGATGATGTCACAGATGCAGCAGCAGCTAATTCAGCAGGAGATGCAGCAGCAGGAGATACAGAAGCAGATGCAATATGAGATACAGCAGGAGATGCAGCAGCAGACGAAGCAAAAGGAGATGCAGAAACAGGAGATGTAGCAGCAGCACATGGATCAAGAGATGACGCAGCAGGAGATTCATTAGGAGATCCAGTAGCAGGATATGAAACAGCAGGAGATATAACAGCAGGAGATGCAGCAGGACACTCAGCAGGAGATGCAGCAGGAAGCGATGCAACAAGAGATGCAGCAGGAGGAGGTACAGCAGCACCAGATGCAGCAGTATATGCAGCAGAAGAAGATGAATAAGAGATGCAGCAGAATAAATGAATAAGAGATACAGCAGCAATTGATTCAGCAGGAAATGCTGGAGCCAGAGGTGCAGAAGAAGTAGATGCAGAATCAGGAAATACAGCAGGACATGCATCAGCAGGAGATGCAGCAAAACATACATCAGCAGGAGACACAGCAGTAGGATATAAGACAGGAGATGCACCAGCAGCAGAAGCAGCAGGATTTGCAACACCATATGCAGCAGAAGATGCAGAACCATATGCAGCAGGAGATACAGCAGCAGATGCAGCATCGCCAGAAGCAGAAGCAGATGCAGCAGCAGATGCAGCAACAAAGAATGCAGGATGAGATGCAGGAAGAATTGCATCACCAGGAGATTTTGCTGGAAATTCAGTAGGATATGCAACAGCAAGAGGTTTGGCAACAGCAGATGCAGCAGGATATGCAGCAGCAGATGCAGCTGCATGAGGTGTATCAGCAGGTGATATAGCAGGAGATGCATATTCAGCAGGTGATGCACCAAGATATGCAGCAGGAGATTCAAGAGAAGGAAATGCAGCAGGAAATCAGCCGGAGATGCAGCAGCAGGAGATGGAGTAAAACAAGATGCAGTCTCACAAGATGAAGCAGCACATTCAGCAGGAGTTGCAGCAGCAGAAGATGAAGAGGCAAGAGATTCAGCAGCAGGAGATTCAGCAGGAGATGCATCAGAAGGAAATGCATCAGCAGATTCTGCAGCAGGAAATTCCGTAGGAGATTCTGCAGCAGGAGATTCAGTAGAAAATGCATCAGGAGATGCAGCAGGAGATATAGAAGGAGATTCAGCAGCAGGGGATGTAGTAGGAGATGCAGCAGAAGACACATCAGCAGGAATTGTAGCAGGAGATGCTGGAGGAGATTCTGCAGAAGAAGATTCAGAAAAAGATGCAGCAGGAGATGAAATAGCAACATAGGCATCAGCAGTTACAGCAGGAAGTGAAGCAGAAGATTCAGCAGGAGATGTAGCAGCAGGAGATGCAGCCGCAGATGCCTTCAACAGGATATGCAGCTGAAATGCAGAAGCACTAGATGCATCCGTAGAAGACTGAGCAGCAGATGCAGCAGGAAATGGAGATGCTTCTGCAGGTGCATCCGCAGATGCATCCGCAGAGAATACAGCAGGAGATTAATCAGCAGATGCAGCAACAGGAAATGCAGCATAATATGCAGAAGGAGGTAATGCAGCAGGTGATGCAGCAGCAGGTGATGCAACTGCAGAGGCAGCAGATTCAGCAGCAATAGATGCAGTAGCAGATGCATCAGGAGATGCAGATTCAGTAAGAGATGTAGCAGCCGAAAATGCTGCAGTAGATGATGCAGCAGCAGATGCAGCAGGAAATGAAGATTCAGCAGAAGATGCAGTAGGAAGAGATACTTCAACATATGCAGCGGCATGATATGATGCAGCAACAGGAGAAACAGCAGGATATGGAGAAAGAGGAGATGATGCAGGAGACACAGCAGCAGGAGATTCAGCAGCAGGAGATGCAGCAGCAGGAGATTCAGCAGCAGGATATGCAGCAGCAGGAGATTCAGCAGCAGGAGACGCAGCAGCAGGAGATTCAGAGCAGGAGAAGCAGCAGATGCATATTCAGAAGGAGATACGTCAGGAGATGTAGCAGTATATGTAGCAGCATGAGATGCCGCCAGAGATTGAGGAGGAGATTCAGCAGAAGGAGATGCAAGAGCAGGAGATGAAGCAGCAGGAGATGCAGAAGCAGATGCAGCAGGAGGAGATGCAGCAGCAGGACATGCAGCGGTTTTCGATGTAGAAGGTAATAGAGCAGCAGGAGATTCAGAAGAAGGAGATGTAGAAAGAGATTCAGTAGCAGGAGATATAGCAGCAGGAAAGGCAGCAGTATATAGAGAAACAGGATATGTAGCAGGAGGAGATGCAGTAGGAGGAGATAGAGCAGGAAATGCAGCAGCAGTAGGTGCAGCAGGAGATGCAGTAGCAAGAGATGAAACATTATCATGAGATGCATTAAGAGGTGCAGTAGCAGGATATGTAGCAAGATATATTGCAGGAGATGAAGCAGCAGCAGAGCAGCAGCAGATGCAGCAGGAAATGCAGCAGTAGATGCAGGATCAGCAGATACTGCAGCAGGAAATACTGCAGCAGATGCAGCGGGAGATGACCTATCGAGTGATGAAGCCACAGATGCAGCAGCAGCTAATTCAGCAGGAGACACAGCAACAGGGGATGCAGAAGCACATGAAGCAGGAAATGGAGATGCAGCAGGATGTGCAGCATGAAGAAATGTAGCAGGATATATAACAGCTGCAGATGCCTCAGCAGATGAAGCAGGAAATGCAGCAAGAGATGCAGCAGAAGATGCCTCAGAAGCAGATGCAACAGGACATGCAGCAGCACCAGATTCCACAGTGGATGCATCAGCAGAAAATTTAGAAGGAGTTGCAGAAACAGGAGATTCAGCAGGAAATGCAGCAGCAAGAGATGTAGTAGCAGGAGACACAGAAGGAGATGCAGAAGGAGTTGCAGCATCAGGAGATGCAGCAGGGAATGCAGCAGCAACAGAAGTAACAGGAGATGTAGCAGCAGCATATGCACTAGGAGATGTAGCAGCAGGAGATGAAGAATCAAAAGATGCTACAGGCGATTGAGCTGGAGATGCAGAAGGAGGAGATGCAGCAGCAGGAGGTGCAGAGTAGTAGATGAAGTGAAGAAGATGCAGCAGAAGGAAATATAGCAGGAGATTCATCGGCAGTAAATGCAGCAAGAGAGAAAGTAGCATCAGATGCAGCAGCAGATTCAGTAGAAGAGGATTCAACAGCAGATGCATCAACAGGGGATGCAGCAGCAGGAGATCTATCAGGAGATGCAGCAGTAGATTAAGCAGCAGAAGATGCAGCAGAAAATTCAGCAGATGCAGCAGTATTAGATTCATAAAGAGCTGCAGCAGGAAATGCAGATGAATATGCAGCAGCAAGAGATGCATCTGCAGGTGATGCAGAAGGGGATGCAGGAGGAGATGCAGAACGAGATGAAGTAGCAAGATATGCAGCAAAAGGAGATGGCGAAGGAGATGCTTCAATAGAAGGTGCAACATGAGATACAGCAGGAGATGCAGCAGCAGACGAAGCAAAAGGAGATGCAGAAAGAGGAGACGCAGCAGCAGGACATGGATCAAGAGATGAAGCAGCAGGAGATTCATGAGGAGATGCAGTAGCAGGATAAGAAACAGCAGGAGATATAGCAGCAGGAGATGCAGCAGGACATTCAGCAGGAGATGCAGCAGGAGGAGATGGAACAGAAGATGCAGCAGGAGGAGATACAGCAGCACCAGATGCAGCAGCATATGCAGCAGAAGAAGATGAATAAGAGGTACAACAGCAATTGATGCAGCAGGAGATGCTGGAGCCAGAGATGCAGAAGAAGTAGATGCAGAATCAGGAGATACAGCAGCAGATGAAGCAGCACGAAATTCTGTTTGAAATTCAGTAGGATATGCAACAGCAAGAGATTTGGCAACAGCAGATGCAGCAGGATATACAGCAGCAGATGCAGCTGCATGAGGTGTATCAGCAGGAGATATAGCAGGAGATGCATATTCAGCAGGTGATGCATGAGGATATGCAGCAGGAGATTCAAGAGAAGGACATGCAGCAGGAAATCAGCTGGAGATGCAGCAGCAGGAGATGCAGAAAAAGAAAATGCAGCTGCACCAGATGCAGCATCAGATTCAGCAGGAGTGGCAGCAGCAGGAGATGAAGAGGCAGGAGATTCAGAAGCAGGAGATGCAGCAGGAGATGCATCAGCAGGAAATGCATCAGCAGATTCTGCAGCAGCAAATTCCGTAGGAGATTCTGCAGCAGGAAATTCCGTAGGAGATTCTGCAGCAGGAGATTCAGTAGAAAACGCAGCAGGAGAATCAGCAGGAGATTCAGCAGCAGGGGATGTAGTAGGAGATGCAGTAGGAGACACATCAGCAGGAATTGCAGCAGGAGATGCTGGAGGAAATTCTGCAGAAGAAGATTCATTAGGAGATGCAGCAGGAGATGAAATAGCAAGATAGGCATCAGCAGTTACAGCAGGAAGTGCAGCAGGAGATACTGCAGGAGATGTAGCAGCAGGAGATGGAGCCGCAGATGCCTTCAACAGGATATGCAGCTGAAATGCAGAAGCACAAGATGCATCCGTAGAAGATTGAGCAGCAGATGCAGCAGGAAATGGAGATGCTTCTGCAGGTGCATCCACAAAAGATGCAACAGGATATGAAGCAGCAGGCTATACAACACCAGGAGATGAAGCAGCAGATGCAGCATCAGGAGATTCAGGAGGACGTCAAGTAGAAGGAGATGCAGCAGCAGCAAATGTAGCAGATGCAGCAGTACATGAAGCAGCAAGAAATGGAGCATCTGATTAGAGAGATGCAGCAGCAGGAAAAGCAGCAGAATATGCAGCAGCAGATGCATCAGGAGATGTATATCAAGTAAGAGATGTAGTAGCAGAAGATGATGCAGAAGATGATGCAGCAGGAGATGCAGCAGAAGGAAATGCAGCAAGATATGTTGCAGGAGGAGATGCAGTAGGATATGAAGCAGGAGATGCAGCAGCAGGAGATGCATCAGGGGATGCATATTCAGCAGTAGATTCAGCATTAACTTCAGAAGGAGATGCAGCAGGAGGAGATTTAGCAGGAGATGCAGCAGTAGATGAAGCAGCAGCATATGCAACAGCAGATGCACCAGATAGAGCATAAAGAGATGCAGCAGGGGATGGAGCAGCAGATGCAACGGGAAATGGTGCATCAGGAGATGCATCCGCAGATGCATGAGCAGAGGATGCATCAGGAGATGTAGCAGCAGGAGATGCAGGAGCAGGTGATGCTGCAGGAGATGCAGCAGGATATGCAACCCCAGAAGATGCAGCACCAAGAGATGCAGCAGGAGATGCAGCAGCACATGCAGTATCAGCAGATGCAGCAGCAGGAGATGCAGCAGCAGGAAATACAGCAGGAATAAATGCAGAAGGTAATACAGCAGCAGGAGTTGAAGCAGAATATACATCAGCAGGAAATGCAGAACCAAGAGATTCAAACGGAGATGCATCAGCAGGAGATGCAGAAGCAGATGTTGCAGCACGTGCAGCACAAGCAGATGCAGCAACAGGAGATGCAGCAGTAGGACCTGCAGCAGCAGCAGATGCAGCAGGAGATTCAGCAGCAGGAGATGCATCAAAAGATCCAGAAGCAAACGTAGTAGTAGGAGTGACAGCAGGTGGAGATGCATCAGGAGATGCATATTCAGAAGGAGATGGAGCAGGAGATTCAGCATGATATCTAGAAGCATGAGATGCCGCAGGAGATTGATCAGGAGATTCAGCAGCAACTGATGCAGCAGCAGGAGAAGCAACAGGAGAATCAGCAGCAGCCGGAGATGCAGATGCAGCAGGAAATGAAGATTCAGCAGAAGATGCAGTAGGAAGAGATTCCTCAACATATGACACAGCAGGATATGATGCAGCAAAAGGAGATACAGCAGGTTATGGAGAAAGAGGAGATGATGCAGCAGGCGCAGCAGTAGGAGATTCAGCAGCTGGTGAATCAACAGGAGATGCATATTGAAAAGGAGATACGTCAGGAGATGTAGCAGGCTATGTACCAGCATGAGATGCTGCAGAAGATTCAGGAGGAGATTCAGCAGGAGATGCAAGAACAGGAAAGGCAGCAGTATATAGAGAAGCAGGATATGCAGCAGGAGGAGATGCAGGAGGAGGAGATAGAGGAGGTAATGCAGCAGCAGGAGATGCAGCAGGAGATGCAAGAGATGCAGTATCAGACCCATCAGCAGGAGATACAGCAGCAGAAAATGCAGCAGGAAATGCAGTAGCAGTAGTTGCAGCAGGAGAGCAGGAGATGAAGCAAGAAATGAGATGCAGAAGGAGATGCAGAAGGAGTTGCAGCATCAGGAGATGCAGCAGGGAATGCAGCAGCAGCAGAAGTAACAGGAGATGCAGCAACATCATATGCACTAGGAGATGTAGCAGAAGATGAAGAAGCAGTAGATGCTACAGGCAGTTCAGCCACAGATGCTGAAGGAAGAGATGCAGCAGCAGTATGTGCAGAGTAGTAGATGAAGTGAAGAAGATGCAGCAGAAGGAAATATAGCAGGAGGTTCATCGGCAGTAAATGCAGCAGGAGAGAAAGAAGCATCAGATGCAGTATCAGATGCAGCAGCATATGCAGCAGTAGGAGATGCAGCAGCAGGAGATGAAGCAGCAGGAGATCCATCAGGAGATGCAACAGTAGATGAAGCAGCAGCAGATGCAGCAGCAAATTCAGCAGATGCAGCAGTAGTAGATTCATAAAGAGCTGCAGCAAGAAATGCAGATGAATATGCAGAAGCAGGAGACAGAGCAGGAGATTCATCTGCAGGTGATGCAGAAGGAGATACAGCAGGTGACGCTCAGAAAGATGCAGCAGGAGAAGAACGAGATGAAGCAGCAAGATATGCTGCAGAAGGAGAAGACGCAGGAGATGCTTCAATAGAAGGTGCAACATGAGATTCAGCAGGAGATGCATCAGAAGGAAATGCATCAGCAGATTCTGCAGCAGGAAATTCCGTAGGAGATTCTGCAGCAGGAGATTCAGTAGAAAATGCATCAGGAGATATAGAAGGAGATTCAGCAGCAGGGGATGTAGTAGGAGATGCAGCAGGAGACACATCATCAGGAATTGTAGCAGGAGATGCTGGAGGAGATTCTGCAGCAGGAGATTCAGGAGGAGATGCATCAGGAGATGAAATAGCAACATAGGCATCAGCAGTTACAGCAGGAAGTGCAGCAGGAGATTCAGCAGCAAGAGATGCAGCAGCAGGAGATGCAGCCACAGATGCATTCAACAGGATATACAGCTGAAATGCAGAAGCACAAGATGCATCCGTAGAAGATTGAGCAGCAGATTTAGCATTAAATGGAGATGCTTCTGCAGATGAATCCGCAGATGCATCTGCAGAGGATGCAGCAGGAGATGAAGCAGCAGGCTATACAGCACCAGGAGATGAAGCACCAGATGCAACAGCAGGAGATGCAGGAGGACATCAAGTAGAAGGAGATGCAGCAGCGGGAAATGCAGCAGGAGGTAATGCAGCAGGTGATGCAGCAGCAGGTGATGCAACTGCAGAGGCAGCAGATGCAGCAGCAATAGATGCTGCAGCAGATGCATCAGGAGATGCACATTCATTAGGAGATGTAACAGCAGATGCATCAGGAGATGCAGATGCAGTAGAGATGTAGCAGCAGAAGATGCTGCAGCAGATGATGCAGCAGCACATGCAGCAGAAGGAAATTCAGCAACATATGCTGCAGGAAGAGATGCAGTAGGATATGAAGCAGGAGATGCAGAAGCAGGAGATGCAGCATGGAATGCATATTCAGCAGGAGATTCAGCAGAAAATTCAGAAGGAGATGAAGCAGCAGGAGATTTAATAGGAGATGCAGCAGTAGATGAAGCAGCATTATATGCAACAACAGATGCACCAGATGAGCAGAAAGAGATGCAGCAGGGGATAGAGCAGCAGATGCAACGGGAAATGGTGCATCAGGAGATGCATCCGCAGATGCGTGAGCAGAGGATGCATCAGGAGATGTAGCAGCAGGAGATACAGGAGCAGGAGATGCCGCAGGAGATGCAGCAGGAGATGCAACACGAGAAGATGCAGCACCAAGAGATCTAGCAGGAGATGGAGCAGCACATGCAGTATCAGAAGATGCAGTAGCAGGAGATACAGCAGCAGGAAATACAACAGGAATAGGTGCAGAAGGTAATGCAGCAGCAGGAGTTGAAGCAGAATATGCATCAGCAGGAAATGCAGAACCAAGAGATTCAGACGGAGATGCATCAGCAGGAGATGCAGAAGCAGATGTTGCTGCAGGTTCAGAAGCAGATGTTGCAGCAGCTGCAGCAAAAGCAGAAGCAGCAACAGGAGATGCAGCAGACGGAGATGCTGCAGCAGCACATGCAATAGGTGATGCAGCAGTAGGAGATGCAGCAGCAGCAGATGCAGCAGGAGATTCAGCAGCAGCAGATTCAGCAGCAGAGAAAGGATATTTAGCAGAAGACACGGCATCATGAGATTCAGCAGCAGGAGATGCATCAGGAGATCCAGAAGCAAACGCAGTAGTAGGACTGACAGCAGTTGGAGATGCATCAGGACATGCGTATTCAGAAGGAGATTCATCAGGAGATTAAGCAGCAAATGATGCAGGAGCAGGAAAAGCAGGAGATGCAGCAGCAGCAGGAGATGCCGAAGCAGATGCAGCAGGAAATGAAGATTCAGCAGAAGATGCAGTAGGAAGAGATTCTTCAACATCTGCATCAGCATGATATGATGCAGGAACAGGAGACACAGCAGATTATGGAGAAATACGAGAAGATGCAGCAGGCGCAGCAGCAGGAGAAGCAGGAGGAGATGCATATTTAAAAGGAGATACTTCAGGAGATGTAACAGGATATGTAGCAGCATGAGATGCCACAAGAGCTTCAGGAGGAGATTCAGTTGAAGGAGATGCACGAGCAAGAGATCAGGCAGCATAAGATGCAGAAGCAGATGTAGCAGGAGATGCAGAATTTGCAGGAGATGCATCAGCAGGAGATGCAGAAGTAGATGCAGCAGGAGGAGATGCAGCAGCAGGACATGCAGCAGGAGTCGATGCAGAAGATAATAGAGCAGCAGGATATTCAGAAGAAGGAGATGCAGAAAGAGATTCAGCAGCAGGAGATGCAGCAGCAGGAAAGGCAGCAGTATATAGAGAAGCAGGATATGCAGCAGGAGGAGATGCAATAGGAGGAGATAGAGCAGGTAATGCAGCAGCAGGAGATGCAATACCAGGAGATGCAGCATCAAACACATCAGCAGCAGATGCATCAGCAGCAGATGCAGCAGAAAATGCAGCAGCAGAAGATGCAGGAAGAAATGCATTGGCAGGAGATGAAGCATTATCATGAGATGCATTAAGATGTGCAGCAGCAGGATATATAGCAGGAGATTTGGCAGGAGATGAAGCAGGACAGCAGCAGATGTAGCAGGAAATGCAGCAGTAGATGTAGGATCAGCAGATAGTACAGCAGGAAATATTGCAGCAGATGCAGCATGAGATGACATATGAGGTGATGAAGCCACAGATGCATCAGCTGAAGGTGAAGCAGGAGATGCAGCAGCACGAGGGGCATCAGCAGGTGCATGAGGAAATGAGGCAGCAAATGTAGAAAGGTATAACAGAGGAGATGCAGCAGGAGACGTATCAGCAGGAAATGCAGCAGGAGATGCATCAAGAAATGAGATTCAGTAGGAGATGCAGAAGGAGTTGCTGCATCAGGATATGCAGCAAAACATGCAGCAGCAAAGAATGTAGTAGCAGGTGATGCAGAAGGATTTGCAGAATCAGGAGATGCAGCAGGGAATGCAGCAGCAGCAGAAGTAACAGGAGATGCAGCAGCATCATATGCTGTAGTAGATGTAGCAGCAGGAGATGAAGAAGCAAGAGATGTAACAGGAGATTCAGTCGGAGATGCAGAAGAAGATGCGGTATCAGGAAATGCAGAGTAGTAGATGAAGAGAAGAAGATGCAGCAGAAGGAAATATAGCAGGAGATTCATCGGCAGTACACGCAGCAGGATAGAAAGCAGCAGCAGGTTCAGCAGCAGATGCAGCAGCAGGAGATGAAGCAGCAGGAGATCTATCAGGAGATGCAGCAGTAGATGAAGCAGCAGCAGATGCAGCAGCAAATTCAGCTGATGCAGCAGTAGTAGATTCATAAAGAGCTGCAGCAGGAAATGCAGATGAATATGCAGCAGCAGGAGATGCATCTGCAGGTGATGCAGAAGGAGATGCAGCAGGTGACACTCAAGGAGATGCAGCAGGAGATGCAGAACGAGATGAAGCAGCAAGATATGCAGCAGAAGGAGATGACGCAGGAGATGCTTCAATAGAAGGTGCAACATGAGATACAGCAGGAGATGCACCAGCAGAAGAAGCAAAAGAATATGCAGAGAGAGGAGATGCAGCAGCAGCACATGGATCCAGAGATGAAGCAGGAGGAGATTCATGAGGTGATGCAGCAGCAGGATACGAAACAGCAGGAGATATAGCAGCAGGAGATGCAGTAGGACATTCAGCAGGAGATGCAGCATGAGGAGATGGAACAGGAGATGCAGTAGGAGTTGGTGCAGCAGCACCAGATGCAGCAGTATATGCAGTAGAAGGAGATGAATAAGAGATACAGCAGGAATTGATGTAGCAGGAGATGCTGGCACCGGAAATGCAGAAGAATTATATGCATAATCGGGAGATGCAGCAGGACATGCACCAGCAGGAGATGCAGCAAAACATACACCAGCAGGAGACACAGCAGCAGGATATGAGGCAGGAGATAAACCAGCAGCAGAAGCAGCACCAGATGCAACACCATATGCAGCAGAAGATACAGAACCATATGCAGCAGGAGATACAGCAGCAGATGCAGCTGGAGTTGTAACATCACCAGAAGCAGAAGCAGATGCAGCAGCAAGAGATGCAGGATGAGATGCAGTAGGAATTGCATCTGCAGGAGATGCTTCAATAGAAGGTGCAACATGAGATACAGCAGGAGATGCAGCAGCAGACGAAGCAAAAGGAGATGCAGAAACATGACATGCAGCAGCAGCACATGGATCAAGAGATGAAAAAGCAGGAGATTCATAAAGAGATGCAGTAGCAGGATATGAAACAGCAGGAGATATAGCAGCAGGAGATGCAGTAGGACATTCAGCAGGAGATGCAGCATGAGGAGATGGAACAGGAGATGCAGTAGGAGTTGGTACAGCAGCAACAGATGCAGCAGTATATGCAGTAGAAGGAGATGAATAAGAGATACAGCAGCAATTGATTCAGTAGTAGATGCAGAAGAAGTAGATGCAGAATCAGGAAATACAGCAGGACATGCATCAGCAGGAGATGCAGCAAAACATACATCAGCAGGAGTCACAGCAGCAGGATATGAGGCAGGAGATGCACCAGCAGCAGAAGCAGCAGGAGTTGAAACACCATATACAGCAGAAGATGCAGAACCATTTGTAGCGGAACATGCAGAACCATATGCAGCAGGAGATAGAGCAGCAGATGCAGCTGGAGATGTAGCATCACCAGAAGCAGAAGCAGATGCAGCAGCAAAAAAGGATGCAGGATGAGATGCAGGAAGAATTGCATCACCAGGAGATTTTGCTGGAAATTCAGTAGGATATGCAACAGAAAGAGACTGGGCAACAGCATATGCAGCAGGATATACAGCAGCAGATGCAGCTGCATGAGGTGTATCAGCAGGATATGAGGAGATGCATATTCAGCAGGTGATGCACCAGGATATGCAGCAGGAGATTCAAGAGAAGGAAATGCAGCAGGAAATCAGCCGGAGATGCAGCAGCAGGAGATGCAGGAAAAGGAGATGCAGCCGCACCAGATGCAGAATCAGATTCAGCAGGAGTTGCAGCAGCAGGAGATGCAGGAAAAGAAGATGCAGCCGCACAAGATGCAGAATCAGATTCAGCAGGAGTTGCAGCAGCAGGAGATGAAGAGGCAGGAGATTCAGCAGCAGGAGATGCAGCATCAGGATATTCAGCAGGAGATGCAACAGCAGGAAATGCAGTAGCAGATTCTGCAGCAGGAGATTCAGTAGAAAACGCAGCAGGAGATTCAGTAGAAAAGGCAGCAGGAGATTCAGTAGAAAATGCAGCAGGAGATATAGAAGGAGATTCAGCAGGAGATGTAGCAGCAGGAGATGCAGCCGCAGGCTATGCAGGCTGAAATGGAGAAGCACTAGATGCATCCGTAGAAGATTGAGCAGCAGATACAGCAGGAAATGAAGATGCTTCAGCACATGCATCTGCAGAGTATGCAGCAGGAGATAAAGCAGCAGGCTATACAGCAGCAGGAGATGAAGAAGCAGATGCAGCAGTAGGAGATGCAAGAGGACATCAAGTAGAAGGAGATGCAGCAGCAGCAAATGTAGCAGGAGATGCAGCAGTACATGGGGTAGCAGCAAATGGTGCAGCAGATTAAGGAGATTCAGCAGCAGGAAATGCAGCAGAATATGCAGCAGGAGGTAATACAGCAAGTGATGCAGCAGCAGGTGATGCAGCTACAGCTTCAGAGGCAGAAGATGCAGCAGCAATAGATGCAGCAGCAGATGCATCAGGAGATGCAGATTCAGTAGGAGATGTAGCAGCAGACGATGCTGCAGGAGGAGATCCAGCAGGAGATGCAGCAGAAGGAAATGCAGCAAGATATGCTGCAGGAGGAGATGTACTAGGATATGAAGCAGGAGATGCAGCAGCAGGAGATGCAGCAGGGGATGCATATTCAGCAGTAGATTCAGCAGAAACGTCAGAAGGAGATGCAGCAGCAGGAGATTTAGCAGGAGATGCAGCAGTAGATGAAGCAGCAGTGTATGCAACAGCAGATGCAACAGATGGAGCAGAAAGATGCAGCAGGGGATGGAGCAGCAGATGCAACGGGAAATGGTGCATCAGGAGATGCTTCCGCAAATGCGTGAGCAGAGGATGCATCAGGAGATGTAGCAGCAGGAGGTACAGAAGCAGGAGATGAAGCAGCAGATGCAGCATCAGGAGATGCAGGAGGACATCAAGTAACAGGGGATGCTCCTGCTTCCTCTTTTTTTTCCATATCTCCACCTGCATCTTCTGCTGCTGCCTCTGCTGGTCCATTTCCTGCTGATGCATCTCCTGCTGCATATCCTGCTGCTCTATCTTCTGATTCATCTCATGCTGATGCATCTTCTGCTCATCTCCTGATGCTGCATCTACTGTTGCTACATTTCCTGCTGAATCTGCTGCTGAATCTGCTGCTGCATCCCCTGCTGCTGATTCTCCTGCTTCTGTATATCCTGCTGCTTTATGGTCTGTTTCATCTACTGCTGCTGCATATCCTGCTACATCTTCTGCTGCTACACTTCCTTCTGCTGCATCTGCTACTGCATTTCCTGCTGCATCTCCTTCTGCTCTATCTCCTGCTGAAAATCCTGCTGCATCTCCTACAGCTGCATCTCCTGCAGCTGAATCTGCCGCCGCAGTGCTGTGGTTGCATCTCCTGCTGCTGCATCTCCTGTTGCTGCATCTCCTTCAGAATATCCTGATGATGCAGATGCAGCAGCTGGAGCAGCAGGAGGTGCAGAAGGAGATGCAGCAGGAGATGCCGCAGAAGGAAATGGAGCAGGAGATACAGCAGCATGCCAAGTAGCAGTAGATGCAGCAGCAATATATGCAGCAAAAGGAGATGAAGCAGGAGATGCAGCAGCAGGAGATGCAGAAGCAGATGCAGCATCAGGAGATTCACGAGGACATCCATCAGCAGGAGATGCAGCAGCAGGAGATGCACCTGTAGGCGAATCTACAGCAGATGCAGCAAAAGATGCCGGAGATTCAGCAGCAGCTGATGCAGCAGCAGGAGATGCTGCGAGATATGCAGAAGCAGGAGATGCAGCAGCAGGAGATGTGGTATGAGATGCAGAAGCAGGAGATTCAGCAGCAGATGCAGCAGGAGATGCAGCACCAGCAGATGCAGCAGCAGGAGATGAAGTATCAGATGCAGGAGCAGGAAATGCAGCAGTAGGAAATTCAGCAAGAGGAGATGCAGCAGGAGTTGCAGAAGAAGGAGATGCAGCAGTAGAAAATGCATCAGGAAATGCATCAGCAGCCGCAGAAGATACAGCAGCAGCAGCTGCAGCTGGAAATGCAGCAGCAGGATATGCAGCAGAGTTTGGAGCAGCAGGAGATTCAGAAGCAGGAGATCCAGCAAGAAAGCACCATCATATGATGAATACGCAGATGCAACAGAAGGATATGGAGCAGGAGATGCACCCGCAAGAGACGTAGCAGGAGATGCAGAATGAGAAGCAGAAGGAGATGCAGTAGTAGGAGATGAAGCAGTATATGAAGCAGCAGCAGATGCAGCAGAAAATACTGCAGATGCAGCAGGACGAGATTGATCAAGAGATGCATCAGTAGATGATGCAGCCGCAGGAGATGCAGCCGCAGCAGATGCAGGAAAATATTCGACAGCAGATTCAGTAGGAGTTGCAGCAGCAGGAGGTGAAGCAGCAGCAGATGCATCACTAGATGCCTATTCATCAAGAGATGCAGCAGGAAGAGATGCTTCAGCAGGTACAGCTTCATGAGATGTAGCACGAGATAGAGAAGGAGATGCTGTAGGAGAAGAGGCAGGAGGAGATGATGCAGCAGACCCAGTAGCAAGAAGCAGAAGCAGAAGATGCAGCCGGAGATTCTGCAGCAAGAGATGAAGCATCAGGATCTGCAGAGAAGAAGATGCAGCAGCAGGAGATGCAACAGCAAAAGATACAGAAGCAGCAGCAGCAGATGCACAAGAAAATGGTGCAGGAGATGCGGCAGGATAAGATGCAGTACCAGCAGATGCAGCAGGAGATGCAGCGTCTGGAGTTGAAGCAATAGAAGATGCTGCAGAAGATGCAGCAGCAGATGCATCAGGAGAAGCAGGAGCAGGAAATGCAGCAGCAGAGATGCAGGAGTAGGAGAGGCAGAAGCAGGAGATGTGGCAGCAAGACATGCAAAAGTATATGCAGAAGCAGGAGATGCAGCAGCAGGAGAGGCACCATGTGATTCAGCAGGAGATGCAACAGAAGATAGAGAAGCAGGAGATGCACCAGCAGAATCAGCCGCAGGAGATGCAGGAAATGCATCAGCTGATGCAGGAGGTGCTTTAGCAGGAGGAGATTTAGCAGGAGGAGAGGCAGCAGCAGGAGATGCAGCAGTAGATTCTGCTGCATCTCCTCTGCTGCCTCTCCTACTGTATCTCCTCCTGTTTCATCTTTTGTTGCATCTCCTGCTGCTGTATATCATGGTGCATATCCTCTTGCTACATCTCCTGCTGCATCTCCTGCTGCATCTCGTGCTGCATCTCCTGCTGCTGAATCTCCTGCTGCTTCTCCTGCTGATGCATATCCTGCTGCTATATTTCCTGTGCATCTCTTTCTGCTTTATCTTTTTCTGCATATCCTGCTGCATCTCTTCCTGCTGGATCTCCTGCTTAATCTCCTCCCACTACATCTTCAGCGTATGCTGCTGCATCTGGTGCTGCTTCTCCTATTGCTGCATCTCCTGCTATTGCATCTGCTGCTGCAACTCCTGCTACTTCATCTGCTGCTGAATCTACATCTTTCCTCTGCTGCCTGCATCTCCTTCTGCTGCATCTCCTGCTGCTGCATCTCTTGCTACAACTCCTTCTGCAGCATCTACTTTTGCATCTCCTTCATCTGCATCTCTTGAGGTATATTCTGCTGCATTTCCTTCTGCATCTTCTCCTACATCTTTTGTGGCTTCATCTCCGGCTGCTGTATCTCCTGCTGAAGAATCGCCTTCTGCTATATCTCCTGCTGCTGCATCTCCTTCTGAATGTGATGCTGAATCTACTGCTGAACATGCATCCCCTGCTGCTGCATTACCTGTTGCATCTCCTCTTGCAGCATATCTTACTGCATTTCCTTCTGCTGCATCTCCTGCTACATCTCCTTCTGCGGAATCTCCTGCTGCGTCATCTGCAGCAGCATCTTCTGCTGCTACATCTCCTACTGAATCTGCATCGCCTGATGCATCTGCTGCTGCATCTATTGCTGCTGCATCTGCTGCCTCTGCAGCTGCAGCTGCATCTCCTGCTACTGCATCTCCTCTTGCTGCATCTTCTGCTGCATTTCCGGCTACTGCATCTCCTTAATCTGATGCTGCATCTGCTGCTGATTCATGTACTGCTACATCTCCTGCTACAATTCCTGATGCTACATCTCCTGCCACTTGATGTCCTCCAGCATCTCCTGCTGCTGCATCCTCTGCCGATGCATCTGCGGATGCATCTGCAGAAGTCTCTCCATTTCCTGCTGCATCTTCTGCTCAATCTTCTACGGATGCATCTAGTGCTTCTGCACTTGTTCCTGAATGCATCTGTGGCGGCATCTCCTGCTGCTACATCACCTGCTGAATCTCCTGTTGCCCTTCCTGCTGTAACCTCTGATGTATATGTTGCTACTTCATCTCCTGATGCATCTCCTACTATATCTCCTGCTGAATCTTCTTCTGCAGAATCTCCTCCTGCAGCTCCAGCTGATGTATCTCCTGCTGCATCTTCTGCTGAATCTTCTGCTGACTCTCCTTCTGCAGACTGTCCTACGGTGTTTCCTGCTGCAGAATCTCCTGCTACATTTCCTGCTGATGCATCTCCTGATGAATCTCCTGCCTCTTCATCTCCTTCTGCTGCATCTCCTGCAAATGCCATGGCTGCATCTTCTTCTAATGCGTCTCCTGCTACTGCATCTCCTTCTGCATCTCCTGCTTCTGCATCTCCTGCTACTTCATCTCATGCTGCATCTCCTGTTATGCACCTCATGCTGCTGCATCTGCTGTTGCATATCCTGCTGCATCTCCTGCAGCATCTCCTGCTGCTGCAGTTTTTGCTGCATCTCATCCTGCATCAACTGCTGCTGCATCTGCTGTTGCTTCTGGTGTTGCTACATCTCCTGCTGCATCTGCTGCTGCATCTCCTGCTGCTTCTGGTGTTGCTACATATCCTGCTGCATCTGTTGCTGCATCTGCTGCTGCATCTCCTGCTGCTGCATCTCCTGCTGCTGCATCTCCTGCTGCATTTTCTTCTGCATTTCTATTCATTTCCAGCTTCATCTTCTGCTGCTGCATCTCCTTCTGCATCTTCTGCAGTTTCATATCCTGCTGCATCTACTCTGCTACATTTCTAAAATCTACTGTTGTATCTGCTGCTACTTCATGTACTGCTGCATCTCCTGCTACATCTACTGCTGCATCTCCTGCTGCATTTGTTTCTACATTTCTACTTCATCTCCTGCTGCATCTCCTGCTCCTGCATTTCCTGAATCTGCTCTTGTATCTGCTGCTATTTCATGTACTCCTGCATCTCCTGCTACATGCTCTGCTGATGCATCTGCAGATGCATCTACTGATGCCGCATATCCTGCTACACCTTCTGCTTCATTTCCTGCTGCTGAATCACCTGCTGCTGCATCTCCTACTGCATATGCTGCTGATTGCTTTTGCGGCTGCACCTCCTGCTGCTGCATTTCCTACTGCTGCATCTCCTGCTGCATTTCCTGCTGCAACGGCTGCTGCATCTACTGCTACTTCATCTACTGCTGCATCTCATACATCTCCTGCTGCCTCATACTTTTCTCTATGTCCTGCTGCATCCACTGCTGCTGCATCTGCTGTTGCATCTGCTAATGATCTATCTCCTGCTCCATCTCTTCCTGCTGCGTGCCCTACTGCTACAGCTGCAGCATATGCTGAGGCATCTGGTCCTACAACCCCTGCAAAATTTCCTGCTGCTGCATCACCTGCTGCATCACCTGCTGCAGCATCTCCTGCTTAATCTCCGGAAGCATCTCCTGCTGCTTTTCCTGCTGGTTCATCTCCTGCGGCATTTCCTGCTGGTCTATCTCCTGCATCATATCCTGCTGCTGTGTCTCCTGCTGATGTATGTTTTTCTGCATCTCCTGCTGATGCATCTACTCCTGCATCTTTTGCTTCTGCATCTACTTCGTTGGCATCTCCGGCTCCAGCATCTCCTGCTTCATCAATTGCTGCTGCATCTCTTATGCATCTCCTTCTGCTTCATAGGGTGCTGCATCTGCTGCTGTTGTACCTCCTCCTGCTGCATCTCCTGCTCCACCTCCTCCTGCTGCATCTCCTGCTTAATCTCTTCCTGCTGCTGCATCGTATTTTTTTGCACCTCCTACTATGACATCTCCGGCTGTATCTGCTGCTTCTGCATCTCCTAGTGTATCCCCTGCTGCTTCGTCTCATACTGCTGCATCTCATGCTGCATGTTTTGCCGCTATATCTCCTGCTGCTTCATATCCTGCTACTGCATCTCCTAATTAATCTCCTGAAGCTTCATCTCCTTCTGCTGCATCTCTTGATCCATGTCTTGCTGCTGCATCTCCTGTTTCTGCATCTCCTTCTGCTTCATCTGCTGCTGCATCTTTATCTGCTGTATCTCATGTTGCACCTTCTATTGAAGCATCTCCTGCGTCATCTCCTTCTGCTGCATCTCCTGCTGTTGCATCTCTTCTGCATCTCCTGCTGCATCTCCTTCTGCATCACCTGCATCTGCATCTCGTTCTGCATCACCTGCAGATACATCTCATGCTGTATCTCCTGCTGCTGCATATTCATCTGCATTTCCTGCTGCAGCTCTTTATGAATCAACTACTGCTCCATCTGACGAATTTGCTGCTGCATCTCCTGATAGATCTCCTGCTGCTGCATCTCCTGCTGCTGCATCTGCTGTTGCATCCTCTTCTGCTGCACCTGATGCTGCATCTGCTGCTTCTTTCTCTCTTGCTGCATATACTGCGGCTGCTTCTCCTGCTATATTTCCTTCTGCTGCGTCTTCTTCACTTAATCTACTACTCTGCACCTCCTGCTGCTGCATCTCCTCCTTCTGCATCTCCGGCTGAATCGCCTGTAGCATCTTTTGATTCTTCATCTCCTGCTGCTACATCTCCTAGTGCATATGCTGCTGCTGCATCTCCTGTTGCATCTGTTTCTGATGCATCTGCGGCTACATCTCTGCTGCTGCATCTCTTGCTGCTTTTCCTGCTTCATCTGCTGATGCATCTGCTGCTGCTATATGTCTTGCTACATCTCATCATGCTGCACATCCTGCTGCATGTGATGAAGATTCTCTTCCTATTGCTTCTCCTGCTGAAACTGCATTTCCTGCTGTATCTGCTTCTGCTTCTTCTTTTGCTGCATCTCCTGCTGAATTAGCTTCTGCTGCATCTGCTTCTACATGTACGTTATAACTTTCTACTTTTGCTGCCTCATCTCCTGATGCATCTGCTGCTGCACCTTCTGCTCTATCTCCTGCTTCATCTTCAGCTGATGCATCTGTGGCTTTATCACTTCATATGTCATCTCTTGCTGCAACTGCTGCAGTATTTTCTGCTGCAGCATCTCCTGCTTCTGCGTTTACTGCTGCATTTCCTGTTGCTGCATCTACTGAAGCATCTCCTGCTGCTGTGAACGCTACTGCATAACCTTCTGAATCACCTGCTGCTGGATCTGCTGCGACTGCATTTCCTGCTACTTCAACTCCTGCTCTTGCATCTCGATCTGCTGTATCTCCTCTTGTATCTCCCTCGGCATCTCATGCTGCTACATCTCCCTCTGAATATGCATCTCCTGATGCATCTCCTGCTACTACATCCCTGATGCATATCCTGCTGAATATGTATCTCCTGCTGCATCTCCTGCTTCTGCACCCTTTGTTGCTCTCTCTTCTTCTCTATCTCTTGCTTCATCTGCTGCTGCATCTCTTGCTGCATCTGCTGCTGCTTAATCTCCTGTTGCTGCATCTCCTTCTGCATCTGCAGCGGCATCTCCTTCTGCATCTGCTGCTGCTGTATCTCCAGCTGCTGAATTTCCTGCTGTATCTCCTGCTACTGAATTTCCTGCTGCTGCATCTCCTCCTGCATCTCCTGCTGCTTTTCTTGGTGCTACATATCCTGCTGCTGTAATTCCTGCTGAATCTCCTGCTATAGAATCTCCTGCTGCATCTCCTGCTGAAACTCCTGCTATAGAATCACCTGCTGCATCTCCTGCTGCATAACCTGCTGCTAAGTCTCCTGCTGCAGCATCTCCTCCTGATACATCTGCTGCAGCATCTGCTGCTACATCACCTGCTGCTGCATCTTTTGCTGCTGAATCTCCTGCTGCATCTCCTGCTACTGCATCCTCTGCTTCTTTATATACTGCTGCATCTCCTGCTGCTGTATCTCCTGCTGCATCACCTTCTTGCTGTGTCTCCTGCTGCTGCATCTCATCCTGCTACATCTGCTGCATCTGCTTCTACATCTGCTGATGCATCTCCTACTGCTGCATCTCCTTCTGCTTCATCTCCTCTTTCATCTATTTCTCCTGCATATCCTGAATATATTTCCTGCTGCATCTTCTATGGTATTTCTTGCTACATCATCTGCCTCACCTCCTCTCGCATCTCCTGATGCATCTGCTGATGCATCTCGTTCTGCTGCATCTCGTTCTGCTGCATCTCCTGCTTAATCTTCAGCTGATGCATCTGTAGCTTCATCTCCTGATATTTCATCTCCTTCTGCATCTGCTGGGTATCTCCTGCTGCTGCATTTCTTGCTGCATTTCCTGCTGCATCTGCTGCTGCTCTGCTGCTGCTTCATCTACTGCTGAATCTCCAGCTACATATCTTGCTGCTGCAAATTCTGCTGTACCTCATACTGATTCTCCTGTTCATGCATATCCTCCTGCACCTCCTGCTGCTGCACCTCCTGCTGCTGCATCCTCTAATGCATCCTATGATAATGCTACATCTCTTGCTACTGCATCTCCTGCTGCAATTCCTGCTGCTCTATATCTTGCTGCAAACCCCTTTCCATTATCTTCCAGCAGTCCTGGATGACTGGGGAGGTTCTGCTGGACTGGAGGCTGGCTGATGTCGTGCCCATCTATAAGAAGGGGCGCAGGGAGGATCCGGGGAACTACAGGCATGTCAGCCTGACCTCGGTACCGGGGAAAGTCATGGAATGGGTGATCTTGAGTGTGATCGTGAAGCACTTGCAAGAGAACCGGGTGATCAGGCCCAGTCAACACGGGTTCAGGAAAGGCAGGTCTTGCCAGACTAATCTGATCACCTTCTATGACCAAGTGACTAAACTCTTGGACGAGGGAAAGGCTGTGGATGTGGTTTTCCTGGACTTCAGTAAAGCCTTTGACAGAGCTTCTCACAGCATTCTGCTTCGGAAACTGTCGGCCTCTGGCCTGGACGGGTGCACACTCTCCTGGGTGAAAAACTGGTTGAATGACCGGGCCCAGAGGGTGGTGGTAAATGGAGTTAAATCCAGCTGGAGGCCAGTGACAAGTGGGGTTCCCCAGGGCTCAGTCCTGGGTCCAGTCCTGTTTAATGTCTTTATCAACGACCTGGATGAAGGCATTGAGTCCTCCCTTAGCAAGTTTGCAGATGACACCAAGCTGGGAGGAAGTGTCGATCTGCTGGAGGGTCGGGAGGCTCTGCAAAGGGATCTGAACAGGCTGGACTGCTGGGCTGAGACCAACGGCAGGAGGTTTAACAAGGCCAAATGCCGGGTCCTGCACTTGGGGCACAACAACCCTAAGCAGAGGTACAGACTAGGAGAAACCTGGCTGGAGAGCTGCCAGGAGGAGAAGGACCTGGGGGTGCTGGTTGACAACCGACTGAACATGAGCCAGCAGTGTGCCTAGGTGGCCAAAAAGGCCAATGGCATCCTGGCTTGTATCAGGAACGGCGTGACCAGCAGGGCCAGGGAGGTTATTCTCCCCTGTACTCGCACCTCGAGTACTGTGTTCAGTTCTGGGCCCCTCACCACAAGAAGGAGGCTGAGGCTCTGGAGCGAGTCCAGTGAAGGGCAACAAAGCTGGTGATGGGGCTGGAGAACATATCTTACGAGGAGCGGCTGAGAGAGCTGGGGTTGTTCAGCCTGGAGAAGAGGAGGCTGAGGGGAGACCTTATTACTCTCTACAACTACCTGAAGGGAGGTTGTGGAGAGGAGGGAGCTGGCCTCTTCTCCCAAGTGACAGGGGACAGGACGAGAGGGAATGGCCTCAAAGTATGCCAGGGGAGATTTAGGCTTGAGATTAGGAAGAAATTCTTCACAGAGAGGGTGGTTAGGCATTAGAACGGTCTGCCCAGGGAGGTGATTGAGTCACCCTCCCTGGAGGTGTTTAAGGTTAGGGTAGATGAGGTGCTTAGGAGCATGATTTAGGGATTCGTGGGAATGGTTGGACTCGACGATCCAGTGGGTCTATTCAGACCTGGTTATTCTGTGTGATTCTGTGATTCTGTGATCTTCTGCTGATGCATCTCCTGCTGCTGTATCTGCTGCTACTACATGTCTTGCTGCATCTCCTCCTGATGCTTCTGCTGCTGCATATCCTTCTGCATTTCCTGCTGCATCTCCTCCTCCTGCATCTTCTGTTGCATCTCCTAATGCGGCTTCTCCTGCTGCATCTATTTCTGCCCATCTCCTTCTGCATCTCCTGCTCCTGCACGTCCTACTGTGAATCTGCTGCAGATTCTTCTGCTGATGAATCTCCTGCTGAATCTACTACCGTTGCATCTCCTGCTTCTGTTTCTCCTGCATCGTCGCCTCCTGCCTCACCTCCTACTGCATCTCCTGCTCAATCTCCTGCTCATCTCCTCCTGCTGTATCAGCCAAAGCATAATTTCCTGTTGCATCTTCTGCTTAATCTGCATCTCTTACTGCATCTGCTTCTGTATCTCATTTTGCTGCATTTCCTGTGGAATTTGCTGCTGAATCTGCTGCTGCATCCCCTGCTGTTGCATCTCCTGCTTTATCTATTGCTGCATATCCTGCTACTGCATTTCCTGCTGAATCTGCTGCTGGATCTTTTGCGGTGGCATCTCCTGCTCTTGCATCTCTTGCTGCTGAATCTCCTCCTGAATCTCCTGCGACATCTCATGCTGCTACATAACCTTTTACATCTCCCGATGCATCTCCTTCCAAATAGTCATCTCCTGATGCATCTCCTCCTAATGCATCTGCTGCAGCATCTCCTGCTGTATCTCCTGCTACTTCATCTCCAGCGGCATCTCCTGCTGAATAGGCCTACCCTGCTGCATCGTCTGCTGCTGCACCTCCTGCTGCAGTGTCTAACGCTCTATCTCCTGATGCAGCTGCTGCTCCTGCATCTGCTGCTGCTGCATCTCCTAAAACATCTTCTGCTGCTGCATCTTCTGCTTCATCTCCAGCTGCTGCATCTCCTGCTGCATCTCCTGTGAATCAAATCTCCTGATGCATCTGCTGCATCTATTGCTGCTACATCTGCTGCCTCTGCAGCTGCAGCTACATCACCTGCTGCTGCATCACCTGCTGCATTACCTCCTACTGCATATTCTGCTGCGTCTCCTGCTGCTGCATCTCCTTAATCTGCTGCTCCACTTTCTGCCACTTCATGTACAGCTGCATCTCCTGCTACATTTGCTGCTGCTGCATCTCCTACTACTTGATGTCTTCCTGCATCTCCTGCTGCTGCATCTGCTGATTCATCTCCTGCTGCATTCTCTGCGGATGCATCTGTGGATGATTCTGCAGAAGCATCTCCATTTCCTGCTGCATCTGCTGCTCAATCTTCTACGGATGCATCTAGTGCTTCTGCATTTCAGCTGCATATCCTGTTGAAGGCATCTGCAGCAGCATCACCTGCTGCTACATCTCCTGCTGAATCTCCTGATGCTGAACCTCCTGCTGTAGCATCTCCTGCCTCTTCATCTCCTGCTGCTGCAATTCCTGCTGAATCTGATGCTGCATCTGGTGTGGCTGCATCTTCTTTTACAGCATCTCCTGCTGCTGCATCTCCGGCTGATTTCCTGCTGCATTTCCTTCTCTTGAATCTCCTGCTGCATATCCTGGTGCATCACCTGCTGAATATGCATGTGCTGCTACATCTCCTGCTGATACACCTCATGCAGCTGCATCTGCTGCTTCATATCCTGCTGCATCTGCTGTTGCCAAATCTCTTGCTGTTGCATATCCTACTGAATTTCCAGCAGCATCTTCTGCTGATGCAGTATTTGCTGCATCTCATCCTGCATCCTTTGCTGTTGTACCTGCTGCTGCTTCTGGTGATGCCACATCTCCAGCTGCATCTGCTGCTTCATCTGCTGCTGTATCTCGTGCTGCATATGGTTCTGCATCTTCTGCTGCATATGGTGCTGCATCTCCAGCTGCTTCTGCTGCTGGTGCATCTCCTGCCTCATATCCTGCTGCTGTGCTCTTGCTGATGTATGTTTTGCTGCATCTCATGCTGATGCATGTCCTGGTGCATTTCCTGCTTCAACATCTACTTCTCCTGCATCTCGGGTTCCAGCATCTCCTGCTGCATCAATTGCTGCTGCATTTCTTATTCATCTCCTTCTCCTGCATATACTGCTGCTTCTGGTGCTGCTGTTCGTCCTCCTGCTGCATTTCCTGCTGCAGAATCTCCTCCTACTGCATCTCCTGTTCCATCTCCTCCTGCTGCATCTCCTGCTAAATATCCTGCTGCATTATATCTTGATCCATGTCCTGCTGCTGCATCTCCTGTTTCTTCATCTCATTTTCCTTCATCTCCTGCTGCGTCTCCTGCTGTATCTCATGTTGCACCTTCTATTGAAACATCTCCTGCGTCTTCTCCTTCTGCTGCATATCTTGCTGCTTCATCTCTTTCTGCTTCTCCTGCTGCATCTCCTTGAGCGTCATCTGCTGCATCTCCTTCTGCATCACCTGCAGATGCATCTCCTGCTGTATCTCCTGCTGCTGCATATTCATCTGCATTCCCTGCTGCAGCTCTTTATGAATCTACTACTGCTGCATCAGCTGAATTTGCTGCTGCATCTGCTGCTGCTTCATCTACTGCAGCATCTCCTGATAGATCTCCTGCTGCTGCATTTCCTGCTGCTGCATCTGCTGCAGCATCTGCTGCTGCATCTGCTGCTCCTTTTCTCCTACTGCATGTACTGCCGATAAATCTCCTGCTATATTTCCTTCTGCTGCATCTTCTTCTCTTCATCTACTACTCTGCACTTCCTGCTGCTGCATCTCCTCCTTCTGCATCTCTGACTGAATCGCCTGTAGCATCTCCTTCTTCTTCATCTCCTGCTGCTACATCTCCTAGAGCATATGCTGATGCTGCATCTCCTGTTATTTCTGCTGCTGCTGCATTCCCTGCTGCATCTCTTGATTCTGCAACTCCTTCAACATCTCCTGCTATTACATCCACTGCTGCTGCATTTCCTGCTGCAACTTCTGATTCTGCAATTCCTTCTGCATCTCCTACTGCATCTAATTTCTTGATGCATTTCCTGCTGCATTTCCTGCTGATACATCTCCTGCTACATCTCCTCCGTTATACCTTCCTACATTTGCTGCCTCATTTCCTCATGCACCTGCTGATGACCCATCGTGCTGCTTCATCTCCTGCTTCCTCTTCATCTGATGCATCTGTGTCTTCATCATCGGATACGTCATCTCATGCTGTATCTGCTGCAGTATTTCCTGCTGCACTATCTGCTCATCCTGCATCTACTGCTGCATTTCCTGCTACATCTTCTGCTGCTTTATCTCCTGCCAAATCTCCTGTTACATATCCTGCTGCTGCACCTCTTAATACATCTCATGATAATGCTTCATATCCTGCTGCTTCTCCTAATTCTCTTAATGCATCTCCTGCTGCACCTACTGCTGCATCATTTCCTGCTGCAGCTTCTGCTGCTGCTGCATCTCCTGCTGATGGGTCTGATGCTGCATCTCTTGCTCATGCATCTCCTCCTGCTGCATCTCTTACTGCTGCATTACCTGATTTATCGCCTCCTGCTGCATCTCCTCTTGCTGCTTATCCTGCTTCTGTATCTACTGCTGCCTTTCCTGCTGCTGCATCTCCTGATGCTGTATCTCTTTCTGCATCTCCTTCTTCTGAACCTCCTGGTGCTCTATTACCTTCTGCATCGACTCATGCTGCATGTCCTGCTGCTGCATCTCCTCCTTCTGCATCTGCTTCTGCATCTCCTGCTGATGCATCTCCTGCTCTTGCATCTTCTTCTGCTGAATCTCCTCCTGAATCTCCTGTATCATCTCATGCTGCTACATATCCTGCTACATCTCCTGAAGTATCTCCTTCTGAATATGCATCTCCTGCTGCTGAATCTCCTACTGCTGATTCTCCTGCTTCATTTCCTCTTTCTCCATAACCTGCTGTATCTCCTGTTGCTGCATCATATCATGCTGCTGCATATGTTGAAGAATCTCTTCCTACTGCATCTTCTGCTGAATCTTCATTTCCTGCTGCATCTGCTTCTGCTTCTCCTGCTGCTGCATCAGTTGCTGCTGAATCTCCTGATCAATCTCCTGCGGCATCTCATGCTTCTACATATCATGCTGTATCTCCTGCTACATCTCCTTATGAATACGCATGTCCTGATGCATCTCCACCTGCTGCCACTCCTACTGCTGCGTTTGCTTCTGCATCTCCTGCTGATGAATCTCCTGCTGCTAAACCTCCTGATGCCGGGTCTGCTGCTGAATATCCTTTGTCTTCTACTGAATCTCCTGCTGCTGAATCTCCTGCTGCATCTGCTGCTGCTGAATCTCCTACTGCTGCATCACCTTCTGCATTTGCTGCTGCAGCATCTGCTTCTCCTGCATCTCCTGTTCCTGTATCTGCTTGTGCTGCACCTTCTGCAACATCTGCTTCTACATCTCCTGCTGCTGCATCTCCTGCTGCATTTCCGTCTGAAACTCTTGGTGCTGCATTTCCTGCTGATGCATATTCTGCTTCATCTCCTACTGCTGCACCTACTGATACTGCATGTGCTGCTGCATCTCCTGATGCATCTCTTGGCGCTGCATCTTCTCGTGTTGCATCTCTTGCTGCATCTCCTGTGCATCACCTACTCCTGTATCTCCTGCTGCTACATCTCCTGATGCATCCTCTGCTCATGCATCTGCGGATGCATCTCCTGATGCACCATTTCCCGTTGCACCTGCTGCTCCATCCCTTGCTGCATCTCTTTCTGCTCCATCTGGTGCATCTGCTGTTGCATATGCTGCTGCTTCATCTACTGCTGCATATCCTGCCATGTCTCCTGCTGCTGCATCTCCTTCTGACGTTTCTGCTGAATCTACTGCTGAATATGCATCCCCTGCTGCATCTCCTGCTGCTGCATCTCCTGCTTCATATCCTTCTGCATCTCCTCCTGCAGCATATCTTGTTGCATTTCCTTCTGCTGCATCTCCTGCTGCATCTAATGCTGCAGCATTTTCGTCCGCCACATCTCTTACCGAATCTGCATCTCCTGATGCATCTGCTGCTGCCTCTATTGCCGCTGCATCTGCTGCCTCTGAAGCTGCAGCTGCATCACCTGCTGCATTACCTCCTGCTGCATATTCTGCAGCATTTCCTGGTGCTGCATCACCTTAAACTGCTGCTCCATTTCCTGCTGCCTCATGTACTGCTGCATCCCCTGCTACATTTGCTGCTGCTGCATCTCCTTCTGCTGAATCTTCTCCTTAATCTCCTTCGGCATCTAATGCTGCTACATATCCTGCTACATCTCCTGACGTATCTCCTTCTGAATTTGCATCTCCTGCTTTGCCTTATCTTTGCCTGTGAAGGCTCTATATGAACAGTGAGTAATTCCCACATGGAAGACGCTAGAATGGGATGCTGATGCTTCCCAGTGTGCTCTCTTATAGTGCTTTCACTGCAAAAGAAGACTTGTAGAGCTTTCAGTCTAGGCTTGTGTACTGCAACTTTCGTATGGCTATTAAAGTGTCACTTCAAAATTTCAGAGCCTTCAGAAGCTGTTACGATCAAATGCTGGCTCTCCTTAGAGTCTTCTGTGGAAATGATTTCAATACAAGCAGCAAAGAAAGATTTATGGACGGTTTTAGTATAGGGTACTGAACTGTGTCTTTATTGCGCCTGTTAAGGTGCTCTAGGAAAAGTGAGCAACTCCCGCAGGCACGATGTTAGCATGCAATGCTGCTGTTGCTGAATCTTTTCCCATATAGCTCTTTTACTGCAAAGCAATATGTGTAGAACTTTCAGTATAGTCCTGTGTTGTGTTACATCAGAATGGCTATTAAAGTGTCACTTCAAAATTTAAGAGCCTACAGCATCTCCTGCTGCATCTCCAGCTGGTGCATCTGCTGCTGCATCTCCTGCTATTGCATATCCAGTACCATCTCCTGCTGCATTTTCTGCTCCTGAACCTCCTGCTGAATCTGCCTATGCGGCTACATCTGCTGATGCTGAATCTGCTGCTGCATCTGCTGCTGAATCTCCTGCAGCTGTATCATATGCTGATTCTCTTTCTACTGCATCTCCTTCTGCTGCATCACTTGCTGCATTTTTGGTGCTGCATCTCCTGCTGCATTTCCTGCTGCTGCATCACTGCTGCTGCATCTCTCGTTGAATCTCCTGCTACATCTCTGAGGCTGCATCTCCTGCTCAGTCTACTGCTGAATATGCATTTGCTGCTACATCTCCTGCTGCATCTGCTACAGTATACCCTGCTGCATTCACCTTTCCATATCCTGCAGCTGCATCCCCCACTTCTGCATTTGTGCCTGCTGCATCTCGTTTTTCTTCATCTCATGCTACTGCATCTCCTGCTACTTCATCTGCTTCTGCATCTCCGTTTGCTTCATCTCATACTGTGTTGCTAATGCCCACACTGCTGCATCTGCTGCTGCTGCATCTGCTGCTGCTGCATCTGCTACTACATCTTCTGCTGCTGCATTTTCTGTTTCATCTCCAGCTGCTGCATCTCCTGCTGCGTCTGCTGCTGCTGCATCTCCTGCTGCACCTCATACCGAATCAAATCCTACCACAACTCCTGTTGCTGCATCTGCTGCTGCAGCACCTCCTACCAAATCCCCTCCTCAATTCCTGATGCATCTCCTGATGCTGCATCTCCACCTGCTGCATCTCCTGCTGCTGAATCTCCTGCTGATGCATCTGCTGTTTCATCTCCTGCTGATGCATCTGCTGGTGCTCTATATGCTACTGCATCTGCTGCAGGATCTCCTTCTTCTGCCTCTCATGCCACATCTCCCGCTGATGCATCTCCTGTTTCTGTATATCTTGCTCAATTTACTTCTGCTGCATCTCCAGCTGTACCTCCTGCTGCTGCATCTCTTGCATCTTTTGGTGCATCTGCTGTAGATTAATCGACTGCTGCATCTCCTGTTATTTCACCTTCTGATTTTTGATGTCCACGTGCATCACCTGATGCTCCAGCTGCTGCTGCTGCAAACACTGCTGCATCTCCTGCTACTGCATCTCCTGCTGAATGTGCTTCTGTATCTGCTGCGGCATCTGCTGAGTCTTCATCTCCTGCTGCTGAATCTCCTGCTTCTGCATCTTCTGCTGAATGTGCTGCTGAATATGCTGCTGCATCTCCTGCTGCACCGCCTGCTGAATATGCATCTTCTGCTGCTCTATCCCCTACTTCTGCATCCTCTCTTTTATCTACTACTGCTGCATGTCCTGCTACATCTTCTGCTGCTGAATTTACTTCTGCTGCATCTGCTACTGCATCTGCTGATACTGAATCCCCTGCTGCATTCCGGCTACATCTCCTGCTGCATCTCCTTCTGCTGCTTCTCATTCTCTGCATTTTCTTCTCTGCATCTCCTGATACTGCTTCAACTGCTGTTGCATCTCCTGCTGCATCTGCGACTGCAAATCTTGCTGCTGCATCTCCTGCTCCGTATCCTTCTGATACATCTGCGGATTCATCTTATGATGGTGCTTTCTTGCTGGATCTCCTGCTTCTGCACCTCCTGCTGCTGCAAACTCTGCTGCATCTCCTGCTGCTGCATTTCCAGCTGCAGCTGCAGCTGTTGTATGTCCTGCGGCTGCGGCTGCTGATGCATTTCCTGATGCATTTTCTGCTGCTGCATCTCCTTCTTCCACAACTCCTGCTGCATATCCTACTGCTGCATCTCCTACTGCTGCATTTCCAGCTCCTGCATCTGATACTTCATCTCCTGCTGCTGCATCTGCAGGTGCTGCATCTCCTGCTGCATCTGCTGCTGAATCTCCTGCTTCTGCATCACATACCACATCTCCTGCTGATTCATCTCCTGCTTCTGCATATCCTGCTGCATCTCCTGCTGCATCTACTGCTGCATCACCTGCTGCAGAATCTCCTGCATCTTTTGTTGCATCTGCTGTAGATTCACCTACTGGTGCATCTCCTGCTGCTGAATCTCCTGCTGATGGCTGTCCTCGTGCATCTCCTGATGCTGCAGCTGCTGCTGGAGCTCCTGCAGCTGCATCTTCTGTGGCATCTCCTACTGCTGAATCTCGTGCTGCTTCATTCTCTGCTGCATCTACTGCTGCTGCATAGCCTGCTGCAGAATCTCCTAATGCATCTCCTCTTGCTTAGTCTCCTGATGCTTCCTATCCTGCTTCATATCCTTTTGCTGCATATATTGCTGCTGCATCTACTGCTGCTTGGTCTGCTGCTGTATCTCCTGCTCCATCTCCTGCTCCATCTCCTGCTGGGGCATCTCCTGCTGCATCTCCTTCTGCTCCTCCTTCTGCTCCAGCTGCTGCATCTCCTGCATCATCAGGATATTCTGAATGAGATGCAGCAACAGGAGATGCAGCAGCAGGAGATACAACCACAGCACTCTGGCAGCAGATTCAGCTGCAGGAGACGCAGCAGGATGTTCAGCAGGAGATACAGCAGAAGGAGATGCAGCAGGAGATGCAACAGGAGGACCTGCAGCAGTAGGAGATTCAGCAACAGATGCAGCAGAAGGAAGTGTAGCAGCAGAAGATGTAGCAGGATATGCAGAAGAAGTAGATGAAACAGTCGATAAAGCAGCAGGTTATGCTGCAGCAGAGGAAGAAGCAGCAGGGGATGCAGCAGCAGGAGATTCATCAGCAGGAGATTATGCAGGAGATTCATATTCATCATGAGAAGCAGCATGAGATGCAGCAGCATATTAAGCAGTACACTCAGCAGTAGATGCATCAAGAGATGAAGCAGGATAAGATGCAGGAGGAGAGGCAGCAGAAGGATATTCAGGAGGAGTGGAAGCAGAAGGAGATGCAGCAGTGGATACAGAAGGAGATGCAGCAGCAGGAGATGCAGCAACAGCAGATGCAACAGCAGGAGATGCAGAAGCAGCAAGAGATTCAGCTGCAGAGGCAGTAGCAGAAGATGCAGCAGAAGGTGTAGCAGGAAATGAAGAAGCAGTAGATGTAGCCGGGGGTGTAAAAACAGGAGATGCAGCAGCAGTAGATGCAGTAGGAGATGCAGCAGGAAGTACAGCAAGAGATTTAGCATCAGACGCAGAAGATGTAGAAGGATATGAAGCAGCAGTGCATGAAAGAGAGGATGGAGCAGCAGGCGATGCCGCAGCAGGATATGCAGAAGTAGGAGAGTCATCAGCACGACATGCATCAGGAGATGCATCAGGAGATGCATCAGCAGGAGATGAATCAGGAGAGGCAGCATGAGGTATAGTAGAAGGCGATTCTTCAGCAGGAGATGCTGCCGCAGGAGATGCAGCAGAAGATGCAGAAGGAAATGCAGCAGGGTATACCTCAAGAGATGCAGATGAAGGAGATGCAAGAGTAGATGCAGCAGAAGGAGTTGCAGGCAGCAGACGAAAGATGTAGATTCAGCAGCAGATGAAGTAGCAGGAGTTGCAGCAGCAAATGCAATAGCAGGAGATGCAGCAATAGGTGAAGCAGCACCAGATGCAGCAGCATATGTTGAAGATGTAGTAGCAGGAGATTAAGGAGCAGATCCAGCAGGAAGAGATGTAGCAGGATATGCAGAAAAAGATAAAGCAGAAAGAGATGCACAGGAAATACAGCAGCAGGATATGCATCAGCAGGAGATGCAGCAGGAGATTCAGCAGCAGGAGATGCAGCCGGAGATGTAGCAAGAGGATATGCACCATGATATACAGCAGCAGGAGATGCAACAAAAGATGAAACAGAAGGAGATGCAGTAGGAGAGGCAGCAGAAGAGATGCAGCAGTGGATGCAGCAGCAGATGCAGGAGCAGCTGAAGCAAGAGCAGGAGATGCAGCAGCAGATGAAAGAAAAGATGTAGATTCAGTAGAAGATGCAGTAGCTGGAGATACTGCTGCAAATGCAGGGGGAGGAGATGCCACAGGAGGTGCAGCAGCAGGAGATGCAGAAGCAGGAGATGCATCAGCACGAGATGCAGCAGGAGATTCAGCAGCAGACACATTAGGAGAAGATGCAGAAGCAGGAAATGCAGCAGAAGACACAGAAGCAGGAGATGCAGCAGGCGATACCGCAAGAGGTGAAGAAGATGGAGATGCAGGAGGAGATGCAACAGAAGGAGATACAGCAGAAGGAGATGTAGGTGCAGGAGATTCAGTAGTAGGATAATGCAGCAGGAGATGCAAGCAGTAGATGAAAGGGGAGATTCAGATTGACAAGGAGATGCAGTAGCAAGAGATGCAGCAGCATATGCAAGAGCAGGAGATGCAGCAACTAATGGAAGAGATGTAAAATCAGTAGGAGAAACAGTAGCTTGAAATTCCACAGGAGATGCATCAGAAGGAGATGCAGGTGCAGGAGATTCAGTAGTAGGATAATGCAGCAGGAGATGCGGCAGGAGAAGCAGCAGGAGATGCAGCAGCAAATACTGCATGAGATGCAAGAGGAAGAGATGAAGCAGCAGACGATACAGCAGGAGATGAGGCAGTAGGAGAAGCAGCAGGAGATGAAGAAGCATGCGATGCAGTAGTAGCAGATGCAGCACGAGATGCAGCAAACAGAGATGCAGAACCAGAAGCAGATGTAGTAGCAGGAGATGCAGCATCAGGAGGTGCAGCAGGAGATGCATCAACAAATGAAGCAGGAGGAGAGGTAGCAGAAGGAGATGCTGAAGTGGATGCAGCATTCGATGCAGTAGCAGCAGATGCAACAGCAGGAGATACAGCAGCTGATGAAAGAGGAGATGTAGATTCAAAAAGAGATACAGTAGATGTAGATGCAAAAGGAAATGAACCAGAATGAGATGCAGAAGCAGGAAATACAGCAGCAAGAGATGCAGCAGGAGATGCAGCAGTAGGGGAAACGGCAGGAGATGTAGCAGCAGGCAATTCAGCAGGAGTAGATGCATCTGGTTTTGCAGCAGCAGGATATTCAGCAGCAGGAAATGCTGCAGCACATTCAGTATTAGGTGATGCAGCAGCAGGAAATTCAGAAGGAGATGCAGCAAGAAATTCAGCAGGTGATGCAGCAGCAGAAGCAGCAGAAGATGCAGCTGGACGAGATACAGCAGCCCCAGATCCAGCAGGAGATGCAGAAGCAGATGCAATCGGATATGCAGCAAGATGCATCATCAGATACTGCTTGAGATGCAGCAGTAGGAGATGAAGCAAGAGAAGAAGCAGCAGGAGATGAAGCAGCAGGAGATTAAGAAGCAGGAGATGAAGCATCAGCAGATATAGCGGATGCAGCAGCAGATGCAGAAGGCATTGCAACAGAGTGAGATGCAGCACGAGGAGATGCAGCAGGAAGAGATGCAGGAGCCGGAGGTGCAGCAGGAGATGCAGAAACAGGAAATGCAGCAGCAGCAGATGCAGGAGGACATCAAGTAGAAAGAGATGGAGCAGCAGCAAATGTAGCAGGAGATGCAGCAGTACATGAAGCAACAAGAAATGGAGCAGCAGATTAAAGAGATGCAGCAGCAGGAAACACAGCATAATATGCAGTAGGAGGTAATGCAGCAGGTGATGCAGCTGCAGCTGCAGAGGCAGCAGATGCAGCAGCAATAGATGCATCAGCAGATGTATCAGGAGATGCAGATTCAGTAAGAGATGTGGCTGCCGAAAATGCTGCAGAAATAGATGCAGCAGGAGATGCAGCAGAAGGAAATGCAACAAGATATGCTGCAGGAGGAGATGCACTAGGATATGAAGCAGGAGATGCAGCAGCAGGAGATGCATATTCAGCAGTAGATTCAGCAGAAATTTCAGAAGGAGATGCAGCAGCAGGCGATTTAGCAGTAGATGCAGCAGTAGATGAAGCAGCAGCATATGCAATAGCAGATGCAGCAGATGGAGCAGAAAGAGATGCAGCAGGGGATGGAGCAGCAGATGCAACGGGAAGTGGTGCGTCAGGAGATGCATACGCAGATGCATGAGCAGAGGATGCCGCAGGAGATGCAACACCAGAAGATGCAGCACCAATAGATGCAGCAGGATATGCAGCAGCACATGCAGTATCAGCTGCTGCTGCAGCAGGAGATGAAGCAGCAGATGCATCAGCAGGAAATGCAGCAGCAGGAAACACAACAGGAATAGATACAGAAGGTAATGCAGCAGCAGGAGTTGAAGCAGAATATGCATCAGCAGGAAATGCAGCACCAAGAGATTCAGACGGAGATGCAGCAGGAGATGCAGCAGCAGGAGATGCAGAAGCAGATGTTGCAGCATGTGCAGCACCAGCAGATGCAGCAACAGGAGAAGAAGCAGAAGGAGATGCTGCAGCACCACATGCAGAAGGTGATGCAGCAGTAGGAGCTGCAGCAGCAGCAGGTGCAGCAGGAGATTCAACATGATATGTAGAAGCAGGAGGTGCCAAAAGAGATTCATCAGGCGATACAGCAGCAACTGATGCAGCAGCAGGAGAAGCAGCAGGATATGCAGCAGCAGCAGGATATGCAGAAGCAGATGCAGCAGGAAATGAAGATTCATCAGAAGATGCAGTAGGAAGAGATTCTTCAACATATGCAGCAGCAAGATATGATGCAGCAACAGGAGATACAGCAGGTTATGGAGAAAAAGGAGATGATGCAGCAGACGCAGCAAGAGGAGATTCAGCAGCAGGAGATTCAGCAGCAGGAGATTCAGCAGCAGGAGATGCATATTCAGAAGGAGATACTTCAGGAGATGTAGCAGGATATGTAGCAGCATGAGATGCCACAGGAAACTGAGGAGGAGATTGAGCAGAAGGAGATACAGAAGCAGGAGATGAAGCAGGAGGAGACGCAGAACCAGATGCAGCAGGAGATGCAGATTTAGCAAGGGATGCAGAAAGAGACATGCGGCGGTAGTCGATGCAGAAGGTAATAGAGCAGTCAGAGATTCAGAAGAAGGAGATGCAGAAAGAGATTCATCATCAGACCCACCAGCAGGAGATGCAGCAGAAGTAGGTGCAGTTGGAGATGCAGCAGCAGTAGGTGCAGCAGGAGATGCAGTAGCAGGAGATGAAGCATTATCATGAGATGCATTAAGAGGTGCAGCAGCAGGATATGTAGCAGGAGATTTGGCAGGAGATGAAGCAGAACAGCAGCAGATGCAGCAGGAAATGCAGCAGTAGATGCAGGATCAGCAGATACTGCAGCAGGAAATACTGCAGCAGATACAGCAGGAGATGACATAGGAGGTGATGAAGCCACAGATGCATCAGCTGAAGATGAAGCAGGAGATGCATCAGCAGGAGGTGCATCAGCAGATGCAGTAGGAAATGCAGATTGAGCAGGAGAAGCAATAGGAAGAGAATCTTCAGCAGATGCAGCAGCATGTGCAGCATGACGAGATGTAGCAGGACATATAGCAGCAGCAGATGCATCAGCAGATGAAACAGGAAATGCAGCAAGAGATGCAGCCGCAGAGATGTAGCCGCAGATGTATCAGAAGTAAATGCAACAGAAGATGCAGCAGCAGCAGATCCCGCAGGAGATGCATCAGCAGAAGATGCCGAAGGATTTGCAGCATCAGGAGATGCAGCAGGGAATGAAGCAGCAAGGGATGAAGAAGCAGGACACGCAGAAGGAGATGCAGAAGGAGTTGCAGCATCAGGAGATGCAGCAGGGAATGCAGCATCCGCAGAAGTAACAGGAGATGCAGCAGCAGCATATGCACTACGAGATGTAGCAGCATAAGATGAAAAACCAGGAGATGCTACAGGCAATTCAGCTGGAGATGCAGAAGAATGAGACGCAGCAACAGGAATTGCAGAGTAGTAGATGAAGTGAAGAAGATGCAGCAGAAGGAAATATAGCAGGAGATTCAGCCGTAGTAAACGCATCAAGAGAGAAAGCAGCAGCAGATGCAGCAACAGATGCAGCAGCAGGAGATCTATCAGGAGATGCAGCAGTAGATGAAGCAGCAGCAGATGCAGCAGCAGGAGATCTATCAGGAGATGCAGCAGTAGATGAAGCAGCAGCAGATGGAGCAGCAAATTCAGCAGATGCAGCAGTAGTAGATTCATAAAGAGCTGCAGCAGGAAATGCAGATGAATATGCAGCAGCAGGAGATGCATCTGCAGGTGATGCAGAAGTAGATGCAGTAGGTGACGCTCAAGGAGATGCAGCAGAAGCAGAACGAGATGAAACAGCAAGATATGCAGCAGAAGGAGATGACACAGGAATCATTAGAAGGTGCAACATGAGATACAGGAGGAGATGCAGCAGCAGACGAAGCAGAAGGAGATGCAGAAACAGGAGATACCGCAGCAGGACATGGATCAAGAGAGGAAGTAGCAGGAGATTCATTAGGAGATGAAGTATCAGGATATGAAACAGCAGGAGATTCACCAGGAGATGCGGCAGGAGGAGATGCAACAGGAGATGCAGTAGGAGGAGGTACAGCAGCACCAGATGCAGCAGTATATGAAGCAGAAGGAGATGAATAAGATATACAGCAGCAATTGATGCAGCAGGAGATGCAGAAGAAGTATATGCAGAATCAGGAGATGCAGCAGGACATGCATCAGCAGGAGATGCAGCAAAACATAAATCAGCAGGAGACACAGCAGCAGGATATAAAGCAGGAGATGCACCAGCAGCAGAAGCAGCAGTAGATGCAGAACGATATGCAGCAGAAGATGCAGAATTATATGCAGAAGATACAGAACCATATGCAGCAGGAGATACAGCAGCAGATGCAGCTGGAGGTGTAGCATCACCAGAAGCAAAAGCGGATGCAGCAGCAAAGGATGCAGGTTGAGATGCAGCAGGAACTGCATCAGCAGGAGATGCTGCTGGAAATTCAGTAAGATATGCAACAGCAAGAGATTTGGCAACAGCAGATTCAGCAGGATATGAAGCAGCAGATGCAGCTGCATGAAGTGTATCAGCAGGAGATGTAGCATGATATACAGTAGGAGATTCAAGAGAAGGAAATGCAGCAGGAAATCAGCCGGACATGCAGCAGGAGGAGATGCAGAAAGTGATGCAGTCGCTCCAGATGCAGCATTAGATTCAGCAGGAGATGCAGCAGCAGGAGATGAAGAGGCAGGAGATTCAGCAGGAGGAGATGCAGCATCAGGAGATTCAGCAGGAGATGCATCAGCAGGAAATGCATCAGCAGATTCTGCAGCAGGATATTCCGTGTGCGATTCTGCAGAAGGAGTTTCAGTAGAAAACGCAGCAGGAGATTCAGTAGAAAAGTCAGCAGGAGATGCAGCAGGAGATATAGAAGGAGATTCAGCAGCAGGCGATGTAGTAGGAGATGCAGCAGGAGATACATCAGCAGGAATTGTAGCAGGAGAGGCTGGAGGAGATTCTGCAGAAGAAGATTCAGCAGGAGATGCAGCAGCAGGTGAAACAGCAAGATAGGCATCAGCAGTTACAGCAGGAAGTGCAGCAGGAGATTCAGCAGAAGATGCAGCAGCAGGAGATGGAGCCGCAGATGCAGAAGTTGTTGTGGCAGATGATGCAGCAGGAGATGCAGCAGGAGGAGATTCAGCAAGGGATGCGTATTCAGCAGTAGATTCAGCTGAAAATTTAGGAGGAGATGCAGCAGCAGGAGATTTAGCAGGAGATGCAGCAGTAGATGAAGCAGCAGCATATGCAACAGCAGATGCAGAAGATGGAGCAAGAAGAGATGCAGCAGGGGATGGAGTAGCAGATGCAACGGGAAATGGTGCATCAGAAGATGCATCCGCAGATGCATGAGCAGAAGATGCATCAGGAGATGTAGCAGCAGGAAGTACAGGAGCAGGTGATGCCGCAGGAGATGCAGAAGCAAATGCAACACCAGAAGATGCAGCACCAAGAGATGCAGCAGGAGATGCAGCAGCACATGCAGTATCAGCTGCTGCAGCAGCAGGATATGTAGCAGTAGCCGCAGCAGCAGGAGATGCAGCAGCAGGAAATACAACAGGAATAGATTCAGAAGGTAATGCAGCAGCAGGAGTTGAATCAGAATATGCATCAGCAGGAAATGCAGCACCAAGAGATTCCGATGGAGATGCAGCAGGAGATGCAGCAGCAGGAGATGCAGAAGCAGATGTTGCAGCATGTGCAGCACCAGCAGATGCAGCAACAGGAGAAGAAGCAGAAGGAGATGCTGCAGCAGCACATGCAGAAGGTGATGCAGCAGTAGGAGATGCAGCAGCAGGAGATGCAGAAGCAGATGTTGCAGAAGGTGCAGCACCAGCAGATGCAGCAACAGGAGAAGAAGCAGAAGGAGATGCTGCAGCAGCACATGCAGAAGGTGATGCAGCAGTAGGAGATGCAGCAGCAGGAGATGCAGAAGCAGATGTTGCAGAAGGTGCAGCACCAGCAGATGCAGCAACAGGAGATGCAGCAGAAGGAGTTGAGGCAGCAGCAGATGAAGAAGGTGATGCAACAGTAGGAGCTGCAGCAGCAGCAGATGCAGCAGGAGATTCTGCAGCAGGAGATTCAGCAGCAGTAAAGATATACAGGAGAAGACACGGCATCATGAGATTCAGCAGCAGGAGTTGTAGCAGGAGATGCAGAAGCAAACGCAGCAATAGGAGGGGCAGCAGGTGGAGATGCATCAGGACATGCATATTCAGAATGAGATGCAGCAGGAGATACAGCATGATATGTAGAAGCATGAGATGCCTCAGGAGATTGATCCGGAGATTCAGCAGCAAGTGATGCAGCAGCAGGAGAAGCAGCAGGAGATGCAGCAGCAGCAGGAGATGCAGAAGCAGATGCAGCTGGAAATGAAGATTCAGCAGAAGATGCAGTAGGAAGAGATTCTTCAACATATGCAGCAGAATGATATGACTCAACAACAGGAGAGACAGCAGGATATGGAGAAAGAGGAGATGATGGCGCAGACGCAGCAGCAGGAGATTCAGCAGCAGGAGATGCAGCAGCAAGAAAAGCAGCATGAGATGCAGAAGCAGGAGGAGATGCGATAGGAGATGTAGCAGAATATGTAGCAGCATGAGATGCCGCAGGAGATTCAGGAGGAGATTCAGCAGAAGGAGATGCAAGAGCAGGAGATGCATCAGCAAGAGAAGCAGAAGCAGATGTCGCAGCATGTGCAGCAGCAGCAGATGCACAAACAGGAGAACCAGCAGAAGGAGATGCTGCAGCAGAAAATGCAGAAGGTGATGCAGCAGTAGGAGATGCAGCAGGAGATGGAAGAGCAAGAGATGCAGCGTCAGACCCATCAGCAGGTGATGCAGAAACAGATGCAGCAGGAGGAGATGCAGCTGCAGGTCATGCCGCAGGTATCGATGTAGAAAGTAAAAGAGCAGCAGGAGGTTCAGAAGAAGGAGATGCAGAACGAGATACAGCATCAGGAGATGCAGCAGCAGGAAAGGCAGCAGTATATAGAGAAGCAGGATATGCAGCAAGAGGAGATGCAGTAGGAGGAGATAGATCAGGTAATGCAGCTGCAGGAGATGCAGCAGGAGATGCATGAGCAAGAGATGCAGCGTCAGACCCATCAGCAGGAGATTCAGCAGCAGAAGATGCAGCAGGAAATGCAGCAGCAGTAGGTGCAGCAGGAGATGCAGTAGCAGGAGATAAAGCATTATCATGAGATGCATTTAGAAGTGCAACAGCAGGATATGTAGCAGGAGATTTGGCAGGAAATGAAGCAGCAGCAGATGCAGCAGGAAATGCAGCAGTAGATGCAGGATCAGCAGATACTGCAGCAGGAAATACTGCAGCAGATACAGCATGAGATGACGTATCAGGTGATGAAGCCACAGATGCATCAGCTGAAGATGAAGCAGGAGATGCAGCAGCACGAGGGGTATCAGCAGGTGCATGAGGAAATGAGGCAGCAAATGTAGAAAGGTATAACGGAGGAGATGCAGCGGGAGATGTATCAGCAGGAAATGCAGCAGGAGATGCATCAAGAAATGAGATGCAGAAGGAGATGCAGAAGGAGTTGAAGCATCAAAAGTTGCAGCAGGAAATGCAGCAGCAGGGGATGTAGTAGCAGGAGATGCAGAAGGAGTTACAGAGTCAGCAGCTGCAGCAGGGAATGCAGCAGCAGCAGAAGTAACAGGAGATGCAGCAGCATCAAATGCAGTAGGAGATGTAGCAGCAGGAGATGAAGAAGCAGGAGATGCAACAGGCAATTCAGCCGGAGATGCAGCAGGAGGAGATGCAGCATCAGGAATTGCAGAGTAGTAGATGAAGAGAAGACGATGCAGCAGAAGGAAATATAGCAGAACATGGATCAAGAGATGAAGCAGCAGGAGATTCATTAGGAGATGCAGTAGCAGGATATGAAACAGCAGGACATTCAGCAGGAGATGCAGCAGGAAGAGATGGAACAGGAGATGCAGCAGCAGCAGGAGAAGCAGAAGCTGATGCAGCAGGAAATGAAGATTCACCAGAAGATGCAGTAGGAAGAGATACTTCAACATATGCAGCAGCATGATATGATGCAGCAACAGGAGATACAGCAGGTTATGGAGAAAGAGGAGATGATGCTGGAGACGCAGCAGCAGGAGATTCAGCAGCAGGAGATGCAGCAGGAGATGCATATTCAGAAGGAGATACGTCAGGAGATGTAACAGGATATGTAGAAGCATCAGATGCCACAGGAGATTCAGGAGGAGATTGAGCAGAAGGAGATGCAAGAGCAGGAGATGAAGCAGCAGGAGATGAAGAAGCAGATGCAGCAGGAGATGCACATTTAGCAGGAGATGCACGTTTAGCAGGAGCTACATCAGCAGGAGATGCAGAAGCAGATGCAGGAGGAGATGCAGATTTAGCAGGAGATGCAGCAGGAGTCGATGCAGAAGGTAATAGAGCAGTCAGAGATTCAGAAGAAGGAGATGCAGAAAGAGATTCATCATCAGACCCATCAGCAGGAGATGCAGCAGAAGTAGGTGCAGCAGGAGATGCAGCAGCAGTAAGTGCAGCGGGAGATGCAGTAACAGGAGATGAAACATTATCATGAGATGCATTAAGAGGTGCAGCAGCAGGATATGTTACAGGAAATTTGGAAGGAGATGAAGCAGCAGCAGAGCAGCAGCAGATGCAGGAGGAAATGCAGCAGTAGATGCAGGATCAGCAGATAGTGAAGCATGAAATACTGCAGCAGATGCAGCGGGAGATGACATATCATGTGATGAAGCCACAGATGCATCAGCTGAAGATGAAGCAGGAGATGCAGTAGCAGGAGGTGCATCGGCAGATGCCTGAGGAGATGAGGCAGCAGATGTAGAAAGTTATAACGTACATGTAGAAGCAGATGCAGCAGCAGCTAATTCAGCAGGACATGCAGCAGCAGGAGAAGCAGAGGCAGATGCAGTAGGAAATGCAGATTCAGCAGGAGAAGCAATAGGAAGAGAATCTTCAGCAGATGCAGCAGGATGTGCAGCATGACGAGATGTAGCAGGACATATAGCAGCAGCAGATGCGTCAGCACATGAAGCAGGAAAAGCAGCAAGAGATGCAGCAGCAGAGATGTAGCCGCAGATGCATCAGAAGCAGATGCAACAGGAGATGCAGCAGCAGCAGATTCCGCAGGAGATGCATCAGCAGAAGATGCAGAAGGAGTTGCAGCATCAGGAGATGCAGCAGAACATGCAGCAGCAGGGGTTGTAGTAGCAGGAGACACAGAAGGAGATGCAGAAGGAGCTGCAGCATCAGGAGAGGCAACGGGGAATGCAGCAGCAGCAGAAGTAACAGGAGATGCAGCAGCATCATATGCACTAGGAAATGTAGCAGGAGGAGATGAAGAAACAGGAGATGCTACAGGCAATTCAGCTGGAGATGCAGAAGGAAGAGGTGCAGCAGCAGGAGGTGCAGAGTAGTAGATGAAGTGAAGAAGATGCAGCAGAAGGAAATATAGCAGGAGATTCAGCCGCAGTAAATGCAGCAGGAGAGAAAGTAGCATCAGATGCAGCATCAGATGCAGATGACATGGATCAAGAGATGAAGCAGCAGGATATTAAGCAGGAGATGCAGCAGGAGGAGATAGAGCAGGAACTGCAGTAGGTGAAAATTCAGCAGGAGATGCAACAGGAGGAGATGCAGCAGGAGGAGGCACAGCAGCACCAGTTGCAGCAGTATATGCAGAAAAAGGAGATAAATAATAGCTGCATCCGCATTTGATGCAGCAGGACATGCACCTGATCTCCTGAAGCACCATTTCCCTTTGCATCTGCTGCTCCACCCCTGCTGCATCTCTTTCTGCTCCACCTGGTGCATCTGCTGTTGCATATGCTGCTGCTTCATCTATTGCTACATCTCGTGCTAAATCTGCTGCTGCATCTTATTCTAAACTTTCTGCTTAATCTACTGCTGAATATGCATCCCCTGCTGCATCTCCTGCTGCTGCATCTCCTGCTTCATATCCTAGTACATCTCCTCCTGCAGCATATCTTGCTGCATTTCCTTCTGCTGCATCTCCTGCTGGATCTCCTCCTGCAGCATCGTCTGCTGCTACATCTCCTACTGAATCTGCATCTCCTGATGCATCTGCTGCTGCATCTATTGCTGCTGCATCTTCTGCCTCTGAAGCTGTAGCTGCATCACCTGCTGCTGCATCACTTGCTGTATTACCTCCTGCTGCATATTCTGCTGCATTTCCTGCTGCTGAATCTCCTTAATCTGCTGCACCATTTGCTGCTACCCCATGTACTGCTGCATCTCCTGCTACATTTGCTGCTGCTGCATCTCCTTCTACTTGATGTCCTCCTGCATCTCCTGATGCTGCATCTGCTGCTTCATCTCCTGCTGTATCCTCCGCAGATGCATCTGTGGATGCATCTGCAGAAACATTTCCATTTCCTGCTGCATCTGCTCCTCAATCTTCTATGGAGGCATCTAGTGCTTCTGCATTTCAGCTGCATAGCCTGTTGAAGGCATCTGCGGCTCCATCTCCTGCTGCTGCATCTCCTGCTGCTGCACCTCCTGCTGAATCTCCTGCTGCACTTCCTGCTGTAACTGCTGATGCCTATGTTGCTATGTCATCTCCTGCTGCATCTCCTGCTGAATCTTCTTCTGTAGAATCTCCTTCTGCATCTCCTGCTACAATTCCTGCTGATGTGTCTCCTGCTGCATCCCCTACTACATCCCCTGCTGCTGAATCTCCTTCTATATCTCCTCCTGCATCTCCTGCTGCCTTTTCTACTGAATCTCCTCCTGCGTTTTCTACTGAATCTCCTGCTGCAGAATCTTACACGGAATATCCTGCTGCAGAATCTGCTGATGCATTTACTGCTGATGCATCTCCTGCTGAATCTCCGGATGCTGCATCTCCTCCTGCTGAATCTCCTGCCTCTTCATCTCCTGCTGCTGCATCTCCTGCTGAATCTAATGCTGCATCTGGTGTGGCTGCATCATCTTTTACTCCATCTTCTGCTGCTGCATCTTAGGCTGATTTCCTGCTGCATTTCCTTCTCTTGAACCTCCTGCTGCATATCCGGGTGCATCATTCTATAAGTCGTTCTCTGCAATGAAAGCTCTTTAAAAGAATACATCCACAAGGAGAAGCATTCCAAGCAAGCATCTTCGCTGCTGGTGATATGAATTTTTACTAAAACGCCGTAATAGACGGTGTTAAGTCCCTATTCACTAGCCTATGCTAATACGTTCTTTTCATCTTGTTTGCAGCTTGCAGTGAAAGCGCTTCCAGAGAAGACTCTAACGAGAGCAACCATTTGATGCTAGCAATTTCCCAGGGGTAGTTCTGCTAAACGCTTTCAAATCTTCAAGTGAAGCTTTACTACCCATGCTGATGTTACTGTTCACTAGCCTAGACAGAAAGTTCGATAAATCTTGGTTTACAGTGAATGCGCTCTAAGAGAAGACATTCAGAAGCAGAAACATTACATGCTAACATCTTCCCTGCTGGAGATATTCTCTTTTCCTAAAGAGCGTTATTAGGCGTTATTAAGTCGCTTATAACTGGCCTATGCGAAAACGTTGCGTTTTTCGTGCTTTTCGGCTGGCAGTGAAAGCACTTCCTGAAAGGATCCTATCGAGAGCCAAAATTTGATGGTAGCAGCTTCCCTGCGGTACTTGTGCTGAACAATCTCAAATCTTGAAATGAGGCTTTAAGAGCCATTCTGATCTTACAGTTCATAAGCCTAGAGTGAAACTTCTACAAGTTGTCTTTTGCAGTAACAGCGCTATAAGAGAAAACATTAATAAGCGGTGTAGTTTCATGCCAACATCTGCACTGCCTAGAAATACTTACTTTTCCATAAGCACGTTAATAGGCGCAGTTAAGTCACAACTCATTACACTAAACTAAAATGTGTTAGTCGTGCTTCACAGCTTGCAGTGAAAGCGCTATAAGAGAAGACTCTAACGAGAACCAGCATTTGATGGTAAAAGTTTCCCTGCGGTACTTGTGCTGAACGCTCTGAAATTCTGAAGTGACATTTTACTAGCTGATGATATACTTCAGAAGACTAGAATGAAACTTCTATAATTCGTACTTTGCAGTGAAAGTGCTATAAGAGAAGACATTCAGAAGCAGCAGCATTCCATACTACCATCTTTTCTCCAACCGATGTTCACTATTCAGAAAGCGTGTTATTCGGCGAAGTAAAGTAACTGTTTTGTACCCTGTATTAAAATTTTGTGTTAGTTGTGCTTTGTAGCTTGCAGTGAAAGCGCTTCCAGAGAAGACTAACGAGAGCCAGCATGTGATCGCAGGAGCTTCCCTGCCGTACTTGTTCTGAACGATTTGAAATTTTGAAGTGAGGCTTTACTACCCATTCTGATGTTACAGGACACGAACCTAGACTGAAAGTTCTACAAGTCTTGCTTTGCAGTGAAAGCGCTCTAAGAGAAGACATTCAGAAGCAGCAGCATTCCATGCTAGCATCTTCCATACGGCCTTTACTCACTTTTCCTAAAGCTCCTCCATAGGCGCAGTTAAATCAAAATTCCGTAATCAATACTAAACGTTTCATTAGACGTGCTTTGCAGCTTGCAGTGAAAGCGCTTCAAGAGAAGATTCTAACGAGAGCTAGCATTTGATCATAGCAGACCCCTTGCGGTACTTTTAATAAACGTTTTCAAATTTTGCTGTGACGCTTTAATAGCCATTCTGATGATGCAGTACACGAGCCTAGACTGAAAGTTCTACAAGTCTTGCCTTGCAGTGAAAGCGCATCCAGAGAAAAATTATACGAATGACAATATTTGATGGTACCATCTTCCCTGCGGTATTTGCTCTGAACGCTCTGATATTTTAAATCGACGCTTTAATAGCCATTCTGATGTTGCAGTACATAAGCATAGACTAAAAGTTCAACAAGTCTTTCCTAGCAGGGAAATGCGCTAATGATTTTGAAGTGGTGCTTTAATAGCCATTTTGATGTCGCAGTGTACAAGCCTAGACTGAAACTTCTACAAGTTTTGCTTTGCAGTGAAAGCGCTCTAAGAGAAGACATTCAGTAGCAGCAGTATTCCACGCTAGCATCTTCACTGCGTCAGTTAATCACTTATTAGAAAGCACCTTCATAAGTCACAATTCAGTACCCTACACTAAAACGGTCTGTTAGTCATGCTTTGCAGCTTGCAGTGAAAGTGTTTGCTGAGACAACTCTAACGTGAGCCAGCATTTCATTGTAGCTTCTTCCCTGCGGTACTTGTGCTGTACGCTCTGCTATTTTCAAGTGACGCTTTAATAGCCGTTCTGATGTGACAGTACACGAGCCTAGACTGAAAGTTCTACAAGTCTCGCTTTGCAGTGAAAGCGCTTTAATCTCTTAAAGGTATTCAGAAGCAGCAGCATTCCATGCTAGATCTTCCCTTTGGAGGAGATTCAGCAGCAAGAGAAGGAGCAGGAGATGCATATTCAGAAGGAGATACGTCAGGAGATGTAGCAGGATATGGAGCAGCATGAGATGCTGCCAGAGATTCAGGAGGAGATTCAGGAGAAGGAGATGCAAGAGCAGGAGATGAAGCAGCAAGAGAAGCAGAAGCAGATGCAGCAGGAGATGCAGATTTTGCAGGAGCTGCAGCAGCAGCAGTCGATGCAGAAGGTAATAGAGCAGCAGGAGATTCAGAAGAAGGAGAGACAGAAAGAGATTCAGCAGGAGATGCAGCAGCAGGAAAGGCAGCAGTATATACAGAAGCAGGATATGCAGCAGGAGGAGATGCAGTAGGAGGAGATAGAGCAGGTAATGCAGCTGCAGGAGATGCAAGATCAAGAGATGCAGCATCAGACGCATCAGCAGGAGATTCAGCAGTAGTAGGAGCAGCAGGAAACGCAGTAGAAGGAGATGAAGCATTATCATGAGATGCATTAAGAGGTGCAGCAGCACAGCAGCAGGATATGTAGCAAGAGATTTGGCAGGAGATGAAGCACCAGAGCAGCAGCAGATGCAGCAGGAAATGCAGCAGTAGATACAGGATCAGCAGTTAGTGCAGCAGGAAATACTGCAGCAGATGCAGCAGGAGATGATATATCAGGTGATGAAGCCGCAGATGCAGCAGCATCTAATTCAGCAGGAGATGCAGCAGCAGGAGATACAGAAGCAGATGCATCAGGAAATGCAGATTCAGCAGGATGTGCAGCATGACGAGATGTAGCAGGTCATATATCAGCAGCAGATGAATCAGCAGAAGAAGCAGGAAATGCAGCAAAAGATGCAGCAGCAGATGCATCAGAAGCAGATGCAACATGAGATACAGCAGGAGATGCAGCAGCAAACGAAGCAAAAGGAGATGCAGAAATAGGAGATGCAGCAGCAGGACATGGATCAAGAGATGAAGCAGCAGGAGATTCATTAGGAGATGCAGTAGCAGCATATGAAACAGCAGGAGGTATAGCAGGAGGAGATGCAGCAGGACATTCAGCAGGAGATGCAGCATGAGGAGATGGAACAGGAGATGCAGTAGGAGTTGGTACAGCAGCACCATATACATATATGCACGTATACGTATATGCATATACGTATACGTATATGCAGCAGAAGAAGATGAATAAGAGATGTAGCAGAATAAATGAATAAGAGATACAGCAGCAATTGATGCAGCAGGAGATGCTGGTGCCGGAAATGCAGAATTATATGCATAATCAGGAGATACAGCAAGACATGCATCAGCAGGAGATGCAGCAAAACATACATCAGCAGGAGACACAGCAGCAGGATATGAGGCAGGAGATGCACCAGCAGCAGAAGCAGCACCAGATGTAGCACCATATGCAGCAGAAGATGCAGAACCATATGCAGCAGGAGATACAGCAGCACATGCAGTATCACCAGAAGCAGAAGCAGATGCAGCAGCAGATGCAGCAACAAAGGATGCAGGATGAGATAAAAGAGGAATTGCATCAGCAGGAGATGCTGCTGAAAATTCAGTAGGATATGCAACAGCAAGAGATTTGGAAACAGCCGATGCTGCAAGATATGCAGCAGCAGATGCAGCTGCATGAGGTGTATCAGCAGGAGATGTAGCAGGAGATGCATATTCAGCAGGTGATGCACCAGGATATGCAGCAGGAGATTCAAGAGAAGGAAATGCAGCAGGAAATCAGCCAGAGATGCAGCAGCAGGAGATGCAGGAAAAGAAGATGCAGCCGCACCAGGTGCAGCAGCAGATTCAGCAGGAGTTGCAGCAGCAGGAGATGAAGAGGCGGGAGATTCAGCATGAGGAGATGCAGCATCAGGACATTCAGCAAGAGATGCATCAGAAGGAAATGCATCAGCAGATTCTGCAGCAGGAAATTCCGTGTGAGATTTGGCAGCAGGAGATTCAGTAGAAAAGGCAGCAGGAGATTCAGTAGAAAATGCATCAGGAGATGCAGCAGGAGATATAGAAGGAGATGCAGCAGCAGGGGATGTAGAAGGAGATGCAGCAGGAGATACATAAGCAGGAATTGTAGCAGGAGATGCTGGAGGAGATTCTGCAGAAGAAGATTCAGCAGGAGAAGCAGCAGGAGATGAAATAGCAAGATAGGCATCAGCAGTTACAGCAGGAAGTGCAGCAGGAAATTCAGCGGGAAATGCAGTCGCAGATTCCTTCAAGAGGATATGCAGCTGAAATGCAGAAGCACTAGATGCATCCGTAGAAGATTGAGCAGCAGATGCAGCTGGAAATGGAGATGCTTCTGCAGGTGCATCCGCAGATGTTTCCGCAGAGGATGCAGCAGGAGATGAATCAGCAGATGCAGCAGCAGGTGATGCAGGAGGACATCAAGGAGAGGGAGATGCAGCAGTTGCAAATGTAGGAGGAGATGCAGCAGCACATGTAGTATCAGCAGATGCAGCAGCAGGAGTTGAAGCAGCAGACGCAGCAGCAGGAGATGCAGCAGCAGGAATAGATGCAGCAGTTAATGCAGCAGCAGGAGTTGAAGCAGAATATACATCAGCTAATGCAGCACCAAGAGATTCCGACGGAGATTCAGCAGCAGGAGATATAGCAGCAGGAAAGGAAGCAGTATATACAGAAGCAGGATATGCAGCAGAAGGAGATGCAGTAGGAGGAGACAGAGCAGGTAATGCAGCAGCAGGAGATGCAAGAGCAAGAGATGCAGCATATAACCCAACAGCAGGAGATGCAGCAGCACTAGGTGCAGCAGGAGATACAGTAGCAAGAGATGAAGCATTATCAGGAGATGCATTAAGAGGTGCAGCAGCAGGAGATTTGGCAGGAGATGAAGCAGGAGCAGATGCAGCAGGAAATGCAGCAGTAGATGCAGGATCAGCAGATACTGCAGCAGGAAATACTGCAGCAGATGAAGGAGGAGATGACGTATCCAGTGATGAAGCCACAGATGCATCAGCTGAAGATGAAGCAGGAGATGCAGCAGCACGAGGTGCATCAGCAAGTGCATGAGGAAATGAAGCAGCAAATGTAGAAAGGTATAACAGAGGAGATGCAGCGGGAGATGTATCAGCAGGAAATGCAGCAGGAGATGCATCAAGAAATGAGATGAAGTAGGAGATGCAGAATAATTTGCAGCATCAGGAGATGCAGAGGAAATGCAGCAGCAGGGGATGTAGTAGCAGGAGATGCAGAAGGAGTTGCAGAATCAGGAGATGCAGCAGGGAATGCAGCAGGAGGAGAAGTAACAGGAGATGCAGCAGCATCAAATGCAGTAGTAGATGTAGCAGCAGGAGATGAAGAAGCAGGAGATGCAAAAGGCGATTCAGCCAGAGATGCAGAAGGAGGAGATGCAGCAGCAGGAATTGCAGAGTAGTAGATGAAGAGAAGAAGATGCAGCAGAAGGTAATATAGCTGGAGATTCATCGGCAGTACATGAAGCAGGATAGAAAGCAGCATCAGATGCAGCATCAGATGCAGCATCAGATGCATCAGCAGGAGATGCAGTAGCAGGAGATCTATCAGGAGATGCAGAGTAGATGAAGCAGCAGCAGATGCAGCAGCAAATTCAGCAGATGCAGCAGTAGTAGATTCATAAAGAGCTGCAGCAGGAAATGCAGATGAATATGCAGCAGCAGGAGATACAGCAGGAGATGTATCTGCAATTGGTGCAGGAGATGCAGCAGGTGACGCTCTAGGAGATGCAGCAGGAGAAGCAGAACGAAATGAAGTAGCAAGATATGCAGCAGAAGGAGATGATGCAGGAGATGCTTCAATAGAAGGTGCATCATAAGATACAGCAGGAGACGCAGCAGCAGATTAAGCAAAATGAGATGAAGAAATACGATATGCAGCAGCAGGACATGGATCAAGAGATGAAGCAGCAGGAGATTCATTAGGAGCTGCAGTAGCAGGATATGAAACAGCAGGAGATATAGCAGCAGGAGATGCAGTAGGACATTCAGCAGGAGATGCAACATGAGGTGATGGAACAGGAGATGCAGTTGGAGGAGGTACAGCAGCAACAGATGCAGCAGTATATGCAGTAGAAGGAGATGTATAAGAGATGCAGCAGCAATTAATTCAGCAGTAGATTCAGGAGAAGTAGATGCAGAAGCAGGAGTTACAGCAGGACATGCATCAGCAGGAGATGCAGCAAAACATACATCAGCAGGAGACACAGCAGCAGGATATGAGGCAGGAGATGCACCAGCAGCAGAACCAGCAGGAGTTGCAACACCATATGCAGCAGAAGATGCAGAATCATTTGTAGCAGAACATGCAGAACCATATGCAGCAGGAGATACAGCAGCAGATGCAGCTGGAGATGTAGCATCACCAGGACCAGAAGCAGATGCAGCAGGAATTGCATCAGCAGGAGATGCTGCTGAAAATTCAGTAGGATATGCAACAGCAAGAGATTTGGCAACAGCAGATGCAGAAGGAAATGCAGCTTGAAATCAGCCGGAGATGCAGCAGCAGGAGATGCAGGAAAAGAAGATGCAGCCGCACCAGGTGCAGCATCAGATTCAGCAAGAGTTGCAGCAGCAGGAGATGAAGAGGCGGGAGATTCAGCAGGAGATGCATCAGCAGAAAATGCATCAGCAGATTCTGCAGCAGGAAATACCGTGTGAGATTCTGCAGCAGGAGATTCAGTACAAAAGGCAGCAGGAGATGGAGCAGGAGATATAGAAGGAGATTCAGCAGGAGATGTAGCAGCAGGAAATACAGCCGCAGATGCCTTCAACAGGATATGCAGGCTGAAATGCAGAAGCACTAGATGCATCCGCAGATGCATCCACAGAGGATGCAGCAGGAGATGAAGCAGCAGGCTATACAGCACCAGGAGATGAAGCAGCAGATGCAGCATCAGGAGATGCAGGAGGACATCAAGTAACAGGGGCTGCTCTGCTTCCTCATTTTTTTCTATATCTCCTGCTGATGCATCTTCTGCTGCTGCCTCTGCTGGTGCATTTCCTGCTGATGCATCTCCTGCTGCATATCCTGCTGCTGTATCTTCAGATTCATTACTTGCTGATGCATCTTCTGCTGAATCTCCTGCTTCTGCATCTACTGTTGCTACATTTCCTGCTGAATCTGCTGCTGAATCTGCTGCTGCATCCCCTGCTGCTGATTTTCTTGCTGCTGCATATCCTGCTGCTTTATGGTCTGTTTTATCTACTGCTGCTGCATCTCCTCCTACATCTTCTGCTGCTACACTTCCTTCTGCTGCATCTGCTACTGCATTTCCTGCTGCATCTCCTTCTGCTGTATCTCCTGCTGAAAATCCTGCTGCATCTCCTACGGTTGCATCTCCTGCAGCTGAATCTGCCGCCGCAGTGCTGTGGTTGCATCTCCTGCTGCTGCATCTCCTGTTGCTGCATCTCCTTCAGAATATCCTGATGATGCAGATGCAGCAGTTGTAGCAGCAGGAGGTGCAGAAGGAGATGCAGCAGGAGATGCCCTAGAAGGAAATGGAGCAGGAGATACAGCAGCAGGCCAAGCAGCAGTAGATGCAGCAGCAATATATGCAGCAAAAAGAGATGAAGCAGGAGATGCAGCAGCAGGAGATGCAGAAGCAGATGCAGCAGCAGGAGATGCACGAGGACATCCATCAGCATAAGATGCAGCAGCAGGAGATGCACCGGTAGGCGAATCCACAGCAGATGCAGCAAAAGATGCAGGAGATTCAGCAGCAGCTGATGCAGCAGCAGGAGATGCTGCGAGATATGCAGAAGCAGGAGATGCAGCAGCAGGAGATGTGGTATGAGATGCAGAAGCAGGAGATTCAGCAGCAACAGCTGCAGCTGGAAATGCAGCAGCAGGAGATGCAGCAGAGTTTGCAGCAGCAGGAGATACAGAAGCAGGAGATCCAGCAAGAATGCACCATCATACGATGAATAAGCAGATGCAACAGAAGGATATGGAGCAGGAGATGCAGCCGCAAGAGATGGAGCAGGAGATGCAGTAGGAGATGCAGTACCAGGAGATGTAGCAGCAGGAGATGCAGCATGAGACTGAGCAAGAGGAGATGTACCCTGAGATGCAGCAGCAGGAGATGCAGCGGGAGATGTATTAGCAGACAAAGCAGCAGTAGATGCAGCAGCAAGATAGGCATCAGAAGGTGATAAAGCAGGAGATGCAAAAGCAGGAGATTAAGCTAAAGGAGATGCATTAAAAGATGCAGTAGCAGGAGATACAGCATCAGGAGATGCAGCCGCAGTAGATGCAGGAGCAGATTCAGAAGCAGATTCTGTAAGAGATGCAGCAGCAGGAGATTGATAAGCAAAAGATATAGCAGCAGGAGATGCAGCAGCAGGAAATTCAGGAGGAGACGTTGCAGCAGCAGAAGCAGCAGGTAATGCAGCAGCAGTAGATGAAGTAGGCTTAGAAGCAGCTGTAGATGCAGCAGGGCATACAAGAGCAGGAAATTCAGCAGCAGGAGATGAATCAGGGGAGATGCATCATCAGATGAATCTGCTGATGCATCCGAGGAAGTTGCAGAAGGAGATGCAGCAGCAGGAGGTTCAGCAGAGGATGCAGCAGCAATCGATGCAGGTGGAGATGCAGGAGGAGGACATAGAGAAGCAGGAGATGCAGTAGCACATGCAGCAGCAGATGCAGGAGATGAAGCAGTAGGAGAAGCAGCAGTAGGAGATTGAGCAGGAGATGCAGCATGAGGAGATGTACTAGTGGATGCAGCAGCAGGAGATGCATCAGGGGATTCAGTAGAAGGTTATGCAGCAGCAGATGCAGCAGAAATAAATTCAGCAGCAGAAGATGCAGCAGTGTATGCAGCAGCAGCAGCAGATGGAGCATCAGGTGATGCAGGAGGACATCAAAAAATCAGAAGATGAAACAACAGGGGATGCAGCAGTAGATTAATCTACAGCAGATGCAGCAGAAGATGCAAGAGATGCAGCAGCAGGAGATGCAGCTGGAGATGCAGAAGCAGTAGATTGAGCAAGATATACAGAAGCAGGAGATACATCAGCAGGAGGTGGGGCATGAGAGGCAGAAGAAGAAGATCCTGCAGCAGATGCAGTAGCATATGCAGCACCAGCAGATGCAGCAGCTGGAGGTTCAGCAACAGGAGATGCAGCAGTCAGAGATGCAGCAAGTTATGCATCAGCAGAAGATGCATTAGCAGGAGTTCAGCAGCAGGAGATGCAGCAGGAGATAATGCAGATGGAGCTGCAGCAGCAGGAGATGCAGCAGGGGATGCAGCAGGAGATGAATCAGGAGATGCAGCAGGAGATTCAGCAGCAGGAGATGCAGTAGGAGATGATGCAGATGGAGCTGTAGCATCAGGAGATGCAGAATGAGAAGCAGAAGGAGATGCATTAGTAGGAGATGAAGCAGTATATGAAGCAGCAGCAGATGCAGCAGAAAATACTGCAGATGCAGCAGGAGGAGATTGATCAAGGGATGCAGCAGTAGATGATGCAGAAGCAAGAGATGCAGCAGCAGGAGATTACGCAGGAGATGCAGCAGTAGATGATGCAGCAGCAGGAGATGCAGCCGCAGCAGATGCAGGAAGATATTCGACAGCAGATTCAGTAAGAGTTGCAGCAGCAGGAGGTGAAGCAGCAGCAGATGCATCAATAGATGCCTATTCCTCAGGAGATGCAGCAGGAAGAGATGCTTCAGCAGGTACAGCTTCATGAGATGTAGCACGAGATAGAGAAGGAGATGCTGTAGGAGAAGAGGCAGGAGAAGATGATGCAGCAGACCCAGTAGCAAGAGATGCAGAAGCAGAAGATGCAGCCGGAGATTCTGAAGCAAGAGGTGAAGCATCAGGATCTGCAGAGAAGAAGATGCAGCAGCAGGAGATGCAGCAGGAGATGCAACAGCAGACGCATCAGCAGACACATCAGCAGGAGATTCAGCAGCAGAAGATACAGCAGCAGCAGCAGATGCACAAGAAAATGGAGCAGGACATGCGGCAGGATAAGATGCAGTACCAGCGGATGCAGCAGGAGATGCAGCATCTGGAGTTGAAGCAATAGAAGATGCTGCAGAAGATGCAGCAGCAGATGCATCAGGAGAAGCAGGAGCAGGAAATGCAGCAGCAGAGATGCAGGAGTAGGAGAGGCAGAAGCAGGAGATGTGGCAGCAAGACATGCAAAAGGATATGCAGAAGCAGGAGATGCGGCAGCAGGAGAGGCACCATGTGATTCAGCAGGAGATGCAGCAGAAGATAGAGAAGCAGGAGATGCACCAGCAGATGCAGCTGCAGGAGATGCAGGAAATGCATCAGCTGATGCAGGAGGAGCTTTAGCAGGAGATTTAGCAAGAGGAGAGGCAGCAGGAGGGGATGCAGCAGTAGATTCTGCTGCATCTCCTCTGCTGCCTCTCCTACTGCATCTCCTCCTGTTTCATCTTTTGTTGCATCTCCTGCTGCTGTATATCATGGTGCATATCCTTTTGCTACATCTCCTGCTGCATCTCCTGCTGCATCTCCTGCTGCTGAATCTCCTGCTGCATTTCCTGCTGATGCATATCCTGCTGCTGTATTTCCTGTGCATCTCTTTCTGCTTTATCTTTTTCTGCATATCCTGCTGCATCTCTTCCTGCTGGATCTCCTGCTTAATCTCCTGCTACTACATCTTCAGCATATGCTGCTGCATCTGGTGCTGCTTCACCTATTGCTGCATCTCCTGCTATTGCATCTGCTGCTGCAACTCCTGCTACTTCATCTGCTGCTGAATCTACATCTCTTTCATCTGCTGCCTGCATCTCCTGCTGATGCATCTCCTTCTACAACTCCTTCTGCAGCATCTACTTTTGCATCTCCTACATCTGCATCTCTTGAGGTATATTCTGCTGCATTTCCTTCTGCATCTTCTCCTGTATCTTTTGTGGCTTCATCTCCTGCTGCTGTATCTCCTGTTGAAGAATCGCCTTCTGCTATATCTCCTGCTGCTGCATCTCCTTCTGAATGTGATGCTGAATCTACTGCTGAACATGCATCCCCTGCTGCTGCATTACATGTTGCATCTCCTCTTGCAGCATATCTTACTGCATTTCCTTCTGCTGCATCTCCTGCTACATCTCCTTCTGCGGAATCTCCTGCTGCGTCATCTGCAGCAGCATCTTCTGCTGCTACATCTCCTACTGAATCTGCATCGCCTGATGCATCTGCTGCTGCATCTATTGCTGCTGCATCTGCTGCCTCTGCAGCTGCATCTCCTGCTACTGCATCTCCTCTTGCTGCATCTTCTGCTGCATTTCCGGCTACTGCATCTCCTTAATCTGATGCTGCATCTGCTGCTGATTCATGTACTGCTACATCTCCTGCTACAATTCCTGATGCTACATCTCCTGCCACTTGATGTCCTCCAGCATCTCCTGCTGCTGCATCCTCTGCCGATGCATCTGCGGATGCATCTGCAGAAGTATCTCCATTTCCTGCTGCATCTGCTGCTCAATCTTCTACGGATGCATCTAGTGCTTCTGCATTTCCTCCTGATTGCATCTGTGGCGGCATCTCCTGCTGCTACATCACCTGCTGAATCTCCTGTTGCACTTCCTGCTGTAACCTCTGATGCATATGTTGCTACTTCATCTCCTGATGCATCTCCTACTGTATCTCCTGCTGAATCTTCTTCTGCAGAATCTCCTCCTGCAACTCCTGCTGATGTATCTCCTGCTGCATCTCCTACTACATCTCCTGCTGCTGAATCTCCTTCTAGATCTCCTGCTGCATCTTCTGCTGAATCTTCCAATGAATCTCCTGCTGCAGACTCTCCTATGGCGTTTCCTGCTGCAGAATCTCCTGCTACATTTCCTGCTGATGCATCTCCTGCTGAATCTCCTGCCTCTTCATCTCCTTCTGCTGCATCTCCTGCATCTGCCGTGGCTGCATCTTCTTCTAATGTGTCTCCTGCTACTGCATCTCCTTCTGCATCTGCTGCTGCTACATCTCCTTCTGCATCTCCTGCTTCTGCATCTCCTGCTACTTCATCTCATGCTGCATCTCCTGTTATGCATTTCATGCTGCTGCATCTGCTGTTGCATATCCTGTTGCATCTCCTGCAGCATCTCCTGCTGCTGCAGTTCCTGCTGCATTTGCTCCTGCATCACCTGCTGCTGCATCTGCTGCTGCTTCTGGTGTTGCTACATCTCCTGCTGCATCTGCTGCTGCATCTGCTGCTGCATTTGCTTCTGCATGTCTACTTCATCTCCAGCTTCATCTTCTGCTGCTGTATCTCGTATGCATCTATTTCTGCTGCATAGGGTGCTGCATCTGCTGCTGAACCACCTCCTGCTGCATCTCCTGTTCCATCTCCTCCTGCTGCATTTCCTGCTTCATCTCTTCCTGCTGCTGCATCATCTCATTTTGCATCTCCTGCTAGGGCATCTCCTGCTGTATCTGCTGATTCTTCATCTCCTGATACATCCCCTGCTGCTTCATCTCATCCTGCTGCATCTCATGCTGCATGTCCTGCTGCTATATCTCCTGCTGCTTCATATCCTGCTACTGCATCTCCTAATTAATCTCCTGAAGCTTCATCTCCTTCTGCTGCATCTCTTGATCCATGTCTTGCTGCTGAATCTCCTGTTTCTGCATCTCCTTCTGCTCCATCTGCTGCTGCATCTTTATCTGCTGTATCTCATGTTGCAACTTCTATTGAAGCATCTCCTGCGTCATCTCCTTCTGCTGCATATCTTGTTGCTTCATCTCGTTCTGCATCTCCTGCTGCATCTCCTTGAGCGTTACCTGCTGCTTCTCCTTCTGCGTCACCTGCAGATGCATCTCCTGCTGTATCTCCTGCTGCTGCATATTCATCTGCATTTCCTGCTGCAGCTCTTTATTGAATCTACTACTACTGCATCAGCTGAATTTGTGCTGCATCTGCTGCTGCTTCATCTACTGCTGCTTCATCTACTGCTGCATCTCCTGATAGATCTCTGTCCAGTGCATCTCCTGCTGCTGCATCTGCTGTTGCATCTACTGATGCTGCATCTGATGCTACTTTCTCTCTTGCTGCATTAACTGCGGCTGCTTCTCCTGCTATATTTCCTTCTGCTGCATCTTCTTCACTTCATCTACTACTCTGCACCGCCTGCTGCTGCATCTCCTCCTTCTGCATCTCCGGCTGAATCGCCTGTAGCATCTCCTGCTTCTTCATCTCCTGCTGCTACATCTCCTAGTGCATATGCTGATGCTGCATCTCCTGTTACTTCTGCTGCTGCATTCCCCGTTGCATCTCCTGATGCTGCAGCTCCTTCTGCATCTCCTTCTGTGTCTCCTGCTACTACAACCCTTGCTGCTGCATTTTCTGCTGCATCTCCTGATGCTGCAACTCCTTCTGCATCTTCTGCTGATGCATCTCCTGCGGAATCTGCTGCTGCTGCATCTCCTGTTGCATCTGCTTCTGATGAATCCACATCTACATCTCTGCTGCTGCATCTCTTGCTGCATTTCCTGCTTCATCTGCTCATGCATCTGCTGCTGCTATATGTCCTGCTACATCTCATCATGCTGCACATCCTACTGCATCTGCTGAAGATTCTCTTCCTATTGCTTCTCCTGCTGAATCTGCATTTCCTGCTGCATCTGCTTCTTCATCTCCTGCTGCTTCATCTCCTGCTCTTGCATCTCCTTCTGCTCAATCTCCTCCTGAATCTCCTGTGGCATCTCATGCTGCTACATATCTTGCTAAATTTCCTGACGTATCTCCTTCTGAATATGCATCTCCTGCTGCTACTCCTGCTGCTGAAAATCCTGCTGCTGAATCTCATGTTGCTGCATCTCCTGATGCTGAATCTCCTGCTGCTGCGTCTGCTGCATCATCTCCTCTTTCTCCATAACCTGCTGTATCTCCTGTTGCTGCATCATATCATGCTGCTGCATATGTTGAAGTATCTCTTCCTACTGCATCTTCTGGTGAATCTTCATTTCCTGCTGCATCTGCTTCTGCATCTCCTGCTGCTGCTGCATCGCCTGTTCTATCTCTTCCTGCTGCATCAGCTTCTGCATCTCCTGCTGCTGCTGCATCTCCTGTTCCATCTCTTCCTGCTGCATCTCCTGCTGAATTTTCTGCTGTTTCATATCCTGCTACTGCATCTCCTAATGAATCTCCTGCTACTTCATCTCTTGATCCATGTCCTGCTGCTGCATCTCATGTTTCTGCATCTCCTTTTGCTTCATCTGCTGCTGCATCGCCTGCTGTATCTCATGTTGCATTTTCTATTGTAGCATCTCCTACAGCGTCATCTCCTTCTGCTGCATATCTTGCTGCTTCATCTCGTTCTGCTTCTCCTGCTGCATCTCCTAGAGCGTCACTTGCTGCATCTCTTTCTGCATCACCTGCAGATGCATCTCCTGCTGTATCTCCTGCTGCTGCATATTCATCTGCATTTCCTGCTGCAGCTCTTTATGAATCTACTATTGCTGCATCTGCTGAATTCGCTGCTGCATCTGTTACTGCTTCATCTACTGCTGCATCTCCTGATAGATCTCCTGCTACTGCATCTCCTGCTGGTGCATCTCCTGCTGCATCTGATGCTGCTGTACCTCCTCCTACTGCATCTCGTGTTGCATCTCCTTCTGCTGCATCTCCTGGTGAATCTCCTGCTGTTTCATATCCTGCTACTTCATCTCCTAATGAATCTCCTGCTGATTCATCTCTTGATCCATGTCCTGCTGCGGCATCACCTGTTTCTGCATCTCCTTCTGCTTTGTCTGCTGCTGCATCTCCTGCTGTATCTCATGTTGCACCTTCTATTGAAGCATCTCCTGCGTCATCTCCTTCTGCTGCCTATCTTGCTGCTTCATCTCGTTCTGCTTCTGCTGCATCTCCTTGAGCGTCACATGCTGCATCTCCTTCTGCATCACCTGCAGATGGATCTCCTGCTGCTGCATATTCATCTGCATTTCCTGCTGCAGCTCTTTATGAATCTACTACTGCTGCATCTGCTGAATTTGCTGCTTCATCTACTGCTTCATTTCCTCATAGATCTTCTGCTGCTGCATCTCTTGCTGGTGCTTCTGCTGCTGCATCTGATGCTACTTTCTCTCTTGGTGCATTTACTACGGCTGAATCTCCTGCCTGAATCTCTTCTTCTGCAAAATCGCCTGTAGCATCTCCTGCTTTTTCATCTTATGCTGCTACATTTCCTAGTGCATATGCTGCTGCTGCATCTCCTGTTACTTCTGCTGCTGCTGCATTCCCTGATGCATATCATGATGCTGCAGCTCCTTCTGCAGCTCCTTCTGTGTCTCCTGCTACTACATCCCTTGCTGCTGCATCTCCTGCTGCACCTCCTGATGCTGCATCTCCTGCTACTGCATCTGCTTCTGGTTCTGCATCTCTGTTTGCTGCATCTCGTGCTGCATCTGCTACTACTGCATCGCATGCTTCTTCATCTCCTGCTGCTTCTCCTTCTGCTTCATCTCCTGCTGCTTCATCTCTTCCTTTTGCATCTCATGCAGTATTTGCTGCTGTAACTCCTGCTGCTAACATCTTCCTCTGCATCTCCTGTTCATGTCCTGCTGCATCTCCTGCTGTTTCTCCTGCCGCATCTCCTGCTGCATTATCCTACTACTGAATCTCCTGCACCTACATCTCCTTCTGATGCATCTCTTGTGGAATTTCTAGCTACTGTTTCTCCTACTGATTTTACATCTCCTCTTCCATTAGTTGCTGCATCTCTTGCTACTGCATCTCCTTGTCAATCTGAATCTCCCCTTTCATCTACTGCTTGCATCTCCTGCTGCATTATCCTACTACTGAATCTCCTGCACCTACATCTCCTTCTGCTGCATCTCCTTCTGTTGCATCTCCTCCTGCATCTCCATCTTCTTCACCTCTTGCGGTATCGCCTGCTGCATCTCCTGCTTCTGTGTCTTCTGCTGCATTTCCTGCTTCTGCATCATCTCCTAATGTGTCTGCTGCTGAATCTCCTGCTGCATCTCGTGCTGATGCATCTCCTGCTTCTGCATCTCCTGCTGCTGCACCTCCTGTGGCATCTCCTCCCCCTGCATTTGCAGCAGTATCTCCAGCTACTGCATCTTCTACTGAATCTACATCTTTTCTTTCATCTGCTGCTGCATCTCCTGCTCTTGCTTCAGCTGCTCCTGCATCTGCTGCTGCATCCACTGCTGCATCTCTTCTGCTGCCTCTCCTACTGCATCTCCTCCTGTTTCATCCTTTGTTGCATCTCCTGCTGCTGTATCTCATGGTGCATATCCTCTTGCTACATCTCCGGCTGCATCTCCTGCTGCATCTCCTGCTGCATCTCCTGCTGCTGAATCTCCTGCTGCATCTCCTGCTGATGCATATCCTGCTGCTGTATTTCCTGTGCATCTCTTTCTGCTTTATCTTTTTCTGCATATCCTGCTACATCTCTTCCTGCTGGATCTGCTCCTTAATCTCCTCCTACTACATCTTCAACATATGCTGCTGCATCTGGTGCTGCTTCACCTATTGCTGCATCTCCTGCTATTGCATTTGCTGCTGCAACTCCTGCTACTTCATCTGCTGCTGAATCTACATCTTTCGTCTGCTGCCTGCAACTCCTTCTGCTGCATCTACTCTTGCATCTCCTTCATCTGCATCTCTTGAGGTATACCCTGCTGCATTTCCTTCTGCATCTTCTGCTGCATCTCCTGCGGCAGCATCTCCTGCTGAAGAATCGCCTTCTACTATACCTCATGCTGCCTCTCCTGATTCATCTCCTGCTGATGCATCTCCTGATGCATCTCCTGATGCATGTCGTGCTGATGACTCTCCTACTTCTGCATATCCTGCTGCGGCATCACCTGCTGCTCCATCCTCTCTTTCATGCACTGCTGCTTCATATCCTTCTACATCTTCTGCGTCTGATGCTAAATCTCTTGCTGTACTTCCTGCTGCATCTCCTACTGCATCTACTGCTGCTGCATCTCCTGTTTTTGCACCCCCGGCTACATCTACTGCTTCTTCATTTCCTGCTACATCTTCTGCTGCATCTTCTGCTACTGCCTCTGCAGCTGAATCTCCTGCTGCATCTGCTGCTTCTGCATCTCCTGCTGGTGCATCTGCTGCTGCTGCATCTCCTGCTGCTGCATCTGCTGCTGCTGCATCTCCTGCTGCTGCATCTCCTTCTGTATCCACTGCTGCATCTCCTTCTGCTTCCACTCCTCCTGAATATCCTTCTGCTGCCTCTCCTCCTGCATCTTATCCTGCTTCATCTCTTGATGCATCTACTGCTGAGTGTACTGCTTAATATGCTGCTGCATCTCATGCTGCATCTCATGATGAATATGAATCTCCTGCATAATCTCCTGCTGATGAATCTCCTGCTGCTGCATCCCCTGCTGCTTCTTCCTCTGCTGCTGCATAACCTGCTGCTTTATTGACTGTTTCATCGACTTCTTCTGCACATCCTGCTACATCTTCTGCTGCTACACTTCCTTCTGCTGCATCTGTTGCTGAATCTCCTACTGCACATGTCCTCCTGTTGCACCTCCTGCTGCATCTCCTTATGCTGTATCTCCTGCTGCATCTCCTTCTGCCGTATCTCCTGCTGAAAATCCTGCTGCGTCTCCTGCAGCAGAATCTGCTGCCAGAGTGCTGTGGTTGCATCTCCTGCTGCTGCATCTCATTCAGAATATCCTGATGATGCAGGAGATGCAGCAGCTGGAGCAAAAGGAAGAGCAGAAGGAGGAGCAGAAGGAGATGCAGCAGGAGATGCCCCAGCAGGCGATGGAGCAGGAGATACAGCAGCAGGCCAAGCATCAGTAGATGCAGCAGCAATATATGCAACAAAAGGAGATGAAGCCGGATAGGAAGCATCAGGAGACTAAGCAAGAGGAGATGCATTAGGAGATTCTGCAGCAGGCTATGCAGCAGCAGGAGATGCAGCAGAGAATGAAGCAGCACGAGATTCAGCAGTAGGAGATGCCACAGAAGATTCAGCTGCAGGAGCTCCAGCAGCAGCTGCAGCATCAGGAGATGCACGAGGACATCCATCAGCAGGAGATTCAGCAGCAGGAGATGCACCAGTAGGTGAATCTACAGCAGATGCAACAAAAGATGCAGGAGATTCTGCAGCAGGTGATGCAGCAGGAGATGCAGCAGGAGATGTAGCAGGATATGCAGAAGCAGGAGATGAATCAGCAGGAGATGTGGTATGTGATGCAGAAGCAGGAGATTCAGTAGCAGATGCAGCAGGAGATGTAGCACTTGCAGATGCAGCAGCAGGAGATGAAGTATCAGATGCAGAAGCTGGAAATGCAGCAGGAGGAGATGCAGCAAGAGGAGATGCAGCAGGAGTTGTGGAAGAAGGAGATGCAGCAGCAGAAAATGCATCAGGAAATGCATCAGCAGACGCAGCCACAGGAGATACAACAGCTGCAGTTGCAGCTGGAAATGCAGCAGCAGGAGATGCAGCAGAGTTTGCAGCAGCAGGAGGTGCAGAAGCAGGAGATCCAGCAAGAAAGCACCATCATAAGATGAATCCGCAGATGTATCAGAAGGATACGGAGCAGGAGATGCAGCAGCAAGATTTGCAGTCGCAGATGCAGCAGCAGTTGAAGCAGTATCAGGAGATGCAGAGAAGAAAATGCAGAGAATGAGAAGCAGCAGAAGGAGATGCAGCAGGAGATGTAGCCACAGTAGATGCAGCAAGAGATATAGCAGCAGCAGAAGCAGCAGCAGGATGTGTAGTAGGAGATGCAGCAGTATGTGAAGCAGCAGTAGATGTAGCAGCAAATGCTGCAGATGCAGCAGTAAGTGATTCAGCAGGAAATGCAGCAAGAAGAGATGCCTCAGGAAATGCGGAAGATGCAGCATAAAGATATGCTTAAGGAGATCGATTAGGAGAAGATTCAGCAGGAGGAGATAGAGCAGGAGATGCAGCCGCAAGAGATGTAGCAGGAGATGCAGCTGCAAGAGATGTAGCAGGAGATGCAGAAGGAGACACAATAGGAGTTGCAGTAGCAGGAGATGTAGCAGCAGGATATGCAGCAGGAGATTGAGTGAGAGGAGATGTACCATGAGATGCAGCAGCAGGAGATGCAGCGGGAGATGTAGAAGCAGACGAAGCAGCAGTAGATGCAGCAGCAAGATAGGCATCAGAAGGAGATAAAGCAGGAGATGCAAAAGCAGGAGATTAATCTACAGGAGATGCATTAGGAGATGCAGAAGCAGGAGATGCAGCATCAGGAGATGCAGCTGCAGCAGATGTAGCAGGAGATGCAGCATCAGGAGATGCAGCTGCAGCAGATGCAGGAGCAGATTCAGAAGCAGATTCCGTAAGAGATGCAGCAGCAGGAGATTGATAAGCAAAAGATATAGCAGCAGGAGATGCAGCAGCAGGAAATTCAGGAGGAGACGTAGCAGCAGCAGAAGCAGCAGGTAATGCAGTAGCAGTAGATGAAGTAGGCTTAGAAGCAGCTGTAGATGCAGCAGGGTATGCAAGAGCAGGAGATTCAGCAGCAGGAGATGAAGCAGTGGAGATGCATCATCAGATGAATCCGTTGATGCATCAGAGGTAGTCGCTGACGGAGGTGCAGCAACAGGAGGTTCAGCAGAGGATGCAGCAGCAATAGATGTAAGAGGAGATCCAGGAGGAGGAGATAGAGCAGCAGGAGATGTAGCAGTAGATGCAGCAGCAGATGCAGGAGATGAAGCGGCAGGCGAAGCAGCAGGAGGAGATTCAGCAGGAGATGCATCAGGAGATGCAGGAGCAGGAGATGCAGCATCAAGGGATGGAAGCATCAGAAGATGAAGTATTAGGAGGTGCAGCAGGGGATTTAATAGCAGGTGATGCAGCAGGAGATGCAGCAGAAGGAGATGCAGCAGCAGGAGGTGCAGCAGCATGGGATGCAGCAGGAATGCAGCAGGGGATTCAGTATCAGCAGATGCAGTAGCAGATGCAGCAGAAGTAAATTCAGCAGCAGAAGATGTAGCAGGACATGCAGCAGTAGTAGATAAAAGAGAGGATGCAGAAGTAGGGGATAGAGCAGCAGAAGATGCATATTCAGCAGGCGGTGCAGCAGGAGATGCAGCAGCATATTCAGCAGCACATTCAGCAGAAGATGCAGAAGCAGGAGATTCAGCAGCAGGAGATGAAGACTCAGCAGATGCCGCAGCAGATACAGAAGCACATTCAGCAGGAGATGCAGTAGCAGGAGATGCAGCAGTGTATGCAGCAGCAGCAGCTGGAGCATCAGGTGATGCACGTGGACATCAAGAATCAGAAGGTGAAATAACAGGAGATGCAGCAGTAGATTAATCTACAGCAGATGCACCAAAAGATGCAAGAGATGCAGCAGCAGGAGATACAGCTGGAGATGCAGCAGCAGTAGATTGAGCAAGATATACAGATGCAGGAGATGCATCAGCGGGAGATGTGGCATGAGAGGGAGAAGAAGAAGGAGATCCTGCAGCAGATGCAGTAGCATATAGAGCACCAGCAGATGCAGCAGCAGGAGATGAAACAGCAGATGCATCAGCAGGAGATTCAGCAGCAGGTGATGCAGCAGGTGGAGATGCAGCATCAGGAGATGCATCAGGAATTGAGGAGGGGATTTGGTAGGAGGTGCTGCAGCAGCAGATGCAGCAGCAGATGCAGGAGATGCAGCAGTCGGAGATGCAGTAGGAGGAGATGCATCAGCAGGAGATGCAGCAGCAGGAGTTGTGGTAGGATTTGATTCGGCATGAAATGCAGCAGGAGATGGACCAGCTGGAGATGAAGCAGAAGATGCAGCAGCAGAAGATGCAGTAGGAGATGCAGCAGCAGAAGATGCAGCAGCAGCAGATGCAGCAGCAGCAGATGCAGCAGTGTAGGCATTAGCAACTCAGTATGAGATGAAGCAAATGGAGATGCAGAAGCAGATGAAGTAGCAGGAGATACAGTAGCATGAGATGAAGAAAAACGAGATGCAGCAGGCACAAATGCAGAAGTGGGGGATGCAGCAGCAGGTGATGGAAAGGTGAATGCAGTAGGGTATGCTGTAGCAGATGCAGCAGGAGATGTAGCAGCAAATGCATATTCAGCAGTAGACTGAGCAGGAGATGCAGCATCAGAGATGTAGCAGGAGATTCAACGAGAGATGCAGCAGCAGTGATGCAGCAGCAGGAAATGCAGCAGGAGATGCAGCAGCAATAATGCAGCAAGTGATGCAGCAGAAGGAGATGCAGTAGAAGGAGAATCAGCATATGATACAGCTACAGGAGGTTCAGCAGCAGATTCAGCATCAGCAGATTCAGCATCAGCAGATGTAGCCGCATAGGCAGATTCAGCAGGAGGTGCAGGAGCAGAAAATGCAGCAGGAGATGGTACTGGATATGCAATTGCAGGAGATGCAGCAGCAGATGCACCAGCTGGAGATGCAGCAGGAGATGCTGTAGGCTCTTAAATTTTGAAGTGACACTTTAATAGCCATTCTGATGTAACACAACACAGGACTATACTGAAAGTTCTACACGTATTGCTTTGCAGTAAAAGAGCTATAAGGGAAAAGATTCAGCAACAGCAGCATTGCATGCTAACATCGTGCCTGCGGGAGTTGCTCACTTTTCCTAGACCACCTTAACAGGCGCAATAAAGACACAGTTCAGTACCCTATACTAAAACCATCCATAAATCTTTCTTTGCTGCTTGTATTGAAATCGTTTCCACAGAAGACTCTAAGGAGAGCCAGCATTTGATCGTAACAGCTTCTGAACGCTCTGAAATTTTGAAGTGACACTTTAATAGCCATACGAATGTTGCAGTACACAAGCCTAGACTGAAAGCTCTGCAAGTCTTCTTTTGCAGTGAAAGCACTATAAGAGAGCACATTCAGAAGCATCAGCATCCCATTCTAGCATCTTCCATATGGGAATTACTCACTGTTCCTAAAGAGCCTTCACAGGCAAAGATAAGTCACAATTCAGTACCCTATACTAAAACGGTCCATAAGTCTTGCTTAGCCGCTTGCAGTGAAAGCGCTTCCGTAGAAGACTCACACTAAAGCCAGCATTTGATAATAGCAACTTCTCTATGTTACTCGTTCAGAACGATCTGAAAATATTGAAGTGATGCCTTAATAGCAATGCTGAAGTTACAGTATACAAGCACAGACTGAAATTTCTACAAGTCTTGCTTTGTAATAAAAGCGCTCTAAGGGAGGACATTGATAAGTAGCAGCATTCCATGCTAGCAACTTCCCTGCGGCCATAATTTAGCTAATGCTAGCCTTACTAGCTTTGCTGATGTTACAGTTCACTAGCCTAGACGGAAAGTTCGATAAATCTTGGTTTGCAGTGATTGCGCTCTAAGAGAAGACATTCAGGAGCAGAAGCATTCCATGCTAACATCTCCCCTGCTGGAGATACTCACTTTTCCATAAGCGCCTTAATAGGAGCTATTAAGTCTCTATTCATTTGCCAACACAGGAACCTTGTGTTAGTTGTTCTCTGCATCTTGCAGAGAAACTGCTTCCATAGCGTTATTAGGCGTTATTAAGTCGCTAATAACTAGCCTACGCGAAAAAGTTGCATTTTCATGCTTTGCGGCTGGCAGTGAAAATGCTTCATGAAAAGATCCTAACGAGAGCCAAAATTTGATGGTAGCAGCTTCCCTGCGGTACTTGTGCAGAAATCTCTGAAATCTCGACATGATGCCTCACTAGCCATGCAAACGTTACATTTCTCAAGCCTAGGCTGAAAGTTTGTCAAGTCATGCTTTGTAGTTGAAGCGCTTTAAGAGAACACGTTCATAAGCAGAATCATTCCATGCTAGCATCGTCCTTGCTGGAGATATTAATTCCAACTATAGCAAAGTAATAGGCGTTTTAAAGTCGCTATTAACAAGCCTATACTAAAACATTCTTATCGAGACCCAAAATGTGATGGTAGCAGCTTCCCTGCGGTACTTGTGCTGAACGATCTCAAATCTTGAAATGAGGCTTTAATAGCCATTCTGATCTTAGAGTTCATAAGGCTAGAGTGAAACTTCTACAAGTCTTCTTTTGTGCTATAAGAGAAAACATTAATAAGTGGTGTAATTTCATGCCAGCATCTGCACTGCCAGAAATACTTACTTTTCCATAAGCGCTTTAACAGGCGCAGTTAAGTCACAATTCATTACACTAAACTAAAATGTGTTAGTCGTGCTTCACAGCTTGCAGTGAAAGTGCTATAAGAGAAGACTCTAACGAGAACCAGCATTTGATGGTAGAAGCTTCCCCGCGGTACTTGTGCTGAACGCTCTGAAATTCTGAAGTGACATTTTACTAGCTGATGATATACTTCAGAAGACTAGAATAAAATTTCTGTAAGTCGTACATTGCAGTGAAAGTGCTGTAAGAGAAGACATTCAGAAGCAGCAGCATTCCATACGAGCTTTACTCACTTTTCCTAAAGCTCCTCCATAGGCGCAGTTAAATCAAAATTCGGAAAAAAATACTAAACGTTTTGTTAGACATGCTTTGAAGCTTGCAGTAAAAGCGCATCAAGAGAAGATTCTAATGAGAGCTAGCATCAAGAACAGAGAGACTTAGACGGAGATGCAGCAGAAGGTGCAGCAGCAGGAGATGCAGAAGCAGATGCAGCAGGAAATGAAGATTCAGCAGAAGATGCAGTAGGAAGAGATTCTTCAACATATGCAGCAGCATGATATGATGCAGCAACAGGAGATACAGCAGGATCTGGAGAAAGAGGAGATGATGCAGCAGACGCAGCAACAAGAGATGCAGCAGCAGGGGAAGCAGCAGGAGATGCAAATTCAGAAGGAGATACGTCAGGAGTTGTAGCAGGATATGTAGCAGTATTAGATGCCGCAGGAGATTAAGGAGGAGATTGAGCAGAAGGAGATGCAAGAGCAGGAGATGAAGCAGCAGGAGATGCAGTAGGAGATGCAGCAGCAGCAAATGTAGCAGGAGATGCAGCAGTACATGAAGCATCAGGAAATGGAGCAGCAGATTAAAGAGATGCAGCAGCAGGAAATGCATCAGAATATGCAGCAGGAGGTAATGCAGCAGGTCATGCAGCAGCAGGTGATGCAGCTGCAGCTGCAGAGGCAGCAGATGCAGGAGCAAGAGATGCAGCAGCAGATGCATCAGGAGATGCAGATTCAGTAGGAGATGTAGCGGCCGAAAATGCTGCAGCAGATGATGCAGCAGGAGATGCAGCAGAAGGAAATGCAGCAAGATATGCTGCAGGAGGAAATGCAGTAAGATATGAAGCAGGAGATGCAGCAGCAGGGGATGCATATTCAGCAGTAGATTCAGCAGAAACTTCGGAAGGAGGTGCAGCAGCAGGAGATTTAGCAGGAGATGCAGCAGTAGATGAAGCAGCAGCATATGCAACAGCAGATGCACCAGATGGAGCCGAAAGAGATGCAACAGGGGATGGAGCAGCAGATGCAGCGAGATGCATCCGCAGATGCATGAGCAGAGGATACATCAGGATATGTAGCAGCAGGAGATACAGGAGCAGGTGATGCAGCAGGAGATGCAGCAGGAGATGCAACAGCAGAAGATGCAGCACCAAGAGATGCAGCAGGAGATGCAGCAGCACATGCAGTATCAGCAGATGCAGCAGCAGGAGATGAAGCAGAAGATGCAGCAGCAGGAGATGCAGCAGCAGGAAATACAACAGGAATAAATGCAGAAGGTAATGCAGCAGCAGGAGTTTAAGCAGAAAATACATCAGCAGGAAATGCAGCACCAAGAAATTCTGACGGAGATGCAGCAGGAGATGCAGCAGCAGGAGATGCAGAAGCACATGTTGCAGCAGGTCCAGCACAAGCAGATGCAGCAACAGGAGATGCAGCAGAAGGAGATGCTGCAGCAGCACATGCAGAAGGGAATCCAGCAGTAGGAGATGCAGAAGCACATGTTGCAGCAGGAGATTCAGCAGCAGGAGATTCAGTAGCAAAGGATATTCAGCAGTAGACCCGGCATCAGGAGATTCAGCAGCAGGAGGTGCAGCAGGAGATGCAGAAGCAAACGCAGAAGTAGGAGTGGCAGCAGGTGGAGAAGCATCAGAAGATGTATATTCAGGTGGAGATGCAGCAGGAGATTCAGCATGATATGTAGAAGCATGAGATGCCACAGGAGATTCAGGAGGAGATTGAGCAGAAGGAGATGCAAGAGCAGGAGATGCATCAGGAGGAGATGAAGAAGCAGATGCAGCAGGAGGAGATGCAGCAGCAAGACATGCAGCAGGAGTCGATGCAGAAGGTAATAGAGCAGCAGGAGGTTCAGAAGAAGGAGATGCAGAAAGAGATTCAGCTGCAGTAGATGCAGCAGCAGGAAAGGCAGCAGTATATACAGAAGCAGGATATGCAGTAGGAGGAGATGCAGTAGGAGGAGATAGATCAGGTAATGCAGTAGGAGGAGATGCAGTAGGAGGAGATAGATCAGGTAATGCAGCAGCAGGAGATGCAAGAGCAAGAGGTGCAGCATCAGACCCAACAGCAGGAGATGCAGCAGCAGTAGGTGCAACAGGAGGTGAAAGAGCAGGAGATGAAGCTTTATCATGAGATGCATTAAGCGGTGTAGTAGCAGGATATGTAGCAAGAGATATTGAAGGAGATGAAGCAGCAACATATGCAGCAGGAAATGCAGCAGTAGATGCAGGATCAGCAGATAGTGCAGCAGGAAATACTGCAGCAGATAAAGGAGGAGATGATGTATCCGGTGATGAAGACACAGATGCATCAGCTGAAGATAAAGCAGGAGATGCAGCAGCACGAGGGGCATTAGCAGGTGCATGAGGAAATGAGGCAGCAAATGTAGGAAGGTATAATGGAGGAGATGCAGCAGGAGATGTATCAAGAAATGAGATGCAGTAGGAGATGCAGAAGGAGTTGCCGCATCAGGAGATTCAGCAGGAAAAGCAGCAGAAGGGGATGTAGTAGCAGGAGATACAGAAGGAGTTGCAGAATCAGGAGATGCAGCAGGAAATGCAGCAGCAGCAGAAGTAACAGGAGATGCAGCAGCATCATATGCTGTAGGAGGTGTAGCAGCAGGAGATGAAGAAGCAGGAGATGCAGCAGCAGGAAGTGCAGAGTAGTAGATGAAGAGAAGAAGATGCAGCAGAAGGAAATATAGCAGAGGATTCATCAGCAGTACATGCAGCAGGAGAGAAAGCAGCATCAGATGCAGCAGTAGAAGTACCAGCAGGAGATGCAACAGCAGGAGATCTATCAGGCGATGCAGCAGTAGGTGAAGCAGCAGCAGATGCAGCAGTAGTAGATTCATAAAGAGCTGCAGCAGGAAATGCAGATGAATATGCAGCAGCAGGAGATACAGCAGGAAATGCATCTGCAGGTGATGCAGAAGGAGATGCAGCACGTGAAGCTCTAGGAGATGCAGCAGGAGAAGCAGAACGAGATGAAGCAGCAAGATATGCAGCAGAAGGAGATGACGCAGGAGATGCTTCAATAGAAGGTGCAACATGAGATACAGCAGGAGACGCAGCAGCAGATGAAGCAAAATGAGATGCAGAAACAGGAGATGCAGCAGCAGAACATGGATCAAGAGATGAAGCAGCAGTATATTCAGAAGGAGGAGATGGAAAAGGAGATGCAGTAGGAGGAGATTCAGCAGGAGATGCACTAGGAGAAGATGCACTAGGAGGAGGTACAGCAGCACAAGATGCAGCATTATATGCAGCAGAAGGAGATGAATAAGAGATGCAGCAGGAATTGATGCAGCAGGAGATGCTGGAGTCGGAGATGCAGAAGAAGTAGATGCAGAATCAGGAGATGCAGCAGGACATGCATCAGCAGGAGATGCAGCAATACATACATCAGCAGGAGCACAGCAGTAGGATATGAGGCAGGAGATGCACCAACAGCAGAAGCAGCAGCAGATGCAGCACCATATGCAGCAGAACATGCAGAACCATATGCAGCACAAGATACAGCAGCAGATGAAGCAGCAGATGCAGCTGGAGATGTAGCACCACCAGAATCAAAAGCAGATGCAGCAGCAAAGGATGCAGGATGAGATGCAGCAGGAATTGCATCTGTAGGAGATGCTGCTGTAAATTCAGTAGGATATGCAACAGCAAGAGATTTGGCAACAGCAGATACAGTAGGATATACAGCAGCAGATGCAGCTGCATGAGGTGTATCAGCAGGAGATGTAGCAGGAGATGCAGTAGGAGATTCAAGAGAAGGAAATGCAGCAGGAAATCAGCCGGAGATGCAGCAGCAGGAGATGCAGTAAAGAAGATGATGCCGCACCAGATGCAGCAGCAGATTCAGCAGGAGTTGCAGCAGCAGGAGATGAAGAGGCAGGAGACTGAGCAGCAGGAGATGAAGCATCAGGAGATTCAGCAGGAGATGCATCAGCAGGAAATGCATCAGCAGATTCTGCAGCAGGAAATTCCGTAGGAGATTCTGCAGCAGGTGATTCAGTAGAAAATGTAGCAGGAGATTCAGTAGAAAATGCAGCAGGAGATGCAGTAGGAGATATAGAAGGAGATAAAGCACCAGGGGATGTAGTAGGAGATGCAACAGAAGATACATCAGCAGGAATTGTAGCAGGAGATGCTGGAGGAGATTCTGCAGAAGAAGATTCAGCAGGAGATGCAGCAGGAGATGAAATAGCAACATAGGCATCAGCAGTTACAGCAGGAAGTACAGCAGGAGATTCAGCAGCAGGAGATGTAGACGCAGATGCCTTCAAGAGGATATGCAGCTGAAATGCAGAAGCACTAGATGCATCCGTAGAAGACTGAGCAGCAGATGCAGCAGGAAATGGAGATGCTTCTGCAGATGCATCTGCGGATGCATCTGCAGAAGCATCCGCAGAGGATGCAGCAGGAGATGAAGCAGTAGGCTATACAGCAGCAGGAGATGAATCAGCAGATGCAGCAGCAGAAGATGCAGGAGGACATCAAGTAGAAGGAGATGCAGCAGCAGCAAACGTAGCAGGAGATGCAGCAGTACATGAAGCAGCAGGAAATGGAGCAGCAGATTAAGGAGAGGCAGCAGCAGGAAACGCGGCAGAATATGCAGCAGGAGGTAGTGCAGCAGGTGATACAGCAGTAGGAGATGCAGCAGCAGTAGATGCAGTAGGAGATTCAGCAGCAGGAGATGCAGCAGGAGATGCAGAAGCATACGCAGCAGTAGGAGTGGCAGCAGGTGGAGATGCAGTAGGAGATTCAGCAGCAGGAGATGCAGCAGGAGATGCAGAAGCAAACGCAGCAGTAGGAGTGGCAGCAGGTGGAGATGCAGCAGGTGATGCATATTCAGAAGGAGATGCAGAGGAGATTCAGCATGATATGTAGATACATGAGATGCCACAGGAGATTGATCAGGAGATTCAGCAGCAACTGATGCAACAGCAGGAGAAGCAGCAGGAGATGCAGCAGCTGCAGGAGATGCAGAAGCAGATGCAGCAGGAAATGAAGATTCAGCAGAAGATGCAGTAGGAAGAGATTCTTCAACATATGCAGCTGCATGATATGATGCAGCAACAGGAGATACAGCAGGTTATGGAGAAAGAGGAGATGATGCAGCAGACGCAGCAGCAGGAGATTCAGCAGCATGAGATGCAGCAGCAGGAGAATCAGCAGGAGATGAAGCAGAAACAGGAGATACTTCAGGAGATGTAGCAGGATATGTAGCAGCATGAGATGCCACAGGAGATTCAGGAGGAGATTCAGCAGAAGGAGATGCAAGAGCAGGAGATGAAGCAGCAGGAGATGCAGAAGCAGATGCAGCAGGAGGAGATGCAGAAGGTAATAGAGCACCAGGAGGTTCAGAAGAAGGAGATGCAGAAAGAGATACAGCAGCAGGAGATGCAGCAGCAGGAAAGGCAGCAGTATATACAGAAGCAGGATATGCAGCAAGAGGATATGCAGGAGGAGGAGATAGATCAGGTAAAGCAGCAGGAGGAGATGCAGCAGGAGATGCATGATCAAGAGATGCAGCGTCAGACCCATCAGCAGAAGATGCAGCAGGAAATGCAGCAGCAGTAGGTGCAGCAGGAGATGCAGTAGCAGGAAATGAAGCATTATCATGAGATGCATTAAGAGGTGCAGCAGCAGGATATGTAGCAGGAGATTTGGCAGGAGATGAAGCAGCAGCAGATGCAGCAGGAAATGCAGCAGTAGATGCAGGATCAGCAGATACTGCAGCAGGAAATACTGCAGCAGATGAAGGAGGAGATGACGTATCCTGTGATGAAGACACAGATGCATCAGCTGAAGATAAAGCAGGTGATGCAGCAGCACGAGGGGCATTAGCAGGTGCATGAGGAAATGAGGCAGCAAATGTAGGAAGGTATAATGGAGGAGATGCAGCAGGAGATGCATCAAGAAATGAAATGCAGTAGGAGATGCAGAAGGAGTTGCAGAATCAGAAATTGCAGGAGGAAATGCAGCAGCAGGGGATGTAATAGCAGGAGATGCAGAAAGAGTTGCAGAATCAGGAGATGCAGCAGGAAATGCAGCAGCAGGGGATGTAGTAGCAGGAGACGCATAAGGAGCTGCAGCATCAGGAGGTGCAGCAGGGAATGCAGCAGCAGCAGAAGTAAGAGGAGATGCAGCAGAGGCATATGCACTAGGAGATGTAGCAGCAGGAGATGAAGAAGCAGGAGATGCTACAGGCAATTCAGCCGGAGATGCAGAAGGAGGAGATGCAGCAGCAGGAATTGCAGAGTAGTAGATGAAGAGAAGAAGATGCAGCAGAAGGAAATATAGCAGCAGATTCATCAGCAGTACATGCAGCAGTAGATGAAGCAGCAGCAGATGCAGCAGCAAATTCAGCAGATGCCGCAGTAGTAGATTCATAAAGAGCTGCAGCAGGAAATGCAGATGAATATGCAGGAGCAGGAGATACAGCAGGAGATGCATCTGCAGGTGATGCAGAAGGAGATGCAGCAGGTGACGCTCTAGGAGATGCAGCAGGAGAAGCAGAACAAGATGAAGCAGCAAGATATGCAGCAGGAGATGACGCAGGAGATGCTTCAGTAGAAGGTGCAACATGAGATACAGCAAGAGACGTAGCAGCAGATGAAGCAAAATGAGATGCAGAAACATGAGATGCAGCAGCAGGACATGGATCAAGAGAAAAAGCAGCAGGATATTTAGCAGGAGATGCAGCAGGAGGAGATGGAACAGGAGATGCAGTAGGAGGAGATTCTGCAGGAGATGCAAAAGGATGAGATTCAACAGGAAATGCAGCATGAGGAAGAACAGCAGCACCAGAAACAGCAGTATATGCAGTAGAAGGAGATGAATAAGAAATGCAGCAGCAATTGATGCAGCAGGATATGCTGGAGCCCGAGATGCAGGAGAAGTAGATGCAGAAGCAGGAGATGCAGCAGGACATGCATCAGCAGGAGATGCAGCAAAACATACATCATCAGGAGCACAGCACCAGGATATGAGGCAGGAGATGCACCAGCAGCAGAAGCAGCAGGAGATGCAGCACCAGATGCAGCAGAAGATGCAGAACCATATGCAGCACAAGATACAGCAGCAGATGAAGCAGCAGATGCAGCTGGAGATGTAGCATGACAAGAAGCAGAAGCAGGTACAACAGCAAAGAATGCAGGATGAGATGCAGCAAGAATTGCATCAGCAGAAGATGCTGTTGGAAATTCAGTAGGATATGCAACAGCTAGAGATTTGGCAACAGCAGATGCAGCAGTTATGCAGCAGCAGATGCAGCTGCATGAGGTGTATCAGCAGGAGATGTACCAGGAGATGCCTATTCAGCACGTGATGCACCAGGATATGCAGCAGGAGATTCAAGAGAAGGAAATGCAGCAGGAAATCAGCCGGAGATGAAGCAGCAGGAGATGTAGGAAAAGAAGATGCAGCCACACCAGATGCAGCAGCAGCAGATTCAGCAGGTGTTGCAGCAGCAGGAGATGAAGAGGCAGGAGATTCAGCAGCAGGAGATGCAGCATCAGAACATTCAGCAGGAGATGCATCAACAGGAAATGCATCAGCAGATTCTGCAGCAGGAAATTTTGTAGGACATTCTGCAGCAGGAGATTCAGTAGAAAAGGCAGCAGGAGATGCAGCAAGAGATATAGAAGGAGATTTAGTAACAGGGGATGTAGAAGGAGATGCAGCAGGAGATACATCAGCAGGAATTGTAGCAGGAGATGCTGGAGGAGATTCTGCAGAAGAAGATTCTGCAGGAGATGCAGCAGAAGATGAAATAGCAACATAGACATCAGCAGTTACAGCAGGAGATTCAGCAGGAGATGCAGCAGCAGGAGATGCAGCCGCAGATGCCTTCAACAGGATATGCAGCTGAAATGCAGAAGCACTAGATGCATCCGAAGAAGATTGAGCAGCAGATGCAGCAGGAAATGGAGGTGCTTCTGCAGATACATCCACAGATGCAGCAGCAGAGGATGCAGCAGGAGATGAAGCTGCAGATGCAGCAGCAGGAGATGCAGGAAAACATCAAGTAGAAGGAGATGCAGCAGCAAACGTAGCAGGAGATGCAGCAGTACATGTAGTAGCAGGAAATGGAGCAGCAGATTAAGGAGTTGCAGCAGCAGGAAATGCAGCAGAATATGCATTAGGAGGTAATGCAGCAGGTTATGCAGCAGCAGGTGATGTAGCTGTCAGCTGCAGAGGTAGTAGATGCATCAAGAGATTTGATTCCCAGGAGATGCAGCAGCAGATGTAGCAGCAGGCGATACTGTAGCAGGAGATGAAGCAGCAGATGCAGCATCAGGAGATGCAGGAGGACATCAAGTAGAAAGAGATGGAGTAGCAGGGAATGTAGCAGGAGATGCAGCAGTACATGAAGCAGCAGGAAATGGAGCAGCAGATTAAAGAGATGCAGCAACAGGAAACACAGCAGAATATGCAGCAGGAAGTAATGCAGCAGGTGATGCAGCAGCAGGTGATGTAGCTGCAGCTGCAGAGGCAGCAGATGTAGCAGCAATAGATGCAGCAGATGCATCAGGAGATTTGATTCACAAGAGATGCAGCAGGAGATGCAGCAGCTGGAGATGAAGCAGAAGATGCAGCAGCAGAAGACGTTGTAGGAGATGCAGCAGCAGCAGATGCAGCAGCAGCAGGTGCAGCAGGAGATAGAGCGTTAGACACTGCAGCAGGAGGTGCAGCAGCAAACGATGCAGCAGGGTAGGCGTATTCAGCAGGAGATGCCACAGGTGATGAAGTAGCAGGAGATACAGCAGGAGATGCTGCAGCAGATGCATCAGGAGGAGATGCATCAGGAGATGACTATTCAGGAGATGCATCAGGAGATGTAACAGGTTATGTAGCAGCATGAGATGTTGCAGGAGATTCAGGAGGAGATTCAGCAGCAGGAGATGCAAGAGCAGGAGATGCCACCGCAAAAGATTCGGCAGCAGATTCAGCAGCAGATTCATCAGGAAATGCAGTAGCAGGATATGGAGCAGTAGATAAAGGAGGAGATGCAACAGCAGGGGATGCAGCAGCAGATTCAGCAGCAAATTCCGCAGGAAATGCAGCAAAATGAGATACAGAAGCAGATGCAGTAAGAGATGCAGATCAAGCAGTAGATGCAACAGGAAATTATGCTCCAGAAGATACAGCAGCAGGAGATGAGCAGGAGATTGAGCAGGAGATGCAGTAGGAGGCGAGGCAGGAGGTGATGATGCAGCAGAAACAGAAGCAGGAGATGCAGAAGCAGAAGATTCAGCAGGAGATGCAGAAGCAGAAACTGAAGCAGGAGATGCATCGGTAGTAGATACAGCAGGGGATTTGGTGGCAGGAGATACAGCAGGAAATGCAGAGAAAAGAGATGAAGCAGCAGGAGATGCAGCGGCAGGAGATGCAGCAGTAGATGCAGATTCAGCAGGAGATTCATCAGCAGAAGAATCTGCAGCAGATTCACAGTAGGACGTGCAGGAGCAGGAGATGCAGCAGGAGATGGGCAGAAATAGATGCAGCAGGAGAAGCCGCAGTAGGAGTTGCAACAGAAGATGCAGGAGGAGGAGATGCAGCAGGAAATGCATAAGGAGATGCAGCAGGAGAAGCATGAGGAAGAGATGCAGCAAGACATGCAGTAGCAGCAGATACAGCAGCAGGAGATGCAGCAGCAGAAGATGCAGCAAGATATATAGCAGAAGGAATTGCAGCAGGAGATGCAGTAGCAAGAGATGTAGCATTATCATAGGATGCATTAGAGGATGCAGCAGCAGGATGTGCAGCAGCAGGAGGTGCAGGAGGATATGCATGAACAGGAGAATCAGTATGAGGTACAGCAGGATGTGCAGCAGCAGGATATGTAGCTGGAGATTCACCAGTAGATGAAGCAGCAGTAGATGAAGCAGCAGCAGAGCAGCAGCAGATGCAGCAGGAAATGCAGCAGGAGATGCAGCAGCAGGAGATGCCCAGCAGATGCAGAAGGAGATGAAATATCAGGAGATGAAGCTACAGATGCATCAGCTGAAGATGAAACAGGAGATGAATCAGCTGAAGATGAAACAGGAGATGCAGCAGAAGGAGATGCATCAGCAGACGCAGCAGGAGATGCGAGAGGAGGTGAGGCAGATGATGTAGCAAGAAATACCGTATAAGATGCAGCAGGAAATATATTCAGGATATGCAGGAGAAATAGATGAAAGAGGAGATGAAGTAGAAGGAGATGCAGCAGTAGGAGAGGCATGAGCAGATGTAGAAGCAGATGCAGCAGGAGAAGCAGGAGGAGATGCAGCAGCAGGAGATGCTGCAGCAGAGGTAGCAGGAGGAGATGCAGCAGCAGGTGATGTAGCAGATGTATCAGGAGGTGATGCAGCAGCAGGAGACTTAGCAGCAGGTTTTGCAGCAGGAGATGCAGCAGGTGATTCTATAGCAGGAGTTTCAGCAGGAGATGCAGCAGGAGATTCTATAGCAGGAGATTCAGCAGGAGTTGCAGCAGCAGGATTTGTAGCACCAAGAAAAGCAGCAGGAGATGCAGGAGGAGATGCAGCAGCAGGAAATTCAGTAGCAGGAGATACAGCAGGAGATTCAGCAGCTGGAGATACAGCAGCAGGAGATACAGCAGCAGCAGATGCAGAAGGAGATGCCGCTGCAGATGCAGCAGGAGATGCTGCAACAGGAGATTAAGCAGCAGCAGATGCAGGAAGAGATGCAGCAGCAGATGAAGCAAGAGATAGAGAAGAAGACAGAGCAACAGAGGATGCAGCAGCAGGAGATGCAGCAGGAGATACATATTCAGCAGGATATGCATCAGGAGATATAGTAGCAGGCGATGCATCAGGAGATGCATATTCAGAGGGAGATGTAACAGCATGAGATGCCGTGGGAGATGCAGGAGGAGATACAGCAGATCGAGATGCAAGAGCAGGAGTTGAAGTAGCAGGAAATGCAGTCGCAGCAGATCCAGCAGCAGGTGATACAGCAGGTTATGCAGCAGCAGGCACAGCAGCAGGAGATGCAGAAGGACATGCAGCAATAGGAAATGCAGCAGGAGATGAAGCATCAGATACAGCAGGTCGAGATGCAGCAGCAGATGCATCAGTAGATGCAGTTTCAGAAAAAGATTCAAAAGCAGGAGATGCTGCAGCAGATTCGCAATAGGACATGCATCAGCAGCAGATGCAGCAGGAAATGCAGCAGTAGACGCAGAAGCAGGAGATGCTGCAGTATAAAATACTGCAGCAGTTGCAGCAGGAGATGACATACAAAGTGATAAAGCCACAGATGCATCATCTGAAGATGAAGCAGGACATGCCGCAGCAGGAGGTGCATCAGCAGATTCATCAGCAGATGAGGCAGCAAATGTAGAAAGTTATAACGTACATGAAGAAGCAGATGCAGCAGCAGCTAATTCAGCAGGACATGCAGCAGCAGGAGAAGCAGAAGCAGATGCAGCAGGAAAGGCAGATTCAGCAGGAGAAGCAATAGGAAGAGAATCTTCAGCAGATGCAGCAGGATGTGCAGCATGACGAGATGTAGCAGGACATATAGCAGCAGCAGATGCATGAGCAGATGAAGCAGGAAATGCAGCAAGAGATGCAGCAGCAGAGATGTAGCCGCAGATGCATCAGAAGCAGATTCAACAGGAGATGCATCAGCAGCACATTCCGCAGGAGATGCAGCAGCAGAAGATGCAGAAGGAGTTGCAGCATCAGGAGATGCAGCAGGAAATGCAGCAGCATAGGATGTAGTAGCAGGAGACAGAAGGAGATGAAGAAGGAGCTGCAACATCAGGAGATGCAGAAGGGAATGCAGCAGCAGCAGACGTAACAGGAGATGCAGCATCATCATATGCCCTAGGAGATGTAGCAGCAGGAGATGAAGAAGCAGGAGATACTACAGGCGATTCAGCCAGAGATGCAGAAGGAGGAGATGCAGCAGCAGGAGTTGCAGAGTAGTAGATGAAGTGAAGAAGATGCAGCAGAAGGAAATACAGCAGGAGAAGCAGCCGCAGTAAATGCAGCAAGAGAGAAAGAAGCAGCAGATGCAGCAGCAGATGCAGCAGAAGAGGATGCAACAGCAGATGCAGCAGCAGGAGATGCAGCAGCAGGAGATCTATCAGGAAATGCAGCAGCAAATTCAGCAGATGCAGCAGTAGTAGATTCATAAAGAGCTGCAGCAGGAAATGCAGATGAATATGCAGCATCAGGAGATACAGCAGGAGATGCATCTGCAGGTGATGCAGAAGGAGATGCAGCAGGTGATGCAGAAGGAGATGTAGAACGAGATTCAGAACGAGATGCAGCAGCTGGATATGCAGCAGAAGGAGATGATGCAGGAGATGCTTCAATAGAAGGTGCAACATGAGATACAGCAGATAAAGATGCAGCAGCAGATGAAGCAGAAGAGATGCAGAAACAGGAGATGCAGCAGCAAGACATGGATCAAGAGATGCAGCAGCAGGAGATGAAGCTTCAGGAGATTAATTCGGACATGCAGTAGCAGGATATGAAGCAGCAGGAGATATACCAGGAGGAAATTCATCACCATGAGATGCAGCAGTATGAGATGAAGCAGCAGGGGATACATCATGAGATGCAGAAGCAGCAGATACAGCAAGAGATGCCATAGCAGGAGGTGCAAAATGAGATGATGCAGCAGCAGGAAGAGATTAAGCAGGAGATGCAACAGGAAGAGATTAAGCAAGAGATGCAGCTGGAAAAGGTACAACAGCAGCAGATGCAGCAGCCTATGCAGCAGAAGGAGATGCATAAGAGATGCAGCAGCAATTGATGAAACTGGAGATGCTGGAGCCGGAGATGCCAAAGAAGTGGATGCAGAAGCAGGAGATGCAGGAGTAGATGCAGAAGCAGGAGATGCAGGAGTAGATGCATCAGCAGGAGATGCAGCAAAACATACATCAGCAGGAGAAACAGCAGCAGGATATGAGGCAGGAGATGCCCCAGCAGGAAATGCAGCAGGAGATGCACCAGCAGGAAATGCATCAGGAGATGTTTCCGGAGATTAAGCAGGAGATGCTGCAGCAGGTGATGCAGCAGCAGATGCAGCAGCAGGAAGTTTTGCAGGGGTTGCAGCACCAGATGCAGCAGCATATGCTGCAGCTGCAGCAGTAGGGGATGCAGCAAGTGATGCAGCAGGAAGAGATGGAGCAGCAGATATATCAGCAGCAGATGAAGCAGCAGATGCAGCAGCAGTAGATGCAGCAGGACACAGAGAAAAGTATGAGGCAGCAGGAGATCTAGGAGATGCAGCAGTAGATGAAGTAGAGTAGATGCAGCAGCCGTTGCAGCAGGAAATGCAGCAGGAGATGCAGCAGTAGGAAATGCAGCAGCAGGAGGTGCAGCCGCAAAAGCATTCAGCAGCATATGCAGTAGGAGATGCAGCAGCAGGTGATGCAGTAGCAGGAGATGAAGCAGCAGATGTAGCAGGATATGCGGCATTAGTAGATGCATCTGCAGATGCATCAGCAGAGCATGTAACATGAGATATGGCAGCAGGAGATGCAGGAGTACATGAAATAGCAGCAGATACAAGAGCAGATTCAGGAAAAGCAGGAGCAGGAGATGCAGCAGGAGATGAAGTAGAAATGTAGAAACAAATGCAGCAGGAGATGCAGCAGTAGATGTAGCGGGAGATGCAGCAGTACATGAGTAACAGCAGATACAACAGCAGATTCAGGAAATGTAGCAGAGTAGATGCAGCAGGATATGAAACTGCAGAAGATACAGAAGGAGATGCAGCAGCAGAAGATGAAGCTGGAGATGAAGTAGAAATGCAGAAGCAAATGCAGCAGGAGGTGCAGCAGCAGGAGATGCAGCAGCAGGAGATGCAGCAGCAGATGCAGGATGGGATGCAGCGAGAGATGAAGCAACACCAGAAGCAGCAGCAGATGCAGCAGCAGGTGACGCAGGATGAGATGCAGCAGGAACTGCAGCAGCAGGAGATGCTGCAGGAGATGCAGCAGTATATGCAACAGCAGATGCAGCAGCATGAGGTGCATAACAGGAGATGCAGCATGAGATGAAGTAGCAGGAGATGCAGAAGCAGGAGATGCAGAAGGAGATGCAGTAGCAGGAGACGCATTAGAAGAACATGCAGCTGCAGCAGATGCAGGAGATGCAGCAGAAGGAGATGAAGATGCAGGAGATTCATCAGGAGATGCATCAGCAGGAAATGTAGCAGGAGATTCTGCAGCAGGAAACTTCATAAGAGAGTCTGCAGCAGGAGATTCAGTGGAAGATTCAGCAGAAGATGCAGCAGGAGATACATCAGCTGGAGCTGCAGGAGGAGATTCTGCAGAAAAAGATTCAGCAGGAGATACAGTAGGATATGCATCAGGAGATGAAGTAGCAACATATGCATCAGAGGATACAGCAGGAAGTGCAACAGGAGATTCAGCAGGTGATGTAGCAGCAGGAGATGCCGCCACAGATGCATTCAGGAGGAAATGCAGAAGCACTAGATGCATCCGTAGAAGATTGCGCAGCAGATGCAGCAGGAAATGGAGATACTTCTGCAGATGCATCCACAGATGCATGATCAGAGGATGCAGCAGCAGGAGATGCTGGAGGACACAAAGTGGCAGGAGATGTAGCATCAGGAATTGTAGCAGGAGATGCAGCAGTACATGAATCAGCAGCAGATGCAGCAGCAGATTAAGGAGATGCAGTAGCCGGAAATGCAGCAGAAGATGCAGCAAGAGGAGATGCAGTAGCAGGTGATGCAGCTGCAGAGGCATCAGGCGATGCAGATTCAGTAGGAGATGTAGCAGGAGAAGATGCTGCTGCAGATGACGCAGCAGGAGGTTCCGCAGAAGGAGATGTAGCAGGAGATGCAGCAGAAGGAAATGCAGTAAGATATGCTGCAAGAAGAGATGCAACATGTAATGCAGCAGCAGGGGATGCATGTTCAGCAGTAGGTTCAGCATCACATTCAGAAGGAGATGCAGCAGCAGGAGACAGAGCAGAAGACAATTCTTCAGCAGGAGGTACAGCAGCAGGAGATGAAGCCACAAAAGATGCAGGAGAAGATGCAGAAGGAAATGCAGCAGAATATACCTCAAGAGATGCAGATGAAGGAGATGCAAAAGTAGGTGCTGCAGAAGGAGTTGTAGCAGGAGATGCAGCAGCAGGAGATGCAGGCAGCAGGAGATGCAGGCAGCAGACGAAAGATGTAGATTCAGCAGCAGATGAAGTAGCAGGAGTTGCAGCAATAAATGAAGCAGCACCAGAGGCAGCAACATATGCTGAAGATGTAGTAGCAGGAGATTAAGCAGGAGAATCAGCAGGAAGAGATGCAGGAGGATATGCAGAAAAAGATAAAGCAGAAAGAGATGCACAGGAAATACAGCAGCAGGATATGCATGAGCAGGAGATGCAGCAGGAGATTCGGCAGCAGGAGATGCAGCAGGAGATGCAGCCGGAGATGTAGCAAGAGGATATGCACCAAGATATACAGCAGCAGGAGATGCAACAAAAGATGAAACAGGAGGAGATGCAGTAGGAGAGGCAGCAGAGGAGATGCAGCAGAATCTACTGCTGCATCCCCGGCTGCTGCCTCTCCTCCTGCTAAATCTCCTCCTGCTAAAGCACCTCCTGCATCAGCTGATGCATTTCCTGCATCTCCTGCTGCTGCATCTGCTGGTGCATCTCCTGCTTCTCTATCTTCTGCTGCATCTCCTGCTGAATCACATGGTGCCTCTCCTGCTGCCGCATCTCCTGCTTCTGCATATCCTTTTGCATGTCTTGCTGCCACATCTCCTGCTTCTGCCTCTCCTACTCCTGCATCTCTGCTGCTGCATTTCCTGCTCCTGCTTCTCCTGATGCATCTGCTGCTGCATCTTATGCAGCATCTTCTATTGCTTCAACTCCAGACGCTGCATCTCCTGCTGCATCTGCTGGTACTGCATCTTATCCTGCCGCATCTCCTGCTCCATTTTCTTGTGCATCTGCTGCTGCTGCTGTATCTTCTGCTGCTGCATCTCCTGCTGATGTGTCTGCTGATGCGTCTGCTGTTGCATCTCCTGCTGCATCTCCTGCTGCTGCATCTTCTTCTCTGCAGATCCTGATGCTTCACCTCTTGCTTCAGAATCTCCGGCTGCATATTCTGTTTCTGCATCTCTTGCTACTGGGTCTGCTGCAACATCTCCTCCTGCCTCTTCTCCTACAGCATCTCCTTCTCTATCTCGTGCTACATCTCATGAAGCTGTACCTGCTGAAGTATGTCTTCCTGCTGCATCTCCTGATGAATAGGCATCTATTGATGCATCTGCTGCTGCTTCACCTCCTGCTGCTGCAACTCCTACTGAATCTGCTGTCGAATATCTTCCTGCATCTGCTGCGGCTGCATCTCCTGCTGCTGCATCATCTACTGATGTATCTCCTGCATAATCTCCTGCTGCTGAATCTCTTGCTTCTGCATCATCTACTGATGCATCTCTTGATCAATCTCCTCCTGCTGCATCTACAGTATTTTCTGCTGCATCTGCTGCTGCTTCATATACTGCTTCATCTCCTACTAATGCATCTCCTTCTGCTTCTCATTCTGCATCTCCTGATGCTACAGCTCCATCTGCATCATCTCCTACTGCATCTCCTGCTGCTGAATCTCCTGCTGCATCTCCTGATTCATATCCTGCTGAATCCCCTGCTGCATCTCCTGCTGCTGCAGCTCCATCTGCATCATCTCCTGCTGCATCTCCTGCTGAATCTAATCCTACCACATCTCCTGATGCATCTCCTGCTGCTGGATAATCTGCTGCATCTCCTCTTGCTGCATCTCCACCTGCTGCATCTCCTGCTGCTGAACTCCTGCTAATGCATCTTCTGCTGATGCATAACTTGCTGCATCTCTGACTGCTGCATCTCCTGTTGCTGAACCTCCAGCTGCTGCATCTGCTGGTGCTGCATATGCTACTGCATCTGCTGCAGGATCTTCTTCTGCCTCTCATGCCACATCTCCCGCTGATGCATCTCCTGCTTCTGTATATCTTGCTCAATCTACTGCTGCTGCATCTCCAGCTGCATCTCCTGCTGCTGCATCTCTTGCATCTTCTGGTGCATCTGCTGTAGATTAATCTACTGCTGCATCTCCTGTTGTTTCATCTTCTGATTTTTTGATTGTCCACGTGCATCACCTGATGCTCCATCTGCTGCTGCTGCTGCATACACCGCTGCATCTTCTGCTGCTGAATTTACTTCTGCTGCATCTGCTGCTGCATCACCTGCTATTGAATCCCCTGCTGCATCTCCTGCTGCTGCATCCACTGGTACATCTCCTAATGCTGCATCTCCTGCTGCTGCACCTCCTGATGCATCTCCTGCTCAATCTCCTCCTGCTGCTTCTCCTACTGCTTCATCTCCTGCATCTGCAGCGGCATGTGCTACTGCATCTCCTGCTTCTCTATGTCCTCCTCCTGGTTCTCCACCTGCATCGATTGCTGCTGCATCCTCTGCTGAACCTCCTGCTGCTGCATCTCCTTCTGCAACTTCCTCTGATGCATCAGCAGATTTATCTGATGATGCATCTCCCCTGCTCCATCTCCTGCTGCTGAATCTCCTGCTCTTGCATACCCTGCTGCATCTACAGCTGCTTCTAAGCCTACTTCATCTACTGCTGCTGCATTACCTGCTGCTTCTGCTGCTGCTGCATCTCCTCATGAATTTCCAGCTAATGCATCTCCTGGTGCTATATTTTGCTTATGAATCTCCTGCTGCTGCATCTTCTACAGAATCTGCTTCTGAATCTGCTCCTGCATCTACTGTGGCTGCATCTCCTGATGCATCTCCTGTAGCTAAATCTCCTGCTTTTGCATCTCCTGCTTTATCTCCTTCTGATGCCTATCTTGCTGCTGCATCTACTGCTGCTTCGTCTGCTTCTACATCTCCCGCTGCATTTCCTGCTGCTGCATCTCAGGGTACATCTCCTCTTGCTCAGTCTCTTGCTGCATATCCTGCTGCTACATCTCCTGCTACTGCATCTCCTGCTGCATCTTCTGCCGCATCTCTTGCAGCTGCATCTCCTGCTACGTCTCTTGCGGCTGCATCTCCTGCTCCATATCATTCTCTTGCATCTACGTATTCAACGTATGATGGTGCTTTCTTGCTGGATCTCCTGCTTCTGTATCTCCTGCTGCTCCAAACTCTACTGCATCTCCTGCTGCTGCATTTCCAGCTGCAGCTGCTGCTGCTGTATCTCCTGCGGCTGCTGATGCATCTCCTGATGCATTTTATACTGCTGCATCTCCTTCTGCTGCACCTCCTGCTGCATCTCCTCTTGCTGAATTTCCTACTGCTGCATTTCCTGCTGCTGCATCTGATACTTCATCTCCTGCTGCTGCATCTGCTGGTGCTGCATCTCCTGCTGCATCTGCTGCTGAATCTCCTGCTTCTGCATCTCATACCACATCTCCTGCTGCTGCATCTCCTGCTTCTGCATATCTCGCAGCATCTCCTGCTGCTGCTGAATCTCCTGCATCTTTTGCTGCATCTGCTGTAGATTCGCCTACAGGTGCATCTCCTGCTGCTGCATCTCCTGCTGATGGATGTCCTCGTGAATCTCCTGATGCTGCATCTGCTTCTGCATCTCCTGCTGCTGCATCTCCTGCTTCATCTCCTTTTGCTGCATATATTGCTGCTGCATCTACTGCTGCTTGGCCTGCTGCTGTATCTCCTGCTCCATTTCCTTCTGGGGCATCTCCTGCTGCATCTCCTGCTGCTCCAGCTGCTGCATCTGCACCATCAGGATATTCTGAAGGAAGTGCAGCAACAGGAGGTGCAGCAGCAGGAGATGCAACCACAGCACTGCGGCAGCAGATTCAGCTGCAGGAGATGCAGCCGTAGGAGATGCAGCAGGATTTTCAGCAGGAGATACAGCAGAAGGAGATGCAGCAGGAAATGCAGTAGCAGATGCAGCAGAAGGAAGTGTAGCAGCAGAAGATGTAGGAGGAGATGCAGCAGCAGTAGATGAAACAGACCATAAAGCAGCAGGATATGCAGAAGCAGGAGAATCAGCAGCAGGGGATGCAGCAGCAGAATCAGCAGCAGAGTCAGCAGGAAATGTAGCAACAGTAGATACAGAAGCAGGAGATGCAGCAGAAGATGCATCAACATGAGATGAATCAGAAGACAGAGCAGCAGGATTTGCAGCAGGAGATGCATCAGCAGGAAATGCACCAGCAGAGGCAGCAGCAGAAGATGCAGCGGGAGATATAGAAAAAAATGAGGAAGCAGGAGCAGCCCCTGTTACTTGATGTCCTCCTGCATCTCCTGATGCTGCATCTGCTGCTTCATCTCCTGCTTCTGTACCTCCTGCTGCTACATCTCCCGATGCATCCTCTGCTCATGCATCTGCGGAAGCATATCCTGATGCACCATTTCCCATTGCATCTGCTGCTCCATCCCCTACTGCATCTCTTTCTGCTCCATCTGTTGCATCTGCTGTGGCATATGCTGCTGCTTCATCTACTGTGAATCTCCTGCTAAATCTCCTGCTGCTGCATCTCTTGCTTCATATCCTAGTGCATCTTCTCCTGCAGCATATCTTTCTGCATTTCCTGCTGCTGCATCTCCTGCTTCATATCCTAGTACATCTCCTCCTGCAGCATATCTTGCTGCATTTCCTTCTGCTGCATCTCCTGCTGGATTTCCTCATGCAGCATCTTCTGCTGCTGCATCTCCTACTGAATATGCATCTCCTGATGCATCTGCTGCTGCATCTATTGCTGCTGCATCTACTGCCTCTGCAGCTGCAGCTGCATCAACTTCTGCCCCAATACCTGCTGCATTATTTCCTGCTCCATATTCCGCATCATTTTCTGCTGCTGCATCTCCTTAATCTGCTGCACCATTTGCTGCTACTCCATATACTGCTGCATCTCCTGCTATATTTGCTGCTGCTGCATCTCCTTCTACTTGATGTCCTCTTGCATCTCCTACTACTGCATCTGCTGCTTCATCTCCTGCTGCTTTATCTCCTGCTGCATCCTCTGTGGATGCATCTGCGGATGCATGTGCTGAAGCATCTCCATTTCCTGCTGCATCTGCTGCTCAATCTTCTACGGATGCATCAAGTGCTTCTGCATGTCAGCCTGCATATCCTGTTGAAGGCATCTGCGGCTGCATCTCCTGCTGCTACATCTCCAGCTGAATCTCCTTCTATATCTCCTGCTGCATCTCCTGCTGCCTTTTCTACTGAATCTCCTGCTGCCTTTTCTACTGAATCTCCTGCTGCCAAATCTCACACGGAATTTCCTGCTGCAGAATCTGCTGATGCATTTCCTTCTGATGCATCTCCTGCTGAATGTCCTGATGCTGCATCTCTTCCTGCTGAATCTCCCGCCTCTTCATCTCCTGCTTCTGCAACTCCTGCTGAATCTGATGCTGCATCTGGTGCGGCTGCATCTTCTTTTCCTGCATCTCCTGCTGCTGCATCTCTGGCTGATTTCCTGCTGCATTTCCTTCTGTTGAATCTCATGCTGCATATCCTCGTGCATCACGTGCTGAATATGCATCTCCTGCTACATCTCCTCCTGATACACCTCATGCAGCTGCAGCTGCAGCATATCCTGCTGCATCTGCTGTTGCCAAATCTCTTGCTGTTGCATATCCTACTGCATTTCCAGCAGCATCTCCTGCTGATGCAATTCCTGCTGCATCTCTTCGTGCATTATTTGCTGCTGCATCTGCTTCTGCTTCTGGTGATGTTACATCTCCAGTTGCATCTGCTACTGTATCTCCTGCTGCATATGGTTCTGCATGTTCTGCTACAAATGGTTCTGCATCTTCTGCTTCATATGGTGTTGCAACTCCTGCTGCTTCTGCTGCTGGTGCCTCTCCTCCTGCTCCTGCCTCATATCCTGCTGCTGTGTCTCCTGCTGATGTATGTTTTGCTGCATCTCCTCCTGATGCATGTCCTGCTGTAACTCCTGCTTCTGCATCTACTTCTCCTGCATCTACTCCTGAATCAATTGCTGCTGTATCTCTTATACATCTCCTTTTACTGCATATACTGCTGCATCTCTTGCTGCTGTACCTCCTCATACTGCATCTCCTTTTCCATCTCCTCATGCTGAATCTCCTGCTGAATGTCCTACTGCATCTCCTGCTGCTATATCTCCTGCTGTTTCATATCCTGCTACTGCATCTCCTCATGAATCTCCTGCTGCTTCATCTCTTGATCCATGTCCTGCTGCTGCATCTCTTGTTTCTGCATCTCCTTCTGCTTCGTCTGCTCCTGTGTCTCCTGCTGTATCTCATGTTGCACCTTCTATTGAAGCATCTCCTGCGTCATCTCCTTCTGCTGCATATCTTGCTGCTTCATCTCGTTCTGCATCTCCTGCTGCATCTTTTAGAGCGTCACCTGCTGCATCTCCTTCTGCATCACCTGCAGATGGATCTCCTGCTGTATCTCCTGCTGCTGCATATTCATCTGCATTTCTTGCTGCAGCTCTTTATGAATCTACTACTGCTGCATCTGCTGAATTTTCTGCTGCATCTGTTGCTGCTTCATCTACTGCTGCATCTCCTGATAGATATCCTGATGCTGCATATGGATGCTGCTGCATCTGCTGCTGCATCCTCTTCTGCTGCATCTGCTGCTGCATCTGCTGCTTTTTTCTCTCTTGCTGCATTAACTGTGGCTGTTTCTCCTGCTATATTTCATTCTTTTCTATCTGCTGCTGCATCTGCAGATTCTTTCCCTCTTACTGCATGTACTGCAGATGAATCTCCTGCTATATTTCCTTCTGCTGCATCTTCTTCACTTCATCTACTACTCTGCACCTCCTGCTGCTGCATTTCCTCCTTTTGCATCTCCGGCTCAATCGCCTGTAGCATCTCCGGCTTCTTCATCTCCTGCTGCTACATCTCCTAATGCATATGGTGCTGCTGCATCTCCTATTACTTCTACTGCTGCTGCATTCCCTGCTGCATCTCTTGATGCAACTCCTTCTGCAGCTCCTTCCTTGCTGCATCTCTGCTGCACGTACTGCTGCTGCATTTCCTGCTGCATCTGATGCTGCTGTATCTCCTTCTGATGTATCTGATGCTGCATCTCTTTCTCTTGCATCTCCTGCTGCATCTCCTGCTGCTGCATTACCTGCTCTGTCTCCTCCTACTGCATCTTCTGCTGCTGCATCTCCTGCTTCTGAATCTCTGCATCTCCTTCTTCTGAATCTGCTGCTACTATATTACCGTCTGCATTGACTCCTGCTGATGCATCTCCGGCTCTTGCATCTCCTTCTTCTGAATCTTCTGCATCATCTTCAGCTGATGTATCTGTGGCTTCATCACCTCATATGTCATCTCCTTCTGCATCTGCTGAAGTATATCCTGCTTCAGTTTCTGCTAATCCTGTATCTACTGCTGCATTTCCTGCTGCTTCTGCTCCTGCTGCATCTCCTGCTGATGGGTCTGATGCTGCATCTCCTGCTCCTGCTCCTGCTCTATCTCCTCCTACTGCATCTCCTCCTGCTGCATATCCTGCCTCTCTATATACTGATGCCTTTCCTGCTGCATCTTTTGCTGCTGAATCTCTTTCTGCATCTCCTAATTCTGAATCTCCTGCTACTCTATTAACTTCTGCATCGACTCCTGATGCATGTCCTGCTGCTGATCTAATCTAATCCTGCTGCATCTGCTTCTGCATCTCCTGCTGCTTCATCTCCTGCTCTTGCATCTCCTTCTGCTCAATCTCCTCCTCAATCTCCTGCTGCATCTCATGCTGCTGCATATCTGCTACATCTCCTGACGTATCTCCTTCTGAATGTGCATCTCCTTCTCCTTCTACTGCTACTGAAACTCCTGCTGCTGCACCTGCTGCATCTTCTCCTCTTTTTCCATATCCTGCTATGTCTCCTGTTGCTGCATCATATCATGCTGCTGCATATGTTGAAGTATCTCTTCTTAATGCATCTTCTGCTGAATCTTCATTCCCTGCTGCATCTGCTTCGGCATCTCCTGCTGCTGCTGCATCTCCTGCTTTTCCTGCTGCTGCATCAGTTGCTGCTGAATCTCCTGATTAATCTCCTGCGGCATCTCATGCTTCTACATATCATACTGAATCTCCTGCTGCATCTCCATCTGAATATGCATCTCCTGATGCATCTTCACCTGCTTCCACTCCTACTGCTGCGTTTGCTTCTGCATCTCCTGCTGCATCTCCTGCTGCTGAATTTCCTGATGCCGTGTCTGCTGCTGAATATACTCTGTCTCCTGCTGAATCTCCTGCTGCATCTGCTGCTGCTGCATCTCCTACTGCTGCATCTTCAGGAGTTTCATCTCCTGCTTCATCTCATTATGACTTAACTGCCACTATTGAGGCGCATTAGGGAAATCGAAGAACGCCCACAGGGAAGATGCTAGCATGGAAAGCTGCTGCTTCTGAATATCTTTAGGAGATTAAAGCACTTTCACTGCAAAGCGAGATTTGTAGACCTTTGAGTATACGCTTGTGTACTGTAACATCAGAACGGCTATTAAAGCGTCACTTGAAAATAGCAGAGCGTTCAGCACAAGTACCGCAGGGAAGAAGCTACAATGAATGCTGGCTCTCGTTAGAGTCTTCTCAGGAAACGCTTTCACTGCAAGCTGCAAAGCATGACTAACAGAACGTTTTAGTATAGGGTACTGAATTGTGACTTATGAAGGTGCTTTCTAATAAGTGATTAACTGACGCAGTGAAGATGCTAGCGTGGAATACCGCTGCTACTGAATGTCTTCTCTTAGAGCGCTTTCACTGCAAAGCAAAACTTGTAGAAGTTTCAGTCTAGGCTTGTACACTGCAACATCAAAATGATTATTAAAGCATCACTTCAAAATCTTTAGCTCTTTCCCTGCTAGGAAAGTCTTGTTGAACTTTTAGTCTATGCTTATGTACTGCAACATCAGAATGGCTATTAAAGCGACGATTTAAAATATCAGAGCGTTCAGCGCAAATACCGCAGGGAAGATGCTAGGATCAAATATCGTCATTCGTATGGATTCTCTGCTCTGGATGCGCTTTCACTGCAAGGCAAGACTTGTAGAACTTTCAGTCTAGGCTCGTGTACTGCATCATCAGAATGGCTATTAAAGCGTCACAGCAAAATTTGAAAACGTTTATTAAAAGTACCGCAAGGGCTCTGCTAGCATGGAATGCTGCTGCTTCTGAATGTCTTCTCTTATAGCGCTTTCACTGCAAAGCAAGACTTGTAGAACTTTCAGTCTAGGCTCGTGTCCTGTAACATCAGAATGGGTAGTAAAGCCTCACTTCAAAATTTCAAATCGTTCAGAACAAGTACGGCAGGGAAGCTCCTGTGATCACATGCTGGCTCTCGTTAGTCTTCTCTGGAAGCGCTTTCACTGCAAGCTACAAAGCACGACTAACACAAAATTTTACTATAGGGTACCGAACAGTTACTTTACTTCGCCGAATAACACGCTTTCTGAATAGTGAACATCGGTTGCAGGAAAGATGGTAGTACGGAATGCTGATGCTTCTGAATGTCTTCTCTTATAACACATTCACTGAAATCTACGACTCAGTTTCATTCTAGTCTTCTGAAGTCGCTATTAGTCGCTATCATCAGCTAGTAAAGTGTCACGTCAAAATTTCAGAGCGTTCAGCACAAGTATCGCAGGGATGCTTCTACCATCAAATGCTGGTTCTCGTTAGAGTCTTCTCTTATAGCGCTTTCACTGCAAGCTGTGAAGCACGACTAACACATTTTAGTTTAGTGTAATGAGTTGTGACTTAACTGCGCCTGTTAAAGCGCTTATGGAAAAAGTAAGTATTTCTGGCAGTGCAGATGTTGGCATGAAATTACACCACTTATTAATGTTTTCTATTATAGCACTGTTACTGCAAAAGAAGACTTGTAGAACTTTCACTCTAGGCTTATGAGCTGTAAGATCAGAATGGCTCTTAAAGCCTCATTTCAAGATTTGAGATCTTTCAGCACAAGTTCCGCAGGGAAGCTGCTACCATCAAATTTTGGCTCTCGATAGGATCTTTTCATGAAGCGCTTTCACTGCCAGCCGAAAAGCACGAAAAACGCAACGTTTTCGCATAGGCCAGTTATAAGCGACTTAATAACGCCTAATAACGCTCTTTAGGAAAAGAGAATATCTCCAGCAGGGAAGATGTCAGCATGGAATGCTTCTGCTTCTGAGTGTTTTCTCTTAGAGCGCAATCACTGTAAACCAAGATTTATCGAACTTTCTGTCTAGGATACTGAACAGTAACATCAGCATGGGTAGTAAAGCTTCACTTGAAGATTTGAAAGCGTTTAGCAGAACTACCCCTGGGAAGTTGCTAGCATCAAATGGTTGCTCTCGTTAGAGTCTTCTCTGGAAGCGCTTTCACTGCAAGCTGCAAACAAGATGAAAAGGACGTATTAGCATAGGCTAGTGAATAGGGACTTAACACCGTCTATTACGGCGTTTTAGTAAAAATTCATATCGCCAGCAGCGAAGATGCTTGCTTGGAATGCTTCTCCTTGTGGATGTATTCCCTTAGAGCTCTTTCATTGCTGAGCACGACTTATAGAACTTTCAGTCTAATCTTGTGTACTGTAAGACCAGAATGCCTTCGAAAGCATTACTTCAAAATTTCAGAGCGTTCGGCACAAGTAACACAGGAAAGGTGTTACCATCGAAAGCTAGCTTTCGTTAGCGTCTTCTATGGAAGCGGTTTCTCGGCAAGATGCAGAGAAACACTAACGCAACTTTCTTGTGTTGGCAAATGAATAGAGACTAAATAACGGCTAATGAGGCGCTTTAGGTAAAGAGAATATCTCCAGCAGGGAAGATGATAGCATGGAATGTTTCTACTTCTGAATGTCTTCTCTTAGAGCGCAATCACCGCAAAGCAAGATTTATCGAACTTTCCGTCTAGGCTAGTGAACGGTAACATCAGGAAAGCTAGTAAGGCTTCACTTCAAGATTTGAAAGCGTTCACCACAAGTAACCCTGGGAAGTTGCTAGCATCAAATGGTGGCTCTCGTCAGAATCTTCTCATGAAGCGCTTTCACTGAAAGGTGCAAAACACGACTTACACTGCATTTCAGTGTAGGTTAAAGAATTGTGACATAATAGCGACTAAGAATGAGCTTTAGGAAAAGTGAATATCTCTAACAGCGAAGATGTTAGCACGGAATGCTGCTGCTTCTGAATGTCGTCTCTTATAGCGCTTTCAATGGATAGCGAGACACGTCAAACTTTCAGTCTAGGCTTGTGAAATGTAACATCAGCATGGCTATTGAGGCATCACATCTAGATTTCAAAGGTTTCTGCACAAGTACCGCAGGGAAGCTGCTACCATCAAATTTTGGCTCTAGATAGGATCTTTTCATGAAGCGATTTCACCGTCAGCAGCAAAGCACGAAATACCAACTTTTTCGCGTAGGCTAGTTATTAGCCACTTAATAACGCCTAATAACGCTCTTTAGGAAAAGAGAATATCTCCAGCAGGGAAGATGTTAGCATGGAATGCTTCTGCTTCTGAATGTCTTCTCTTAGAGCGCAATCACTGCAAACCAAGATTTATCGAACTTTCCGTCAAGGCTAGTGAACAGTAACATCAGCATGGCTAGTAAAGCTTCACTTGAAGATTTGAAAGCGTTTAGCAGAACTACCCCTGGGAAGTTGCTAGCATCAAATGGTTGCTCTCATTAGAGTCTTCTCAGGAAGCGCTTTCACTGCAAGCTGTAAACACGACTAAAAGAACGTATTAGCATAGGCTAGTGAATAGGGACTTAACACCGTCTATTACGGCGTTTTAGTAAAAATTTATATCGGCAGCAGGGAAGATGATAACGTGAAATGCTTCTGGTTCTTAATGTCTTCTCTTAGAGCGTTATTAGGCGTTATTAAGTCCCTAATAACTAGACTACACGAAAACGATCGTTTTTCATTCTTTGCGGCTAACTGTGAATGCACTTCATTAAAAGATCTTAACGAGAGTCAAAATTTGATGGTAGCAGCTTCCCTGCGATACTTGTGCAGAGATCTATGAAATCTTGAAGTGATGCCTGATGTTGATGTTACTTTTCACAAGCTTAGACTGAAAGTTCGACAAGTCGTGCTTTGTAGTGTAAGCGCTTTAAGAGAACACGTTCATAAGCGGAATCATTTCATGCTAGTATCGTGCATGCTGGAGATATTAATTCCTACTATAGCGACGTAGTAGACGTTTTAAAGTCATGATTAACAAGCCTACACGAAAACATTCTTTTAGTCGTGTTTGCAACTTGCAGTGAAAGTCTTTACAGTAAGACCCTAACGAGAGTCATTATGGGATGGTAGCAGCTTTCCTACCATACTTATGCCGAATGCTCTGAAATTTTAAAGTAACACCTTCGCAGCCATTCTGGTCTTATAGTACACAGCCTAGACTGAAAGTTCGACGTGTCTCGCTTTCCATTGAAAGCGCTATAAGAGACGACATTCAGAAGCAGCAGCATTCCGTGCTAACATCTTCGCTGTTAGAGATATTCACTTTTCCTAAAGCTCATTCTTAGTCGCTCTCATGTCAGTATTCTTTAACATACACTGAAAAGAGGTGTAAGTCTTGTTTTGCACCTCTCAGTGAAAGCGCTTCATGAGAAGATTCTGACGAGAGCCACCATTTGATGCTAGCAACTTCCCAGGGTTACTTGTGGTGAACGCTTTCAAATCTTGAAGTGAAGCCTTACTAGCTTTCCTGATGTTACCGTTCACTAGCCTAGACGGAAAGTTCGATAAATCTTGCTTTGCGGTGATTGCGCTCTAAGAGAAGACATTCAGAAGTAGAAACATTCCATGCTAACATCTTCCCTGCTGGAGATATTCGCTTTAGCTAAAGAGCCTTATTGGCCGTTATTTAGTCTCTATTCATTTGCCAACACAAGAACGTTGCGTTAGAGGATCATGGACGATGCTAACGAAAGCCAGCTTTTGATGGTAACATCTTTCCTGTGTTACTTGTGCCGAACGCTCTGAAATTTTGAAGTAATGCTTTCGAAGGCATTCTGGTCTTACAGTACACAAGATTAGACTGAAAGTTCCATAAGTCGTGCTCTGCAATGAAAGCGCTCTAAGGGAATACATCCACAAGGAGAAGCATTCCAAGCAAGCATCTTCGCTGCTGGCGATATGAATTTTTACTAAAACGCCGTAATAGACGGTGTTAAGTCCCTATTCACTAGCCTATGCTAATACGTCCTTTTCATCTTGTTTGCAGCTTGCAGTGAAAGCGCTTCCAGAGAAGACTCTAACGAGAGCAATCATTTGATGCTAGCAACTTCCCAGGGGTAGTTCTGCTAAACGCTTTCAAATCTTCAAGTGAAGCTTTACTAGCCATGCTGATGTTACTGTTCAGTATCCTAGACAGAAAGTTCGATAAATCTTGGTTTAAAGTGATTGTACTCTAAGAGAAGACATTCAGAAGCAGAAGGATTCCATGCTAACATCTTCCCTGCTGGAGATATTCTCTTTTCCTAAAGAGCGTTATTAGGCGTTATTAAGTCGCTTATAACTGGCCTACGCGAAAACGTTGCGTTTTTCGTGCTTTTCGGCTGGCAGTGAAAGCACCTCATGAAAGGATCCTATCGAGAGCCAAAATTTGATGGTAGCAGCTTCTCTGCGGAACTTGTGCTGAACGATCTCAAATCTTGAAATGAGGCTTTAAGAGCCATTCTGATCTTACAGCTCATAAGCCTAGAGTGAAAGTTCTACAAGTCTTCTTTTGCAGTAACAGCGCTATAAGAGAAAACATTAATAAGCGGTGTAATTTCATGCCAGCATCTGCACTGCCAGAAATACTTACTTTTTCATAAGCACTTTAACAGGCGCAGTTAAGTCACAATTCATTACACTAAACTAAAATGTGTCAGTCGTGCTTCATAGCTTGCAGTGAAAGCGCTATAAGAGAAGACTCTAACGAGAACCAGCATTTGATGGTAAAAGTTTCCCTGGGGTACTTGTGCTGAACGCTCTGAAATTTTGAAGTGACACTTTACTAGCTGATAATATACTTCCGAAGACTAGAATGAAACTTCTGTAAGTCGTTCTTTGCAGTGAAAATGTTATAAGAGAAGACATTCAGAAGCATCAGCATTCCGTACTACCATCTTTCCTGCAACCGATGTTCACTATTCAGAAAGCGTGTTATTCGGCGAAGTAAAGTAACTGTTCGGTACCCTATAGTAAAATTTTGTGTTAGTCGTGCTTTGTAGCTTGCAGTGAAAGCGCTTCCAGAGAAGACTAACGAGAGCCAGCATGTGATCACAGGAGCTTCCCTGCCGTACTTGTTCTGAACGATTTGAAATTTTGAAGTGAGGCTTTACTACCCATTCTGATGTTACAGGACACGAGCCTAGACTGAAAGTTCTACAAGTCTTGCTTTGCAGTGAAAGCGCTATAAGAGAAGACATTCAGAAGCAGCAGCATTCCATGCTAGCAGAGCCCTTGCGGTACTTTTAATAAACGTTTTCAAATTTTGCTGTGACGCTTTAATAGCCATTCTGATGATGCAGTACACGAGCCTAGACTGAAAGTTCTACAAGTCTTGCCTTGCAGTGAAAGCGCATCTAGAGAAAAATATTTGATCCTAGCATCTTCCCTGCGGTATTTGCGCTGAACGCTCTGATATTTTAAATCGACGCTTTAATAGCCATTCTGATGTTGCAGTACATAAGCATAGACTAAAAGTTCAACAAGTCTTTCCTAGCAGGGTAAGTGCTAAAGATTTTGAAGTGATGCTTTAATAGCCATTTTGATGTTGCAGTGTACAAGCCTAGACTGAAACTTCTACAAGTTTTGCTTTGCAGTGAAAGCGCTCTAAGAGAAGACGTTCAGTAGCAGCTTTATTCCACGCTAGCATCTTCACTGCGTCAGTTACTCATTTATTAGAAAGCACCTTCATAAGTCACAATTCAGTACCCTATACTAAAACGATCTGTTAGTCATGCTTTGCTGCGTGCAGTGAAAGCGTTTGCTGAGACGACTCTAACGTGAGCCAGCATTTCATTGTAGCTTCCTTCCTGCGGTACTTGTGCTGAACGCTCTGCTATTTTCAAGTGACACTTTAATAGCCGTTCTGATGTTACAGTACACAAGCGTATTCTCAAAGGTCTACAAGTGAAAGCGCTTTAATCTTTTAAAGGTAATCAAAAACAGCAGCATTCCATGCTAGATCTTCCCTGTAGAGGAGATTCAGCAGCAAGAGAAGGAGCAGGAGATGTATATTCAGAAGGAGATACGTCAGGAGATGTAGCAGGATATGTAGCAGCATGAGATGCCACAGGAGATTCAGGAGGAGATTCAGCAGAAGGAGATGCAGTATCAGGAGATGAAGCATTATCATGAGATGCATTAGGAGGTGCTGCAGCAGGATATGTTGCAGGAGATTTGGCAGGAGATGAAGCAGCAGCAGAGCAGCAGCAGATGCAGCAGGAAATGCAGCAGTAGATGCAGGATCAGCAGATACTGCAGCAGGAATTACTGCAGCAGATGCAGCAGTAGACGACATATGAGGTGATGGAGCCACAGATGCAGCAGCAGCTAATTCAGCAGGAGAAGGCAGCAGTAGGGGATGCAGAAGGAGATGCAGCAGGAAATGCAGATTCAGCCGGAGAAGCAATAGAAGAGAAACTTCAGCAGATGTAGCAGGATGTGCAGCATGACGAGATGTAGCAGGACATATAGTAGCTGCAGATGCATCAGCAGATGAATCAGGAAATGCAGCCAGAGATGCAGCAGGAGATGCATCAGAAGCAGATGCAACAGGAGATGCAGCAGCAGCAGATTCCGCAGGAGATGCATCAGCAGAAGATGCAGAAAGAGTTGCAGCATCAGGAGATGCAGCAGGAAATGCAGCAGCAAGGGATGTTGTAGCAGGAGACACAGAAGGAGCTGCAGCATCAGGAGATGCATCAGGGAATGCAGCAGCAGCAGAAGTAACAGGAGATGCAGCAGAGGCATATGCACTAGGAGATGTAGCAGCAGGAGATGAAGAAGCAGGAGATGCTACAGGCGATTCAGCCGGAGATGCAGAAGGAGGAGATGCAGCAGCAGGAGGTGCAGAGTAGTAGATGAAGTGAAGAAGATGCAGCAGAAGGAAATATAGCAGGAGAAGCAACCGCAGTAAATGCAGCAAGAGAGAAAGAAGCAGCAGATGCAGCATCAGATGTAGCAGAAGAGGATACAACAGCAGATGCAGCAGCAGGAGATGCAGCAGCAGGAGATCTATCAGGAGATGCAGCAGTAGATGAAGCAGCAGAAGATGCAGCAGCATTAGATTCATAAAGAGTTGCAGCAGGAAATGCAGATGAATATGCACCAGCAAGAGATGCATCTGCAGGTAGATGCAGAAGGGGATGTAGCAGGAGATGCAGAACGAGATGAAGTAGCGAGATATGCAGCAGAAGGAGATGGCGAAAGAGATGCTTCAATAGAAGGTGCAACATGAGATACAGCAGGAGATGCAGCAGCAGACGAAGCAAAAGGAGATGCAGCATCAGCACATGGATCAAGAGATGAAGCAGCAGGAGATTCATGAGGAGATGCAGTAGCAGGATATGAAACAGCAGGAGATATAGCAGCAGGAGATGCAGTAGGACATTCAGCAGGAGATGCAGCATGAGGAGATGGAACAGGAGATGCAGTTGGAGGAGGTACAGCAGCAACAGATGCAGCAGTATATGCAGCAGAAGGAGATGTATAAGAGATACAGCACGAATTCATTCAGCAGTAGATGCAGGAGAAGTAGATGCAGAAGCAGGAGTTACAGCAGGACATGCATCAGCAGGAGATGCAGCAAAACATACATCAGCAGGAGACACAGCAGCAGGATATGAGGCAGGAGATGAACCAGCAGCAGAAGCAGCAGGAGTTGCAACACCATAAGCAGCAGAAGATGCAGAACCATTAGTAGCAGAACATGCAGAACCATATGCAGCAGGAGATACAGCAGCAGATGCAGCTGGAGATGTAGCATAACCAGAACCAAAAGCAGATGCAGGAGCAAATAATACAAGAGGAGATGCAGCAGGAATTGCATCAGCAGGAGATGCTGTTAGAAATTCAGTAGGATATGCAACAGCAAGAGATTTGGCAACAGCATGAGGTGTATCAGCAGGAGATGAGTAGAAGATGCATATTCAGCAGGTGATGCACCAGGATATGCAGCAGGAGATTCAAAAGGAAGAAATGCAGCAGGAAATCAGGCAGAGATGCCGCAGCAGGAGATGAATGAAAAGAAGATGCAGCCGCACCAGGGGCAGCATCAGATTCAGCAGGAGTTGCAACAGCAGGAGACGAAGATGCAGGAAATTCAGCAGCAGGAGATGCAGCATCATGAGATTCAGCAAGAGATGCATCAGAATGAAATGCATCAGCAGATTCTACAGCAGGAAATTCCGTGTGAGATTCTGCAGCAGGAGATTCAGTAGAAAAGGCAGCAAGAGATGCCGCAGGAGATATAGAAGGAGATTAATCAGGAGATGTAGCAGCAGGAGATGCAGCCGCAGATGTTTCAACAGGATATGCAGGCTGACATGCAGAAGCACTAGATGCATCCGTAGAAGATTGAGCAGCAGATGCAGCAAAAAATGGAGATGCTTCAGCACATGCATCCGCAGATGCATCCGCAGAGGATGCAGCAGGAGATGAAGCAGCAGGCTATACAGCAGCAGGAGATGAAGCAGCAGATGCAGCAGTAGGAGATGCAAGAAGACATCAAGTAGAAGGAGATGCAGCAGCAGCAAATGTAGCAGGAGATGCAACAGTACATGGCGAACCAGCAAATGGTGCAGCAGATTAAGGAGATACAGCAGCAGAAAATGATGCAGAATATGCATCAGGAGGTAATGCAGGAGGTAATGCAGCAGCAGGTGATGCAGCTGCAGCTGCAGAGGCAGCAGATGCAGTAGCAATAGATGCAGCAGAAGATGCATCAGGAGATGAAGATTCAGTAGGAGATGCAGTAGCAGAAGATGCTGCAGGAGGACATCCAGCAGGAGATGCAGCAGAAGGAAATGCAGAAAGATATGCTGCAGGAGGAGATGCACTAAGATATGAAGCAGGAGATGCAGGAGCAGGAGATTTAGCAGGAGATGCACAGTAGATGAAGCAGCAGCATATGCCACAGCAGATGCAACAGATGGAGCAGAAAGAGCTGCAGTAGGGGATGGAGCAGCAGATGCAATGGGAAATGGTGCATCAGGAGATGTTTCCGCAGTTGCATGAGCAGAGGATGCATCGGGAGATGCAGGAGGACATCAAGTAACAGGGGCTGCTCCTGCTTCCTCAGTTTTTTCTATATCTCCTGCTGCATCTTCTGCTGCTGCCTCTGCTGGTGCATTTCCTGCTGATGCATCTCCTGCTGCAAATCCTGCTGCTCTATCTTCTGATTCATCTCATGCTGATGCATCTTCTGCTGCATCTCTTGCTTCTGCATCTACTGTTGCTACATTTCCTGCTGAATCTGCTGCTGATTCTGCTGCTGCATCCCCTGTTGATGATTCTCCTGCTTCTGCATATCCTGCTGCTTTATAGTCTGTTTCATCTACTGCTGCTGCATATCCTGCTACATCTACTGCTGCTACACTTCCTTCTGCTGCATCTGCTACTGCATTTCCTGCTGCATCTCCTTCTGCTGTATCTCCTGCTGAAAATCCTGCTGCATCTCCTACGGCTGCATCTCCTGCAGCTGAATCTGCTGCCGCAGTGCTGTGGTTGCATCTCCTGCTGCTGCACCTCCTGTTGCTGCATCTCCTTCAGAATATCCTGATGATGCAGATGCAGCAGCTGGAGTAGCAGGAGGTGCAGAAGGAGATGCAGCAGGAGATGCCCCAGAAGGAAATGGAGCAGGAGATACAGCAGCAGGCCAAGCAGCAGTAGATGCAGCAGCAATATATGCAGCAAAAGGAGATGAAGCAGGAGATGCAGCAGCAGGAGAAGCAGAAGCAGATGCAGCATCAGGAGATTCACGAGGACATCCATCAGCAGGAGATGCAGCAGCAGGAGATGCACCTGTAGGCGAATCTACAGCAGATGCAGCAAAAGATGCAGGAGATTCAGCAGCAGGTGATGCAGCAGCAGGAGATGCTGCGAGATATGCAGAAGCAGGAGATGCAGCAGCAGATGCAGCAGGAGATGCAGCACCAGCAGATGCAGCAGCAGGAGATTAAGTATCAGATGCAGGAGCAGGAAATGCAGCAGTAGGAAATTGAGCAAGAGGAGATGCAGCAGGAGTTGCAGTAGCAGGAGATGTAGCAGCAGGATATGCAGCAAGAGACTGAGCAAGAGGAGACGTACCCTGAGATGCAGCAGCAGGAGATGCAGCGGGAGATGTATTAGCAGACAAAGCAGCAGCAGATGCAGCAGCAAGATAGGCATCAGAAGGTGATAAAGCAGGAGATGCAAAAGCAGGAGATTAAGCTAAAGGAGATGCATTAAAAGATGCAGTAGCAGGAGATACAGCATCAGGAGATGCAGCCGCAGTAGATGCAGGAGCAGATTCAGAAGCAGATTCTGTAAGAGATGCAGCAGCAGGAGATTGATAAGCAAAAGATATAGCAGCAGGAGATGCAGCAGCAGGAAATTCAGGAGGAGATGCAGCAGCAGCAGAAGCAGCAGGTAATGCAGCAGCAGTAGATGAAGTAGGCTTAGAAGCAGCTGTAGATGCAGCAGGGCATACAAGAGCAGGAAATTCAGCAGCAGGAGATGAATCAGGGGAGATGCATCATCAGATGAATCTGCTGATGCATCCGAGGAAGTTGCAGAAGGAGATTGCAGCAGCAGGAGGTTCAGCAGAGGATGCAGCAGCAATCGATGCAGGTGGAGATGCAGGAGGAGGACATAGAGAAGCAGGAGATGCAGTAGCACATGCAGCAGCAGATGCAGGAGATGAAGCAGTAGGAGAAGCAGCAGTAGGAGATTGAGCAGGAGATGCAGCATGAGGAGATGTACTAGTGGATGCAGCAGCAGGAGATGCATCAGGGGATTCAGTAGAAGGTTATGCAGCAGCAGATGCAGCAGAAGTAAATTCAGCAGCAGAAGATGCAGCAGTGTATGCAGCAGCAGCAGCAGATGGAGCATCAGGTGATGCAGGAGGACATCAAAAAATCAGAAGATGAAACAACAGGGGATGCAGCAGTAGATTAATCTACAGCAGATGCAGCAGAAGATGCAAGAGATGCAGCAGCAGGAGATGCAGCTGGAGATGCAGAAGCAGTAGATTGAGCAAGATATACAGAAGCAGGAGATACATCAGCAGGAGGTGTGGCATGAGAGGCAGAAGAAGAAGATCCTGCAGCAGATGCAGTAGCATATGCAGCACCAGCAGATGCAGCAGCTGGAGGTTCAGCAACAGGAGATGCAGCAGTCAGAGATGCAGCAAGTTATGCATCAGCAGAAGATGCATTAGCAGGAGTTCAGCAGCAGGAGATGCAGCAGGTGGAGATGCAGCATCAGGAGATGCATCAGTAAATGCAGAGGCAGGAGATGCAGCAAGAGGAGATGCAGCAGGAGATTCAGCAGCAGGAGATGCAGCAGGAGATAATGCAGATGGAGCTGCAGCAGCAGGAGATGCAGCAGGGGATGCAGCAGGAGATGAATCAGGAGATGCAGCAGGAGATTCAGCAGCAGGAGATGCAGTAGGAGATGATGCAGATGGAGCTGTAGCAGCAGGAGATGCAGAATGAGAAGCAGAAGGAGGTGCATTAGTAGGAGATGAAGCAGTATATGAAGCAGCAGCAGATGCAGCAGAAAATACTGCAGATGCAGCAGGAGGAGATTGATCAAGGGATGCAGCAGTAGATGATGCAGAAGCAAGAGATGCAGCAGCAGGAGATTACGCAGGAGATACATCAGTAGATGATGCAGCAGCAGGAGATGCAGCTGCAGCAGATGCAGGAAGATATTCGACAGCAGATTCAGAAGGATTTGCAGCAGCAGGAGGTGAAGCAGCAGCAGATGCATCAATAGATGCCTATTCCTCAGGAGATGCAGCAGGAAGAGATGCTTCAGCAGGTACAGCTTCATGAGATGTAGCACGAGATAGAGAAGGAGATGCTGTAGGAGAAGAGGCAGGAGAAGATGATGCAGCAGACCCAGTAGCAAGAGATGCAGAAGCAGAAGATGCAGCCGGAGATTCTGCAGCAAGAGGTGAAGCATCAGGATCTGCAGAGAAGAAGATGCAGCAGCAGGAGTTTCAGCAGGAGATGCAACAGCAGACGCATCAGCAGGAGATGCAGCAGCAGAAGATACAGCAGCAGCAGCAGATGCACAAGAAAATGGAGCAGGAGATGCGGCAGGATAAGATGCAGTACCAGCAGATGCAGCAGGAGATGCAGCATCTGGAGTTGAAGCAATAGAAGATGCTGCATAAGATGCAGCAGCAGATGCATCAGGAGAAGCAGGAGCAGGAAATGCAGCAGCAGAGATGCAGGAGTAGGAGAGGCAGAAGCAGGAGATGTGGCAGCAAGACATGCAAAAGGATATGCAGAAGCAGGAGATGCGGCAGCAGGAGAGGCACCATGTGATTCAGCAGGAGATGCAGCAGAAGATAGAGAAGCAGGAGATGCACCAGCAGATGCAGCCGCAGGAGATGCAGGAAATGCATCAGCTGATGCAGGAGGTGCTTTAGCAGGAGGAGATTTAGCAGGAGGAGAGGCAGCAGCAGGAGATGCGGCAGCAGGAGATGCACCATGTCATTCAGTAGGAGATGCAGCAGATAATAGAGAAGCAGGAGATGCACCAGCAGAAACAGCCGCAGGAGATGCAGGAAATGCATCAGCTGATGCAGGAGGTGCTTTAGCAGGAGGAGATTTAGCAAGAGGAGAGGCAGCAGCAGGGGATGCAGCAGTACATTCTGCTGCATCTCCTCTGCTGCCTCTCCTCCTGCATCTCCTCCTGTTTCATCTTTTGTTGCATCTCCTGCTGCTGTATATCATGGTGCATATCCTCTTTCATCTGCTGCCTGCATCTCCTGCTGCTGCATCTCCTGCTACAACTCCTTCTGCAGCATCTACTTTTGCATCTCCTTCATCTGTATCTCTTGAGGTATATTCTGCTGCATTTCCTTCTGCATCTTCTTCTGCATCTTTTGTGGCTTCATCTCCTGCTGCTGTATCTCCTGCTGAAGAATCGCCTTCTGCTATATCTCCTGCTGCTGCATCTCCTTCTGAATGTGATGCTGAATCTACTGCTGAACATGCATCCCCTGCTGCTGCATTACCTGTTGCATCTCCTCTTGCAGCATATCTTACTGCATTTCCTTCTGCTGCATCTCCTGCTACATCTCCTTCTGCGGAATCTCCTGCTGCGTCATCTGCAGCATCATCTTCTCCTGCTACATCTCCTACTGAATCTGCATCGCCTGATGCATCTGCTGCTGCATCTATTGCTGCTGCATCTGCTGCCTCTGCAGCTGCAGCTGCATCTCCTGCTACTGCATCTCCTCTTGCTGCATCTTCTGCTGCATTTCTAGCTACTGCATCTCCTTAATCTGATGCTGCATCTGCTGCTGATTCATGTACTGCTGCATCTCCTGCTACAATTCCTGCTGCTACATCTCCTGCCACTTGATGTCCTCCAGCATCTCCTGCTGCTGCATCCTCTCCCCATGCATCTGCGGATGCATCTGCAGAAGTATCTCCATTTCCTGCTGCATCTGCTGCTCAATCTTCTACGGATGCATCTAGTGCTTTTGCGTTTCCTCCTGAATGCATCTGTGGCGGCATCTCCTGCTGCTACATCACCTGCTGAATCTCCTGTTGCCCTTCCTGCTGTAACCTCTGATGCATATGTTGCTACTTCATCTCCTGATGCATCTCCTACTGTATCTCCTGCTGAATCTTCTTCTACAGAATCTCCTGCTGCATCTCCTACGACATCTCCTGCTGCTCAATCTCGTCTAGATCTCCTGCTGCATCTTCTGCTGAATCTTCCACTGAATCTCCTGCTGCAGACTCTCCTATGGCGTTTCCTGCTGCAGAATCTCCTGCTACATTTCCTGCTGATGCATCTCCTGATGAATCTCCTGCCTCTTCATCTCCTTCTGCTGCATCTCCTGCATCTGCCGCGGCTGCATCTTCTTCTAATGCGTCTCCTGCTACTGCATCTCCTGCTGCTACATCTCCTTCTGCATCTCCTGCTTCTGCATCTCCTGCTACTTCATCTCATGCTGCATCTCCTGTTATGCACTTCATGCTGCTGCATCTGCTGTTGCATATCCTGCTGCATCGCCTGCAGCATCTCCTGCTGCTGCAGTTCCTGCTGCATTTGCTCCTGCATTACCTGCTGCTGCATCTGCTGCTGCTTCTGGTGTTGCTACATCTCCTGCTGCATCTGCTGCTGCATTTGCTTCTGCATGTCTACTTCATCTCCAGCTTCATCTTCTGCTGCTGTATCTCGTATGCATCTAGTTCTGCTGCATAGGGTGCTGCATCTGCTGCTGAACCACCTCCTGCTGCATCTCCTGTTCCATCTCCTCCTGCTGCATTTTCTGCTTCATCTCTTCCTGCTGCATCTCCTTCTTAATCTCATTCTGCTGATGCATCATCTTTTTTTGCATCTCCTGCTAGGGCATCTCCTGCTGTATCTGCTGCTTCTGCATCTCATGATGCTATATCCCTGCTGCTTCATCTCATACTACTACATCTCATGCTGCATGTCCTACTGCTATATCTCCTGCTGCTTCATATCCTGCTACTGCATCTCCTAATTAATCTCCTGAAGCTTCATCTCCTGCTGCTGCATCTCTTGACCCATGTCTTGCTGCTGAATCTCCTGTTTCTGCATCTCCTTCTGCTCCATCTGCTGCTGCATCTTTATCTGCTGTATCTCATGTTGCACCTTCTATTGAAGCATCTCCTGCATCATCTCCTTTTTCTGCATCACCTGCTGCTGCATCTCCTTCTGCATCACCTGCTGCATCTCCTTCTGCATCACTTGCTGCATCTCCTTCTGCATCACCTGCAGATGCATCTCCTGCTGTATCTCCTGCTGCTGCATATTCATCTGCATTACCTGCTGCAGCTCTTTATGATTCTACTACTGTTGCATATGCTGAATTTGCTGCTGCATCTCCTGATGGATCTCTTGCTGCTGCATCTCCTGCTGCTGCATCTGCTGTTGAATCTTCTTCTGCTGCATCTGATGCTGCATCTGCTGCTTCTTTCTCTCTTGCTGCATTTACTGCGGTTGCTTCTCCTGCTATATTTCCTTCTGCTGCATCTTCTTCTCTTCATCTACTACTCTGTACCTCCTGCTGCTGCATCTCGTCCTTCTGCATCTCTGGCTGGATTGCCAGTAGCTTCTCCTGCTTCTTCATCTCCTGCTGCTACATCTCCTAGTGCATATGATGCTGCTGCATCTCCTGTTACTTTTGCTGCTGCTGCATTTCCTGCTGCATCTCCTGATGCTGCAGCTCCTTCTGCATCTTCTGCTGATACATCTCCTGCGGAATCTGCTGCTGCTGCATCTCCTGTTGAATCTGCTTCTGATGCATCTGCTGCTACATCTCTGCTGCTGCATCTCTTCCTGCATTTCCTGCTTCATCTGCTGATGCATCTGCTGCTGCTATATGTCCTGCTAAATCTCGTCATGCTGCACATCCTGCTGCATCTGCTGAAGATTCTCTTCCTATTGCTTCTCCTGCTCAATCTGCATTTCCTGCTGTATATGCTTCTGCTTCTCCTGCTGCTGCATCTCCTGCTGAATTAGCTGCTGCTGCATCTGCTTCTACATGTACGTTATAACTTTCTACATTTGCTGCCTCATCTCCTGATGCATCTGCTGATGCCCCTCCTGCTGCTGCATCTCCTGCTTCATCTTCAGATGATGCATCTGTGGTTTTATCACCTCATATGTCATCTCCTGCTGCAACTGCTGCAGTATTTTCTGCTGCAGCATCTCTTGTTTCTGCGTCTACTGCTGCATTTCCTGCTGCATCTGCTGCTGATGCATCTCCTATTGTGAATCTGCTGCAGCATCTCCTGCTTCTGAATCTCTTGCTGAATCTGCATCTAGTGATGCATCTGCTGCTGCATCTCCACCTGCTGTAACTGATGCTTCATCTCCTGCTGCATTTCCTGTTGCTGCATCTCCTGCTGCTGTGCCTGCTACTGCATAACCTGCTGAATCACCTGCTGATGGATCTGCTGCGACTGCATTTCCTGCTACTTCAACTCCTGCTCTTGCATCTCGATCTGCTGTATCTCTTGCTGCATCTCCCACGGCATCTCATGCTGTTACATCTCCCTTTTAATATGCATCTCCTGCTACTACATCTCCTGATGCATATCCTGCTGAATATGTATCTCCTGCTGCATCTCCTGCTGCTGCATCCTCTGTTGCTCTGTCTTCTTCTCTATCTCTTGCTTCATCTGCTGCTGCATCTCCTGCTGCATCTGCTGCTGCTGAATCTCCTGTTGCTGCATCTCCTTCTGCATCTGCAGCAGCATCTCCTTCTGCATCTTTTGCTGCTGTATCTCCTGCTGCATCTCCTGCAGCTGCATTTCCTGCTGCTGAATTTCCTGCTGCTGCATCTCCTCAAGCATCTCCTGCTGCATTTCTTGGTGCTACATATCCTGCTGCTGCAACTCCTGCTGAATCTCCTGCTATAGAATCTCCTGCTGCATCTCCTGCTGAAACTCCTGCTATAGAATCTCCTGCTGCATCTCCTGCTGCATAACCTCCTGCTAAGTCTCCTGCTGCTGCATCTCTTCCTGATACAGCTGCTGCAGCATCTTCTGCTGCTACATCACCTGCTGCTGCATCTCCTGCTGCTACATCTCCTGCTGCTGCATTTCCTGATGCTGAACCTCTAGTTGCATATTTTGTTGCATCTCCTGCTGCTGTATCTCCTGCTGCATCACCTCCTGCTGTGTCTCCTGTTGCTGTATCTCCTCCTGCTACATCTGCTGCAGCATCTCCTGCTGCTGCATCTCCTCCTGCTTCTCCTGCTGCATCTGCTTCTACATCTGCTCATGCATCTCCTACTGCTGCATCTCCTTCTGCTTCATCTCCTCCTTCCTCTATTTCACCTGCATATCCTGAATATATTTCCTGCTGCATCTTATACGGTATTTCTTGCTACATCATCTGCCTGACCTCCTCTCGCATCTCCTGATGCATCTGGTGATGCATCTCCTTCTGCTGTATCTCCTGCTTCATCTTCAGCTGAAGCATCTGTAGCTTCATCTCCTGATATTTCATCTCCTTCTGCATCTGCTGGGCATCTCCTGCTGCTGCATCTCCTGCTGCATTTCCTGCTGCACCTGCTGCTGCTCTGCTGCTGCTTCATCTACTGCTGAATCTCCAGCTACATATCCTGCTGCTGCACATCCTGCTGTACCTCATACTGATTCTCCTGTTCATGCATATCCTCCTGCAACTCCTGCTGCTGCACATCCTGCTGCTGTATCCTCTAATGCATCCTATGATAATACTACATCTCTTGGTACTGCATCTCCTGCTGCAATTCCTGCTGCTCTATATCTTGCTGCATCTTCTGCTGCTGCATCTCCTGCTGCTGTATCTGCTGCTACTGCATGTCTTGCTGCATCTCCTCCTGATGCTTCTCCTGCTGCATATCCTTCTGCATTTCCTGCTGCATCTCCTCCTCTTGCATCTTCTGTTGCATCTCCTAATGCAGCTTCTCCTGCTGCATCTATTTCTGCCCATCTCCTTCTGCATCTCCTGCTCCTGAACGTCCTACTGTGAATCTGCTGCAGATTCTTCTGCTGATGAATCTCCTGCTGAATCTGCATCTACTGCTGCATCTCCTGCCGCTGCATCTCCTGCTGCTTCATCTCTTTTCTCTGCATTTCCTGCTGTATCTCCTGCCGCTGAATCCCCTGCTGTATCTACTACCGATGCATCTCCTGCTTCAGTTTCTGCTTCTGCATCTCCTGCTGCATCTTCTGCTTCTGCATCTCCTGCTTCAGTTTCTGCTGCATCATCACCTCCTGCCTCTCCTCCTACTGCATCTCCTGCTCAATCTCCTGCTCATCTCCTGCTGCTGTATCTTCTGGAGCATAATTTCCTGTTGCATCTACTGCTTGATCTGCATCTCTTACTGCATCTGCTTCTGTATCTCATTTTGCTGCATTTCCTGCGGAATTTGCTGCTGAATCTGCTGCTGCATCCCCTGCTGTTGCATCTCCTCCTTTATCTACAGCTGCATATCCTGCTACTGCATTTCCTGATGAATCAGCTGCTGAATCTGCTGCTGGATCTTTTGCGGTGGCATCTCCTGCTCTTGCATCCCCTCCTGAATCTCCTGCGAGATCTCAAGCTGCTACATAACCTTTTACATCTCCCGATGCATCTCCTTCTGAATAGTCTGCTGCATTACCTCCTACTGCATATTCTGCTGCGTTTCCTGCTGCTGCATCTCCTTAATCTGCTGCTGCATCTCCTGCTACTTCATGTACTGCGGCATCTCCTGGTACATTTGCAGCTGCTGCACCTCCTTCTACTTGATGTCCTCCTGCATCTCTTGCTGCTGCATCTGCCGCTGCATTCTCTGCGGATGCATCTGTGGATGCATCTGCAGAAGCATCTCCATTTCCTGCTGCATCTCCTGCTCAATCTTCTGCCTATGCATCTAGTGCTTCTGCATTTCAGCTGCATATCCTGTTGAAGGCATCTGCGGCTGCGTTACCTGCTGCTGCATCTCCTGCTGAATCTCCTGCTGCACTTCCTGCTGTAACTGCTGATGCCTATGTTGCTATTTCATCTCCTGCTGCATCTCCTGCTGAATCTTCTTCTGCAGAATCCCCTGCTGCATCTCCTACTACATCCCCTGCTGCTGAATCTCCTTCTATATCTCCGTCTGCATCTCCTGCTGCCTTTTCTACTGAATCTCCTGCTGCAGAAACTCCTAAAGAATTTCCTGCTGCAGAATCTGCTGATGCATTTCCTGCTGATGCGTCTCCTGCTGAATCTCCTGATGCTGCATCTCCTCCTGCTGAATCTCCTGCCTCTTCATTTCCTGCTGCTGCAACTCCTGCTGAATCTAATGCTGCATCTGGTGCAGCTGCATCTTCTTTTACTCCATCTCCTGCTGCTGCATCTGGTGCAGCTGATTTCCTGCTGCATTTCCTTCTGTTGAATCTCCTGCTGCATAATCTGGTGCATCACCTTCTGAATATGCATCTCCTGTTACATCTCTTGCTGATACACCTCATGCAGCTGCATGTGCTGCTGCATATCCTGCTGCATCTGCTGTTGCCAAATCTCTTGCTGTTGCATATCCTACTGTATTTCTAGCAGCATCTTCTGCTGATGTAATTCTTGCTGCATTTCATCCTGCATCCTTTCTGCTGTACCTGCTGCTGCTTCTGGTGATGCTACACCTCCAGCTGCATCTATTGCTTCATCTGCTGCTGTATCTCCTGCTGCATATGGTTCTGCATCTTCTGCTGCATGTGGTGGTGCATCTGCTGCTGCTTCTGCTGCTGATGCATCTCTTGCCTCATATCCTGCTGCTGTGTCTCCTGCTGATGTATGTTTTGCTGCATCTCCTGCTGATGCACCTACTCCTGCATCTCCTGCTTCTGCATCTACTTCTTCTGCATCTCTGGCTCCAGTACCTCCTGCTGCATAAATTGCTGCTGCATCACTTATTCATCTCCTTCTGCTGCATATACTGCTGCATCTTGTGCTGCTGTACGTCCTCCAGCTGCATTTCCTGTTGCTTCTCCTCCTGCGGCATCTCCTGCTGAATCTCCTCCTACTGCATCTCCTGTTCCATCTCCTCCTGCTGCATCTCCTGCAGATGCATCTCCTGCTGTATCTCCTGTTGCTGCATATTCATCTGCATTTCCTGCTGCAAATCTTTCTGAATCTACTACTGCTGCATCTGCTGAATTTGCCGCTGCATCTGCTGCTCCTTCATCTACTGCTGCATCTCCTGCTGCTACAACTGCTGCAGCATCTGATGCTGCAACTGATGCTGCTTTCTCTCCTGCTGCATGTACTGCTGATGAATCTCCTGCTATATTTCCTTCTGCTGCATCTTCTTCTCTTCATCTACTACTCTGCAATTCCTGCTGCTGCATCTCCTCCTTCTGCATCTCCGACTCAATCGCCTGTAGCATCTCCTGCTTCTTCATCTCCTGCTGCTACATCTCCTAGTGCATTTGATGCTGCTGCATCTCCTGTTACTTCTGCTGCTGCTGCATTCCCTGCTGCATCTCCTGATTCTGCAAATCCTTCTGCATCTCCTGCTACTACATCCCCTGCTGCTGCATTTCCTGCTGCATCTCCTGATGCTGCAACTCCTTCTGAATCTCCTACTGCATCTCATTTCTTGATGCATCTCCTGCTGCATTTCCTGCTGATACATCTCCCGCTGCATCTCCTCCGTTATACCATTCTACATTTGCTGCCTCATTTCCTCATGCACCATCTGACGCCCCTCATGCTGCTGCATCTCCTGCTTCATCTTCAGCTGATGCATCTGTGGCTTCATCACATCATATGTGATCTCCTGCTGCATCTGCTGCAGTATTTCCTGCAGCAGGAGATGCAGCAGGAGATGCAGTACGAGGAGATGTGGTAGGAGATGTAGAGGTAGGAGATGCAACAGGAAATGCAGCAGGAGGAGTTACAGCAGTACCAGTTGCAGCAGTATATGCAGCAGAAGATGCAGAACCATATGCAGCAGGAGATACATCAGCAGATGAAGCAGCAGATGAATAAGAAACAACAGCAGCAATTGATGCAGCAGGAGATGCTGGAGCCGGAGAAGCAGAAGTAGATGCAGAAGCAGGAGATGCAGCAGGACATGCATCAGTAGGAGATGCAGCAAAACATACGTCAGTAGGAGACACAGCAGCAGGATATGAGGAAGGAGATGCACCAGCAGCAGAAGCAGCAGCAGATGCAGCACCAGATGCAGCAGAACATGCAGAACCATATGCAGCAGGAGATACAGCAGCAGATGATGCAGCAGATGCAGCTGGAGATGTAGCATCACCAGAAGCAGTAGCAGGTACAGCAGCAAAATATGCAGGATGAAATGCAGCAAGAATTACATCAGCAGGAGATGCTGCTGGAAATGCAGTAGGATATGCATCAGCAAGAGATTTGGCAACAGCAGATGCAGCAGATATGCAGCAGCAGCTGAAGCTGCATGAGGTGTATCAGCAGATGTAGCAGGAGATGCATATTCAGCAGGTGATGCACCAAGATATGCAGCAGGAGATTCAACAGAAGGAAATGCAGCAGGAAATCAGCTGCACCAGATGCAGCAGCAGGAGATGGAGTAAAAGAAGATGCAGCCACACCAGATGCAGCAGCAGATTGAGCAGGAGTTGCAGCAGCAGGAGATGAAGAGGCAAGGGATTCAGCAGGAGGAGATGCAGCATCAGGAGATTCAGCAGGAGATGCATCAGCAGGAAATCCATCATCAGATTCTGGAGCAGGAAATTCCGTAGGAGATTCTGCAGCAGGAGATTCATTAGAAAATGCAGCAGGAGATGGAGCAGAGGATATAGAAGGAGATTCAGCAGCAGGGGATGTAGTAGGAGATGCAGCAGGAGACACATCAGCAGGAATTGTAGCAGGAGATGCTGAAGGAGATTCTGCAGAAGAAGATTCAGCAGGAGATGCAGCAGGAGATGAAATAGCAACATAGGCATCAGCAGTTACAGCAGGAAGTGCAGCGGGAGATTCAGCAGCAGGAGATGCAGCAGCAGGAGATGCAGGAGGACATCAAGTAGCAGGAGATGCAGCAGCAGCAAATGTAGCAGGAGATGCAGCAGTACATGAAGCAGCAGGAAATAGATCAGCAGGTTTAAGAGATGCAGCAGCAGTTAACACAGCAGAATATGCAGTAGGATTTAATGCAGCAGGTGATGCAGCAACAGGTGATGCAGCTGCTGAAGAGGCAGCAGATGAAGCAGTAATACATGCAGCAGCAGATTCAGCAGGAGATGCAGATTCAGTAGGAGATATAGCAGCAGAAGATGCTGCAGCAGATGATGCAGCAGGAGGAAATGCAGCAAGATATGCTGCAGGAGGAGATGCAGTAGGATATAAAGGAGGAGTTGCAGCAGCAGGAGATGCAGCAAGGAATGTATATTCAGCAGTAGATTCAGCAGAAACTTGAGAATAAGATGCAGCAGTAGGAGATTTAGCAGGAGATGTAGCAATAGATGAAGCAGCAGCATATGCAACAGCAGATGCAGCAGATGGAGCAGAAAGAGATGCAGCATGGGATGGAGAAGCAGATGCAAAGGGAAATGGTGCTTCAGGAGATCAGGTGCATGTCCTGCTGCATCAATTGCTGATGCATCTATTATTTATCTCCTTTTTCTGCATATACTGCTGCAACTGGTGCTGCTGTACCTCCTCCTGCTGCATTTCCTGCTGCATCTCCTCCTGTTCCATCTCCTGCTGAATTTCCTCCTACTGCAGTTCCTGCTCTATCTTCTCCTGCTGCATCTCCTGCTTAATATCCTGCTGCTTCATCTCTTGATCCATGTCATCTGCATCTGATGCTGCATCAGATGCTACTTTCTCTCCTACAGCATTTACTGCGGCTGAATCTCCTGCTATATTTCCTTCTGCTGCATCTTCTTCACTTCATCTACTACTGTGCACCTCCTGCTGCTGCATCTCTTCCTTCTGCATCTCCAGCTGAATCGCCTGTAGCATCTCCTGTTTCTTCATCTCCTGCTGCTACATCTCCTAGTGCATATGCTGATGCTGTGTCTCCTGTTAATTCTGCTGCTGCTGCATTCCCCGTTGCATCTCCTGATGCTGCAGCTCCTTCTGCAGCTCCTTCTGTGTCTCCTGCTTCTACAACCCCTGCTGCTGCATTTTCTACTGCATCTCCTGATGCTGCAGCTCCTTCTGCATCATCTGCTGATGCATCTCCTGCGGAATCTGCTGCTGCTGCATCTCCTGTGGCATCTGCTTCTGATGCATCTGCGGATACATCTCTGCTGCTGCATCTCTTCCTGCATTTCCTGCTTCATCTGCTGATGCATCTGCTGCTGCTATATGTCCTGCTACATCTCGTCGTGCTGCACATCCTGCTGCATCTGCTGAAGATTCTCTTCCTATTGCTTCTCCTGCTGAATCTGCATTTCCTGCTGCATCTGCTTCTGCATCTCCTACTGCTGCATCTCCTGTCGAATTACCTGCTGCTGCATCTGCTTCTACATGTACTTTATACGTTTGCTCCCTCATGTCCTGCTTCGTCTTCAGCTGATGCATCTGTGGCTTCATCATCTGATAGTTCATCTCCTGCTACATCTGCTGCAGTATTTCCTGCTGCAGTATCTTCTGATCCTGCATCTACTGCTGCATTTCCTGCTGCATCTGCTGCTGCTTTGCTGCTGCTTCATCTCCTTCCAAATCTCCTGCTACATATCCTGCTGCTGCACCTCTTAATGCATCTCATAATAATGCTTCATCTCCTGCTACTGCATCTCCTGCTGCACCTACTGCTGATGCATCTCCTGCTGCACCTACTTCTGCTGCATCTCCTGCTGGTGGGTCTGGTGCTGAGTCTCTGTATCTCCTACTTCTGAATCTCTGACTGCTCTATTACCTTCTGCATCGACTCCTGCTGCATCTCCTGCTAAATCTGCATCTCCTCCTGCATCTGCTTCTGCATCTCCTGCTGATGCATCTCCTGCTAAATCTGCATCTCCTGCTGCAGCTGCTTCTTCATCTCCTGCTGCTTCATCTCCTGCTCTTGCATCTCCTTCTGCTCAATCTCCTCCTGAATCTCCTGTGGCATCTCATGCTGCTACATATGCTGCTAAATCTCCTGACATATCTCCTTCTGAATATGCATCTCCTGCTGCTTTTCCTGCTGCTGAATCTAATGCTGCTGAATCTCCTGTTGCTGCGTCTGCTGCATCATCTCCTCTTTCTCCAGATCCTGCTGTATCTCCTGTTGCTGCATCATATCATGCTGCTGCTGCATATGTTGAAGAATCTCTTCCTACTGCATCTTCTGGTAAATCTTCATTTCCTGCTGCATCAGCTTCTGCATCTCCTGTTCCATCTCTTCCTGATGCATCTCCTGCTGAATGTTCTGCTGTTTCATATCCTGCTACTGCATCTCCTAATGAATCTCCTGCTGCTTCATCTCTTGATCCATGTCCTGCTGCTGCATCTTCTGTTTCTGCATCTCATTTTGCTTCATCTGCTGCTGCATCTCCTGCTGTATCTCATGTTGCATTTTCTATTGTAGCATCTCCTAGAGCGTCATCTCCTTCTGCTGCATATCTTGCTGCTTCATCTCGTTCTGCTTCTCCTGCTGCATCTTTTAGAGCGTCACCTGCTGCATCTCCTTCTGCATCACCTGCAGATGCATCTCCTGCTGTATCTCCTGCTGCTGCATATTCATCTGCATTTCCTGCTGCAGCTCTTTATGAATCTACTACTGCTGCATCTGCTGAATTTGCTGCTGCATCTGCTGCGGCTTCATCTACTGCTGCATCTCCTGATAGATCTCCTGCTACTGCATCTCCTGCTGGTACTTCTGCTGCTGCATCTGATGCAGCATCTGATACTGCTTTCTATCCTGCTGCATGTACTGCAGATGAATCTCCTGCTATATTTCCTTCTACTGCATCTTCTTCTCTTCATCTACTACTCTGCATTTCCTGCTGCTGCATCTCCTCCTTCTGCATCTCTGGCTGAATCGCCTGTAGCATCTCCTACTTCTTCATCTCCTGCTGCTACATCTCCTAGTGCATATGCTGCTGCTGCATCTCCTGTTACTTCTGCTGCTGCTGCATTCCCTGCTGCACCTCCTGATGCTGCAGCTTCTTCTGTGTCTCCTGCTACTACATCCCCTGCTGCTGCATTTCCTGCTGAATCTCCTGATGCTGCAACTCCTTCTGCATCTCCTACTGCAGCTCATTTCTTGATGCATTTCCTGCTGATACATCTCCTGCTGCATCTCCTCCCTTATACCTTTCTACATTTGCTGCCTCATTTCCTCATGCACCTGCTGATACCCCTCGTGCTGCTGCATCTCCTGCTTCATCTTCAGCTGATGCATCTGTGGTTTCATCATCTCATATGTGATCTCCTGCTGCATCTGCTGCAGTATTTTTTGCTGCAGTATCTGCTACTTCTGCATCTACTGCTGCATTTCCTGCTGCATCTGCTGCTGCTTCATCTCCTGCCAAATCTCCTGCTACATATCCTGCTGCTGCACCTCTTAATGCATCTCATGATATTCCTTCATCTCCTGCTACTGCATCTCCTGCTGCACCTACAGCTGCTGCATTTCCTTCTGCAGCTTCTGCTGCTGCATCTCCTGCTGATGGGTCTGACGCTGCATCTCTTTCTATTGCATGTCATGCTGCATCTCTTGCTTCTGCATTACCTGCTCTTTCTCCTCCTACTGCATCTCCTCCTGCTGCATATCCTACTTCTGTATATTCTCTTGCCTTTCCTGCTGCTGCATCAGATGCTGATGAATCTCCTCATGCATCTCGTGCGGCATCTCATGCTTCTACATATCATGCTGAATCTCCTGCTGCATCTCCTTCTAAATATGCATCACTTGATGCATCTCCACCTGTTGCCACTCCTACTGCTGCATTTGCTTCGTCATCTCATGCTGTACCTCCTGCTGCTGAATCTCCTGATTCCGTGTCTGCTGCTGAATAGCCTTTCTCTGCTGCTGAATCTCCTGCTGCTGAATCTCCTGCTGCATCTGCTGCTGCTATATCACCTTCTGTATGTTCTGCTGCAGCATCTCCTTCTGCTGCATCTCCTGCTTCTGCATCTCCTGCTGCTGCACCTGCTGCAACATCTGCTTCTGCATCTCCTGCTGCTGCATCTCCTGCTGCATCTCCGTCTGAATCTCTTGGTGCTGCATTTCCTGCTGATGCATTTTCTGCTTCAACTCCTGCTGCTGCATTAACTTCTGCATCTATTCCTGTTTTATTTCCTGCTGCTGCATCTCCTGCTGCTGCGTCTGCTGCTTCATCTCCTGCTGCTGCATCTGCTAATACTGCATGTGCTGCTGTATCTCCTGCTGCATCTCTTGGTGCTGCATCTTCTGGTGTTGCATCTCCTGCGACATCACCTGCTCTTGTATCTCCTGCTGCTACATCTCATGATGCATCCTCTGCTCATGCATCTGCAGAAGCATCTCCTGATGCACCATTTCCCGTTGCATCTGCTGCTCCATCCCCTGCTTCATCTCTTTCTGCTCCATCTGCTGCATCTCTTTCTTCTCCATCTGCTGCATCTGCTATTGCATATGCTGCTGCTCATCTACTGCTGCATCTCCTGCTAAATCTCCTGCTGCTGCATCTCCTTCTGAAGTTCCTACTGAATCTACTGCTGAATATGCATCTCCTGCTGCTGCATCTCCTGCTTCATATCCTACTGCATCTCCTCCTGCTGCATATCTTTCTGCATTTCCTTCTCTTGAATATCCTGCTGCATATCCTGGTGCATCACCTGATGAATATGCATCTCCTGCTACATCTTCTGCTGATACACCTCATGCAGCTGCATCTGCTGCTGCATATCCTGCTGCATCTGCTGTTTCCAAATCTCTTGCTGTTGCATATCCTACTGAATTTCCAGCAGCATCTCCTGTTGATGCAATTCTTGCTGCATCTCTTCCTGCATCCTTTGCAGCTGCAGCTGCTGCTGCTTCTGGTGATGCTACATCTCCAGCTGCATCTGCTGCTTCATCTGCTGCTGTATCCTATGCTGCATATGGTTCTGCATCTTCTGCTGCATATGGTGCTGCACCTCCTGCTGCTGGTTCATCTCCTGCCTCATATCCTGCTGTTTCTCTTGCTGATGTATGTTTTGCTGCATCTCCTGCTGATGCATGTCCTGCTGCATCTCCTGATTCTGCATCTACTTCTTCTGCATCTCCTGCTGCATCAATTGCTGCTGTATATCTTATTCATCTCCTTCTGCTGCATATACTGCTGCATCTGGTGCTGCTGTACCTCCTCTTACTGCATCTCGTGTTGCATCTCCTTCTTCTGCATCTCCTGGTGAATCTCCTGCTGTTTCATATCCTGCTACTGCATCTCCCAATGAATCTCCTGCTGCTTCGTCTCTTCATCCATGTCCTGCTGCTGCATCTCATGTTTCTGCATCTCCTTCTGCTTCGTCTGCTGCTGCATCTCATGCTGTATCTCATGTTGCACCTTCTATTGAAGCATCTCCTGCGTCATCTCCTTCTTCTGCCTATCTTGCTGCTTCATCTCGTTCTGCTTCTGCTGCATCTCCTTGAGCGTCACATGCTGCATCTCCTTCTGCATCACCTGTAGATGCATCTCCTGCTGCTGCATATTCATCTGCATTTCCTGCTGTAGCTCTTTATGAATCTAATACTGCTGCATCTGCTGAATTTGCTGCTTCATCTACTGCTTCATCTCCTGATAGATCTTCTGCTGCTGCATCTCCTGCTGGTGCTTCTGATGCTGCATCAGATGCTACTTTCTCTCCTACAGCATTTACTGCGGCTGAATCTCCTGCCTGAATCTCTTCTTCTGCAGAATCGCCTGTAGCATCTCCTGCTTTTTCATCTTATGCTGCTACATTTCCTAGTGCATATGCTGCTGCTGCATCTCCTGTTACTTCTGCTGCTGCTGAATTCCCTGCTGCATTCCTGATGCTGCAGCTCCTTCTGCAGCTCCTTCTGTGTCTCCTGCTACTACATCCCTTGCTGCTGCATTTCCTGCTGCATCTCCTGCTGCTGCAACTCCTTCTGCATCTCCTGCTGATGCATCTCCTGCGGAATCTGCTGCTGCTGCATCTCCTGTTGCATCTGATTCTGATGCATCTGCGGCTACATCTCTGCTGCTGCATCTCTTGCTGCATTTCCTGCTTCATCTGCTGATGCATCTGCTGCTGCTATATGTCCTGCTACATCTCGTCATCCTGCACATCCTGCTGCATCTGCTGAAGATTCTCTTCCTATTGCTTCTCCTGCTCAATCTACATTTCCTGCTGTATCTGCTTCTGCATCTCCTGCTGCTGAATCTCCTGCTTCATCTTCAGCTGATGCATCTGTGGCTTCATCACCTCATATGTATTCTCCTGCGGTATCTGCTGCAGTATTTCTTCACAGAATCACAGAATCACAGAATGACCAGGTTGGAAGAGACCCACTGGATCGTCGAGTCCAACCATTCCCACCAATCCCTAAATCATGCTCCTAAGCACCTCATCTACCCTAACCTTAAACACCTCCAGGGACGGTGACTCAACCACCTGCCTTGGCAGACTGTTCCAATCCCTAACCACCCTCTCTGTGAAGAACTTCTTCCTAATCTCAAGCCTAAATCTCCCCTGGTGGAGCTTGAGGCCATTCCCTCTCGTCCTGTCCCCTGTCACTTGGGAGAAGAGGCGAGCTCCCTCCTCTCCACAACCTCCCTTCAGGTAGTTGTAGAGAGTAATGAGGTCTCCCCTCAGCCTCCTCTTCTCCAGGCTAAACAACCCCAGCTCTCTTAGCCGCTCCTCGTAAGATTTGTTCTCCAGCCCCTTCACCAGCTTTGTTACCCTTCTCTGGACTCACTCCAGAGCCTCAGCATCCTTCTTGTGGTGAGGGGCCCAGAACTGAACACAGTACTTGAGGTGCGGTCTCACCAGTGCCGAGTACAGGGGGAGAATAACCTCCCTGGACCTGCTGGTCACACCGTTCCTGATACAAGCCAGGATGCCATTGGCCTTTTTGGCCACCTGGGCACACTGCTGGCTCATGTTCAGTCGGTTGTCAACCAACACTCCCAGGTCCTTCTCCTCCTGGCAGCTTTCCAGCCAGGTCTCTCCTAGTCTGTACCTCTGCTTAGGGTTGTTGTGCCCCAAGTGCAGGACCCGGCATTTGGCCTTGTTAAACCTCATGCGGTTGGTCTCAGCCCAGCAGTCCAGCCTGTTCAGATTCTTGCTGAAGTATCTGCTGATCCTGCATCTACTGCTGCATTTCCTGCTGCATCTGCTGCTGCTCTGGTGCTTCATCTCCTGCCAAATCTCTTGCTATATATCCTGCTGCTGCACCTCTTAATGCATCTTATGATAATGCTTCATCTCCTGCTGCAGCTGCTTCTGCATCTCTTCCTGCTTCATGTCCTGCTCTTGCATCTCCTTCTGCTGAATCTCCTCCTCAATCTCCTGTGGCATCTCATGCTGCTACATATCCTGCTACATCTCCTGAAGTATCTTCTTCTGAATATGCATCTCCTGCTGCTTCTCCTGCTGCTGCATCTCCTGCTGCTGAATCTCCTGTTGCTGCGTCTGCTGCATCATCCCGTCTTTCTCCAGATCCTGCTGTATCTCCTGTTGCTGCATCATATCATGCTGCTGCATATGTTAAAGAATCTCTTCCTACTGCATCTTCTGCTGAATGTTCATTTCCTGCTGCATCTGCTTCTGCATCTCCTGCAGCTGCTGCATCTCCTGCTGCTTCTCCTGCTGCTGCATCTCCTGCTGCTGAATCTCCTGATGAATCTCTTGCAGCATCTCGTGCTTCTGCATATCATGCTGAATCTCCTGATGCTGAATCTCCTGCTGCATCTGCTGCTGCTGCAGCTACTACTGCTGCATCACCTTCTGCATGTGCTGCTGCAGCATCTCCTTCCACTGCTTCTTCTGTTGCTGCATCTGCTGGTGCTGGACATGCTGCAACATCTGCTTCTGCATCTCCTGCTGCTGCATCTCCAGCTGCATCTCCGTCAGAATCTCTTGGTGCTGCATTTCCTGCTGATGCATATTCTGCTTCAACTCCTGCTGCTGCATTATCCTCTGCATATATTCCTGTTGTGTGTCCTGCTGCTGCATCTCCTGTTTAATCTCCTGCTGCTGCATCTGCTGATACTGCATGTGCTGCTGCATCTGCTGCTTCATCACTTGGTGCTTCATCTTCTGGCGTTGCATCTCCTGCTACATCTCCTGATGCATCCTCTGCTCATGCATCTGCGGAAGCATCTCCAGATGCACCATTTCTCGTTGCATCTGCTGCTCCATCCCCTGCTGCATCTCTTTCTGCTCCATCTGCTGCATCTGCTGTTGCATATGCTGCTGCTTCATCTAGTGCTGCATCTCCTGTTAAATCTCCTTCTGCTGCATCTCCTTCTGAAGTTTCTGCTGAATTTACTGCTCAGTATGTATTGCCTGCTGCAGCATCTCCTGCTTCATATCCTACTGCATCTCCTCCTGCAGCATATCTTGCTGCATTTCCTTTTGCTGCATCTCCTGCTGGATCTCCTGCTGCAGCATCTGCTGCTACATCTCCTGCTGCAGCATCTGCTGCTACATCTCCTGCTGGATCTCCTCCTGCAGCATCTGCTGCTACATCTCCTACTGAATCTGCATCTCCTGATGCATCTGCTGATGCATCTATTGCTACTGCGTCTGCTACCTCTGCAGCTGCAGCTTCATCACCTGCTGCTGCATCACCTGCTGCATTACCTCCTACTGCATATTATGCTGCATATCCTGCTGCTGCATCTATTTAATCTGCTGCTCCATTTCTTGTTGCTTCATGTACTGCTGCATCTCCTGCTACATTTGCTGCTGCTCCATCTCTTTCTACTTGATGTCCTCCTGCATCTGCTGCTGCTGCATTTCCTGTTTCTGCATCTCCTGCTGCACCTCCGGCTCCTGCATCTCTTCCTGCTGCATCTCCTCCTGCTGCATCTCACTCTGTCGCAATGCCTTCTGCATCTGCTGCTGCATCCGCTATATCTGCTGATGCTTCATCTCCTGCTTCTTAATCTCCTGCTGCTTCATCTCCTGCTGCTTCTTCTCTTGCTTCATCTCCTACTGCTGCATCTCAAGCAGTATCTGATGATGCATCTTGCTGCATATCCGATTGCATCTGCTTCTGCATCTCCTGCTGGATCTGGGGCTGCTGTATCTCGTCCAGCTGCATCTTCTCCTGCTTCTGCTGATGCATCACCTGCTGAATCTCTTGCTGCATCTCCTTCTGAATTTCCTGCTGCTGCATCACCTAATACTGAATGTGCTGCAGCATTTCCTGCTGCTGAATATCCTGCTGCTGCAAAACCAGATGCATCTACTCCTGCTGAATTGCCTGCTGCTACGTCTCCTGCTGTTTCCCCTACTGCTGCATCTCCTGCTGCATCTCTTGCTGCTGTATTTCCTGCTTCTGCATCTCATTCTGGTTCATTTCCTTTGGCATCTACATCTACTGCATCTCTTTTTGAATCTACATCTCCTCTTTCATCAGCTGCTGAATCTCCTGCTGTTGCATCTGCTGCTACTGCATCGAATGCTGCATCCACTTCAGCATCTCCTTCTGCTGCCTCTCCTCCTGCTTCATTTGTTGATGCATCTCCTGCTGCACCTCCTGATGCTGCATCTCCTGCTACTACATCTGCTTCTGGTTCTGCATCTCTGTTTGCTGCATCTCGTGCTGCATCTGCTACTACTGCATCGCATGCTTCTTCATCTCCTGCTGCTTCTCCTACTGCCTCATCTCCTGCTGTATCGTCTGCTGCTTCATCTCTTCTTCTTGCATCTCATGTAGTATTTGCTGCTGTATCTCCTGCTGCTAACATCTTCCTCTGCATCTCCTGTTCATGTCCTGCTGCCTCTCCTCCTGCATCTTATCCTGCTTCATCTCTTGATGCATCTACTGCTGAGTGTACTGCTTAATATGCTGCTGCATCTCCTGCTGAATCTCATGATGAATATGAATCTCCTGCTGAATCTCCTGCTGATGAATCTCCTGCTGCTGCATCCCCTGCTGCTTCTTCCTCTGCTGCTGCATAACCTGCTGCTTTATCGACTGTTTCATCGACTTCTTCTGCACATCCTGCTACATCTTCTACTGCTACACTTCCTTCTGCTGCATCTGTTGCTGAATCTCCTACTGCTGCAGGTCCTCCTGTTGCATCTCCTGCTGCATCTCCTTCTGCTGTATCTCCTGCTGAAAATCCTGCTGCGTCTCCTGCAGCTGAATCTGCTACCACAGTGCTGTGGTTGCATCTCCTGCTGCTGCATCTCCTGTTGCTGCATCTCCTGTTGCTGCATCTCATTCAGAATATCCTGATGATGCAGGAGATGCAGCAGCTGGAGCAAAAGGAAGAGCAGAAGGAGGAGCAGAAGGAGATGCAGCAGGAGATGCCCCAGTAGGAGATGCAACAGGAGATACAGCAGCAGGCCAAGCAGCAGTAGATGAAGCAGCAATATATGCAGCAAAAGAAGATGAAGCAGGATAGGAAGCATCAGGAGACTAAGCAAGAGGAGATGCATTAGGAGATTCTGCAGCAGGCTATGCAGGAGCAGTAGATGCAGCAGAGAATGAAGCAGCACGAGATTCAGCAGTAGGAAATGCAACAGAAGATGCAGCTGCAGGAGCTCCAGCAGCAGCTGCAGCATCAGGAGATGCACGAGGACATGCATCAGCAGGAGATTCAGCAACAGGAGATGCACCAGTAGGTGAATCTACAGCAGATGCAACAAAAGATGCAGGAGATTCCACAGCAGGTGATGCAGCAGTAGATGCAGTAGGAGATGCAGAAGGAGATGTAGAAGCAGGAGATGAATCAGCAGGAGATGTGCTATGAGATGCAGAAGCAGGAGATTCAGCAGCAGATGCTGCAGGAGATGCAGCACCTGCAGATGCAGCAGCAGGAGATGAAGTATCAGATGCAGGAGCTGGAAATGCAGCAGTAGGAGATGCAGCAAGAGGAGATGCAGCAGGAGTTGTGGAAGAAGGAGATGCAGCAGCAGAAAATGCATCAGGAAATGCATCAGCAGCCGCAGCCGCAAGAGATACAACAGCTGCAGCTGCAGCTGGAAATGTAGCAGCAGGAGATGCAGCAGAGTTTGCAGCAGCAGGAGGTGCATAAGCAGGAGATCCAGCAAGAAAGCACCATCATAAGATGAATCCGCTGATGTATCAGAAGGATATGGAGCAGGAGATGCAGCAGCAAGATTTGCAGTCGCAGATGCAGCAGGAGATGCAACAGCAGTTGAAGCAGTATCAGGAGGTGCAGAGAAGAAAATGCAGAGAATGAGAAGCAGCAGAAGGAGATGCAGCAGGAGATGTAGCCACAGTAGATGCAGCAAGAGATATAGCAGCAGCAGATGCAGCAGCAGGATGTGTATTAGGAGATGCAGCAGTATGTGAAGCAGCAGTAGATGTAGCAGCAAATGCTGCAGATGCAGCAGTAAGTGATTCAGCAGGAAATGCAGCAAGAAGAGATGCCTCAGGAAACGCAGCATAAAGATATGCTTAAGGAGATCCATTAGGAGAAGATTCAGCAGCAGGAGATAGAGCAGGAGATGCAGCAGCAAGAGATGTAGCAGGAGATGCAGCTGCAAGAGATGTAGCAGGAGATGCTGAAGGAGACACAATAGGAGTTGCAGTAGCAGGAGATGTAGCAGCAGGATATGCAGCAGGAGATTGAGCGAGAGGAGATGTACCCTGAGATGCAGCAGCAGGAGATGCAGCGGGAGATGTAGAAGCAGACGAAGCAGCAGTAGATGCAGCAGCAAGATAGGCATCAGAAGGAGATAAAGCAGGAGATGCAAAAGCAGGAGATTAAGCTGCAGGAGATGCATTAGGAGATGCAGTAGCAGCAGATACAGCATCAGGAGATGCAGATGCAGCAGATGCAGGAGCAGATTCAGAAGCAGATTCCGTAAGAGATGCAGCAGCAGGAGATTGATAAGCAAAAGATATAGCAGCAGGAGATGCAGCAGCAGGAAATTCAGGAGGAAACGTAGTAGCAGCAGAAGCAGCAGGTAATGCTGTAGCAGTAGATGAAGTAGGCTTAGAAGCAGCTGTAGATGCAGTAGTGTATGCAAGAGCAGGAGATTCAGCAGCAGGAGATGAAGCAGTGGAGATGCATCATCAGATGAATCCGTTGATGCATCAGAGGTAGTCGCCGACGGAGGTGCAGCAGCAGGAGGTTCAGCAGAGGATGCAGCAGCAATAGATGTAGGAGGAGATCCAGGAGGAGGAGATAGAGCAGCAGGAGATGTAGCAGTAGATGCAGCAGCAGATGCAGGAGATGAAGCGGCAGGCGAAGCAGCAGGAGGAGATTCAGCAGGAGATGCATCAGGACATGCAGCATCAAGGGATGGAAGCATCAGAAGATGAAGTATTAGGAGGTGCAGCAGGGGATTCAATAGCAGGTGATGCAGCAGGAGATGCAGCAGAAGGAGATGCAGCAGCAGGAGGTGCAGCAGCATGAGATGCAGCAGGAATGCAGCAGGGGATTCAGTATCAGCAGATGCAGTAGCAGATGCAGCAGAAGTAAATTCAGCAGCAGAAGATGTAGCAGGACATGCAGCAGTAGTAGATAAAAGAGAGGATGCAGAAGTAGGGGATAGAGCAGCAGAAGATGCATATTCAGCAGGCGGTGCAGCAGGAGATGCAGCAGCATATTCAGCAGCACATTCATCAGAAGATGCAGAAGCAGGAGATTCAGCAGCAGGAGATGAAGAATCAGCAGATGCCGCAGCAGATACAGAAGCACATTCAGCAGGAGATGCAGCAGTGTATGCAGCAGCAGCAGATGGAGCATCAGGTGATGCACGTGGACATCAAAAATCAGAAGGTGAAATAACAGGAGATGCAGCAGTAGATTAATCTACAGCAGATGCACCAAAAGATGCAAGAGATGCAGCAGCAGGAGATACAGCTGGAGATGCAGCAGAAGTAAATTGAGCAAGATATACAGTAGCAGGAGATGCATCAGCGGGAGATGTGGCATGAGAGGGAGAAGAAGGAGATCCTGCAGCAGATGCAGTAGCATATAGAGCACCAGCAGATGCATCAGCAGGAGATGAAACAGCAGATGCATCAGCAGGAGATGCAGCAGGTGGAGATGCAGCAGCAGGAGATGCATCAGGAACTGAGGAGGGGATTCCGTAGGAGGTGCTGCAGCAGCAGATGCAGCAGCAGATGCAGGAGATGCAGCAGTCGGAGATGCAGTAGGAGGAGATGCATCAGCAGGAGATGCAGCAGCAGGAGTTGTGGTAGGATTTGATTCGGCATGAAATGCAGCAGGAGATGGAGCAGCTGGAGATGAAGCAGAAGATGCAGCAGCAGAAGATGCAGTAGGAGATGCAGCAGCAGCAGATGCAGCAGCAGCAGATGCAGCAGCAGCAGATGCAGCAGTGTAGGCATTAGCAACGCAGTATGAGATGAAGCAAACGGAGATGCAGAAGCAGATGAAGTAGCAGGAGATACAGTAGCATGAGATGAAGAAAAAAGAGATGCAGCAGGCACAAATGCAGAAGTGGGGGATGCAGCTGCAGGTGATGGAAAGGTGAATGCAGTAGGGTATGCTGTAGCAGATGCAGCAGATGTAGCAGCAAATGCATATTCAGCAGTAGACTGAGCAGGAGATGCAGCCTCAGAGATGTAGCAGGAGATTCAACGAGAGATGCAGCAGCAGTGATGCAGCAGCAGGAAATGCAGCAGGAGATGCAGCAGCAATAATGCAGCAAGTGATGCAGCAGAAGGAGATGCAGTAGAAGGAGAATCAGCATATGATACAGCTGCAGGAGATTCAGCAGCAGATTCAGCATCAGCAGATTCAGCATCAGCAGATGTAGCCGCATAGGCAGATTCAGCAGGAGGTGCAGGAGCAGAAAATGCAGCAGGAGATGGTACTGGATATGCAATAGCAGGAGATGCAGCAGCAGATGCACCAGCTGGAGATGCAGCAGGAGATGCTGTAGGCTCTTAAATTTTGAAGTGATGCTTTAATAGCCATTGTGATGTAACACAACACAGGACTATACTGAAAGTTCTACACGTATTGCTTTGCAGTAAAAGAGCTATAAGGGAAAAGATTCAGCAACAGCAGCATTGCATGCTAACATCGTGCCTGCGGGAGTTGCTCACTTTTCCTAGACCACCTTAACAGGCGCAATAAAGACACAGTTCAGTACCCTATACTAAAACCATCCATAAATCTTTCTTTGCTGCTTGTATTGAAATCGTTTCCACAGAAGACTCTAAGGAGAGCCAGCATTTGATCGTAACAGCTTCTGAACGCTCTGAAATTTTGAAGTGACGCTTTAAAAGCCATACAAATGTTGCAGTACACAAGCCTAGACTGCAAGTCTTCTTTTGCAGTGAAAGCACTATAAGAGAGCACATTCAGAAGCATCAGCATCCCATTCTAGCATCTTCCATATGGGAATTACTCACTGTTCCTAAACTTACTTACTAAAACAGTCCATAAGTCTTGCTTAGCCGCTTGCAGTGAAAGCGCTTCCGTAGAAGACTCAGACTAAAGCCAGCATTTGATAATAGCAACTTCTCTATGTTACTTGTTCTGAACGATCTGAAAATATTGAAGTGACGTCTTAATAGCAATTCTGAAGTTACAGTATACAAGCGCAGACTGAAATTTCTACAAGTCTTGCTTTGTAATAAAAGCGCTCTAAGGGAGGACATTCATAAGTAGCAGCATTCCATGCTAGCAACTTCCCTGCGGCCGTAATTTAGCTAATGCTAGCCTTACTAGCTTTGCTGATGTTACAGTTCACTAGCCTAGATGGAAAGTTCGATAAATCTTGGTTTGCAGTGATTGCGCTCTAAGAGAAGACATTCAGGAGCAGAAGCATTCCATGCTAACATCTCCCCTGCTGGAGATACTCACTTTTCCATAAGCGCCTTAATAGGCGCTATTAAGTCTCTATTCATTTGCCAACACAGGAACGTTGTGTTAGTCGTTCTCTGCATCTTGCAGAGAAACCGCTTCCATAGCGTTATTAGGCGTTATTAAGTCGCTAATAACTAGCCTACGCGAAAAAGTTGCATTTTTCATGCTTTGTGGCTGGCAGTGAAAATGCTTCATGAAAAGATCCTAACGAGAGCCAGAATTTGATGGTAGCAGCTTCCCTGCGGTACTTGTGCAGAAATCTCTGAAATCTCGACATGATGCCTCAATAGCCATGCAAACGTTACATTTCTCAAGCCTAGGCTGAAAGTTCGTCAAGTTGTGCTTTGTAGTTGAAGCGCTTTAAGAGAACACGTTCATAAGCGGAATCATTCCATGCTAGCATCGTCCTTTCTGGAGATATTAATTCCAACTATAGCGAAGTAATAGGCGTTTTAAAGTCACTATTAACAAGCCTATACTAAAACATTCCTATCGAGACCCAAAATTTGATGGTAGCAGCTTCCCTGCAGTACTTGTGCTGAACGATCTCAAATCTTGAAATGAGGCTTTAATAGCCATTCTGATCTTAGAGTTCATAAGGCTAGAGTGAAACTTCTACAAGTTGTCTTTTGCAGTAACAGCACTATAAGAGAAAACATTAATAAGTGGTGTAATTTCATGCCAGCATCTGCACTGCCTGAAATACTTACTTTTCCATAAGCGCGTTAACAGGCGCAGTTAAGTCACAATTCATTACACTAAACTAAAATGTGTTAGTCGTGCTTCACAGCTTGCAGTGAAAGTGCTATAAGAGAAGACTCTAACGAGAACCAGCATTTGATGGTAGAAGCTTCCCTGCCGTACTCGTGCTGAACGCTCTGAAATTTTGAAGTGACATTTTACTAGGTGATGATATACTTCAGAAGACTAGAGTGAAACTTCTATAAGTCGTACATTGCAGTGAAATTGCTATAAGAGAAGACATTCAGAAGCAGCAGCATTCCATACGAGTTTTACTCACTTTTCCTAAAGCTCCTCCATAGGCGCAGTTAAATCACAATTCCGAAAAAAATACTAAACGTTTTGTTAGACGTGCTTTGCAGCTTGCAGTAAAAGGGCATCAAGAGAAGATTCTAATGAGAGCTAGCATTTGATCAAGAAGAAATAAAATTAGACGGAGATGCAGCAGAAGGTGCAGCAGCAGGAGATGCAGAAGCAGATGCAGCAGGAAATGAAGATTCAGCAGAAGATGCAGTAGGAAGAGATTCTTCAACATATGCAGCAGCATGATATGATGCAGCAACAGGAGATACAGCAGGATCTGGAGAAAGAGGAGATGATGCAGCAGACGCAGCAACAAGAGATGCAGCAGCAGGGGAAGCAGCAGGAGATGCAAATTCAGAAGGAGATACGTCAGGAGATGTAGCAGGATATGTAGCAGCATTAGATGTCGCAGGAGATTCAGGAGGAGATTCAGCAGAAGGAGATGCAAAAGCAGGAGATGAAGGAGCAGGAGACGCAGAAGGAGATGCAGCAGCAGCAAATGTAGCAGGAGATGCAGCCATACATGAAGCATCAGGAAATGGAGCAGCAGATTAAAGAGATGCAGCAGCAGGAAATGCATCAGAATATGCAGCCGGAGGTAATGCAGCAGGTCATGCAGCAGCAGGTGGTGCAGCTGCAGCTGCAGAGGCAGCAGATTCAGGAGCAATAGATGCAGCATCAGATGCATCAGGAGATGCAGATTCAGTAGGAGATGTAGCGGCCGAAAATGCTGCAGCAGATGATGCAGCAGGAGATGGAGCAGAAGGAAATGCGGCAAGATATGCTGCAGTAGGAGATGCAGTACGATATGAAGCAGAAGATGCAGCAGGGGATGCATATTCATCAGTAGATTCAGCAGAAACTTCAGAAGGAAATGCAGCAGTAGGAGATTTAGCAGGAGATGCAGGAGTACATGAAGCAGCAGCATATGCAACAGCAGATGAAGCAGATGCAGCAGAATGAGATGCTGCAGGGGATGGAGCAGCAGATGCAATGGGAAATGGTGCATCAGGAGATGCATTCGCAGATGCATGAGCAGAGGATGCATCAGGAGATGTAGTAGCAGGAGGTAGAAGAGCAGGTGATGCCGTAGGAGATGCAGCAGGAGTTGCAACACCAGAAGTTTCAGCATCAAGAGATGCAGCAGGAGATGGTGCAGCATATGCAGTATCAGAAGATGCAGCTGCAGGAGATGCAGCAGCAGGTAATACAACAGGAATAGATGCAGAATGTAATGCAGCTACAGGAGTTGAAGCAGAATATGCATCAGCAGGAAATGCAGCACCAGGGATTCCGACGGAGATGCAGCAGGAGATGCAGCAGCAGGAGATGCAGAAGCACATGTTGCAGCAGGTGCAGCACCAGCAGATGCAGCAACAGGAGAAGCAGCAGAAGGAGATGCTGTAGCTGCACATGCAGAAGGTTATGCAGCAGTAGGAGATGCAGCAGCAGTAGATGCAGTAGGAGATTCAGCAGCAGGAGATTCAGCAGCAGACAAAGGATGCAGGTGGAGATGCATCAGGTGATGCATATTCAGAAGGAGATGCAGCAGGAGATTCAGCATGATATGTAGATACATGACGTGCCGCAGGAGATTGATCAGGAGATTCAGCAGCAACTGATGCAACAGCAGGAGAAGCAGCAGGAGATGCAGCAGCTGCAGGAGATGCAGAAGCAGATGCAGCAGGAAATGAAGATTCAGCAGAAGATGCAGTAGGAAGAGATTCTTCAACGTATGCAGCAGCATGATATGATGCAGCAACAGGAGATACAGCAGGATATGGAGAAAGAGGAGATGATGCAGCAGAATCAGCAGTAGGAGATTCAGCAGCAGGAGATGCAGTAGCAGGAGAATCAGCAGGAGATGAAGCAGAAACAGGAGATACTTCAGGAGATGTAGCAGGATATGTAGCAGCATGAGATGCCACAGGAGATTCAGGAGGAGACTCAGCAGAAGGAGATGCAAGAGCAGGAGATGCATCAGCAGGAGATGCAGAAGCAGATGCAGCAGGAGGAGATGCATCAGCAGGACATGCAGGAGAAGTCGATGCAGAAGGTAATACAGCAGCAGGAGGTTCAGAAGAAGGAGATGCAGAAAGAGATTCAGCAGCAGGAGATGCAGCAGCAGGAAAGGCAGCAGTATATACAGAAGCACGATATGCAGCAAGAGGATATGCAGGATGAGGAGATAGATCAGGTAATGCAGCAGGAGGAGATGCAGCAGGAGATGCATGATCAAGAGATGCAGCGTCAGACCCATCAGCAGGAGATTCAGCAGCAGAAGCTGCAGAAGGAAATGCAGCAGCAGTAGGTGCAGCAGGAGATGCAGTAGCAGGAAATGAAGCATTATCATGAGATGCATTAAGAAGTGCAGCAGCAGGATATGTAGCAGGAGATTTGGCAGGAGATGAAGCAGCAGCAGATGCAGCAGGAAATGCAGCATTAGATGCAGGATCAGCAGATACTGCAGCAGGAAATACTGCAGCAGATGAAGGAGGAGATGACGTATCCTGTGATGAAGACACAGATGCATCAGCTGAAGATAAAGCAAAAGATGCAGCAGCACGAGGGGCATTAGCAGGTGCATGAGGAAATGAGGCAGCAAATGTAGGAAGGTATAATGGAGGAGATGCAGCAGGAGATGTATCAAGAAATGAAATGCAGTAGGAGATGAAGAAGGAGTTGCAGAATCAGAAGTTGCAGCAGGAAATGCAGCAGCAGGGGATGTAATAGCAGGAGATGCAGAAGGAGTTGCCGCATCAGGAGATGCAGCAGGGAATGCAGAAGCAGCAGAAGTAACAGGAGATGCAGCAGCAGCATATGCACTAGGAGATGTAGCAGCAGGAGATGAAGAAGCCGGAGATGCTACAGGCGATTCAGCCGGAGATGCAGAAAGAGGAGATGCAGCAGCAGGGATTGCAGAGTAGTAGATGAAGAGAAGAAGATGCAGCAGAAGGAAATATAGCAGCAGATTCATCAGCAGTACATGCAGCAGTCGATGAAGCACCAGCAGTTGCAGCAGCAAATTCAGCAGATGAAGCAGTAGGAGATTCATAAAGAGCTGCAGCACGAAATGCAGATGAATATGCAGCAGCAGGAGATACAGCAGGAGATGTATCTGCAGGTGATGCAGGAGATGCAGCAGGAGAAGCAGAACAGGATGAAGCAGCAAGATATGCAGCAGGAGATGACGCAGGAGATGCTTCAGTTGAAGGTGCAACATGAGATACAGCAGGAGATGTAGCAGCAGATGAAGCAAAATGAGATGCAGAAACATGAGATGCAGCAGCAGGACATGGATCAAGAGAAAAAGCAGCAGGATATTTAGCAGGAGGTGCAGCAGGAGGAGATGGAACACGAGATGCAGCAGGAGGAGATTCAGCAGTAGATGCAAAAGGATGAGATTCAACAAGAAATGCAGCAGGAGGAAGAACAGCAGCACCAGAAACAGCAGTATATGCAGTAGAAGGAGATGAATAAGAAATGCAGCAGCAATTGATGCAGCAGGAGATGCTGGAGCCCGAGATGCAGGAGAAGTAGATGCAGAAGCAGGAGATGCAGCAGGACATGCATCAGCAGGAGATGCAGCAAAACATACATCATCAGGAGCACAGCACCAGGATATGAGGCAGGAGATGCACCAGCAGCAGAAGCAGCAGCAGATGCAGCACCAGATGCAGCAGAAGATGCAGAACCATATGCAGCAGGAGATACAGCAGCAGATGAAGCAGCAGATGCAGCTGGAGATGTAGCATCACCAGAAGTAGAAGCAGGTACAACAGCAAAGAATGCAGGATGAGATGCAGCAAGAATTGCATCAGCAGAAGATGCTGCTGGAAATTCAGTAGGATATGCAACAGCTAGAGATTTGGCAACAGCAGATGCAGCAGATATGCAGCAGCAGATGCAGCTGCATGAGGTGTATCAGCAGGAGATGTAGCAGCAGATGAATATTAAGCAGGTGATGCACCAGGATATACAGCAGGAGATTCAAGAGAAGGAAATGCAGCAGGAAATCAGCCGGAGTTGCAGCAGCAGGAGACGAAGAGGCAGGAGATTCAGCAGCAGGAGGTGCAGCATCAGAACATTCAGCAGGAGATGCATCAACAGGAAATGCATCAGCAGATTCTGCAGCAGGAGATTCAGTAGAAAAGGCAGCAGGAGATGCAGCAAGAGATACAGAAGGAGATTTAGTAACGGGGATGTAGAAGGAGGTGCAGCAGGAGATACATCAGCAGGAATTGTAGCAGGAGATGCTGGAGGAATTCTGCAGAAGAAGATTCAGCAGGAGATGCAGCAGAAGATGAAATAGCAACATGGGCATCAGCAGTTACAGCAGGAAGTGCAGCAGGAGATTCAGCAGGAGATGCAGCAGCAGGAGATGCAGCCGCAGATGCCTTCAACAGGATATGCAGCTGAAATGCAGAAGCACTAGATGCATCCGAAGAAGACTGAGCAGCAGATGCAGCAGGAAATGGAGATGCTTCTGCAGATACATCCACAGATGTAGCAGCAGAGGATGCAGCAGGAAGTGAAGCTGCAGATGCAGCAGCAGGAGATGCAGGAAAACATCAAGTAGAAGGAGATGCAGCAGCAAATGTAGCAGGAGATGCAGCAGTACATGTAGTAGCAGGAAATGGAGCAGCAGATTAAGGAGATGCAGCAGCAGGAAACACAGCAGAATATGCAGCAGGAGGTAATGCAGCAGGTAATGCAGCAGCAGGTGATGTAGCTGCAGCTGCAGAGGCAGCAGATGCAGCAGCAAAAGTTGCAGCAGCAGATGCATCAGGAGATTTGATTCACAGGATGCAGAAGGAGATGCAGCAGCTGGAGATGAAGCAGAAGATGCAGCAGCAGAAGATGTTGTAGGAGATGCAGCAGCAGCAGGTGCAGCAGGAGATAGAGCGTTAGACACTGCAGCAGGAGGTGCAGCAGCAGACGATGCAGCAGGGTAGGCGTATTCAGCAGGAGATGCTGCAGGAGATGAAGTAGCAGGAGATACAGCAGGAGATGCTGCAGCAGATGCATCAGGAGGAGATGCATCAGGAGATGACTATTCAGAAGGAGATGCATCGGGAGATGTAACAGGTTATGTGGCAGCATAAGATGTCGCAGGAGATTCAGGAGGAGATTCATCAGCAGGAGATGCAAGAGCAGGAGATGCCACTGCAAAAGATCCAGCAGCAGATTCAGCAGCTGATTCATCAGGAAATGCAGTAGCAGGATATGCAGCTGTAGATAAAACAGGAGATGCAACAGCAGGGGATGCAGCAGCAGATTCAGCAGCAAATTCCACAGGAAATGTAGAAAAATGAGATACAGAAGCAGATGCGGTAAGAGATGCAGATCAAGCAGAAGATGCAACAGGAAATTATGCTTCGGCTGATACAGCAGCAGGAGATGCAGTAGGAGATGCAGAAGCAGAAACTAAAGCAGGAGATGCATCGGTAGTAGATACAGCAGGGGATTCAGCGGCAGGAGATGCAGCAGGAGATGCAGAGATAAGAGATGAAGCAGCAGGAGATGCAGCGGCAGGAGATGCAGCAGTAGATGCAGATTCAGCAGAAGATTCATCAGCAGAAGAATCTGCAGCAGATTCACAGTAGGACGTTCAGGAGCAGGAGATGCAGAAGGAGATGGGCAGAAATAGATGCAGCAGGAGAAGCCGCATTAGGAGATGCAACAGAAGATGCAGGAGGAGGAGATGCAGCAGGAAATGCAGAAGGATATGCAGCAGCAGAAGATGCAGCAAGATATAGAGCAGCAGGAATTGCAGCAGGAGATGCAGTAGCAAGAGATGTAGCATTATCATAGGATGCATTAGAGGATGCAGCAGCAGGATGTGCAGCAGCAGGAGGTGCAGGAGGATATGCATGAACAGGAGAATCAGTATGAGGTACAGCAGGATGTGCAGCAGCAGGATATGTAGCTGGAGATTCAGCAGTAGATGAAGCAGCAGCAGAGCAGCAGCAGATGCAGCAGGAAATGCAGCAGGAGATGCAGCAGCAGGAGATGCCCAGCAGATGCAGAAGGAGATGAAATATCAGGAGATGAAGCTACAGATGCATCAGCGAAGATGAAACAGGAGATGCAGCAGAAGGAGATGCATCACCAGATGCATCAGGAGATGCGAGAGGAGGTGAGGCAAATGATGTAGCAAGAAATACCATAGAAGATGCAGCAGGAAATATATTCAGGATATGCAGGAGAAATAGATGAAGGAGATGAAGCAGAAGGAGATGCAGCAGTAGGAGATGCATGAGCAGATGTAGAAGCAGATGCAGCAGGAGAAGGAGGAGATGCAGCAGCAGGAGATGCTGCAGCAGATGTAGCAGGAGGAGATGCAGCAGCAGGTGATGTAGCAGCAGGAGATGCAGCAGATGTATCAGGAGGTGATGCAGCAGCAGGAGACTTAGCAGCAGGTTTTGCAGCAGGAGATGCAGCAGGTGATTCTATAGCAGGAGATTCAGCAGGAGTTGCAGCAACAGGATATGTAGCACCAAGAAAAGCAGCAGGAGATGCAGGAGGAAATGCAGCAGCAGGAAATTCAGTAGCAGGAGATGCAACAAAAGATTCAGCAACTGGAGATACAGCAGCAGGAGATACAGCAGCAGCAGATGCAGAAGGAGATGCCACTGCAGATGCAGCAGGAGATGCTGCAACAGGAGATTAAGCAGCAGCAGATGCAGCAAGAGATGCAGCAGCAGATAAAGCAAGAGATAGAGAAGAAGACAGAGCAACAGAGGATGCAGCAGCAGGAGATGCAGCAGGAGATACATATTCAGCAGGATATGCATCAGGAAATGTAGTAGCAGGAGATGCATCAGGAGATGCATATTCAGAGGGAGATGTAGCAGCATGAGATGCCGTGGGAGATGCAGGAGGAGATACAGCAGATCGAGATGCAAGACCAGGAGTTGAAGTAGCAGGAAATGCAGTCGCAGCAGATCCAGCAGCAGGTGATACAGCAGGTTATGCAGCAGCAGGCACAGCTACAGGAGATGCAGAAGGAGATGCAGCAATAGGAAATGCAGCAGGAGATGAAGCATCAGATACAGCAGGTGGAGATGCAGCAGCAGATGCATCAGTAGATGCAGTTTCAGCAAAAGATTCAGAAGCAGGAGATGCTGCAGTAGATTCTCAATAGGACATGCATCAGCAGCAGATGCAGCAGGAAATGCAGCAGAAGACGCAGAAGCAGTAGATGCTGCAGCAGAAAATACTGCAGCAGTTGCAGCAGGAGATGACATACAAAGTGATAAAGCCACAGATGCGTCATCTGAAGATGAAGCAGGAGATGCAGCAGCAGGAGGGGCATCAGCAGATTCATCAGGAGATGAGGCAGCAAATGTAGAAAGATATAACGTACATGTAGAAGCAGATGCAGCAGCAGCTAATTCAGCAGGAGATGCAGCAGCAGGAGAAGCAGAAGCAGATGCAGCAGGAAAGGCAGATTCAGCAGGAGAAGCAATAGGAAGAGAATCTTCAGCAGATGCAGCAGGATGTGCAGCATGACAAGATGTAGCAGGACATATAGCAGCAGCAGATGCATGAGCAGATGAAGCAGGAAATGCAGCAAGAGATGCAGCAGCAGCAGATTCCGAAGGAGATGCATCAGCAGAAGATGCAGCATATGCACTAGCAGATGTAGCAGCAGGAGATGAAGAAGCAGGAGATGCTATAGGCGATTGAGCCGGAGATGCAGAAGGAGGACATGCAGCAGCAGGAGGTGCAGAGTAGTAGATGAAGTGAAGAAGATGCAGCAGAAAGAAATATAGCAGGAGAAGCAGCCGCAGTAAATGCAGCAAAAGAGAGAGAAGCAGCAGATGCAGCAGCAGATGCAGCAGAAGAGGATGCAACAGCAGATGCAGCAGCAGGAGATGCAGCAGCAGGAGATCTATCAGGAGATGCAGCAGCAAATTCAGCAGATGCAGCAGTAGTAGATTCATAAAGAGCTGCAGCAGGTAATGCAGATGAATATACAGCAGCAGGAGATACAGCAGGAGATGCATCTGCAGGTGATGCAGAAGGAGATGCAGCAGGTGATGCAGAAGGAGATGTAGAACGAGATTCAGAACGAGATGCAGCAGCTGGATATGCAGCAGAAGGAGATGATGCAGGAGATGCTTCAATAGAAGGTGCAACATGAGATACAGCAGATAAAGATGCAGCAGCAGATGAAGCAGAAGGAGATGCAGAAACAGGAGATGCAGAAGCAAGACATGGATCAAGAGATGCAGCAGCAGGAGATGAAGCTTCAGGAGATTAATTCGGAGATGCAGTAGCAGGATATGAAGCAGCAGGAGATATACCAGGAGGAAATTCATCACCATGAGATGCAGCAGTATGAGATGAAGCAGCAGGGGATACATCATGAGATGCAGAAGCAGCAGATACAGCAGGAGATGCCATAGCAGGAGGTGCAAAATGAGATGATGCAGCAGCAGGAAGAGATTAAGCAGGAGATGCAACAGGAGGAGGTACAACAGCAGCAGATGCAGCAGCCTATGCAGCAAAAGGAGATGCATAAGAGACGCAGCAGCTGGAGATGCTGGAGCCGGAGATGCCAAAGAAGTAGATGCAGAAGCAGGAGATGCAGGAGTAGATGCAGAAGCAGGAGATGCAGGAGTAGATGCATCAGCAGGAGATGCAGCAAAACATACATCAGCAGGAGACACAGCAGCAGGATATGAGGCAGGAGATGCCCCAGCAGGAAATGCAGCAGGAGATGCACCAGCAGGAAATGCATCAGGAGATGCTTCCGGAGATTAAGCAGGAGATGCTGCAGCAGGTGATGCAGCAGCAGATGCAGCAGCAGGAAGTTTTGCAGGGGTTGCAGCACCAGATGCAGCAGCATATGCTGCAGCAGTAGGGGATGCAGCAAGTGATGCAGAAGGAAGAGATGGAGCAGGAGATAGATCAGCAGCAGATGAAGCAGCATATGCAGCAGCAGTAGATGCAGCAGGACACAGAGAAAAGTATGAGGCAGCAGGAGATGTAGGAGATGCAGCAGTAGATGAAGTAGCAGGAGATGCAGCAGCCGTTGCAGCAGGAAATGCAGCAGGAGATGCAGCAGTAGGAAATGCAGCAGCAGGAGGTGCAGCCGCAACAGCATTCAGCAGCATATGCAGTAGGAGATGCTAACATCTTCCTTGCTGGAGTTATTCACTTACCTAAAGCTCATTATTGGCCGTTATTTAGTCTCTATTCATTTGCAAACACAAGAAAGTTGCGTTAGTGTTTTTCTGCATCTTGCCGAGAAACCGCTTCCATAGAAGACGCTAACGAAAGCTAGCTTTTGATGGTAACACCTTTCCTGTGTTACTTGTGCCGAACGCTCTGAAATTTTGAAGTAGTGCTTTCGAAGGCATTCTGGTCTTACAGTACACAAGATTAGACTGTAAGTTCTATAAGTCGTGCTCTGCAATGAAAGCGCTCTAAGAGAATACATCCACAAGGAGAAGCATTCCAAGCAAGCATCTTCGCTGCTGGCGATAAGAATTTTTACTAAAACGGCGTAATAGACGGTGTTAAGTCCCTATTCAGTAACCTATGCTAATACGTTCTTTTCATCTTGTTTGCAGCTTGCAGTGAAAGCGCTTCCAGAGAAGACTCTAACGAGAGCAACCATTTGATGCTAGCAACTTCCCAGGAGTAGTTCTGCTAAACGCTTTCAAATCTTCAAGTGAAGCTTTACTACCCATGCTGATGTTACTGTTCAGTATCCTAGACAGAAAGTTCGAAAAATCTTGGTTTACAGTGATTGCGCTCTATGAGAAAACATTCAGAAGCAGAAGGATTCCATGCTAACATCTTCCCTGCTGGAGATACTCTCTTTTCCTAAAGACCGTTATTATGCGCGAAGTCGCTTATAACTAGCCTATGCAAAAACGTTGCATTTTTCGTGCTTTTCGGCTGGCAGTGACAGCGCTTCATGAAAAGATCCTATCGAGAGCCAAAATTTGATGGTAGCAGCTTCCCTGCGGAACTTGTGCTGAAAGATCTCAAATCTTGAAATGAGGCTTTAAGAGCCATTCTGATCTTTCAGTTTATAAGCCTAGAGTGAAACTTCTACAAGTCGTCTTTTGCAGTAACAGCGCTATAAGAGAAAACATTAATAAGCGGTGTAATTTCATGCCAACATCTGCACTGCCAGAAATACTTCGTTTTCCACAAGCGCGTTAACAGGCGCAGTTAAGTCACAATTCATTACCCTAAACTAAAATGTGTTAGTAGTGCTTCACAGCTTGCAGTGAAAGCGCTATAAGAGAAGACTCTAACGAGAACCAGCATTTGATGGTAGAAGCTTCCCTGCGGTACTTGTGCTGAACGCTCTGAAATTTTGAAGTGACACTTTACTAGCTGATGATATACTTCAGAAGACTAGAATGAAACTTCTAGAAGTCGTTCTTTGCAGTGAAAGTGTTATAAGAGAAGACATTCAGAAGCAGCAGCATTCCATACTACCATCTTTCCTGCAATCGATGTTCACTATTCAGAAAGCGTGATATTCTGCGAAGTAAAGTAACTGTTTTGTACCCTGTATTAAAATTTTGTGTTAGTCGTGCTTTGTAGCTTGCAGTGAAAGCGCTTCCAGAGAAGACTAACGAGAGCCAGAATGTGATCGTAGGAGCTTCCCTGCCGTACTTGTTCTGAACGATTTGAAATTTTGAAGTGAGGCTTTACTACCCATTCTGATGTTACAGGACACGAGCCTAGACTGAAAGTTCTACAAGTCTTGCTTTGCAGTGAAAGTGCTATAAGAGAAGACATTCAGAAGCAGCAGCATTCCATACGAGCTTTACTCACTTTTCCTAAAGCTCCTCCATAGCCGCAGTTAAATCACAATTCCGTAATCAATACTAAACGTTTTGTTAGACGTGCTTTGCAGCATGCAGTGAAAGCGCTTCAAGAGTAGATTCTAACAAGAGCTAGCATTTGATCATTGCAGTGCCCTTGCGGTACTTTTTCTAAACGTTTTCAAATTTTGCAGTGATGCTTTAATAGCCATTCTGATGATGCAGTACACGAGCCTAGACTGAAAGTTCACAAGTCTTGCCTTGCAGTGAAAGCGCATCCAGAGAAGAATTATACGAATGGCAATATTTGATGGTAGCATCTTCCCTGCGGTATTTGCGCTGAACGCTCTGATATTTTAAATCGACGCTTTAATAGCCATTCTGATGTTGCAGTACATAAGCATAGACTAAAAGTTCAACAAGTCTTTCCTAGCAGGGAAATGCGCTAATGATTTTGAAGTGATGCTTTTATAGCCATTTTGATGTTGCAGTGTAAAAGCCTAGACTGAAACTTCTACAAGTTCTGCTTTGCAGTGTAAGCGCTCTAAGAGAAGACATTCAGTAGCAGCAGTATTCCACGCTAGCATCTTCACAGCATCAGTTACTCACTTATCAGAAAGCACCTTCATAAGTCACAATTCAGTACTCTATACTAAAACGTTCTGTTAGTCATGCTTTGCAGAGTGCAGAGACGACTCTAACGAGAGCCAGCATTTCATTGTAGCTTCTTCCCTGCGGTAATTGTGCTGAACGCTCTGCTATTTTCAAGTGACGTTTTAATAGCCGTTCTGATGTTACAGTACACAAGCGTATACTCAAAGGTCTACAAGTCTCGCTTTGCAGTGAAAGCGCGTTAATCTCCTAAAGGTATTCAGAAGCAGCAGCTTTCCATGCTAGCATCTTCCCTGTGGGCGTTCTTCGATTTCCCTAATGCGCCTCAATAGTGGCAGTTAAGGCATAATGAGATGAAACTCCAGAAGATGCAGCAGTAGGAGACAAAGTATATTCAGCAGCAGACACGGCATCAGGAAATTCAGCAGCAGGAGATGCAGAAGGAAACGTAGTAGTAGGAATGGAAGGAGGTGGAGATGCATCAGGAGGTACATATTCAGAAGGAGATGCAGCAGGAGATTTAGCATGATATGTAGATACATGAGATGCCGCAGGAGATTCATCAGAAGATTCAGCAGCAACTGATGCAGAAGCAGGAAAAGCAGGAGATGCAGCAGCAGCAGGAGATGCCGAAGCAGATGCAGCAGGAAATGAAGATTCATCAGAAGATGCAGTAGGAAGAGATTCTTCAACATATGCAGCAGCATGATATGATTCAACAACAGGAGAGACAGCAGTATATGGAAAAAGAGGAGATGATGCAGCAGGCGCAGCAGCAGGAGATTCAGTAGCAGTAGAAGCAGAAGGACATGCATATTCAGAAGGAGATACGTCAGGAGATGTAGCAAGATATGTAGCAGCATGAGATGCAGCAGGAGATTGAGGAGGAGATTGAGCAGTAGGAGATGCAAGAGCAGGAGATGAAGCAGCAGGAGATGCAGAAGCAGATGCAGCAGGAGGAGATGCAGCAGCAGGACATGCAGCAGGAGTCGATGCAGAAGGTAATAGTGCAGTAGGAGATTCAGAATAGGAGATGCAGAAAGAGATTCAGCAGCAAAAGATGCAGCAGCAGGAAAGGCATCAGTATATAGAGAAGCAGGATATGCAGCAGGAGGAGATGCAAGAGCAAGAGATGCAGCATCAGGCCCATCAGCAGGAGATGCAGCAGCAGCAGAAGCAGCAGGAAATGCAGCAGTAGATACAGGATTAGCAGAAACTGTAGCAGGAAATACTTCAGCAGATGCAGAAGATGACATATTAGGTGAGGAAGCCACAGATACATCAGCTGAAGATGATGCAGGAGATTCAGCAGAAGGAGATGCAAGAGCCGGAGATGCATCAGCAGGAGTCGATGCAGAAAGTAATAGAGTAGCAGCAGATTCAGAAGAAGGAGAAGCAGAAAGAGATTCAGAAGCAAGAGATGAAGCAGCAGGAAAGGCAGCATTAGATACAGAAGCAGGATATGCAGCAGGAGGAGATGCAGTAGAAGGAGACAGAGCAAGTAATGCAGAATCAGACCCATCAGCAGGAGATACAGCAGCATCAGATGTAGCAGGAAATGCAGCAGCAGTACGTGCAGCAGAGATGCAGTAGCAGGAGATGAAGCAAGAAAGGAGATGCAGAAGGAGTTGCCGCATCAGGAGATGCAGCAGGGAATGCAGCAGCAGCAGAAGTAACAGGAGATGCAGCAGCAGCATATGCACTAGGAGATGTAGCAGCAGGAGATAAAGAAGAAGGAGATGCTACAGGCGATTGAGCCGGAAATGCAGAAGGAAGAGATGCAGCATCAGGAGGTGCACAGTAGTAGATGAAGTGAAGAAGATGCAGCAGAAGGAAATATAGCAGGAGATTCATCGGCAGTAAATGCAGCAAGAGGGAAAGAAGCAGCAGATGCAGCAGCAGATGCAGCAGAAGAGGATGCAAGAGCAGATGCAGCAGCATCGATATGCAGCAGCAGGAGATCTATCAGGAGATGCAGCAGTAGATGAAGCAGCAGCAGATGCAGCAGCAAATTCAGCAGATGCAGCAGTAGAGAGCTGCAGCAGGAAATGCTGATAGTAGAAGGAGATGTAAAAGAGATACAGCAGCAATTGATTCAGCAGTAGATTCTGGAGTCCGAGATGCAGGAGAAGTAGATGCAGAAGCAGGAGTTACAGCAGGACATACATCAGCAGCAGATGCAGCAAAACATACATCAGCAGGAGACACAGCAGCAGGATATGAGGCAGGAGATGCACCAGCAGCAGAAGCAGCAGGAGTTGCAACACCATATGCAACAGAAGATGCAGAACCATTAGTAGCAGAACATGCAGAACCATATGCAGCAGGAGATACAGCAGCAGATGCAGCTGGAGATGTAGCATCACCAGAAGCAGAAGCAGATGCAGCAGCAAATAATGCACGAAGAGATGCAGCAGGAATTGCATCAGCAGGAGATTTTGCTGGAAATTCAGAAGGATATGCAACAGCAAGAGATTTGGCAACAGCAGATGCAGAAGGATATGCAGCAGCAGCTGCAGCTGCATGAGGTGTATCAGCAGGAGATGAGCAGGAGATGCATATTCAGCAGGTGATACACCAGGATAGGCAGCAAGAGATTCAAGAGAAGGAAATGCAGCAGGAAATAAGCAGCACCAGATGCAGCAGCAGGAGATGGAGTAAAAGAAGATGCAGCCACACCAGATGCAGCATCAGGAGATTCAGCAAGATTTGCAGCAGCAGGAGATGCAGCATCAGGAGATTCAGCAGCAGGAGGTGCAGTATCAGGAGATTCAGCAGGAGATGCATCAGAAGGAAATGCATCAGCAGATTCTGCAGCAGGAGATTCAGTAGAAAAGGCAGCAGGAGATTCAGTAGAAAATGCATCAGGAGATGCAGCAGGAGATATAGAAGGAGATTCATCAGGAGATGTAGCAGCAGGAGATGCAGCCGCAGATGCCATCAACAGTATATGCAGGCTGAAATGCAGAAGCACTAGATGCATCCGTAGAAGACTGAGCAGCAGATGCAGCAGGAAATGGAGATGCTTCAGCACATGCATCCGCAGATGCATCCGCAGAGGATGCAGCAGGAGATGAAGCAGCAGCATATGCAACAGCAGATGCAGCAGATGGAGCAGAAAGAGATGCAGCAGGGGATGGAGCAGCAGGTGCAACGGGAAATGATGCATGAGGAGATGCTTCCGCAGATGCATGGGCAGAGGATGCATCTGGAGATGAAGCAGCAGGAGGTACAGAAGCAGGAGATGAAGCAGCAGATGCAGCATTAGGAGATGCAGGAGGACATCAAGTAACAGGGGCTGCTCCTGCTTCCTCATTTTTTTCTATATCTCCTGCTGCATCTTCTGCTGCTGCCTCTGCTGGTGCATTTCCTGCTGATGCATTTCCTGCTGCATATCCTGCTGCTCTATTTTCTGATTCATCTCATGCTGATGCATCTTCTGCTGCATCTCCTGCTTCTACATCTACTGTTGCTACATTTCCTGCTGAATCTGCTGCTGATTCTGCTGCTGCATCCCCTGCTGCTGATTCTCCTGCTTCTGCATATCCTGCTGCTTTATGGTCTGTTTCATCTACTGCTGCTGCATATCCTGCTACATCTTCTGCTGCTACACTTCCTTCTGCTGCATCTGCTACTGCATTTCCTGCTGCATCTCCTTCTGCTGTATCTCCTGCTGGAAATCCTGCTGCATCTCCTATGGCTGCATCTCCTACTGCTGAATCTCCTGTTGCTGCATCTCCGTCAGAATATCCTGATGATGCAGTGCAGCAGCTGGAGCAGCAGTAGGTGCAGAAGGAGACGCAGCAGGAGATGCCCCAGAAGGAAATGGAGCAGGAGATACAGCAGCAGGCCAAGCAGCAGATTAAGCAGGAGAACCAGCAGGAAGAGATGCAGCAGGATATGCAGAAAAAGATAAAGCAGAAAGAGATGCACAGGAAATACAGCAGCAGGATATGCATCAGCAGGAGATGCAGCAGGAGATTCAGCAGCAGGAGATGCAGCAGGAGATTCAGCAGCAGGAGATGCAGCAGGAGATGCAGCAGAAGATGCAGCCGGAGATGTAGCAAGAGGATATACACCAAGATATACAGCATCAGGAGATGCAACAAAAGATAAAACAGGAGGAGATGCAGTAGGAGAGGCAGCAGTAGATTCTACTGCATCTCCTGCTGCTCCCTCTCCTCCTGCTAAATCTCCTCCTGCTAAATCTCCTCCTGCTAAAGCAATTCCTGCATCAGCTGATGCATTTCCTGCATCTCCTGCGGCTGCATCTGCTGGTGCATCTCCTGCTTCTCTATCTTCTGCTGCATCTCCTGCTGAATCACATGGTGCCTCTCCTGCTGCCACATCTCCTGCTTCTGCATATCCTTTTGCATGTCTTGCTGCCACATCTCCTGCTTCTGCCTCTCCTACTCCTGCATCTCTGCTGCTGCATTTCCTGCTTCTGCTTCTCCTGATGCATCTGCTGCTGCATCTTATGCAGCATCTTCTAATGCTTCAACTCCAGACGCTGCATCTCCTGCTGCATCTGCTGGTACTGCATCTTATCCTGCCGCATCTCCTGCTCCATTTTCTTGTGCATCTGCTGCTGCTGCTGTATCTTCTGCTGCTGCATCTCCTGCTGATGCATCTTCTTCTCTGCAGATCCTGATGCTTCACCTCTTGCTGCAGAATCTCCGGCTGCATCTTCTGCTTCTGCATCTCTTGCTACTGGGTCTGCTGCATCATCTCCTCCTGCCTCTTCTCCTACAGCATCTCCTTCTCTATCTCGTGCTACATCTCATGAAGCTGTACCTGCTGAAGTATCTCTTCCTGCTGCATCTCCTGATGAATAGGCATCTATTGATGCATCTGCTGTTGCTTCACCTCCTGCTGCTGCAACTCCTACTGAATCTGCTGTCGAATATCTTCCTGCATCTGCTGCAGCTGCATCTCCTGCTGCTGCATCATCTACTGATGTATCTCCTGCGTCATCTCCTGCTGCTGAATCTCTTGCTTCTGCATCATCTACTGCTGCATCTCTTGATTAATCTCCTCCTGCTGCATCTGCAGTATTTTCTGCTGCATCTGCTGCTGCTTCATTTACTGCTTCATCTCCTACTAATGCATCTCCTTCTGCTTCTCATTCTGCATCTCCTGCTGCTGCAGCTCCATCTGCATCATCTCCTACTGCATCTCCTGCTGCTGAATCTCCTGCTGCATCTCCTGATTCATTTCCTGCTGCATCCCCTGCTGCATCTCCTGCTGCTGCAGCTCCTGCTGAATCTAATCCTACCACATCTCCTGCTGCATCTCCTGCTGCTGCATAATCTGCTGCATCTCCTCTTGCTGCATCTACTGCCGCTGCATTTACTGATGCATCTCTTGCTGCTGCATCTCCACCTGCTGCATCTCCTGCTGCTGAACTCCTGCTAATGCATCTTCTGCTGATGCATAACTTGCTGCATCTCTGACTGCTGCATCTCCTGTTGCTGAATCTCCAGCTGCTGCATCTGCTGCTTGGCCTGCTGCTTTATCTCCTGCTCCATTTCCTTCTACGGCATCTCCTGCTGCATCTCCTGCTGCATATCCTGCTGCTCTATCTTCTGATTCATCTCATGCTGATGCATCTTCTGCTGTATCTCCTGCTTCTGCATCTACTGTTGCTACATTTCCTGCTGAATCTGCTACAGATTCTGCTGCTGCATCCCCTGCTGCTGATTCTCCTGCTTCTGCATATCCTGCTGCTTTATGGTCTATTTCATCTACTGCTGCTGCATCTCCTGCTACATCTACTGCTGCTACACTTCCTTCTGCTGCATCTGCTACTGCATTTCCTGCTGCATCTCCTTCTGCTGTATCTCCTGCTGAAAATCCTGCTGCATCTCCTACGGCTGCATCTCCTGCAGCTGAATCTGCCGCCGCAGTGCTGTGGTTGCATCTCCTGCTGCTGCACCTCCTGTTGCTGCATCTCCTTCAGAATATCCTGATGGTGCAGATGCAGCAGCTAGAGTAGCAGGAGGTGCAGAAGGAGATGCAGCAGGAGATGCCCCAGAAGGAAATGGAGCAGGAGATACAGCAGCAGGCCAAGCAGCAGTAGATGCAGCAGCAATATATGCAGCAAAAGGAGATGAAGCAGGAGATGCAGCAGCAGGAGAAGCAGAAGCAGATGCAGCATCAGGAGATTCACGAGGACATGCATCAGCAGGAGATGCAGCAGCAGGAGATGCACCTGTAGGCGAATCTACAGCAGATGCAGCAAAAGATGCAGGAGATTCAGCAGCAGGTGATGCAGCAGCAGGAGATGCTGCGAGATATGCAGAAGCAGGAGATGCAGCAGCAGGAGATGTGGTATGAGATGCAGAAGCCGGAGATTCAGCAGCAGATGCAGCAGGAGATGCAGCACCAGCAGATGCAGCAGCAGGAGATGAAGTATCAGATGCAGGAGCAGGAAATGCAGCAGTAGGAAATTCAGCAAGAGGAGATGCAGCAGGAGTTGCAGCAGAAGGAGATGCAGCAGCAGAAAATGCATCAAGAAATTCATTAGCAGCCGCAGGAGATAGAGCAGCAGCAGCTGCAGCTGGAAATGCAGCAGCAGGAGATGCAGCAGAGTTTGGAGCAGCAGGAGATACAGAAGCAGGAGATCCAGCAAGAAAGCGCCATCATACGATGAATACGCAGATGCAACAGAAGGATATGGAGCAGGAGATGCAGCCGCAAGAGTCGTAGCAGGAGATGCAGCTGCAAGAGATGCATCAGGAAATGCAGCAGGAGATGCAGTAGCAGGAGATGTAGCAGCAGGATATGCAGCAAGAGACTGAGCAAGAGGAGATGTACCCTGAGATGCAGCAGCAGGAAATGCAGCGGGAGATGTAGAAGCAGACAAAGCAGCAGTAGATGCAGCAGCAAGATAAGCATCAGAAAGAGATAAAGCAGGAGATGCAAAAGCAGGAGATTAAGCTACAGGACATGCATTAGAGATGCAGTAGCAGGAGATACAGCATCAGGAGATGCAGCCGCAGTAGATGCAGGAGCAGATTCAGAAGCAGATTCCATAAGAGATGCAGCAGCAGGAGATTGATGAGCAAAAGATATAGCAGCAGGAGATGCAGCAGCAGGAAATTCAGGAGGAGACGTAGCAGCAGCAGAAGCAGCAGGTAATGCAGCAGCAGTAGATGAAGTAGGCTTAGAAGCAGCTGTAGATGCAGCAGGGTATGTAAGAGCAGGAGATTCAGCATCAGGAGATGAAGCAGGGGAGATGCATCATCAGATGAATCTGCTGATGTATCAGAGGAAGTTGCAGAAGGAGATGCAGCAGCAGGAGTTTCAGCAGAGGATGCAGCAGCAATCGATGCAGGTGGAGATCCAGGAGGAGGACATAGAGAAGCAGGAGATGCAGTAGCACATGCAGCAGCAGATGCAGGAGATGAAGCAGTAGGAGAAGCAGCAGGAGGAGATTGAGTAGAGATGCATCAGGAGGTGCAGCAGCAGGAGATGCAGCATTAGGAGATGTACCATTGTGTGCAGCAGCAGGAGATGCAGCAGGGGATTCAGTAGAAGGTGATGCAGCAGCAGATGCAGTAGAAGTAAATTCAGCAGCAGAAGATGCAGCAGTGTATGCAGCAGCAGCAGCAGATGGAGCATCAGGTGATGCACGTGGACATCAAAAATCAGAAGATGAAACAACAGGAGATGCAGCAGTAGATTAATCTACAGCAGATGCACCAGAAGATGCAAGAGATGCAGCAGCAGGAGATGCAGCTGGAGATGCAGCAGCAGTAGATTGAGCAAGATATACAGAAGCAGGAGATGCATCAGCGGGAGATGTGGCATGAGAGGCAGAAGAAGAAGATCCTGCAGCAGATGCAGTAGCATATGGAGCACCAGCAGATGCAGCAGCTGGAGGTTCAGCAACAGGAGATGCAGCAGAAATGCAGCAGCAGTAGATGCAGCAAGAGGAGATGCAGCAGATTATGCAGCAGCAGGAGATGCAGTAGGAGATGTGGTAGGATTAGATTCAGCAGGAGATGCAGCAGGAGATGATGCAGATGGAGCTGCAGCAGCAGGAGATGATGCAGATGGAGCTGCAGCAGCAGGAGATGCAGCAGGGGATGCAGCAGGATATGAATCAGGAGATGCAGCAGGAGATTCAGCAGCAGGAGATGCAGTAGGAGATGATGCAGATGGAGCTGCAGCAGCAGGAGATGCAGAATGAGAAGCAGAAGGAGATGCATTAGTAGGAGATGAAGCAGTATATGAAGCAGCAGCAGATGCAGCAGAAAATACTGCAGATGCAGCAGGAGGAGATTAATCAGGAGATGCAGCAGTAGATGATGCAGAAGCAAGAGATTCAGCAGCAGGAGATGACGCAGGAGATACATCAGTAGATGATGCAGCAGCAGGAGATGCAGCTGCAGCAGATGCAGGAAGATATTCGACAGCAGATTCAGTAGGAGTTGCAGCAGCAGGAGGTGAAGCAGCAGCAGATGCATCAATAGATGCCTATTCATCAGGAGATGCAGCAGGAAGAGATACTTCAGCAGGTACAGCTTCATGAGATGTAGCACGAGATAGAGAAGGAGATGCTGTAGGAGAAGAGGCAGGAGGAGATGATGCAGCAGACCCAGTAGCAAGAGATGCAGAAGCAGAAGATGCAGCCGGAGATTCTGCAGCAAGAGGTGAAGCATCAGGATCTGCAGAGAAGAAGATGCATCAGCAGGAGATGCAGCAGCAGAAGATACAGCAGCAGCAGCAGATGCACAAGAAAATGGAGCAGGAGATGCGGCAGGATAAGATGCAGTACCAGCAGATGCAGCAGGAGATGCAGCGTCTGGAGTTGAAGCATTAGAAGATGCTGCATAAGATGCAGCAGCAGATGCATCAGGAGAAGCAGAAGCAGGAAATGCAGCAGCAGAAATGCAGGAGTAGGAGAGGCAGAAGCAGGAGATGTGGCAGCAAGACATGCAAAACGATATGCAGAAGCAGGAGATGCGGCAGCAGGAGAGGCACCATGTGATTCAGCAGGAGATGCAGCAGAAGATAGAGAAGCAGGAGATGCACCAGCAGATGCAGCCGCAGGAGATGCAGGAAATGCATCAGCTGATGCAGGAGGTGCTTTAGCAGGAGGAGATTTAGCAGGAGGATAGGCAGCAGCAGGAGAGGCAGCAGCAGGAGATGCAGTAGTAGATTCTGCTGCATCTCCTCTTCTGCCTCTCCTACTGCATCTCCTCCTGTTTCATCTTTTGTTGCATCTACTGCTGCATATCATGGTGCATATCCTCTTGCTACATCTCCTGCTGCTGAATCTCCTGCTGCTGAATCTCCTGCTGCATCTCCTGCTGATGCATATCCTGCTGCTGTATTTCCTGTGCATCTCTTTCTGCTTTATCTTTTTCTGCATATCCTGCTGCATCTCTTCCTGCTGGATGTCCTGCTTAATCTCCTCCTACTACATCTTCAGCATATGCTGCTGCATCTGGTGCTGCTTCACCTATTGCTGCATCTCCTGCTATTGCATCTGCTGCTGCAAGTCCTGCTACTTCATCTGCTGCTGAATCTACATCTTTCGTCTGCTGCCTGCATCTCCTGCTGCTGCATCTCCTGCTGCTGCATCTCCTGCTACAACTCCTTCTGCAGCATCTACTTTTGCATCTTAGTCATCTGCATCTCTTGAGGTATATTCTGCTGAATTTCCTTCTGCATCTTCTCCTGCATCTTTTGTGGCTTCATCTCCTGCTGCTGTATCTCCTGCTGAAGAATCGCCTTCTGCTATATCTCCTGCTGCTGCATCTCCTTCTGAATGTGATGCTGAATCTACTGATGAACATGCATCCCCTGCTGCTGCATTACCTGTTGCATCTCCTCTTGCAGCATATCTTACTGCATTTCCTTCTGCTGCATCTCTTGCTACATCTCCTTCTGCCGAATCTCCTGCTGCGTCATCTGCAGCAGCATCTTCTCCTGCTACATCTCCTACTGAATCTGCATCTCCTGATGCATATGCTGCTGCATCTATTGCTGCTGCATCTGCTGCCTCTCCTGCTACTGCATCTCCTGCTACTGCATCTCCTCTTGCTGCATCTTCTGCTGCATTTCCGGCTACCGCATCTCCTTAATCTGATGCTGCATCTGCTGCTGATTCATGTACTGCTGCATCTCCTGCTACAATTCCTGCTGCTACATCTCCTGCCACTTGATGTCCTCCAGCATCTCCTGCTGCTGCATCCTCTGCCGATGCATCTGCGGATGCATCTGCAGAAGTATCTCCATTTCCTGCTGCATCTGCTGCTCAATCTTCTACGGATGCATCTAGTGCTTCTGCATTTCCTCCTGAATGCATCTATGGCGACATCTCCTGCTGCTACATCACCTGCTGAATCTCCTGTTGCACTTCCTGCTGTAACCTCTGATGCATATGTTGCTACTTCATCTCCTGATGCATCTCCTACTGTATCTCCTGCTGAATCTTCTTCTGCAGAATCTCCTCCTGCAACTCCTGCTGATGTATCTCCTGCTGCATCTCCTACTACATCTCCTGCTGCTCAATCTCCTTCTAGATCTCCTGCTGCATCTTCTGCTGAATTTTCCACTGAATCTCCTGCTGCTCAATCTCCTTCTAGATCTCCTGCTGCATCTTCTGCTGAATCTTCCACTGAATCTCCTGCTGCAGACTCTCCTATGGCGTTTCCTGCTGCAGAATCTCCTGCTACATTTCCTGCTGATGCATCTCCTTATGAATCTCCTGCCTCTTCATCTCCTTCTACTGCATCTCCTGCATCTGCCGTGGCTGCATCTTCTTCTAATGTGTCTCCTGCTACTGCATCATCTTCTGCATCTCCTGCTTCTGCATCTCCTGCTACTTCATCTCATGCTGCATCTCCTGTTATGCACCTCATGCTGCTGCATCTGCTGTTGCATATACTGCTGCATCTCCTGTAGCATCTCCTGCTGCTGCAGTTCCTGCTGCATCTCATCCTGCATCACCTGATGCTTCATCTGCTGCTGCTTCTGGTGTTGCTAATCTGCTGCTGCATCTGCTGCTGCATATCCTGCTGCTACATCACCTGCTGCATTTGCTTCTGCATTTCTACTTCATCTCCAGCTTCATCCTCTTCTGCTTCATCTCCTTCTGTATCTTCTGCAGTTTCATATCCTGCTGCATCTACTCTGCTACATTTCTTAAATCTGCTGTTGTATCTGCTGCTACTTCATGTACTGCTGCATCTCCTGCTACATCTACTGCTGCATCTCCTGCTGCATTTGTTTCTACATTTCTACTTCATCTCCTGTTGCATCTCCTGCTGCTGCATTTCCTGAATCTGCTCTTGTATCTGCTGCTATTTCATGTACTCCTCCATCTCCTGCTGACGTATCTCCTGCTACATGCTCTGCTGATGCATCTGCGGATGCATCTACTGATGCCGCATATCCTGCTACATCTTCTGCTTCATCTCCTGCTACTGAATCACCTTCTGCTGCATCTCCTACTGCATATGCTGCTGAATTCTTTTGCGGCTGCACCTCCTGCTGCTGCATTTCCTACTGCTGCATCTCCTGCTGCATTTCCTGCTGCAACGGCTGCTGCATCTACTGCTACTTCATCTACTGCTGCATCTCCTAGATCTCCTGCTGCCTCATACTTTTCTCTATGTCCTGCTGCATCTACTGCTGCAGCATATTCTGTTGCTCTGTCTTCTTCTCTATCTCTTGCTTCATCTGCTGCTGCATCTCCTTCTGCATCTGCTGCTGCTTAATCTCCTGTTGCTGCATCTCCTTCTGCATCTGCAGTGGCATCTCTTTCTGCATCTGCTGCTGCTGTATCTCCTGGTACTGAATTTCCTGCTGCTGCATCTCCTCCTGCATCTCCTGCTGCTTTTCTTGGTGCTACATATCCTGCTGCTGCAACTCCTGCTGAATCTCCTGCTATAGAATCTCCTGCTACATCTCCTGCTGAAACTCCTGCTATAGAATCTCCTGCTGCATAACCTGCTGCTAAGTCTCCTGCTGCTGCATCACCTCCTGATACATCTGCTGAAGCATCTGATGCTACAACACCTGCTGCTGCATCTCCTGCTGCTACATCTCTTGCTGCTGCATCTCCTGCTGCTGAATCTCCTGCTACTGCATCCTCTGCTTCTTTATATACTGCTGCATTTCCTGATGCTATATCTCTAGTTGCATATTTTGCTGCATCTCCTGCTGCTGTGTCTCCTGTTGCTGCTTCTCCTCTTGCTACATCTGCTGCAGCATCTTGTGCTGCTGCATCTCCTCCTGCTTCTCCTGCTGCATCTGCTTCTACATCTGCTGATGCATCTCCTTCTGCTGCATCTCCTTCTGCTTCATCTCCTCCTTCATCTACTTCTCCTGCATATCCTGAATATATTTCCTGCTGCATCTTCTATGGTATTTCTTGCTACAGCATCTGCCTCACCTCCTCTTGCATCTCCTGCTGCATCTGCTGATGCATCTCGTTCTGCTGCATCTCCTGCTTCATATTCAGCTGATGTATCTGTAGCTTCATCTCCTGATATTTCATCTCCTTCTGCATCTGCTGGGCATCTCCTGCTGCTGCATCTCCTGCTGCTGCATTTCCTGTTGCATCTGCTGCTGCCCTGCTGCTGCTTCATCTACTGCTGAATCTCCAGCTACATATCCTGCTGCTGCACATCCTGCTGTACCTCATACTGATTCTCCTGTTCATGCATATCCTCCTGCACCTCCTGCTGCTGCACATCCTGCTGCTGCATCCTCTAATGCATCCTATGATAATACTACATCTCTTGCTACTGCATCTCCTGCTGCAATTCCTTCTGCTATATATCTTGCTGCATCTTCTGCTGCTGCATCTCCTGCTGCTGTATCTGCTGCTACTGCATGTCTTGCTGCATCTCCTCCTGATGCTTCTCCTGCTGCATATCCTTCTGCATTTCCTGCTGCATCTCCTCCTCCTGCATCTTCTGTTGCATCTCCTACTGCGGCTTCTCCTGCTGCATCTATTTCTGCCCATCTCCTTCTGCATCTCCTGCTCCTGCACGTCCTACTGTGAATCTGCTGCAGATTCTTCTGCTGATGAATCTCCTGCTGAATCTGCATCTACTGGTGCATCTCCTGCTGCTTCATCTCTTATCTCTGCATTCCTGCTGCATCTCCTGCCGCTGAATCCCCTGCTGTATCTACTACCGATGCATTTCCTGCTTCAGTTTCTGCTGCATCATCACCTCCTGCCTCGCCTCCTACTGCATCTCCTGCTCAATCTCCTGCTCATCTCCTGCTGCTGTATCAGCCAAAGCATAATTTCCTGTTGCATCTTCTGCTTAATCTGCATCTCTTACTGCATCTGCTTCTGAATCTCATTTTGCTGCATTTCCTGAAGAATTTGCAGCTGAATCTGCTGCTGCATCCCCTGCTGTTGCATCTGCTGTAGCAACTCCTGCTGCATATCCTGCTACTTCATCTCCTGCGGCATCTCCTGCTGAATAGGCCTACCCTGCTGCATCTTCTGCTGCTGCACCTCCTGCTGCAGTGTCTAACGCTCTATCTCCTGCTGCACCTGCTGCTGCTGCATCTGTTGCTGCTGCATCTCCTACAACATCTTCTGCTGCTGCATCTTCTGCTTCATCTCCAGCTGCTGCATCTCCTGCTGCATCTCCTGTGAATCAAATCTCCTGATGCATCTGCTGCATCTATTGCTGCTGCATCTGCTGCCTCTGCAGCTGCAGCTACATCACCTGCTGCTGCATCACCTGCTGCATTACCTCCTACTGCATATTCTGCTGCATTTCCTACTGCTGCATCTCCTTCATCTGCTGCTCCATTTCCTGCTACTACATGTACTGCTGCATCTCCTGCTACATTTGCTGCTGCTGCATCTCCTACTACTTGATGTCTTCCTGCATCTGCTGCTGCTGCATCTGCAGCTTCATCTCTTGCTGCATCCTCTGCAGATGCATCTGTGGATGTATCTGCAGAAGCATCTCCATTTCCTGCTGCATGTGCTGCTCAATCTTCTACAGATGCATCTAGTGCTTCTGCATTTCAGCTGCATATCCTGTTGAAGGCATCTGCGGCTGCATCTCCTGTTGCTGCACCTCCTGCTGAATCTCCTCCTGCACTTCCTGCTGTAACTGCTGATGCCTATCTTGCTATTTCATCTCCTGCTGCATCTCCTGCTGAATCTTCTTCTGCAGAATCTCCTCCAGCATCTCCTGCTACAATTCCTGCTGATGTATCTCCTGCTGCATCTCCTTCTACAACCCCTGTTACTGAATCTCATTCTATATCTCCTGCTGCATCTCCTGCTGCATTTTCTACTGAATCTCCTGCTGCAGAATCTCCTGCAGAATTTCCTGCTGCAGAATCTGCTGATGGATTTCCTGCTGATACATCTCCTGCTGAATGTTCTGATGCTGCACCTCCTGCTGCTGAATCTCCTGCCTCTTCATCTCCTGCTGCTGCAACTCCTGCTGAATCTAATGCTGCATCTGGTGTGGCTGCATCTTCTTTTACTCCATCTCCTGCTGCTGCATCTGGTGCGGCTGATTTCCTGCTGCATTTCCTTCTCTTGAATCTCCTGCTGCATATCCGGGTGCATCACCTGCTGAATATGCATCTCCTGCTACATCTCTTCCTGATAGACCTCATGCAGCTGCATCTGCTGCTGCATAACTGCTGCATCTGCTGTTGCAAAATCTCTTGCTATTGCATATACTACTGAATTTCCAGCAGCATCTTCTGCTGATGCAATTCCTGCTGCATCTCATCCTGCATCCTTTGCTGTTGTACCTGCTGCTGCTTCTGGTGATGCTACATCTCGAGCTGCATCTGCTCCTTCTGGTGATGCTGTATCTTGTGCTGCATATGGTTCTGCATTTTCTGCTGCATCTGGTGCTGCATCTGGTGCTGCTTCTGCTGCTGGTGCCTCTCCTGCCTCATATCCTGCTGCTGGGCTCCTGCTGATGTATGTTTTGCTGCATCTCCTGCTGATACATGTCCTGCTCCATCTCCTGCTTCTGCATCTACTTCTCCTGTATCTCGGGCTCCAGAATCTCCTGCTGCATCAATTGCTGCTGCATTTCTTATTCATCTCCTTCTACTGCATATACTGTTGCTTCCGGTGCTGCTGTTCCGTCTCCTGCTGCATTTACTGTTGCATCTCCTGCAGAATCTCCTCCTACTTCATCTCCTGTTCCATCTCCTCCTGCTGCATCTCCTGCTAAATATCCTGCTGCTTTATCTCTTGATCCATGTCCTGCTGCTGCGTCTTATGTTTCTGCATCTCATTTTGCTTCTGCTGCTGCGTCTCCTGCTGTATCTCATGTTGCACTTTCTATTGAAGCATCTCCTTCGTCATCTCCTTCTGCTGTAGATCTTGCTGCTTCATCTCGTTCTGCATCTCCTGCTGCATCTTTTTGAGCGTCACCTGCTGCATCTCCTTCTGCATCACCTGCAGATGCATCTCCTGCTGTATCTTCTGCTTCTGCATCTTCATCTGCATTTCCTGCTGCAGCTCTTTATGAATCTACTACTGCTGCATCTGCTGAATTTGCTGCTGCATCTGCTGCTGCTTCATCTACTGCTGCATCTTCTGACAGATCTCCTGCTGCTGCATCTGCTGCTGCATCTGCTGCTGCTTTCTCTCCTGCTGCATGTACTGCCGATGAAACTCCTGCTATATTTCCTTCTGCTGCATCTTCTTCTCTTCATCTACTACTCTGCACATCCTGCTGCGCATCTCCTCCTTTTGCATCTCTGGCTGAATCGCCTGTAGCATCTCCTGCTTCTTCATCTCCTGCTGCTGCATCTCCTAGTGCATATGATGCTGCTGCATCTCCTGTTATTTCTGCTGCTGCTGCATTTCCTGCTGCATCTCCTGATTCTGCAACTCCTTCTGCATCTCCTGCTATTACATCCCCTGCTGCTGCATTTCCTGCTGCAACTTCTGATTCTGCAACTCTTTCTGCATCTCCTACTGCATTTCATTTCTTGATGCATCTCCTGCTGCATCTCCTCTTGCTGCATTGCCTGATCTATCTCCTCCTGCTGCGTCTCCTCTTGCTGCATATCCTGCTTCTGTATATACTGCTGCCTTTTCTGCTGCTGCATCTCCTGCTGCTGTATCTCTTTCTGCAACTCCTTCTTCTGAACCTCCTGCTGCTCTATTACCTTCTGATTCAACTCCTGCTGCATGTCCTGCTGCTGCACATCCTCCTTCTGCATCTGCTTCTGCATCTCATGCTAATGCATCTCCTGCACTTGCATCTCCTTCTGATGAATCTCCTCCTGAATCTCCTGCGGCATCTCATGCTGCTACATATCCTGCTACATCTCCATGCGTATCTGCTCCTGTTGCTGCTTCATCTCCTGCTGATTCTCCTGCTGCTGCATCTCCTGCTACTGAATCTCTCGTTGCTGTGTCTGCTGCATCATCTCCTCTTTCTCCATATCCTGCTGTATCTCCTGTTGCTGCATCATATCATGCTGCAGCATATGTTGAAGAATCTCTTCCTACTCCTTCTTCTGCTGAATCTTCATTTCATGCTGCATCTGCTTCTGCATCTCCTGCAGCTGCAGCATCTCCTGCTGCTTCTCCTGCTGCTGCATCAGTTGCTGCTGAATCTCCCGATCAATCTCCTGTGGCATCTCATGTATCTACATATCATGCTGAACCTCCTGCTGTATCTTTCTGAATATGCATCACCTGATGCATCTCCACCTGCTGCCACTCCTACAGCTGCGTTTGCTTCTGGATCTCCTGCTGTATCTCCTGCTGCTGAATCTTCTACTGCATCTACTGCTGCTGCATCTCCTGCTGCTGCATCACCTTCTGCATGTGCTGCTGCAGCATCTCCTTCTGCTGCATCTCCTGTTGCTGCATCTGCTGGTGCTGCACATGCTGCAACATCTGCTTCTGCACCTCCTGCTGCTGCATCTCCTGCTGCATCTTCGTCGGAATCTCTTCGTGCTGCATTTCCTGCTGATGCATATTCTGCTTCAACTCCTGCTGCTGCATTACTTTCTGCATCTATTCCTGTTGTATTACCTGCTGCTGCATCTCCTGCGGCTGCATCTTCTGATACTGCATGTGCTGCTCCATCTCCTGCGGCATCTCTTGGTGCTGCAACTTCTAGTGTTGCAACTCCTGCTGCCTCTCCTACGGCATCCCCTGCTCTTGTACCTACTGCTGCTACATCTCCTGATGCATCCTCTCCTCATGCATCTGCGGATGCATCTCCTGATGCACTATTTACCATTGCATCTGCTACTATCCCCTTCTGCATCTCTTTCTGCTTCATTTGCTACATCTGCTGTTGCATATGCTGCTGCTTCATCTACTGCTGCATCTCCTGCTAAATCTCATACTGCTGCATCTCCTTCTGATGTTTCTGCTGAATCTACTGCTGAATATGCATCCCCTGCTGCATCTCCTGCTGCTGCATCTCCTGCTTCATATCGTACTGCATCTCCTACCGCAGCATATCTTGCTGCATTATCTCCTGCTGCATCATCTCCTGCTGCATCATCTGCTGCAGCATTTTCGGCCGCTACATGTCCTACTGAATGTGCATATCCTGCTGCGTCTGCTGCTGCATCTATAGCTGCTGCATCTGCTGCCTCTGCAGCTGCAGCTGCATCACCTGCTGCTGCATCACCTGCTGCTGCATCACCTGTTGCATTACCAGCTGCTGCATATTCTGATTCATTTCCTGCTGCTGCATCTCCTTAATCTCCTGCTCCATTTCCTGATGCTTCATGTACTGCTGCATGTCCTGCTACATTTGCTGCTGCTGCATCTCCTTCTGCATCTCCTGCTGCTTCATCTCCTGCTCTTCCATCTCATTCTGCTTAATCTGCTCCTTAAACTCCTGCGACATCTAATGCTGCTACATGTCCTGCTACATCTCCTGCTCTTGCATCTCATTCTGCTGAATCTCCTCCTTAATCTCCTGCGACATCTAATGCTGCTACATGTCCTGCTACATCTCCTGAAGTATCTCCTTCTGTATACGCATCTCCTGCTGCTTCTCCTGCTGCTAAATCACCTGCTGCTGAATCTCTTGTTGCTGCGTCTGCTGCATCATCTCCTCTTTCTCCAGATCCTGCTGTATCTCCTGTTGCTGCATCATATCATGCTGCTGCATATTTTGAAGGATCTCTTCCTACTGCATCTTCTGATGAATCTTCATTTCCTGCTGCATCTGCTTCTGCATCTCCTGCTGCTGCACCTTCTGCTGCATCTCCGTCTAAGTCTCTTTGTTCTTGATCAAATGCTAGCTCTCATTAGAATCTTCTCTTGATGCGCTTTTACTGCAAGCTGCAAAGCATGTCTAACAAAACGTTTAGTATTTTTTTCGGAATTTTGATTTAACAGCGCCTATGAAGGAGCTTTAGGAAAAGTGAGTAAAACTCGTATGGAATGCTGCTGCTTCTGAATGTCTTCTCTTATAGCACTTTCACTGCAATGTACGAATTATAGAAGTTTCATTCTAGTCTTCTGAAGTATATCATCACCTAGTAAAATGCCACTTCAAAATTTCAGAGCGTTCAGCACGAGTACGGCAGGGAAGCTTCTACCATCAAATGCTGGTTCTCGTTAGAGTCTTCTCTTATAGCACTTTCACTGCAAGCTGTGAAGCACGTCTAACACATTTTAGTTTAGTGTAATGAATTGTGACTTAACTGCGCCTATTAACGCGCTTATGGAAAAGTAAGTATTTCAGGCAGTGCAGATGCTGGCATGAAATTACACCGCTTATTAATGTTTTCACTTATAGCGCTGTTACTGCAAAAGACAACTTGTAGAAGTTTCACTCTAGGCTTATGAACTCTAAGATCAGAATGGCTGTTAAAGCCTCATTTCAAGATTTGAGATCGTTCAGCACAAGTACCGCAGGGAAGCTGCTACCATCAAATTTTGGGTCTCGATAGGAATGTTTTAGTATAGGCTTGTTAATAGTGACTTTAAAACGCCTATTACTTCGCTTTTAGTTGGAATTAATATCTCCAGCAAGGACGATGCTAGCATGGAATGATTCCGCTTATGAACGTGTTCTCTTAAAGCACTTCAACTACAAAGCACGACTTGACGAACTATCAGCATAGGCTTGAGAAATGTAACGTTTGCATGGCTAGTGAGGTATCATGTCGAGATTTCAGAGATTTCTGCACAAGTACCACAGGGAAGCTGCTACCATCAAATTTTGGCTCTCGTTAGGATCTTTTCATGAAGCACTTTCACTGCCAGCCGCAAAGCACGAAAAATGCAACTTTTTAGCGTAGTCTAGTTATTAGCGACTTAATAACGCCTAATAACGCTATGGAAGCGGTTTCTATGCAAGATACAGAGAACGACTTACACAACGTTCCTGTGTTGGCAAATGAATAGAGACTTAATAGCGCCTATTAAGGCGCTTATGGAAAAGTGAATATCTCCAGCAGGGGAGATGTTAGCATGGAATGCTTCTGCTCCTGAATGTCTTCTCTTAGAGCGTGATCACTGCAAACCAAGATGTATCGAACTTTCCGTCTAGGCTAGTGAACTGTAACATCAGCAAAGCTAGTAAGGCTAGCATTAGCTAAATTATGGCTGCAGGGAAGTTGCTAGCATGGAATGCTGCTACTTATCAATGTCCTCCCTTAGAGCGCTTTTATTACAAAGCAAGACTTGTAGAAATTTCAGTCTGCGCTTGTATACTGTAACTTCAGAATTGCTATTAAGGCATCACTTCAATATTTTCAGATCGTTCAGAACGAGTAACATAGAGAAGGTGCTATTATCAAATGCTGGCTTTAGTCTGAGTCTTCTACGGAAGCGCTTTCACTGCAAGCAGCTAAGCAAGACTTATGGACTGTTTTAGTATAGGGTACTGAATTGTGACTTATCTTTGCCTGTGAAGGCTCTTTAGGAACAGTGAGTAATTCCCACATGGAAGATGCTAGAATGGGATGCTGATGCTTCTGAATGTGCTCTCTTATAGTGCTTTCACTGCAAAAGAAGACTTGCAGAGCTTTCAGTCTAGGCTTGTGTACTGCAACATTTGTATGGCTATTAAAGCGTCACTTCAAAATTTCAGAGCGTTCAGAAGCTGTTACGATCAAATGCTGGCTCTCCTTAGAGTCTTCTGTGGAAACGATTTCAATACAAGCAGCAAAGAAAGATTTATGGATGGTTTTAGTATAGGGTACCGAACTTTGTCTTTATTGCGCCTGTTAAGGTGGTCTAGGAAAAGTGAGCAACTCCCGGAGGCACGATGTTAGCATGCAATGCTGCTGTTGCTGAATCTTTTCCCTTATAGCTCTTTTACTGCAAAGCAATACGTGTAGAACTTTCAGTCTAGTCTTGTCTTCTGTTACATCAGAATGGCTATTAAAGTGTCACTTCAAAAATTAAGAGCCTACAGCATCTCCTGCTGCATCTCCAGCTGGTGCATCTGCTGCTGCATCTCCAGTACCATCTCCTGCTGCATTTTCTGCTCCTGCACCTCCTGCTGAATCTGCCTATGTGGCTACATCTGCTGATGCTGAATCTGCTGATGCTGAATCTGCTGCTGAATCTCCTGCAGCTGTATCATATGCTGATTCTCCTTCTACTGCATCTCCTTCTGCTGCATCACTTGCTGCATTTTTGCTGCTGCATCTCCTGCTGCATTTCCTGCTGCTGCATCACTGCTGCTGCATCTCTCGTTGAATCTCCTGCTACATCTCTGAGGCTGCATCTCCTGCTCAGTCTACTGCTGAATATGCATTTGCTGCTACATCTCCTGCTGCATCTGCTACAGCATACCCTGTTGCATTCACCTTTCCATCACCTGCAGCTGCATCCCCCACTTCTGCATTTGTGCCTGCTGCATCTCATTTTTCTTCATCTCATGCTACTGCATCTCCTGCTACTTCATCTTCTTCTGCATCTCCATTTGCTTCATCTCATACTGCGTTGCTAATGCCTACACTGCTGCATCTGCTGCTGCTGCATCTGCTGCTGCATCTCCTACTACATTGCCAGCTGCTGCATCTCCTGCTGCATTTTATGCCGAATCAAATCCTACCACAACTCCTGCTGCTGCATCTCCTGCTGATGCATCTCCTCCTCCTGCATCTCCGACTGCTGCATCTCCTGCATCTGCTGCTGCATCTGCTGCTGCAGCACCTCCTACCAAATCCCCTCCTCAGTTCCTGATGCATCTCCTGATGCTGCATCTCCACCTGCTGCATCTCCTGCTGCTGAATCTCCTGCTGATGCATCTGCTGTTTCATCTCCTGCTGCTGCATCTGCTGGTGCTCTATATGCTACTGCATCTGCTGCAGGATCTCCTTCTTCTGCCTCTCATGCCACATCTCCTGCTGATGCATCTCCTGCTTCTGTATATCTTGCTCAATTTACTTCTGCTGCATCTCCAGCTGTATCTCCTGCTGCTGCATCTCTTGCATCTTTTGTTGCATCTGCTGTAGATTAATCTACTGCTGCATCTCCTGTTATTTCACCTTCTGATTTTTGATGTCCACGTGCATCACCTGATGCTCCATCTGCTGCTGCTGCATACACTGCTGCATCTCCTGCTGAATGTGCTTCTGTATCTGCTGCGGCATCTGCTGAGTCTTCATCTCCTGCTGCTGAATCTCCTGCTTCTGCATCTTCTGATGAATGTGCTGCTGAATATGCTGCTGCATCTCCTGCTGCACCGCCTGCTGAATATGCATCTTCTGCTGCTCTATCCCCTACTTCTGCATCCTCTCTTTAATCTACTACTGCTGCATGTCTTGCTACATCTTCTGCTGCTGAATTTACTTCTGCTGCATCTGCTACTGCATCTCCTGCTACTGAATCCCCTGCTGGATCTCATGCTGCTGCACCTCCTGCTGCTGCATCACTGCTGCTGCAACTCCTGCTGCATCACCTGCTATTGAATCCCCTGCTGCAACTCCTAATACTTCATCTTCTGATGCTTCCATCCCTTGATGCTGCATCTCCTGCTGCTGCATCTCCTGATGCATCTCCTGCTGAATCTCCTCCTGCTGCTTCGCCTGCTGCTTCATCTCCTGCATTTGCTGCTGCATCTACTGCTACATCTCCTGCTGTTCTATCTCCTCCTCCTGGATCTCCTCCTACATCTATTGCTGCTGCATCCTCTGCTGAACCTCCTGCTGCTGCACCTCCGTCGGCGACTACCTCTGATGAATCAACGGATTCATCTGATGATGCATCTCCCTTGCTTCATCTCCTGCTGCTGAATCTCCTGCTCTCGCATACACTACTGAATCTACGGCTGCTTCATACCCTACTTCATCTACTGCTACTGCATTACCTGCTGCTTCTGCTGCTACTACATCTCCTCCTGAATTTCCTGCTTCTGCATCTCCTGCTGCTATATCTTTTGCTTATCAATCTCCTGCTGCTGCATCTCTTATGGAATCTGCTTCTGAATCTGCTCCTGCATCTGCTGCATCTGCATCTCCTGATGCTATATCTCCTGCTACTGCATCTCCTAATGCATCTCCTGCAGCTTAATCTCCTGCTTTTGCATCTCCTGCTTTATCTCCTTCTGATGCCTATCTTGCTGCTGCATCTACTGCTGCTTCGTCTGCTTCTACATCTCCCGCTGCATCTCCTGCTGCTGCATCTCAGGGTACATCTCCTCTCGCTCAATCTCCTGCTGCATATCCTGCTGCTACATCTCCTGCTACTGCAACTCCTATTGTGTCTCCTTCTGCATCTCCTGCTACATCTCTTGCGGCTGCATCTCCTGCTCTATCTCTTGCTGCTGAATCTTCTCCTAATGGATCTCCTTAAGCATATCTTTATGCTGCATATTCCGCGTGTCCTGAGGCATCTCTTCTTGCTGCATTTCCTGCTGAATCACTTACTGCTGCATCTGCAGCATTTGCTGCTACATCTACTGCTGCTTCACATACTGCTGCATCTCCTACTACACATCCTGCTGCTGCATCTGCTGCTGCTATATCTCTTGCTGCATCTACTGTGGCTACATCTCCTGCTGCATCTCCTTCTGCTGCTTCTCATTCTCTGCATTTTCTTCTCTGCATCTCCTGATACTGCTTCAACTGCTGTTGCATCTCCTGCTGCATCTGCGACTGCAAATCTTGCTGCTGCATCTCCTGCTCCATATCCTTCTGATACATCAGCGGATTCATCTTATGATGGTGCTTTCTTGCTGGATCTCCTGCTTCTGCACCTCCTGCTGCTGCAAACTCTGCTGCATCTCCTGCTACTGCATTTCCAGCTGCAGCTGCAGCTGTTGTATCTCCTGTGGCTGCGGCTGCTGATGCATTTCCTGATGCATTTTCTGCTGCTGCGTCTCCTTCTTCCACAACTCCTGCTGCATCTCCTCTTGCTGCATCTCCTACTGCTGCATTTCCAGCTCCTGCATCTGATACTTCATCTCCTGCTGCTGCATCTCCTGCTGCATCTCCTACTGCATCTACTGCTGCATCGCCTGCTGCGGAATCTCCTGCATCTTTTGTTGCATCTGCTGTAGATTCACCTACTGGTGCATCTCCTGCTGCTGAATCTCCTGCTGATGCATATCCTCGTGCATCCCCTGATGCTGCAGCTGCTGCTGGAGCTCCTGCAACTGCATCTTCTGTGGCATCTCCTACTGCTGAATCTCGTGCTGCTTCATTCTCTGCTGCATCTACTGCTCCTGCATAGCCTGCTGCAGAATCTCCTAATGCATCTCCTCTTGCTTAGTCTCCTGATGCTTCCTATCCTGCTTCATCTCCTTTTGCTGCATATATTGCTGCTGCATCTACTGATGCTTGGCGTGCTGCTGTATCTCCTGCTCCATCTCCTGCTGGGGCATCTCCTGCTGCATCTCCTTCTGCTCCTCCTTCTGCTCTTCCTTTTGCTCCAGCTGCTGCATCTCCTCCATCATCAGGATATTCTGAAGGAGATGCAGCAACAGGAGATGCAGCAGCAGGAGATGCAGCAGCACGAGAAGCAACCACAGCACTCTGGCAGCAGATTCAGCTGCAGGAGATGCAGCAGGATTTTCAGCAGGAGATACAGCAGAAGGAGATGCAGCAGGAGATGCAACAGGAGGACATGCAGCAGTAGGAGATTCAGCAACAGAGGCAGCAGAAGGAAGTGTAGCAGCAGAAGATGTAGCAGGATATGCAGAAGAAGTCGATGAAACAGTTGATAAAGCAGCAGGTTATGCAGCAGCAGAGGAAGAAGCAGCAGGGGATGCAGCAGCAGGAGATTCATCAGCAGGAGATTATGCAGGAGATTCATATTCATCATGAGATGCAGCATGAGATGCAGCAGCATATTAAGCAGTACACTCAGCAGTAGATGCATCAAGAGATGAAGAAGGAGGAGATGCAGGAGGAGAGGCAGCAGAAGGATATTCAGGAGGAGTGGAAGCAGAAGGAGATGCAGCAGTGGATTCAGAAGGAGATGCAGCAGCAGGAGCTGCAGCAGCAGCAGATGCACAAGCAGGAGCTGCAGCAGCAGCAGATGCACCAGCAGGAGATGCAGAAGCAGCAGATGCAGCAGGAGATTCAGCTGCAGAGGCAGTAGCAGAAGATGCAGCAGAAGATGTAGCAGGAAATGAAGAAGCAGTAGATGTAGCCGGGGGTGCAAAAACAGGAGATGCAGCAGCAGTAGATGCAGTAGGAGATGAAGCAGGAAGTACAGCAAGAGATTTAGCATCAGACGCAGAAGATGTAGAAGGATATGAAGCAGCAGTGCATGAAAGAGAGGATGGAGCAGCAGGCGATGCCGCAGCAGGATATGCAGAAGTAGGAGAGTCATCAGCACGACATGCATCAGGAGATGCATCAGGAGATGCATCAGCAGGAGATGAATCAGGAGAGGCAGCATGAGGTATAGTAGAAGGCGATTCTTCAGCAGGAGATGCTGCCGCAGGAGATGCAGCAGAAGATGCAGAAGGAAATGCAGCAGGGTATACCTCAAGAGATGCAGATGAAGGAGATGCAAGAGTAGATGCAGCAGAAGGAGTTGCAGGCAGCAGATGGAAGAGGAGATGCAGATTCAGCAGCAGATGAAGTAGCATGAGTTGCAGCAGCAGATGCAATAGCATGAGATGCAGCAATAGGTGAAGCAGCACCAGATGCAGCAGCAGATGCTGAAGATGTAGTAGCAGGAGATTAAGGAGCAGATCCAGCAGGAAGAGATGTAGCAGGATATGCAGAAAAAGATAAAGCAGAAAGAGATGCACAGGAAATACAGCAGCAGGATATGCATCAGCAGGAGATGCAGCAGGAGATGCAGCCGGAGATGTAGCAAGAGGATATGCACCATGATATACAGCAGCAGGAGATGCAACAAAAGATGAAACAGAAGGAGATGCAGTAGGAGAGGCAGCAGAAGAGATGCAGTAGTGGATGCAGCAGCAGATGCAGGAGCAGCTGAAGCAAGAGCAGGAGATGCAGCAGCAGATGAAAGAAAAGATGTAGATTCAGTAGAAGATGCAGTAGCTGGAGATACTGCTGCAAATGCAGGGGGAGGAGATGCCACAGGAGGTGCAGCAGCAGGAGATGCAGAAGCAGGAGATGCATCAGCACGAGATGCAGCAGGAGATTCAGCAGCAGACACATTAGGAGAAGATGCAGAAGCAGGAAATGCAGCAGAAGACACAGAAGCAGGAGATGCAGCAGGCGATACCGCAAGAGGTGAAGAAGATGGAGATGCAGGAGGAGATGCAACAGAAGGAGATGCAGCAGAAGGAGATGTAGGTGCAGGAGATTCAGTAGTAGGATAATGCAGCAGGAGATGCGGCAGGAGAAGCAGCAGGAGATGCAGCAGGACATGAACAGGAGATGCAGAGGAAGATGTTAGCAGCAGGAGATGCGGCAGCAAATACTGCATGAGATGCAAGAGGAAGAGATGAAGCAGCAGATGATACAGCAGGAGATGAAGCAGTAGGAGAAGCAGCAGGAGATGAAGAAGCATGCGATGCAGTAGTAGCAGATGCAGCACGAGATGCAGCAAACAGAGATGCAGAACCAGAAGCAGATGTAGTAGCAGGAGATGCAGCATCAGGAGGTGCAGCAGGAGATGCATCAACAAATGAAGCAGGAGGAGAGGCAGCAGAAGGAGATGCTGAAGTGGATGCAGCATTCGATGCAGTAGCAGCAGATGCAACAGCAGGAGATACAGCAGCTAATGAAAGAGGAGATGTAGATTCAAAAAGAGATACAGTAGATGTAGATGCCAAAGGAAATGAACCAGAATGAGATGCAGAAGCAGGAAATACAGCAGCAAGAGATGCAGCAGGAGATGCAGCAGTAGGAGAAACAGCAGGAGACGTAGCAGCAGGCAATTCAGCAGGAGTAGATGCATCTGGTTTTGCAGCAGCAGGATATTCAGCAGCAGGAAATGCTGCAGCACATTCAGTATTAGGTGATGCAGCAGCAGGAAATTCAGAAGGAGATGCAGCAAGAGATTCAGCAGGTGATGCGGCAGCAGAAGCAGGAGAAGATGCAGCTGGACGAGATACAGCAGCCCCAGATCCAGCAGGAGATGCAGAAGCAAATGCAATCGGATATGCAGCAAGATGCATCATCAGATACTGCTTGAGATGCAGCAGTAGGAGATGAAGCAAGAGAAGAAGCAGCAGGAGATGAAGCAGCAGGAGATTAAGAAGCAGGAGATGAAGCATCAGCAGATATAGAGGATGCAGCAGCAGATGCAGAAGGCATTGCAACAGAGTGAGATGCAGCAGGAGGAGATGCAGCAGGAAGAGATGCAGGAGCCGGAGGTGCAGCAGGAGACGCAGAAACAGGAAATGCAGCAGCAGCACACGCAGGAGGACATCAAGTAGAAGGAGATGGAGCAGCAGCAAATGTAGCAGGAGATGCAGCAGTACATGAAGCAACAAGAAATGGAGCAGCAGATTAAAGAGATGCAGCAGCAGGAAACGCAGCATAATATGCAGTAGGAGGTAATGCAGCAGGTGATGCAGCAGCAGGTGATGCAGCTGCAGCTGCAGAGGCAGCAGATGCAGCAGCAATAGATGCATCAGCAGATGCATCAGGAGATGCAGATTCAGTAGGAGATGTAGCAGCAGATGCTGCAGCAGTAGATCCAGCAGGAGATGCAGCAAAAGGAAATGCAGCAAGATATGCTGCAGGAGGAGATGCACTAGGATATGAAGCAGGAGATGCAGCAGCAGGAGATGCATATTCAGCAGTAGATTCAGCAGAAACTTCAGAAGGAGATGCAGCAGCAGGAGATTTAGCAGGAGATGCAGCACTAGATGAAGCAGCAGCATATGAAACACCAGATGCACCAGATGGAGCAGAAAGACATACAGCAGGGGATGTAGCAGCAGATGCAACGAGAAATGGTGCATCAGGACATGCTTCCGAGATGCATGAGCAGAGGATGCATCAGGAGATGAAGCAGCAGGAGATGCAACACCAGAAGATGAAGCACCAAGAGATGCAGCAGCAGATGCAGCTGTGCAGTATCAGCACATGCAGTGCAGATACAGCACATGCAGTATCAGCAGATGCAGCAGCAGGAGATGAAGCAGGAGATGCAGCAGCAGGAGATGCAGCAGCAGGAGATGCAGCAGCAGGAAACACAACAGGAATAGATGCAGAAGGTAATGCAGCAGCAGGAGTTGAAGCAGAATATGCATCAGCAGGAAATGCAGCACCAAGAGATTAAGACAGAGATGCAGCACGAGATGCAGTAGCAGGAGATGCAGAAGCAGGTGTTGCAGCAGGTGCAGCACCAGCAGATGCAGCAACAGGAGAAGCAGCAGAAGGAGCAGCACATGCAGAAGGTGATGCAGCAGTAGGAGATGCAGCAGCAGCAGACGCAGTAGGTGATTAAGCATCAGGAGATTCAGCATGATATGTAGAAGCATGAGATGCCTCAAGAGATTCATCAGGAGATTCAGCAGCAACTGATGCAAGAGCAGGAGAAGCAGCAGGAGATGCAGCAGCTGCAGGAGATGCAGAAGCAGATGCAGCAGGAAATGAAGATTCATCAGAAGATGCAGTAGGAAGAGATTCTTCAACATATGCAGCAGCATGATATGATGCAGCAACAGGAGATACAGCAGGTTATGAAGAAAGAGGAGATTCAGCAGGATACGTAGCAGTAGGAGATGCAGCATGTGACGCTCAAGGAGATGCAGTAGAAGCAGAAAGAGATGAAGCAGCAAGATCGGCAGCAGAAGGAGATGACGCAGGAGATGCTTCAATAGAAGGTGTAACATGAGATACAGCATGAGATGCAGCAGCAGACGAAGCAGAAGGAGATGCAGAAACAGGAGATGCCGCAGCAGGACATGGATCAAGAGATGAAGCAGCAGGAGATTCAATGGGAGATGCAGTAGCAGGATATGAAACAGCAGGAGATTCACCAGGAGATGCAGCAGAAGGAGATGCAACACGAGATGCAGTAGGAGGAGGTACAGCAGCATCAGATGCAGCAGTATATGCAGCAGAAGGAGATGAATAAGAGATACAGCAGGAATTGATGCAGCAGGAGATGCAGAAGAAGTAGATGCAGAATCAGGAGATGCAGCAGGACATGCATCAGCAGGAGATGCAGCAAAACATACATCAGCAGGAGACACAGCAGCAGGATATGAGGCAGGAGATGCACCAGCAGCAGATGCAGCACCAGATGCAGCAGAACATGCAGAACCATATGCAGCATAGGATACAGCAGCAGATGAAGCAGCAGATGCAGCTGGCGATGTAGCATTACCAGAAGCAGCAGCAGGTACAGCTGCAAAGGATGCAGGATGAGATGTAGCAAGAATTGCATCAGCAGGAGATGCTGCTGGAAATTCAGTAGGATATGCAACAGCAAAAGATTTGGCAACAGCAGATGCACCAGGATATGCAGCAGCAGATGCAGCTGCATGAGGTGTATCAGCAGGAGATGTAGCAGGAGATGCATATTCAGCAGGTGATGCACCAGGATATGCAGCAGGAGATTCAAGAGAAGGAAATGCAGCAGGAAATCAGCCGCAGATGCAGCAGCAGGAGATGCAGGAAATGAAGATGCAGCCGCACTAGATGCAGCAGTAGATTCTGCAGCAGGAAATTCCATAAGAGATTCTGCAGCAGGAGATTCAGTAGAAAAGGCAGCAGGAGATTCAGTAGAAAATGCAGCAGGAGATGCAGCAGGAGATATAGAAGGAGATACAGCACCAGGGGATGTAGTAGGAGATGTAGCAGGAGATACATCAGCAGGAATTGTAGCAGGAGATGCTGGAGGAGATTCTGCAGAAGAAGATTCAGCAGGAGATGCAGCAGGAGATGAAATAGCAAGATAGGCATCAGCACTTACAGCAGGAAGTGCAGCAGGATATGAAGCAGGAGATGTAGCAGCAGGAGATGCTTCAGCAGATGATGCAACAGGAGATACAGCAGAAGGAAATGCAGCAAGATATGCTGCAGGAGGAGATGCAGTAGGATATGAAGCAGGAGATGCAGCAGCAGGAGATTTAGCAGGAGATGCAGCAGTAGATGAAGCAGCAGCATATGCAACAGCAGATGCACCAGATGGAGCAGAAGGAGATGCAGCAGGGGATGGAGCAGCAGATGCAACGGGAAATAGTGCATCAGGAGATGCATCCGCAGATGCATGAGCAGAGGATGCATCAGGAGATGTAGCAGCAGGAGATACAGGAGCAGGTGGTGCCGCAGGAGATGCAGCAGGAGATGCAACACCAGAAGATGCAGCACCAAGAGATGCAGCAGGAGATGCAGCAGCACATGCAGTATCAGCAAATGCAGCAGCAGGAGATGAAGCAGCAGACGCAGCAGCAGGAGATGCAGCAGCAGGTAATACAAGAGGAATAGATGCAGAAGGTAATGCAGCAGCAGGAGTTGAAGCAGAATGTGCATCAGAAGGAAATGCAGCACCAAGAGATTCCGACGGAGATGCAGCAGGAGATGCAGCAGCAGGAGATGCAGAAGCAAATGTTGCAGCAGGTGCAGCACCAGCAGATGCAGCAATAGGAGATGCAGCAGAAGGAGATGCTGCAGCAGCACATGCAGAAGGTGATACGGCAGTAGGAGATGCAGCAGCAGATACAGCAGGAGATTCAGCATGAGAAGATTCAGCAGCAGAGAAAGGATATTCAGCAGCAGACACGGCATCAGGAGATTCAGCAGCAGGAGGTACAGCATGAGATGACGAAGCAAACGCAGCAGTAGGAGTGGCAGCAGGTGGAGATGCATCAGGAGATACATATTCAGAAGGAGATGCAGCAGGAGATTCAGCATGATATGTAGAAGCATGAGATGCCGCAGGAGATGCATTAGGAGATTCATCAGCAACTGATGCAGCAGCAGGAAAGGCAGCAGTATATACAGAAGCAGGATATGCAGCAGGAGGAGATGCAGTAGGAGGAGAAAGAGCAGGTAATGTAGAAGCAAGAAATGCAGCATGACATGCAATAGAAAGAGATGCAGCATCAGATCCATCAGCAGAAGATGCAGCAGCTGTAGGTGCAGCAGGAGATGCAGTAGCAGGAGATAATGCAATATCATGAGATGCATTAAGAGGTGCAGCAGCAGGATATGTAGCAGGAGATTTGGCAGGAGATGAAGCAGCAGCAGATGCAGCAGGAAATGAAGCAGTAGATGCAGGATCAGCAGATACAGCAGCAAAAAATACTGCAGCAGATACAGCAGGAGATCACATATGAGGTGATGAAACCACAGATGCAGCAGGAGATCACATATGAGGTGATGAAACCACAGATGCATCAGCTGAAGATGAAGCAGGAGATGCAGCAGCACGAGGGGTATCGGCAGGTGCATGAGGAAATGAGGCAGCAAATGTAGAAAGGTATAAGGGAGGAGATGCAGCAGGAGATGTATCAGCAGGAAATGCAGCAGGAAATGCATCAAGAAATGAGATGCAGTAGGAGATGCAGTAGGAGTTGCAGAATCAGGAGATGCAGCAGGAAATGCAGCAGCAGGGGATGTAGTAGCAGGAGATACAGAAGGAGTTGCAGAATCAGGAGATGCAGCAGGGAATGCAGCAGCAGCAAAAGTAACAGGAAATGCAGCAGCATCATATGCTGTAGGAGATGTAGCAGCATAATATGAAGAAGCAGGAGATTTTACAGGCGATTCAGCCGGAGATGCAGAAGGAGGAGATGCAGCAGCAGGAAATGCAGAGTAGTAGATGAAGAGAAGAAGATGCAGCGGAAGGAAATATAGCAGGAGATTCATCGGCAGTACATGCAGCAGGAGACAAAGCAGAAGCAGAAGCACCAGCAGGAGATGCAGTAGCAGGAGATCTATCAGGAGATGCAGCAGTAGATGAAGCAGCAGCAGATGCAGCAGCAAATTCAGCAGATGCAGCAGTAGTAAATTCATAAAGAGCTGCAGCAGGAAATGCAGATGAATATGCAGCAGCAGGAGATACAGCAGGAGATGCATCTACAGGTGATGCAGAAGGAGATGCAGCAGATGACGCTCAAAAAGATGCAGCAGGAGATGCAGAATGAGATGAAGCAGCAAGATATGCAGCAGAAGGAGATGACGCAGGAGATGCTTCAATAGAAAGTGTTACATGAGATACAGCAAGAGATGCAGCAGCAGACGAAGCAAAAGGATTTGCAGAAACAGGAGATGCAGCAGCAGGACATGGATCAAGAGATGAAGAAGCCGGAGATTCATTAGAAGATGCAGTAGCAGGATATTAAACATCAGGATTTATAGCATGAGAAGATGCAGCTTGAGGTGCAGCAGTATGAGATCAAGCAGCAGGGGATATAACAAGAGATGCAGAAGCAGCAGATAGGAGATGCAGCAGGGAAGCAGATTGAGATGAAGTAGCAAGATATGCAGCAGAAGGAGATGACGCAGGAGATGCTACAATAGAAGGTGCAACATGAGATAGAGCAGGATTCGCAGCAGCATACGAAGCAAAAGGAGATGCAGAAACAGGAGATACAGCAGGTTATGGAGAAAGAGAAGATGATGCAGCAGACGCAGCAGCAGGAGATTCAGCAGCAGGAGATGCAGCAGCAGGAGAAGCAGCAGGAGATGCATATTCAGAAGGAGATATGTCAGGAGATGTAGCAGGATATGTAGCAGCATGAGATACCACAGGAGATTCAGGAGGAGATTGAGCAGAAGGAGATGCAAGAGCAGGAGATGCATCAGCAGGAGATGCAGAAGCATATGAAGCAGGAGATGCAGATTTAGCAGGAGATGCATCAGCAGGAGATGCAGAAACAGATGCAGGAGGAGATGCAGATTTAGCAGGAGATGCAGCAGGAGTCGATGCAGAAGGTAATAGAGCAGTCGGAGATTCAGAAGCAGGAGATGCAGAAAGAGATTCAGCATCAGACCCATCAGCAGGAGATGCAGCAGAAGTAGATGCAGCAGGAGATGCATCAGCAGTACGTGCAGCAGGAGATGCAGTAGCAGGAGATGAAGCATTATCATGTGATACATTAAGAGGTGCTGCAGCAGGATATGTAGCAGGAGATTTGGAAGGATATGAAGCAGCAGATGCAGCAGGAAATGCAGCAGTAGATGCAGGATCAGCTGATACTGCAGCAGGAAATACTGCAGCAGATGCACTAGCAGGAGATGACATATGTGGTGATGAAGCCACAGATGCATCAGCTGAAGATGAAGCAGGAGATGCACTAGCAGGAGGTGCATCGGTAGATGCCTCAGGTGATGAGGCAGCAGATGTAGAAAGTGCTAACGTACATGTAGAAGCAGATGCAGCAGCAGATAATTCAGCAGAAGATGCAGCAGCAGGAGAAGCAGAAGCAGATACAGAAGGAAATGCAGATTCAGCAGTAGAAGCAATAGGAAGAGAATCTTCAGCAGATGCAGCAGGATGTGCAGCATGATGAGATGTAACAGGATATATATATCAGCAGCAGATGCATCAGCAGATGAAGCAGGAAATGCAGCAAGAGATGCAGCAGCAGAGATGTAGCCGCAGATGCATCAGAAGCAGATGCAACAGGAGATGCAGCAGCAGCAGATTCCGCAGGAGATGCATCAGCAGAAGATGCAGAGTTGCAGCATCAGGAGATGCAGCAGAAAATGCAGCAGCAGGGGTTATAGTAGAAGGAGACACAGAAGGAGATGCAGAAGGAGTTGCAGCCTCAGGAGATGCAGCAGGGAATGCAGAAAAAGGAGATAAATAATAGATGCATCAGCAATTGATGCAGGAGGACATGCGCCTGATCTCCTGAAGCACCATTTCCCTTTGCATCTGCTGCTCCATCCCCTGCTGCATCTCTTTCGGCTCCATCTGGTGCATCTGCCGTTGCATATGCTGCTGCTTCATCTATTGCTACATCTCCTGCTAAATCTCCTGCTGCTGCATGTTATTCTAAAGTTTCTGCTTAATCTACTGCTGAATATGCATTCCCTGCTGCATCTCCAGCTGCTGCATCTCCTCCTTTATATCCTACTGCATCTCCTCCTGCAGCATATCTTGCTGCATTTCCTTCTGCTGCATCTCCTGCTGCATTATCTGATGCAGCATATTCTGCTGCTATATCTCCTACTGAATCTGCATCTCCTGATGCATCTGCTGCTGCATCTATTACTGCTTCTTCTGCTGCCTCTTCAGCAGCTGCATCACCTGTTGCTGCATCACCTGCTGCATTACATCCTACTGCATATTCTGCTGTGTTAACTGCTGCTGCATCTCTTAAATCTGCTGATCCATTTCCTGCTGCTTCATGTACTGCTGCATCTCCTGCTACATTTGCTGCTGCTGCATCTCCTGCTACTTGATGTCCTCCTGCATCTCCTTCTGCTGCATCTGCTGCTTCATCTCCTGCTACAGTATAGCCTGCTGCTTCATCTCCTGCTGTAACTTCCACGGATGCACCTGCGGATGCATCTGCAGAAGCATCTCTATTTCCTGCTGCATCTCCTGCTCAATCTTCTATGGATGCATCTAGTGCTTCTCCGTTTCAGCTGCATATCCTGTTGAAGGCATCTGCGGCTGCATCTCCTGCTGCTGCATCTCCTGCTGCTGCACTTCCTGCTGAATCTCCTGCTGCACTTCCTGCTGTAACTGCTGATGCCTATGTTGCTATTTCATCTTCTGCTGCATCTCCTGCTGAATCTTCTTCTGCAGAATCTCCTTCAGCATCTCCTGCTACAATTCCTGCTGATGTGTCTCCTGCTGCATCTCCTACTACATCCCCTGCTGCTGAATCTCCTTCTATATCTCCTGCTGCATCTCCTGCTGCATTTTCTACTGAATCTCCTGCTGCAGAATCTCACACGGAAATTGCTGCTGCACAATCTGCTGATGCATTTCCTTCTGATGCATCTCCTGCTGAATCTCCTGATGCTGCATCTCCTCCTGCTGAATCTCCTGCCTCTTCATCTCCTGCTGCTGCAACTCCTGCTGAATGTGCTGCTTCATCTGGTGCGGCTGCATCTTCATTTCCTGCATTTCCTGCTGCTGCATCTCCAGCTGATTTCCTGCTGCATATCCTGGTGCATCACCTGCTGAATATGCATCTCCTGCTACATCTCCTGCTGATACATCTCATGTTGCTGCATCTTCTGCTCCTTCTGCTGCTGGTGCATCTTCTGCCTCATATCCTGCTGCTGGTTCTGCTGCTGATATGTTTTGCTGCATCTCCTGCTGATGCATGTCCTGCTGCATCTCCTGCTTCTGCATCTTCTTCTTCTGCATCTCCGGCTCCAGCATCAACTGCTGCAACAATTGCTACTGCATCTCTTATTCTTCTCCTTCTGCTGCATATACTGCTGCATCTGGTGCTGCTGTACCTCCTCCTGCTGCATCTCTTGCAGAATATCCTCCTACTGCATCTTCTGTTCCATCTCCTCCTGCTGCATTTCCTGCTGAATATCCTCCTGCTTCATCTTTTGATCCATGTCCTGCTGCTCCATCTCCTCTTTCTGCATCTACTTTTGCTTCGTCTGCTGCGGCATCTCCTGCTGTATCTCATGTTGCACCTTCTATTGAAGCATCTCCTTCTGCTGCATTTCTTCCTGCTTCATCTCGTTCTGTTTCTCCTGCTGCATCTCCTCAAACGTCACCTGCTACATCTCCCTGCATCATCTGCAGATGCCTCTCCTGTTTTATCTCCTGCTGCTGCATATTCATCTGCATTTCCTGCTGCAGCTCTTTATGAATCTCCTACTGCTGCATCTGCTGAATTTGCTGCTGCATCTGATGCTGCTTTCTCACCTGCTGCATGTACTGCCGATGAATCTCCTGCTATATTTCCTTCTGCTGCATCGTCTTCTCTTCATCTACTACTCTGCACTTCATGCTGCTACATCTCCTCCTTCTGCATCTCCGGCTGAATCACCTGTAGCATCTCCTGCTTCTTCATCTCCTGCTGCTACATCTCCTAGTGCATATGCTGCTGCTGCATCTCCTGTTACTTCTGCTGCTGCTGCATTTCCTGCTGCATCTCCTGATTCTGCAACTCCTTCTGCATCTCCTACTGCATCTCATTTCTTGACGCATCTCCTGCTTCATTTCCTGCTGATACATCTCCTGTTGCATCTCCTCCGTTATATCTTTCTACATTTGCTACCTCATTTCCTCATGCACCTGCTGATGCCCCTCGTGCTGCTGCATCTCCTGCTTCATCTTCAGAGAAGCATCTGTGGCTTCATCACCTCTTATGTCCTTTCCTGCTGCATCTGCTGCAGTATTTTCTGCTGCACTATCTGCTGATCCTGCATCTACTGCTGCATTTCCTGCTGCATCTGTTCCTGCTTCATCTCCTGCCAAATCTCCTGCTACATATCCTGCTGCTGCACCTCTTAATGCATCTCATGATAAAGCTTCATCTCCTGCTACTGCATCTCCTGCTGCACCTACTGCTGCTGCATCTCCTGCCGATGGGTCTGATGCTGCATCTCTAGCTCTTGCATCTCCTTCTGCTGAATCTATTCCTGAATCTCCCGCGGCATCTCATGCAGCAGGAGATGCAGCAGGAGATGCAGTACGAGGAGATGCAGTAGGACATGTAGATGCAACAGGAAATGCAACAGGAGGAGTTACAGCAGCACCAGATGCAGCAATATATGCAGCAGAAGATTCAGAACCATATGCAGCAGGAGATACATCAGCAGATGAAGCAGCAGATGAATAAGAAACAACAGCAGCAATTGATGCAGCAGGAGATGCTGGAGCCAGAGAAGCAGAAGTAGATGCAGAAGCAGGAGATGCAGCGGGACATGCATCAGCAGGAGATGCAGCAAAACATACATCAGCAGGAGACACAGCAGCAGGATATGAGGCAGGAGATGCAAAAAAGGAGCAGAAGCAGCACCAGATGCAGCACCAGATGCAGCAGAAAATGCAGAACCATATGCAGCATAGGATACAGCAGCAGATGAAACAGCAGATGCAGCTGGAGATGTAGCATCACCAGAAGCAGCAGCAGGTACAGCATCAAAGTATGCAGGATGAAATGCAGCAAGAATTACATCAGCAGGAGATGCTGCTGGAAATGCAGTAGGATATGCAACAGCAGAAGATTTGGCAACAGCAGATGCAGCAGTATATGCAACAGCAGATGCAGCTGCATGAGGTGTATCAGCAGGAGATGTAGCAGCAGATGCATATTCAGTAGGTGATGAACCCGGATATGCAGCAGGAGATTCAAGAGAAGGAAATGCAGCAGGAAATCAGCCGGAGATGCAACAGCAAGAGATGCAGGAAAAGAAGATGCAGCCGCACCAGATGCAGCATCAGATTCAGCAGGAGTTGCAGCAGCAGGAGATGAAGAGGCAGGAGATTCAGCAGGAGGAGATGCAGCATCAGGAAATTCAGCAGGAGATGCATCAGCAGGAAATGCATCAGCAGATTCTGCAGCAGCAATTTCCGTGTGAGATTCTGCAGTAGGAGATTCAGTAGAAAAGGCAGCAGGAGATTCAGTAGAAAATGCAGCAGGAGATGCAGCAGGAGATATAGAAGGAGATTCAGCAGCAAGGGATGTAGTAGGAGATGCAGTAGGAGACACACCAGCAGGAATTGTAGCAGGAGATGCTGAAGGAGATTCTGCAGAAGAAGATTCAGCAGGAGATGCAGCAGAAGATGAAAAGATGAGATGCTACTTCATCTCCTAATGAATCTCCTGCTGCTTCATTCCTAGATCCATGTCCTGCTGCGGCATCCCCTATTTCTGCATCTCCTTCTGCTTTGTCTGCTGCTGCATCTCATGCTGTATCTCATGTTGCACCTTCTATTGAAGCATCTCCTACGTCATCTCCTTCTGCTGCATATCCTGCTGCTTCATCTCGTTCTAAATCTCCTGCTGCATCTCATTGAGCATCACCTGCTGCATCTCCTTGAGCGTCACCTACTGCATCTCCTTCTGCATCACCTGTAGATGCATCTCCTGCGGCTGCATATTCATCTGCATTTCCTGCTGCAGCTCTTTATGAATCTACTACTGCTGCATCTGCTGAATTTGCTGCTGCATCTGCTGCTGCTTCATCTACTGCTGCATCTCCTGATAGATCTCTTGCTGCTGCATCTCCTGCTGGTGCTTCTGCTGCTGCATCTGATGCTACTTTCTCTCTTGATGAATTTACTGCAGCTGAATCTCCTGCTATATTTCCTTCTGCTGCATCTTCTTCACTTCATCTACTACTCTGCAATTCCGTCTGCTGCATGTCTTCCTTCTGCATCTCCAGCTGAATCGCCTGTAGCATCTCCTGCTTCTTCATCTCCTGCTGCTACATCTCCTAGTGCATATGATGCTGCTGCATCTCCTGTTACTTCCGCTGCTGCTGAATTCCCTGCTGCAGCTCCTGATGCTGCAGCTCCTTCTGCAGCTTCTTCTGCGTCTCCTGCTACTACATCCCTTGCTGCTGCATTTCCTGCTGCATCTCCTGATGCTGCAATTCCTTCTGCAACTTCTGCTGATGCATCTCCTGCGGAATCTGCTGCTGCTGCATCTCCTGTTGCATCTGCTTCTGATGAATCCGCATCTACATCTCTGCTGCTGCATCTCTTGCTGCATTTCCTGCTTCATCTGCTGATGCATCTGCTGCTGCTATATGTCCTGCTACATCTCGTAATGCTGCACATCCTGCTGCATCTGCTGAAGATTCTCTTCCTATTGCTTCTCCTGCTGAATCTGCATTTCCTGCTGCATCTGCTTCAGCATATCCTCCTGCTTCATCTTCAGCTGATGCATCTGTGTCTTCATCACCACATATCTCCTGCGGTATGTGCTGCATTATTTCCTGCTGCATCTGCTGCTGCTCTGGTGCTTCATCACCTTCCAAATCTCCTGCTACATATCCTGCTGCTGCACCTCTTAATGCATCTCATGATAATGCTTCGTCCCCTGCTACTGCATCTCCTGCTGCACGTACTGCTGATGCATCTCCTGCTGCACCTACTTCTGCTGCATCTCCTGCTGATGGGTCTGATGCTGAATCTCTTTCTGCATCTCCTGCTTCTGAATCTCCGACTGCTCTATTACCAGAAGGTAATAGAGCATCGACTCCTGCTGCATCTCCTGCTAAATCTGCATCTCCTGCTTCATCTGCTTCTGCATCTCCTGCTGATGCATCTCCTACTCTTGCATCTCCTTCTGCTCAATCTCCTCCTCAATCTCCTGTGGCATCTCACGCTGCTACATATCCTGCTACATCTCCTGACGTATCTCCTTCTGAATATGCATTTCCTGCTGCTTCTCCTGCTGCTGCATCTCCTGCTGCTGCATCTCCTGCTGCTGCATCTCCTGCTGCTGCATCTCCTGCTGCTGAATCTCCTGCTGCTGCGTCTGCTGCATCATCTTCTCTTTATCCATAACCTGCTGTATCTCCTGTTGCTGCATCATATCGTGCTGCTGCATATGTTGAAGAATCTCTTCCTACTGCATCTTCTGATGAATCTTCATTTCCTGCTGCATCTGCTTCTGCATCTCCTGCAACTGCTGCATCTCCTGCTGCTTCTCCTGCTGCTGCATCAGTTGCTGCTGAATCTCCTGATGAATCTCTTGAGGCATCTCATGCTTCTACATATCATGCTGAATCTCCTGATGCTTAATCACCTACTGCGTCTGCTGCTGCTGCATCTCCTACTGCTGCATCACCTTCTGCATGTGCTGCTGCAGCCTCTCCTTCCACTGCTTCTCCTGTTGCTGCATCTGCTGGTGCTGCACCTGCTGCAACACCTGCTTCTGCATCTCCTGCTACTGCATCTCGTGCTGCATCTCTGTCTGAATCTCTTGGTGCTGCATTTCCTGCTGATGCATATTCTGCTTCAACTCCTGCTGCTGCATTACCTTCTGCATCTATTCCTGTTGTGTTTCCTGCTGCTGCATCTCCTGCTGCTGCATCTCCTGCTTCATCTCCTGCTGCTGCATCTGCTGATACTGCATGTGCTGCTGCATCTGCTGCTGCATCTCTTGGTGCTTCATCTTCTGGCGTTGCATCTCCTGCTACATCTCCTGATGCATCCTCTGCTCATGCATCTGCGGAAGCATGTCCTGATGCACCATTTCTCGTTCCATCTGCTGCTCCATCCCCTGCTGCTCCATCTCCTGTTGCATCTCTTTCTGCTCCATCTGGTGCATCTGGTGTTTCATATGCTGCTGCTTCATCTAGTGCTGCATCTCCTGCTAAATCTCCTGCTGCTGCATCTCCTTCTGAAGTTTCTGCTGAATCTACTGCTGAATATGCATCTCCTGCTGCTGCATCTCCTGCTTCATATCCTAGTGCATCTCCTCCTGCAGCATATCTTGCTGCATTTCCTTTTGCTGCATCTCCTGCTGGATCTACTGCTGCAGCATCTGCTGCTACATCTCCTACTGAATCTGCATCTCCTGATGCATCTGCTGATGCATCTATTGCTGCTGCATCTGCTGCCTCTGCAGCTGCAGCTGCATCACCTGCTGCTGCATCACCTGCTGCATTACCTCCTACTGCATATTATGCTGCGTTTCCTGCTGCTGCATCTCTTTAATCTGCTGCTCCATTTCTTGTTGCTTCATGTACTGCTGCATCTCCTGCTACATTTGCTGCTGCTCCATCTCCTTCTACTTGATGTCCTCCTGCGTGTGCTGCTGCTGCATTTCCTGTTTCTGCTTCTCCTGCTGCACCTCCGGCTCCTGCATCTCTTCCTGCTGCATCTCCTCCTGCTGCATCTCACTCTGTTGCAATGCCTTCTGCATCTGCTGCTGCATCCGCTATATCTGCTGATGCTTCATCTCCTGCTTCTTAATCTCCTGCTGCTTCATCTCCTGCTGCTTCTTCTCTTGCTTCATCTCCTACTGCTGCATCTCAAGCAGTATCTGATGATGCATCTTGCTGCATATCCGATTGCATCTGCTTCTGCATCTCCTGCTGGATCTGGGGCTGCTGTATCTCGTCCAGCTGCATCTTCTCCTGCTTCTGCTGCCGCATCACCTGCTGAACCTCTTGCTGCATCTCCTTCTGAATTTCCTGCTGCTGCATCACCTAATACTGAATGTGCTGCAGCATTTCCTGCTGCTGAATATCCTGCTGCTGCAAAACCAGATGCATCTACTCCTGCTGAATTGCCTGCTGCTACATCTCCTGCCGTTTCCCCTACTGCTGCATCTCCTGCTGCATCTCTTGCTGCTGTATTTCCTGCTTCTGCATCTCATTCTGGTTCATTTCCTTTGGCATCTACATCTACTGTATCTCTTTTTGAATCTACATCTCCTCTTTCATTAGCTGCTGTATCTCCTGCTGTTGCATCTGCTGCTACTGCATCGAATGCTGCATCCACTTCAGCATCTCCTTCTGCTGCCTCTCCTCCTGCTTCATTTGTTGATGCATCTCCTGCTGCACCTCCTGATGCTGCATCTCCTGCTACTACATCTGCTTCTGGTTCTGCATCTCTGTTTGCTGCATCTCGTGCTGCATCTGCTACTACTGCATCGCATGCTTCTTCATCTCCTGCTGCTTCTCCTACTGCCTCATCTCCTGCTGTATCATCTGCTGCTTCATCTCTTCCTCTTGCATCTCATGCAGTATTTGCTGCTGCATCTCCTGCTGCTTCTCCTGCTGCATCTCCTGCTGTATTATCCTACTACTGAATCTCCTGCACCTGCATCTCCTTCTGATGCATCTCCTGTGGAATTTCTAGATACTGTTTCTCCTACTGATTTTACATCTCTTCCATTAGTTGCTGCATCTCCTGCTCTTGCATATGCTGCTGCATCTCTTGCTACTGCATCTCCTTGTCAATCTGAATCTCCCCTTTCATCTACTGCTTGCATCTCCTGCTGCATTATCCTACTACTGAATCTCCTGCACCTACATCTCCTTCTGCTGCATCTCCTTCTGTTGCATCTCCTCCTGCATCTCCATCTTCTTCACCTCTTGCGGTATCGCCTGCTGCATCTCCTGCTTCTGTGTCTTCTGCTGCATTTCCTGCTTCTGCATCTTCTCCTAATGTGTCTGCTGCTGAATCTCCTGCTGCATCTCGTGCTGATGCATCTCCTGCTTCTGCATCTCCTGCTGCTGCACCTCCTGTGGCATCTCCTCCCCCTGCATTTGCAGCAGTATCTCCAGCTACTGCATCTTCTACTGAATCTACATCTTTTCTTTCATCTGCTGCTGCATCTCCTGCTCTTGCTTCAGCTGCTCCTGCATCTGCTGCTGCATCCACTACTGCATCTCTTCTGCTGCCTCTCCTACTGCATCTCCTTCTGTTTCATCTTTTGTTGCATCTCCTGCTGCTGTATATCATGGTGCATATCCTCCTGCTACATCTCCGGCTGCATCTCCTGCTGCATCTCCTGCTGCATCTCCTGCTGCTGAATCTCCTGCTGCATCTCCTGCTGATGCATATCCTGCTGCTGTATTTCCTGTGCATCTCTTTCTGCTTTATCTTTTTCTGCATATCCTGCTACATCTCTTCCTGCTGGATCTGCTCCTTAATCTCCTGCTACTACATCTTCAGCATCTGCTGCTGCATCTGGTGCTGCTTCACCTATTGCTGCATCTCATGCTATTGCATCTGCTGCTGCAACTCATGCTACTTCATCTGCTGCTGAATCTGCATCTCCTCTTCCATCTGCTGCCTGCAACTCCTTCTGCTGCATCTACTCTTGCATCTCCTTCATCTGCATCTCTTGAGGTATACCCTGCTGCATTTCCTTCTGCATCTTCTGCTGCATCTCCTGCGGCAGCATCTCCTGCTGAAGAATCGCCTTCTACTATACCTCATGCTGCCTCTCCTGATTCATCTCCTGCTGATGCATCTCCTGATGCATCTCCTGATGCATGTCGTGCTGATGACTCTCCTACTTCTGCATATCCTGCTGCGGCATCGCCTGCTGCTCCATCCTCTCTTTCATGCACTGCTGCTTCATATCCTTCTACATCTTCTGCGTCTGATGCTAAATCTCTTGCTGTACTTCCTGCTTCATCTCCTACTGCATCTACTGCTGCTGCATCTCCTGTTTTTGCACCCCCGGCTACATCTACTGCTTCTTCATTTCCTGCTACATCTTCTGCTGCATCTTCTGCTACTGCCTCTGCAGCTGAATCTCCTGCTGCATCTGCTGCTTCTGCATCTCCTGCTGGTGCATCTGCTGCTGCTGCAGCTCCTGCTTGTGCATCTGCTGCTGCTGCAGCTCCTGCTGCTGCATCTCCTTCTGAATCCACTGCTGCATCTCCTTCTGCTTCCACTCCTCCTGAATATCCTTCTGCTGCCTCTCCTCCTGCATCTCCTCCTTCTTCATCTCTTGATGCATCTACTGCTGAGTGTACTGCTTAATATGCTGCTGCATCTCATGCTGCATCTCATGATGAATATGAATCTCCTGCATAATCTCCTGCTGATGAATCTCCTGCTGCTGCATCCCCTGCTGCTTCTTCCTCTGCTGCTGCATAACCTGCTGCTTTATCAACTGTTTCATCGACTTCTTCTGCATATCCTGCTACATCTTCTGCTGCTACACTTCCTTCTGCTGCCTCTGTTGCTGAATCTCCTACTGCTGCAGGTCCTCCTGTTGCATCTCCTGCTGCATCTCCTTCTGCTGTATCTCCTGCTGAAAATCCTGCTGCATCTCCTGCAGCTGAATCTGCTGCCAGAGTGCTGTGGTTGCTTCTCGTGCTGCTGCATCTCCTGCTGCTGCATCTCCTGTTGCTGCATCTCCTTCAGAATATCCTGATGATGCAGGAGATGCAGCAGCTGGAGCAAAAGGAAGAGCAGAAGGAGGAGCAGAAGGAGATGCAGCAGGAGATGCCCCAGCAGGAGATGGAGCAGGAGATACAGCAGCACGCCAAGCATCAGTAGATGCAGCAGCAATATATGCAACAAAAGGAGATGAAGCAGGATAGGAAGCATCAGGAGACTAAGCAAGAGGAGATGCATTAGGAGATTCTGCAGCAGGCTATGCAGGAGCAGTAGATGCAGCAGAGAATGAAGCAGCACGAGATTCAGCAGTAGGAGATGCCACAGAAGATGCAGTTGCAGGAGCTCCAGCAGCAGCTGCAGCATCAGGGGATGCACGAGGATATGCATCAGCAGGAGATTCAGCAGCAGGAGATGCACCAGTAGGTGAATCTACAGCAGATGCAACAAAAGATGCAGGAGATTCCGCAGCAGGCGATGCAGCAGTAGATGCAGTAGGAGATGCAGCAGGAGATGCAGAAGCAGGAGATGAATCAGCAGATGCAGCAGGAGATGCAGCACCTGCAGATGCAGCAGCAGGAGATGAAGTATCAGATGCAGGAGCTGGAAATGCAGCAGTAGGAGATGCAGCAAGAGGAGATGCAGCAGGAGTTGTGGAAGAAGGAGACGCAGCAGCAGAAAATGCATCAGGAAATGCATCAGCAGCCGCAGCCACAGGAGATACAACAGCTGCAGCTGCAGCTGGAAATGCAGCAGCAGGAGATGCAGCAGAGTTTGCAGCAGCAGGAGGTGCAGAAGCAGGAGATCCAGCAAGAAAGCACCATCATAAGATGAATCCGCTGATGTATCAGAAGGATATGGAGCAGGAGATGCAGCAGCAAGATTTGCAGTCGCAGATGCAGCAGGAGATGCAACAGCAGTTGAAGCAGTATCAGGAGATGCAGAGAAGAAAATGCAGAGAATGAGAAGCAGCAGAAGGAGATGCAGCAGGAGATGTAGCCACAGTAGATGCAGCAAGAGATATAGCAGCAGCAGATGCAGCAGCAGGATGTGTATTAGGAGATGCAGCAGTATGTGAAGCAGCAGTAGATGTAGCAGCAAATGCTGCAGATGCAGCAGTAAGTGATTCAGCAGGAAATGCAGCAAGAAGAGATGCCTCAGGACACGCGGAATATGCAGCATAAAGATATGCTTAAGGAGATCCATTAGGAGAAGATTCAGCAGCAAGAGACAGAGCAGGAGATGCAGCCGCAAGAGATGTAGCAGGAGATGCAGCTGCAAGAGATGTAGCAGGAGATGCAGAAGGAGACACAATAGGAGTTGCAGTAGCAGGAGATTATGCAACAGGAGACTGAGCGAGAGGAGATGTACCCTGAGATGCAGCAGCAGGAGATGCAGCGGGAGATGTAGAAGCAGACGAAGCAGCAGTAGATGCAGCAGCAAGATAGGCATCAGAAGGAGATAAAGCAGGAGATGCAAAAGCAGGAGATTAAGCTGCAGGAGATGCATTAGGAGATGCAGTAGCAGGAGATACAGCATCAGGAGATGCAGCTGCAGCAGATGCAGGAGCAGATTCAGAAGTAGATTCCGTAAGAGATACAGCAGCAGGAGGTGCAGCAGCATGAGATGCAGCAGGAATGCAGCAGGGGATTCAGTAGCAGCAGATGCAGTAGCAGATGCAGCAGAAGTAAATTCAGCAGCAGAAGATGTAGCAGGACATGCAGCAGTAGTAGATTAAAGAGAGGATGCAGAAGTAGGGGATAGAGCAGCAGAAGATGCATATTCAGCAGGCGGTGCAGCAGGAGATGCAGCAGCATATTCAGCAGCACATTCAGCAGAAGATGCAGAAGCAGGAGATTCATCAGCAGGAGATGAAGAATCAGCAGATGCCGCAGCAGATACAGAAGCACATTCAGCAGGAGATGCAGTAGCAGGAGATGCAGCAGTGTAAGCAGCAGCAGCACCTGGAGCATCAGGTGATGCACGTGGACATCAAAAATCAGAAGGTGAAATAACAGGAGATGCAGCAGTAGAATAATCTACAGCAGATGCACCAAAAGACGCAGCAGCAGGAGATACAGCTGGAGATGCAGCAGAAGTAAATTGAGCAAGATATACAGAAGCAGGAGATGCATCAGCGGGAGATGTGGCATGAGAGGGAGAAGAAGGAGATCCTGCAGCAGATGCAGTAGCATATACAGCACCAGCAGATGCAGCAGGATGAGATGAAACAGCAGATGCATCAGCAAGAGATTCAGCAGCAGGAGATGCAGCAGGTGGACATGCAGCATCAGGAGATGCATCAGGAGGGGATTCCATAGGAGGTGCTGCAGCTGCAGATGCAGCAGCAGATGCAGGAGATGCATCAGTGGGAGATACAGTAGGAGGAGCTGCAGCAGCAGGAGCTGCAGCAGCAGGAGTTATGGTAGGATTTGATTTGGCATGAGATGCAGCAGGAGATGCAGCAGCTGGAGATGAAGCAGAAGATGCAGCAGCAGGAGATGTAGTAGGAGATGCAGCAGCAACAGACCCAGCAGGAGATGCAGCAGCTGGAGATGAAGCAGAAAATGCAGCAGCAGAAGATGTAGTAGCAGATGCAGCAGCAGCAAGTGCTGCAGCAGCAGATGCAGTAGTCTAGGCATTAGCAACGCAGTATGAGATGAAGCAAACGGAGATGCAGAAGCAGATGAAGTAGCAGGATATGCAGTAGCATGAGATGAAGAAAAACGTAATGCAGCAGGCACAAATGCAGAAGTGGGGGATGCAGCTGCATGTGATGGAAAGGTGGATGCAGCAGGAGATGTAGCAGCAAATGCATATTCAGCAGTAGACTGAGCAGGAGATGCAGCATCAGAGATATAGAAGGAGATTCAACGAGAGATGCAGCAGCAGTGATGCAGCAGCAGGAAATGCAGCAGGAGATGCAGCAGCAATAATGCAGCAGGTGATGCAGCAGGAGATGCAGTAGAAGGAGAATCAGCATATGATACAGCTGCAGCAGATGCAGCAGCAGATTCAGCATCAGCAGATTCAGCATCAGCAGATGTAGCCACATAGGCAGATTCAGCAGGAGGTGCAGGAGCAGAAAATGCAGCAGGAGATGGTACTGGATATGCAATTGCAGGAGATGCAGCAGCAGATGCACCAGCTGGAGATGCAGCAGGAGATGCTGTAGGCTCTTAAATTTTGAAGTGACACTTTAATAGCCATTCTGATGTAACACAACACAGGACTATACTGAAAGTTCTACACGTATTGCTTTGCAGTAAAAGAGCTATATGGGAAAAGATTCAGCAACAGCAGCATTGCATGCTAACATCGTGCCTGCGGGAGTTGCTCACTTTTCCTAGACCACCTTAACAGGCGCAATAAAGACAAAGTTCGGTACCCTATACTAAAACCATCCATAAATCTTTCTTTGCTGCTTGTATTGAAATCGTTTCCACAGAAGACTCTAAGGAGAGCCAGCATTTGATCGTAACAGCTTCTGAACGCTCTGAAATTTTGAAGTGACGCTTTAATAGCCATACAAATGTTGCAGTACACAAGCCTAGACTGAAAGCTCTGCAAGTCTTCTTTTGCAGTGAAAGCACTATAAGAGAGCACACTCAGAAGCATCAGTATCCCATTCTAGCATCTTCCATGTGGGAATTACTCACTGTTCCTAAAGAGCCTTCACAGGCAAAGATAAGTCACAATTCAGTACCCTATACTAAAACGGTCCATAAGTCTTGCTTAGCCGCTTGCAGTGAAAGCGCTTCCGTAGAAGACTCAGACTAAAGCCAGCATTTGATAATAGCAACTTCTCTACGTTACTCGTTCTGAACGATCTGAAAATATTGAAGTGATGCCTTAATAGCAATTCTGAAGTTACAGTATACAAGCGCAGACTGAAATTTCTACAAGTCTTGCTTTGTAATAAAAGCGCTCTAAGGGAGGACATTCATAAGTAGCAGCATTCCATGCTAGCAACTTCCCTGCGGCCGTAATTTAGCTAATGCTAGCCTTACTAGCTTTGCTGATGTTACAGTTCACTAGCCTAGACGGAAAGTTCGATACATCTTGGTTTGCAGTGATCACGCTCTAAGAGAAGACATTCAGGAGCAGAAGCATTCCATGCTAACATCTCCCCTGCTGGAGATATTCACTTTTCCATAAGCACCTTAATAGGCGCTATTAAGTCTCTATTCATTTGCCAACACAGGAACGTTGTGTTAGTCGTTCTCTGCATCTTGCAGAGAAACCGCTTCCATAGCGTTATTAGGCGTTATTAAGTCGCTAATAACTAGACTACGCGAAAAAGTTGCATTTTTCGTGCTTTGCAGCTGGCAGTGAAAGTGCTTCATGAAAAGATCCTAACGAGACCCAAAATTTGATGGTAGCAGCTTCCCTGCGGTACTTGTGCAGAAATCTCTGAAATCTCGACATGATGCCTCAATAGCCATGCAAACGTTACATTTCTCAAGCCTAGGCTGAAAGTTCGTCAAGTCGTGCTTTGTAGTTGAAGCGCTTTAAGAGAACACGTTCATAAGCGGAATCATTCCATGCTAGCATCGTCCTTGCTGGAGATATTAATTCCAACTAAAAGCGAAGTAATAGGCGTTTTAAAGTCACTATTAACAAGCCTATACTAAAACATTCCTATCGAGACCCAAAATTTGATGGTAGCAGCTTCCCTGCGGTACTTGTGCTGAACGATCTCAAATCTTGAAATGAGGCTTTAACAGCCATTCTGATCTTAGAGTTCATAAGCCTAGAGTGAAACTTCTACAAGTTGTCTTTTGCAGTAACAGCGCTATAAGAGAAAACATTAATAAGCGGTGTAATTTCATGCCAGCATCTGCACTGCCTGAAATACTTACTTTTCCATAAGCGCGTTAACAGGCGCAGTTAAGTCACAATTCATTACACTAAACTAAAATGTGTTAGACGTGCTTCACAGCTTGCAGTGAAAGTGCTATAAGAGAAGACTCTAACGAGAACCAGAATTTGATGGTAGAAGCTTCCCTTGCGGTACTTGTGCTGAACGCTCTGAAATTTTGAAGTGACATTTTACTAGCTGATGATATACTTCAGAAGATTAGAATGAAACTTCTATAAGTTGTACATTGCAGTGAAAGTGCTATAAGAGAAGACATTCAGAAGCAGCAGCATTCCATACGAGTTTTACTCACTTTTCCTAAAGCTCCTCCACAGTCGCAGTTAAATCACAATTCCGTAAACAATACTAAACGTTTTGTTAGATGAGCTCTGCAGCTTGCGGTAAAAGCGCATCAAGAGAAGATTCTTATGAGAGCTAGCATTTGATCAAGAACAAAGACACTTGGAGATGCAGCAGAAGGTGCAGCAGCAGGAGATGCAGAAGCAGATGCAGCAGGAAATGAAGATTCATCAGAAGATGCAGTAGGAAGAGATTCTTCAACATATGCAGCAGCATGATATGATGCAGCAACAGGAGATACAGCAGGATCTGGAGAAAGAGGAGATGATGCAGCAGACACAGCAACGAGAGATTCAGCAGCAGGAGATTCAGCAGAAGGAGATGCTGCAGCAGCACATGCAGAAGGTGATACAGCAGTAGGAGATGCAGCAGCAGCAGATGCAGCAGGAGATACAGCAGCAGGAGATTCAGCAGCAGACAAAGGATATTCAGCAGCAGACCCGGCATCAAGAGGTTCAGCAGCAGGAGGTGCAGCAGGAGATGCAGAAGCAAACACAGCAGTAGGAGTGGCAGCAGTTGGAGATGCATCAGAAGATGCATATTCAGAAGGAGATGCAGCAGGAGATTCAGAATGATATGTAGATACATGAGATGCCGCAGGAGATTGATCAGGAGATTCATCAGCAACTGATGCAGCAGCAGGAGAAGCAGCAGGAGATGCAGCAGCAGCAGGAGATGTGGAAGCAAATGCAGCAGGAAATGAAGATTCAGCAGAAGATGCCATAGGAAGAGATTCTTCAACATATGCAGCAGCATGATATGATGCAGCAACAGGAGATACAGCAGGATATGGGGAAAGAGGAGATGATGCGGCAAAATCAGCAGTGGGAGATTCAGAAGCAGGAGGAGATATGCATGGAGATGTAGCAGGATATGTAGGAGCATGAGATGCCACAGGAGATTCAGGAGGAGATTCAGCAGAAGGAGATGCAAGAGCAGGAGATGCATCAGCAGGAAATGCAGAAGCAGATGCAGAAGGAGGAGATGCAGCAGCAGGACTTGCAGCAGGAGTCGATGCAGAAGGTAATAGAGCAGCAGGAGGTTCAGAAGAAGGAGATGCAGAAAGAGATACAGCAGCAGGAGATGCAGCAGCAGGAAAGGCAGCAGTATGTACAGAAGCAGGATATGCAGCAAGAGGAGATGCAGCAGGAACAGATACGCATGGATATGTAGCAGGATATGTAGCAGCATGAGATGCCGCAGGAGATTCAGGAGAAGATTCAGCAGAAGGAGATGCAAGAGCAGGAGATGAAGCAGCAGGACAAGCAGAAGCAGATGCAGAAGGAGGAGGTGCAGCAGCAGGACATGCAGCAGGAGTCGATGCAGAAGGTAATAGAGCAGCAGGAGGTTCAGAAGAAGGAGATGCAGAAAGATACAGCAGCAGGAGATGCAGCAGCAGGAAAGGCAGCAGTATATAGAGAAGCAGGATATGCAGCATGAGGAGATGCAGCAGGAGGCGATAAATCAGGTAATGCAGCAGGAAGAGATGCAGCAGGAGATGCATGAGCAAGAGATTCTGCTTCAGATCCATCAGCAAAAGATGCAGCAGCAGAAGATGCAGCAGGAAATGCAGCAGCATTAGGTACAGCAAGAGATGCAGTAGAAGGAAATGAAGCATTAACATGAGACGCATTAAGAAGTTCAGCAGCAGGATATGTAGCAGGAGATTTGGCAGGAGATGAAGCAGCAGCAGATGCAGCAGGAAATGCAGCAGTAGATGCAGGATCAGCAGATACTGCAGCAGGAAATACTGCAGCAGATGAAGGAGATGACGTATCAGGTGATGAAGACACAGATGCATCAGTTGAAGAGGAAGCTGGAGATGAAGCAGCACGAATGGCATCAGCAGGTGCATGAGGAAATGAGGCAGCAAATGTAGAAAGGTATAAGGGAGGAGATGCAGCAGGAGATGTATCAGCAAGAAATGCAGCAGGAGATGCATCAAGAAATGAGATGCAGTAGGAGATGCAGAACAAGTTGCAGAATCAGAAGTTGCAGCAGGAGATGTAGCAGCAGGGGATGTAATAGCAGGAGATGCAGAAGGAGTTGCAGAATCAGGAGATGCAGCAGGGAATGCAGCAGCAGCAGCCGAAGTAACAGGAGATGCAGCAGCAGCATATGCACTAGGAGATGCATATGCAGCAGAAGATGAAGAAGCAGGAGATGCTACAGGCGATTCAGCCAGAGATGCAGAAGGAGGAGATGCAGCAGCAGGAATTGCAGAGTAGTAGATGAAGAGAAGAAGATGCAGCAGAAGGACATATAGCAAGAGATTCATCGGCAGTACATGCAGCAGGAGAGAAAGCAGCAGCAGATCCAGCAGCAGATCCAGCAGCAGATCCAGCAGCAGGAGATGCAGCAGCATAAGATCTATCAGGAGATGCAGCAGTATATGAATCAGAAGCAGATGCAGCAGCGAATACAGCAGATGCAACAATAGTAGATTCATAAAGAGCTGCAGCAGGAAATGCAGATGAATATGCAGCAGCAGGAGATACAGAAGGAGATGCATCTGCAGGTGATGCAGAAGGAGATGCAGCAGGTGATGCTCAAGGAGATGCAGCAGGAGATGCAGAACGAGATGAAGCCGCAAGACATACAGCAGAAGGAGATGACGCAGGAGATGCTTCAACAGAAGGTGCCACAAGAGATACAGCAGGAGATGCAGCAGCAGATGAAGCAAAATGAGATGCAGAAGCAGGAGATGCAGCAGCAGGACATGGATCAACAGATAAAGCAGCAGGATATTTAGCAGGAGATGCAGCAGGAAGTGATGGAACAGGAGATGCAGTAGGAGGAAATTCTGCAGGAGATGCAAAAAGATGAGATGCAACAGGAAATGCAGCAGGAGGAGGAAGAGCAGCACCAGAAACAGCAGTATATGCAGTAGAAGGAGATGAATAAGAAATGCAGCAGCAATTGATTCAGCAGGAGATGCTGGAGCCCGAGATACAGGAGAAGTAGATGCATAAGCAGGAGATGCAGCAGGACATGCATCAGCAGGAGATGCAGCAAAACATACATCAGCAGGAGCCCAGCAGCAGGATATGAGGCAGGATAGGCACCAGCAGCAGAAGCAGCACCAGATGCAGCAGAACATGCAGAACCATATGCAGCACGAGATACAGCAGCAGATGAAGCAGCAAATGCTGCTGGAGATGTAGCATCACCAGAAGCAGCAGCAGGTACAACAGCAGTAGATGCTGCTGGAAATTCAGTAGGATATGCAACAGCAAGAGATTTGGCAACAGCAGATGCAGCAGGATATACAGCAGCAGATGCAGCTGCATGAGGTGTATCAGCAGAAGATGTAGCAGGAGATGCATATTCAGCAGGTGATGCACCAGGATATGCAGCAGGAGATTCAAGAGAATGAAACGCAGCAGGAAATCAGCCGCAGATGCAGCAGCAGGAGATGCAGGAAAAGAAGATGCAGCCGCACCAGATGCAGCATTAGATTCAGCAAGAGTTGCAGCAGCAGGAGATGAAGAGGCAGGAGATTCAGCAGCAGGAGGTGCAGCAGCAGGAGATTCAGCAGGAGATGCATCAGCAGGAAATGCATCAGCAGATTGTGCAGCAGGAAATTCCGTGTGAGATTCTGCAGCAGGAGATTCAGTAGAAAATGCATCAGGAAATGCAGCAGGAGATATAGAAGGAGATTCAGCAGCAGGAGATATAGAAGGAGATTCAGCAGCAGGGGATGTAGTAGGAGATGCAGCAGGAGACACATCAGCAGGAATTGTAGCAGGAGATGCTGAAGGAGATTCTGCAGAAGAAGATTCAGCAGGAAATGCAGCAGGAAATGAAATAGCAAGATAGGCATCAGCAGTTACAGCAAGAAGTGCAGCAGGAGATTCAGCAGGAGATGTAGCAGTAGGTGATGCAGCCGCAGATGCCTTCAACAGGATATGCAGCTGAAATGCAGAAGCACTAGATGCATCAATAGAAGACTGAGCAGCAGATGCAGCAGGAAATGGAGATGCTTCTGCAGATACATCCGCAGATGCACCTGCAGAGGATGCAGCAGGAGATGAAGCTGCAGATGCAGTAGCAGGAGATGCAGGAGGACATCAAGTAGTAGGAGATGCAGCAGCAGCAAATGTAGCAGGAGATGCAGCAGTACATGAAGTAGCAGAAAATGGAGCAGCAGATTAAGGAGATGCAGCAGCAGGAAACGCAGCAGAATATGCAGTAGGAGGTAATGCAGCAGGTGATTCAGCAGCAGGTGATGCAGCTGCAGCACAGAGGCAGCAGATGCAGCAGGAATAGATGCAGCAGATGCATCAGGAGATTTGATTCACAAGAGATGCAGCAGGAGATGCAGCAGCATAAGATGCAGCAGCAGGTGCAGCAGGAGATAGAGCATTAGACACTGCAGCAGGAGGTGAAGCAGCAGAAGATGCAGCAGGGTAGGTGTATTCAGCAGGAGATGCCACAGGAGATGAAGTAGCAGGAGATATAGCAGGAGATGCTGCAGCAGATGCATCAGGAGGAGATGCATCAGGAGATGACTATTCAGAAGGAGATGCATCAGGAGATGTAAAAGGTTATGTAGCAGCATGAGATGTCGCAGGAGATTCAGGAGGAGATTCAGCAGCAGGAGATGCAAGAGCAGGAGATGCCACCACAAAAGATCCAGCAGCAGATTCAGCAGCTGATTCATCCGGAAATGCAGTAGCAGTATATGCAGCTGGAGATAAAACAGGAGATGAAACAGCAGGGGATGCAGCAGGAGATTCAGCAGCAAATTCCGCAGGAAATGCAGCAAAATGAGATACAGAAGCCGATGCAGTAAGAGATGCAGATTAAGCAGAAGATGCAACAGGAAATTATGCTTTGGCTGATACAGCAGCAGGAGATGAGCAAGAGATTGAGCAGGAGATGCAGTAGGAGGCGAGGCAGGAGGTGACGATGCAGCAGAAACTGAAGCAGGAGATGCATCGGTAGTAGATACAGCAGGGGATTCAGTGGCAGGAGATGCAGCAGTAGATGCAGATTCAGCAGAAGATTCATCAGCAGAATCTGCAGCAGATTCACAGTAGGACGTGCAGGAGCAGGAGATGCAGAAGGAGATGGGCAGAAATAGATGCAGCAGGAGAAACCGCAGTAGGAGATGCAACAGAAGATGCAGGAGGAGGAGATGCAGCAGGAAATGCAGAAGGATATGCAGCAGGAGAAGCATCAGGAGGAGATGCAGCTAGACATGCAGTAGCAGCAGATACAGCAGCAGGAATTGCAGCAGGAGATGCAGTAGCAAGAGATGTAGCATTATCATAGGATGCATTAGAGGATGCAGCAGCAGGATGTGCAGCAGCAGGAGGTGCAGGAGGATATGCATGAACAGGAGAATCAGTATGAGGTACAGCAGGATGTGCAGCAGCAGGATATGTAGCTGGAGATTCAGCAGTAGATGAAGCAGCAGCAGAGCAGCAGCAGATGCAACAGGAAATGCAGCAGCAGGAGGTGCAGCAGCAGGAGATGCCCAGCAGATGCAGAAGGAGATGAAATATCAGGAGATGAAGCTACAGATACATCAGCTGAAGATGAAGCAGGAGATGCAGCAGAACGAGATGCATCAGCAGATGCAGCAGGAGATGCAAGAGGAGGTGAGGCAGATGATGTAGCAATAAATACCATAGAAGATGCAGCAGGAAATATATTCAGGATATGCAGGAGAAGTAGATGAAGGAGGAGATGAAGCAGAAGGAGATGCAGGAGTAGGAGATGCATCAGCAGATGTAGAAGCAGATGCAGCAGGAGAAGCAGGAGGAGATGCCTCTGCAAATGCAGAAGGAGATGCAGCAACAAAAGATTTAGCAGCAGCAGATGCAGCAGCAGATGAAGCAAGAGATAGAGAAGAAGAGAAAGCAACAGAGGAAGCAGCAGCAGGAGATGCAGCAGGAGATACATATTCAGCAGGATATGCATCAGGAGATATAGTAGCAGGAGATGCATCAGGAGATGCATATTCAGAGGGATATGTAGCAGCATGAGATGCCGTGGAAGATACAGGAGGAGATACAGCAGATCGAGATGCAAGAGCAGGAGTTGAAGTAGCAGGAAATGCAGTCGCAGCAGATCCAGCAGCAGGTGATTCAGCAGGTTATGCAGCAGCAGGCACAGCTACAGGAGATGCAGAAGGAGATGCAGCAACAGGAAATGCAGCAGGAGATGAAGCATCAGATACAGCAGGTGGAGATGCAGCAGCAGATGCATCAGTAGATGCAGTTTCAGCAAGAGATTCAGAAGCAGGAAATGCTGCAACAGATTCGCAATAGGAGATGCAGCACCAGCAAATGCAGCAGGAAATGCAGCAGTAGACGCAGAAGCAGGAGATGCTGCAGCAGAAAATACTGCAGCAGGAGATGACATACGAAGTGATAAAGCCACAGATGCATCATCTGAAGATGAAGCAGGAGATGCAGCAGCAGGAGGTGCATCAGCAGATGCATCAGGAGATGAGGCAGCAAATGTAGAAAGTTATAATGTACATGTAGAAGCAGATGCAGCAGCAGCTAATTCAGCAGGAGATGCAGCAGCAGGAGATGCAGAAACAGATGCAGCAGGAAATGCAGATTGAGCAGGAGAAGCAATAGGAAGAGAATCTTCAGCAGATGCAGCAGGATGTGCAACATGACAAGATGTAGCAAGACATATAGCAGCAGCAGATGCATCAGCAGATAAAGCAGGAAATGCAGCAAGAAATGCAGCAGCAGAGATGTAGAAGTAGATGTATCAGAAGCAGATGCAAAATGAGATGCAGCAGCAGCAGATTCTGCAGGAGATGCATCAACAGAAGATGCAGAAGGAGTTGCAGCATCAGGAGATGCAGCAGGAAATGCAGCAGCAGCAGAAGTAGCAGGAGATGCAGCAGCAGCAGCATATGCACTAGGAGATGTAGCAGCATAATATGAAGAAGCAGGAGATGCTATAGGCGATTCAGCCGGAGATGCAGAAGGACGAGATCCAGGAGCAGGATGTGCAGAGTAGTAGATGAATTGAAGAAGATGCAGCAGAAGGAAATATAGGAGGAGAAGCAGCCGCAGTAAATGCAGCAAGAGAGAAAGAAGCATCAGATGCAGCATCAGATGCAGCAGAAGAGAATTCAACAGCAGATGCAGCAGCAGGAGATGCAGCAGCAGGAGATCTATCAGGAGATGCAGCAGCAAATTCAGCAGATGCAGCAGTAGTAGATTCATAAAGAGCTGCAGCAGGAAATGCAGATGAATATGCAGAAGCAGGAGATACAGCAGGAAATGCATCTGCAGGTGATGCAGAAGGAGATGCAGTAGTTGACGCTTTAGGAGATGCAACAAGAGAAGCAGAACGAGATGAAGCAGCAAGATATGCAGCAGAAGGAGATGACGCAGGAGATGCTACAATAGAAGGTACAACATGAGATACAGCAGATAAAGCTGCAGCAGCAGATGAAGCAGAAGGAGATGCAGAAACATGAGATCAGCAGCAAGAGATGAAGCTTCAGGAGATTAATTAGGAGATGCAGTAGCAGGATATGAAGCAGCAGGAGATATAGCAGCAGGACATGCATCATGAGATGCAGCAGTATGAGATGAAGCAGCAGAAGATGTATCATGAGATGCAGAATCAGGAGATACAGCAGGAGATGCCATAGCAGGAGGTGCAAAAGGAGATGATGCAGCGGCAGGAAGAGATTAAGCAGGAGATGCAGCAGGAGGAGGTACAACAGCAGCAGATGCAGCAGCCTATGCAGCAGTAGGAGATGCATAAGAGATGCAGCAGCAATTGATGAAGCAGGAGATGCTGGAGAAGGAGATGCCAAAGAAGTAGATGCAGAAGCAGGAGATGCAGAAGTAGATGCATCAGCAGGAGATGCAGCAAAACATACATCAGCAGGAGACACAGCAGCAGGATATGAGGCAGGAAATGCACCAGCAGAAAATGCAGTAGGAGATGCTTCCGGAGATTAAGCAGGAGATGCTGCAGCAGGTGATGCAGCAGGTGATGCAGCAGCAGGAAATTTTGCAGGGCTTGCAGCACCAGATGCAGCTGCAGCAGTAGGGGATGCAGCAGGTGATGCAGCAGGAAGAGATGGAGCAGGAGATAGATCAGCAGCAGATGCACTAGCATATGCTGCAGCAGTAGATGCAGCAGGACATAGGAAAACGTATGAGGCAGCAGGAGATGTAGGAGATGCAGCAGTAGATGAAGTAGCGGTAGATGCAGCAACCGTTGCAGCATGAAATGCAGCAGGAGATGCAGCAGTAGGAAATGCAGCAGCAGGAGGTGCAGCCGCAAAAACATTCAGCAGCATATGCAGTAGGAGATGCAGCAGCAGGTGATGCAGTAGCAGGAGATGAAGCAGCAGATGTAGCAGGATATGCGGCATCAGTAGATGCATCTGCAGATGCATCAGCAGAGCATGTAACAGGAGATATGGCAGCAGGAGATGCAGGAGTACATGAAATAGCAGAAGATACAAGTGCAGATTCAGGAAATGCAAGAGCAGGAGATGCAGCAGGAGATGAAGTAGAAATGTAGAAACAAATGCAGCAGGTGATGCAGCAGCAGGAGATGCAGCAGCAGGAGATGCAGCAGGAGATGTAGCAACACCAGAAGCAACAGCAGATGCAGCAGCAGGTGATGCAGGATGAGATGCAGCAGGAACTGCAACAGCAGGAGATGCTGCAGGAGATGCAGCAGGATATGCAACAGCAGATGCAGCAGCATGAGGTGCATAACAGGAGATGCAGAAGGAGATGCAGTAGCGGAAGATGCAGAAGCAGGAGATGCAGAAGGAGATGCAGTAGCAGGAGACGTATTAGAAGGAGATGCAGCTGCAGCAGATGCAGGAGATGCAGCAGAAGGAGATGAAGAGGCAGGAGATTCAGCAGGAGATGCATCAGCAGGAAATGTAGCAGGAGATTCTGCAGCAGGAAACGCCATAGGAGGGTCTGCAGCAGGAGATTCAGTGGAAGATTCAGCAGAAGATGCAGCAGGAGATCTAGAAGGAGATTCAGCAGCAGGAGATGTAGTAGGAGATGCAGCAGGAGATACATCAGCAGGAGTTGCAGGAGGAGATTTTGCAGAAGAAGATTCAGCAGGAGATACAGTAGGAGATGCATCAGGAGATGAAGTAGCAACATATGCATCAGAGGTTACAGCAGGAAGGGCAACAGGAGATTCAGCAGGTGATGTAGCAGCAGGAGATGCAGCCGCAGATGCATTCAGGAGGAAATGCAGAAGCACTAGATGCATCCGTAGAAGATTGAGCAGCAGATGCAGCAGGAAATGGAGATACTTCTGCAAATGCATCCGCAGATGCATCGGTAGAGGATGCAGCAGCAGGAGATGCTGGAGGACATCAAGTGGCAGGAGATGTAGCAGCAGGAATTGTAGCAGGAGATGCAGCAGCAGATTAAGGAGATGCGGTAGCCAGATATGCAGCAGAAGATGCAGCAAGAGGAGATGCAGTAGCAGGAGATGCAGCTGCAGAGGCAGCAGATGCAGCAGCAATAGATGCAGCAGCAGATGCATCAGGCGATGCAGATTCAGTAGGAGATGTAGCAGGAGAAGATGCTGCTGCAGATGACGCAGCAGGAGATTCCGCAGAAGGAGATGTAGCAAGAGATGCAGCAGAAGGAAATGCTGTAAGATATGCTGCAAGAGGAGATACAACAAGTAATGCAGCAGCAGGGGATGCATGTTCAGCAGTAGATTCAGCATCACATTCAGAAGGAGATGCAGCAGCAGGAGGTGAAGCCACAAAAATTCAGAAGAGGATCCACAAAGAAATGCAGCAGAATATACCTCAAGAGATGCAGATGAAGGAGATGCAAAAGTAGATGCTGCAGAAGGAGTTGTAGCAGGAGATGCAGCAGCAAGAGATACATCAGCAGGAGATGCAGGCAGCAGACGAAAGATGTAGATTCAGCAGCAGATGAAGTAGCAGGAGTTGCAGCAGCAGATGCAATAGCAGGAGATGCAGCAATAGGTGAAGCAGCACCAGATGCAGCAGCATATGCTGAAGATGTAGTAGTAGGAGATTACGGAGCAGATCCAGCACGAAGAGATGCAGCAGGATATGCAGAAAAAGATAAAGCAGAAAGAGATGCACAGGAAATACAGCAGCAGGATATGCATCAGCAGGAGATGCAGCAGGAGATTCAGCAGCAGGAGGTTCAGCAGCAGGAGATGCAGAAGGAGATGCAGCTGGAGATGCAGCCGGAGATGTAGCAAGAGGATATGCACCATGATACACAGCAGCAGGAGCTGCAATAAAAGATGAAACAGGAGGAGATGCAGTAGGAGAGGCAGCAGAGGAGATGCAGCAGAATCTACTGCTGCAGGAGATTCAGTGGAATCTACAGAATCTACTGCTGCATCTCCTCCTGCTGCCTCTCCTCCTGCTAAATCTCCTCCTGCTAAAGCACCTCCTGCATCAGCTGATGCATTTCCTGCATCTCCTGCGGCTGCATCTGCTGGTGCATCTCCTGCTTCTCTATCTTCTGCTGCATCTCCTGCTGAATCACATGGTGCCTCTCCTGCTGCCGCATCTCCTGCTTCTGCATATCCTTTTGCATGTCTTGCTGCCACATCTCCTGCTTCTGCCTCTCCTACTCCTGCATCTCTGCTGCTGCATTTCCTGCTCCTGCTTCTCCTGATGCATCTGCTGCTGCATCTTCTGCAGCATCTTCTATTGCTTCAACTCCAGACGCTGCATCTCCTGCTGCATCTGCTGGTACTGCATCTTATCCTGCCGCATCTCCTGCTCCATTTTCTTGTGCATCTGCTGCTGCTGCTGTATCTTCTGCTGCTGCATCTCCTGCTGATGCGTCTGCTGTTGCAACTCCTGCTGCATCTCCTGCTGCTGCATCTTCTTCTCTGCAGATCCTGAGGCTTTATCTTTTGCTGCAGAATCTCTGGCTGCATCTTCTGCTTCTGCATCTCTTGCTACTGGGTCTGCTGCATCATCTCCTCCTGCCTCTTCTCCTACAGCATCTCCTTCTCTATCTCGTGCTACATCTCATGAAGCTGTACCTGCTGAAGCATCTCTTCCTGCTGCATCTCCTGATGAATAGGCATCTATTGATGCATCTGCTGCTGCTTCACCTCCTGCTGCTGCAACTCCTACTGAATCTGCTGTCGAATATCTTCCTGCATCTGCTGCGGCTGCATCTCCTGCTGCTGCATCATCTACTGATGTATCTCCTGCGTAACCTCCTGCTGCTGCATCTCTTGCTTCTGCATCATCTACTGCTGCATGTCTTGATCAATCTCCTCCTGCTGCATCTGCAGTATTTTCTGCTGCATCAGCTGCTGCTTCATATACTGCTTCATCTACTAATGCATCTCCTTCTGCTTCTCATTCTGCATCTCCTGCTGCTGCAGCTCCATCTGCATCATCTCCTACTGCATCTCCTGCTGCTGAATCTCCTGATTCATCTCCTGCTGCATCCCCTGCTGCATCTCCTGCTGCTGCAGCTCCATCTGCATCATCTCCTGCTGCAGATCCTGCTGAATCTAATCCTACCACATCTCCTGCTGCATCTCCTGCTGCTGCATAATCTGCTGCATCTCCTCTTGCTGCATCTCCTGCCGCTGCATTTACTGATGCTGCATCTCCACCTGCTGCATCTCCTGCTGCTGAACTCCTGCTAATGCATCTTCTGCTGATGCATAACTTGCTGCATCTCTGACTGCTGCATCTCCTGTTGCTGAATCTCCTGCTGCTGCATCTGCTGGTGCTGCATATGCTACTGCATCTGCTGCAGGATCTTCTTCTTCTGCCTCTCATGCCACATCTCCCGCTGATGCATCTCCTGCTTCTCTATATCTTGCTCAATCTACTGCTGCTGCATCTCCAGCTGCATCTCCTGCTGCTGCATCTCTTGCATCTTCTGGTGCATCTGCTGTAGATTAATCTACTGCTGCATCTCCTGTTGCTTCATTTTCTGATTTTTTTGATGTCCACGTGCATCACCTGATGCTCCATCTGCTGCTGCTGCTGCATACACTGCTGCATCTTCTGCTGCTGAATTTACTTCTGCTGCATCTGCTGCTGCATCACCTTCTACTGAATCCCCTGATGCATCTCCTGCTGCTGCATCCACTGGTACATCTCCTGCTTCTTCATCTCCTGCTGCTGCTCCTTCTGATGCATCTCCTACTGCTTCTCCTACTGCTTCATCTCCTGCATCTGCTGCTGCATGTGCTACTGCATCTCCTGCTTCTCTATGTCCTCCTCCTGCATCTCCACCTGCATCGATTGCTGCTGCATCCTCTGCTGAACCTCCTGCTGCTGCATCTCCTTCTGCAACTTCCTCTGATGCATCAGCTGATTCATCTGATGATGCATCTCCCCTGCTTCATCTCCTGCTGCTGAATCTCCTGCTCTTGCATACCCTGCTGCATCTACAGCTGCTTCTAAGCCTTCTTCATCTACTGCTACTGCATTACCTGCTGCTTCTGCTGCTGCTACTTCTCCTCCTGAATTTCCTGCTGCTGCATCTCCTGCTGCTATATCTTTTGCTTATCCATCTCCTGCTGCTGCATCTCTTACGGAATCTGCTCCTGCACCTACTGTGGCTGCATCTCCTGATGCTGTATCTCCTGATACTGCATCTCCTAATGCATCTCCTGTAGCTTAATCTCCTGCTTTTGCATCTCCTGCTTTATCTCCTTCTGATGCCTATCTTGCTGCTGCATCTACTGCCGCTTTGTCTCCTAATACATCTCCCGCTGCATCTCCTGATGCTGCATCTCAGGGTACATCTCCTCTTGCTCAGTCTCTTGCTGCATATCCTGCTGCTACATCTCCTGCTACTGCATCTCCTGCTGCATCTCTTACAGCTGCATCTCCTGATACGTCTCTTGCGGCTGCATCTCCTGCTCCATATCCTTCTGTTGCATCTGCGTATTCATCGTATGATGGTGCTTTCTTGCTGGATCTCCTGCTTCTGCATCTCCTGCTGCTGCATTTCCAGCTGCAGCTCCGGCTGCTGATGCATTTCCTGATGCATTTTCTGCTGCTGCATCCCCTACTGCAACTCCTGCTGCATCTCCTCTTGCTGAATTTCCTACTGCTGCATTTCCTGCTCCTGCATCTGATACTTCATCTCCTGCTGCTGCATCTGCTGGTGCTGCATCTCCTGCTGCATCTGCTGATGAATCTCCGGCTTCTGCATCTCATACCACATCTCCTGCTGCTGCATCTCCTGCTTCTGCATATCTCGCAGCATCTCCTGCTGCTGCATCACCTGCTGCTGAATCTCCTGCATCTTTTGCTGCATCTGCTGTAGATTCGCCTACAGGTGCATCTCCTGCTGCTGCATCTCCTGCTGATGCATGTCCTCGTGAATCTCCTGATGCTGCATCTGCTTCTGCTTCTCCTGCTGCTGCATCTCCTGCTTCATCTCCTTTTGCTGCATATATTGCTGCTGCATCTACTGCTGCTTGGCCTGCTGCTGTATCTCCTGCTCCATTTCCTTCTGGGGCATCTCCTGCTGCATCTCCTTCTGCACCTCCTGCTGCTCCAGCTGATGCATCTCCTACTGAATCTGCATCTCCTGATGCATCTTCTGCTGCATCTATTGCTGCTGCATCTGTTGCCTCTGCAGCTGCATCACCTGCTGCCGCATTACCTGCTGCATTACCTCCTGCTGCATATTCTGCTGCATTTCCTGCTGCTGCATCTCCTTAATCTGCTGAACCATTTTCTGCTACTTCATGTACTGCTGCATCTCCTGCTGCATTTGCTGCTGCTGCATCTCCTTCTACTTGATGTCCTCTTGCATCTCCTACTGCTGCATCTGCTGCTTCATCTCCTGCTGCTGTATAGCCTGCTGCTTCATCTCCTGCTGCATCCTCTGCGGATGCATCTGCAGATGCATGTGCTGAAGCATCTCCATTTCCTGCTGCATCTGCTGCTCAATTTTCTACGGATGCATCAAGTGCTTTTGCATGTCAGCTGCATATCCTGTTGAAACATCTGCGGCTGCATCTCCTGCTTCTACATCTCCTGCGGCATCTCCTGCTGCCTTTTCTACTGAATCTCCTGCTGCCTTTTCTACTGAATCTCCTGCAGCAGAATCTCACACGGAATTTCCTGCTGCAGAATCTGCTGATGCATTTCATTCTGATGCATCTCCTGCTGAATCTCCTGATGCTTCATCTCCTGCTGCTGAATCTCCTGCCTCTTCATCTCCTGCTGCTGCAACTCCTGCTGAATCTGATGCTGCATCTGGTGCAGCTGCATCTTCTTTTCCTGCATCTCCTGCTGCTGCATCTCTGGCTGATTTCCTGCTGCATTTCCTTCTCTTGAATCTCCTGCTTCATATCCGGGTTCATCACCTGCTGAATATGCATCTCCTGCTACATCTTCTGCTGATACACCTCATGCAGCTGCATCTGCTGCTGCATATCCTGCTGCATCTGCTGTTGCCAAATCTCTTGCTGTTGCATATCCTACTGAATTTCTAACAGCATCTCCTGCTGATGCAATTCCTGCTGCATCTCTTCATGCATCATTTGCTGCTGCATCTGCTTCTGTTTCTGGTGATGATACATCTCCAGCTGCATCTGCTGCTGTATCTCCTGCTGCATATGGTTCTGCATGTTCTGCTACAAATGGTTTTGCATCTTCTGCTGCATATGGTGTTATAACTCCTGCTGCTTCTGCTGCTGGTGCATCTCCTGCCTCATATCCTGCTGCTGTGTCTCCTGCTGATGTATGTTTTGCTGCATCTCCTGCTGATGCATGTCCTGCTGTAACTCCTGCTTCTGCATCTACTTCTCCTGCATCTACTGCTGAATCAATTCCTGCTGTATCTCTTATACATCTCCTTCTACTGCATATACTGCTTCATCTGTTGCTGCTGTACCTCCTCCTACTGTATCTCCTGTTCCATCTCCTCATGCTGTATCTCCTGCTGAAGGTCCTACTGCATCTCCTGCTGCTATATCTCCTGCTGTTTTATATCCTGCTACTGCAGCTCCTAATGAATCTCCTGCTGCTTCATCTCTTGATCCATGTCCTGCTGCTGCATCTCCTGTTTCTGCATCTCCTTTTGCTTCGTCTGCCGCTGTGTCTCCTGCTGTATCTAATGTTGCACCTTCTATTGAAGCATCTCCTTCGCAATCTCCTTCTGCTGCGTATCTTGCTGCTTCATCTCGTTCTGCATCTCCTGCTGCATCTCCTTGAGCCTTACCTGTTGCATCTCCTTCTGCATCACCTGCAGATGCATCTCCTGCTGCTGCATATTCATCAGCGTTTCCTGCTGCAGCTCTTTATGAATCTACTACTGCTGTATCTGCTGAATTTACTGCTGCATCTGCTGCTGCTTCGTCTACTGCTGCATCTCCTGATAGATCTCCTGCTAATGCATATGGATGCTGCTGCATCTGCTGTTGCATCCTCTTCTCCTGCATCTGCTGCTGCATCTGCTGCTTCTTTACCTCTTGCTGCATTTACTGCCGATGAATCTCCTGCTATATTTCCGTCTGCTGCATCTTCTTCACTTCATCTACTACTCTGCACCTCCTGCTGCTGTATCTCCTCCTTCTGCATCTTCGGCTGAATCGCCTGTAGCATCTCCTGCTTCTTCATCTCCTGCTGCTACATCTCCTACTGTATATGATGCTGCTTCATCTCCTGTTACTTCTGCTGCTGCTGCATTCCCTACTGCATCTGCTGCTGCTGTATCTCCTGCTGATGGGTCTGATGCTGCATCTCTTGCTCTTGCATCTCCTGCTGCATCTCCTGCTGTGTTACCTGCTCTATCTCCTCCTACTGCATCTCCTCTTGCTGCATATCCTGCTTCTGTATCTACTGCTGCCTTTCCTGCTGCTGCATCTCCTGCTTCTGAATCTCTTTCTGCATCTCCTTCTTCTGAATAAGGTGCTACTCTGTTACCTTATGCATCGACTCCTGCTGATGCATCTCCGGCTCTTGCATCTCCTTCTTCTGAATCTCCTGCATCATCTTCATCTGATATATCTGTGGTTTCATCCTCTAATATGTCATCTCTATCTGCATCTGCTGAAGTATTTCCTGCTATAGTTTCTGCTAATCCTGTATCTACTGCTGCATTTCCTGCTGCATCTGCTGCTGCTGCATCTCCGGCTGATGGGTCTGGTGCTGCATCTCTTGCTCTTGCATCTCCTGCTGCATCTCCTGCTCGTGCAGTACCTGCTTTATCTCCTGCTACTGCATCCCCTCCTGCTGAATATCCTGCTTAGTATCTACTGCTGCCTTTCCTGCTGCTGCATCTTTTGCTGCTGAATCTCTTTCTGAATCTCCTATTCTGAATCTCCTGCTGCTCTATTACCTTCTGCATCGACTCCTGCTGCATGTCCTGCTGCTGCATCTCCTCCTGCTACATCTGCTTCTGTATCTCCTGCTGCTTCATCTCCTGCTCTTGCATCTCCTTCTGCTCAATCTCCTCCTCAATCTTCTGCGGCATCTCATGCTGCTACATCTCCTGACGTATCTCCTCCTGAATATGCATCTCCTTCTGCTTCTCCTGCTGCTGAATCTCCTGCTGCTGAATCTCCTGCTGCATCATCTACTTTTTCCATATCCTACTGTATCTCTTGTTGCTGCATCATATCATGCTGCTGTATATGTTGAAGAATCTCTTCTTACTGCATCTTCTGCTGAATCTTCATTCCCTGTTGCATCTGCTTCTGCATCTCCTGCTGCTGCTGCATCTCCTGTTTTTACTGCTGCTGCATCAGTTGCTGCTGAATTTCCTGATTAATCTCCTGCGGCATCTCATGTATCTACATATCATGCTGAATCTCCTGCTGCATCTCCATCTGAATATGCATGTCCTGATGCATCTCCACCTGCTTCCACTCCTACTGCTACGTTTCCTTCTGCATCTCCTGCTGCATCTCCTGCTGCTGAATTTCCTGATGCCGTGTCTGCTGCTGAATATCCTTTGTCTCCTGTTGAATCTCCTGCTGCATCTGCTGCTGCTGCATCTCCTACTGCTGCATCTTCAGGAGTTTCATCTACTGCTTCATCTCATTATGACTTAACTGCCACTATTGAGGCGCATTAGGGAAATCGAAGAACGCCCACAGGGAAGATGCTAGCATGGAAAGCTGCTGCTTCTGAATACCTTTAGGAGATTAACGCGCTTTCACTGCAAAGCGAGACTTGTAGACCTTTGAGTATACGCTTGTGTACTGTCACATCAGAATGGCTATTAAAGCGTCACTTGAAAATAGCAGAGCGTACAGCACAAGTACCGCAGGGAAGAAGCTACAATGAAATGCTGGCTCTCGTTAGAGTCTTCTCAGCAAACGCTTTCACTGCAAGCTGCAAAGCATGGCTAACAGAATGTTTTAGTATAGGGTACTGAATGTGACTTATGAAGTTGCTTTCTAATAAGTGATTAACTGACGCAGTGAAGATGCTAGCGTGGAATACTGCTGCTACTGAATGTCTTCTCTTAGAGCGCTTTCACTGCAAAGCAAAACTTGTAGATGTTTCAGTCTAGGCTTTTACATTGCAACATCAAAATGGCAATTAAAGCATCACTTCAAAATCTTTAGCACATTTCCCTGCTAGGAAAGACTTGTTGAACTTTTAGTCTATGCTTATGTACTGCAACATCAGAATGGCTATTAAAGCGTCGATTTAAAATCACAGAATCACAGAATGACCAGGTTGGAAGAGACCCACTGGATCGTCGAGTCCAACCATTCCCACCATTCCCTAAATCATGCTCCTAAGCACCTCATCTACCCTAACCTTAAACACCTCCAGGGACGGTGACTCAACCACCTCCCTGGGCAGACCGTTCCAATGCCTAACCACCATCTCTGTGAAGAATTTCTTCCTAATCTCAAGCCTAAAAATATCAGAGCGTTCAGCGCAAATACCGCAGGGAAGATGCTACGATCAAATATTGTCATTCGTATAATTCTTCTCTGGATGCACTTTCACTGCAAGGCAAGACTTGTAGATGTTTCAGTCTAGGCTCGTGTACTGCATCATCAGAATGGCTATTAAAGCGTCACTGCAAAATTTGAAAACGTTTAGAAAAAGTACCGCAAAGGCGCTGCTATGATCAAATGCTAGCTCTCGTTAGAATCTTCTCTTGAAGCACTTTCACTGCAAGCTGCAAAGCACTTAAACAAAATGTTTTGTATTGATTACAGAATTGTGATTTAACTGCGCCTATGGAGGAGCTTTAGGAAAAGTGAGTAAAGCTCGTATGGAATGCTGCTGCTTCTGAATGTCTTCTCTTATAGCGCTTTCACTGCAAAGCAAGACTTGTAGAACTTTCAGTCTAGGCTCGTGTCCTGTAACATCAGAATGGGTAGTAAAGCCTCACTTCAAAATTTCAAATCATTCAGAACAAGTAAGGCAGGGAAGCTGCTACGATCACATGCTGGCTCTCGTTAGTCTTTGGAAGCGCTTTCACTGCAAGGTACAAAGCACGACTAACACAATATTTTACCATAGGGTACACAACAGTTACTTTACTTCGCAGAATAATGTGCTTTCGGAATAGTGATCCTCGGCTGCAGAGAAGATGGTAGTATGAATGCTGCTGCTTCTGAATGTCTTCTCTTATAGCATTTTCACTGCAAAGAACGACTTACACAATTTCATTCTAGTCTTCTGAAGTATATCATCAGCTAGTAAAGTGTCACTTCAAAATTTCAGAGTTTAACACAAGTACTGCAGGGAAGCTTCTACCATCAAATGCTGGTTCTCGTTAGAGTCTTCTCTTATAGCGCTTTCATTGCAGGCTGTGAAGCACTACTAACACATTTTAGTTTGGGGTAATGAATTGTGACTTAACTGCGCCTGCTAACGCGCTTATGGAAAAGTATTTCAAGCAGTGCTTATGCTGGCCTGGAACTTATTAATGTTTTCTCTTATAGCGCTGTTACTGCAAAAGACGACCTCTGGAACTTTCGCTCTAGGCTTATAAACTGAAAGATTAGAATGGCTCTTAAAGCCTCATTTCAAGATTTGAGATCATTCAGCACAAGTACCGCAGGGAAGCTGCTAACATCAAATTTTGGCTCTCGATAGCATCCTTTCATGAAGTGCTGTCACTGCCAGCATCAGAGCAAGAAAAACGCAGCGTCTTCACGTAGGCTAGTTATTAGCCACTTAATAATAACTAATAACGCTTTTTAGGAAATGTGAATATCTCCAGTAGGGGAGATGTTAGCATGGAATGCTTCTGCTTCTGAATGTCTTCTCTTAGAGCGCAATCACTGCAAACCAAGATTTTTCGAACTTTCCGTCTAGGCTAGTGAACGGTAACATCAGCATGGCTAGTAAGGCTTCACTTGAAGATTTGAAAGCGTTTACCACAAGTAACCTTGGGAAGCTGCTAGCATCAAATGGTTGCTCTCCTTAGAGTCTTCTCTGGAAGCGCTTTCACTGCAAGCTGCAAACATGACTAAAAGATCGTATTAGCATAGGCTAGTGAATAGGGACTTAACACCGTCTATTAAGCCGTTTTAGTAAAAATTCATATCGCCAGCAGCGAAGATGCTTGCTTGGAATGCTTCTGCTTGTGGATGTATTCTCTTAGAGCTCTTTCATTGCAGAGCACGACCTGTAGAACGTTCGGTCTAATCTTGTGTACTGTAAGACCAGAATGGCTTTGAAAGCGTTACTTCAACATTTCAGAGCGTTCGGCACAAGTAACACAGGAAAGGTGTTACCATCAAAAGCTGGCTTTCGTTAGCGTCTTCCATGATCCTCTAACGCAACGTTCTTGTGTTGGCAAATGAATAGAGACTAAATAACAGCCAATAAGGTGATTTAGGTAAAGAGAATATCTCCAGCAGGGAAGATGTTAGCATGGAATGTTTCTACTTCTGAATGTCTTCTCTTAGAGCTCAATCACTGTAAACCAAGATTAATCGAACTTTCTCTCTAGGCTAGTAAAGGGTAACATCAGGAAAGCTAGTAAGGATTCACTTGAAGATTTGAAAGCTTTCACCACAAGTAACCCTGGAAAGTTGCTAGCATCAAATGGTGGCTCTTGTGAGAATCTTCTCTTGAAGCACTTTCACTTAGAGGTGCAAAACACTAGTTACACCGTGTTGAAGTGTAGTTTAAAGAATAGTGACATAATAGCGTCTAATAACGAGCTTTACGAAAAGTGAATATCTCCAACAGCGAAGCACGGAATGCTGCTGCTTCTGAATGTCGTCTCTTATAGCGCTTTCAATGGAAAGCGAGACTTGTCGAACTTTCAGTCTAGGCTTGTGTACTGTAAGACCAGAATGGCTACGAAGGCGTTACTTTAAAATTTCAGAGCATTCGGCATAAGTATGGCAGGAAAGCTGCTACCATCCCATACTGACTCTCGTTAGGGTCTTACTGTAAAGACTTTCACTGCAAGTTGCAAACACAACTAAAATAATGTTTTTGTGTAGGCTTGTTAATCGTGACTTTAAAACGCCTACTACGTCGCTATAGTAGGAATTAATATCTTCAACATGCACGATACTAGCATGAAATGATTCCGCTTATGAACGTGTTCTCTTAAAGCGCTTACACTACAAAGCACGACTTGTCGAACTTTCAGTCTAAGCTTGTGAAAAGTAACATCAACATGGCTATTCAGGCATCACGTCAAGATTTCATAGATCTCTGCACAAGTACCGCAGGGAAGCTGCTACCATCAAATTTTGACTCTCGTTAAGATCTTTTCATGAAGTGCATTCACAGTCAGCCGCAAAGAACGAAAAACGATCGTTTTCGCGTAGTCTAGTTATTAGGGACTTAATAACGTCTAATAACGCTCTAAGAGAAGACATTAAGAACCAGAAGCATTTCACATTAGCATCTTCCCTGCTGCCGATATAAATTTTTACTAAAACGCAGTAATAGACAGTGTTAAGTCCCTATTCACTAGCCTATGCTAATACGATCTTTTAGTCGTGTTTGCAGCTTGCAGTGAAAGCGCTTTCAGAGAAGACTCTAACGAGAGCAACCATTTGATGCTAGCAGCTTCCCAGGGTTACTTGTGGTGAACGCTTTCAAATCTTCAAGTGAAGCCTTACTAGCCATGCTGATGTTACCGTTCACTAGCCTAGACGGAAAGTTCGAAAAATCTTGGTTTGCAGTGATTGTGCTCTAAGAGAAGACAGTCAGAAGCAGAAGCATTGTATGCTAACATCTTCCCTGCTGGAGATACTCTCTTTTCCTAAAGAGCATTATTAGTTGTTATTAAGTGGCTAATAACTAGCCTAAGCGAAAATGTTGGTATTTCGTGCTTTGTGGCTGACAGTGAAATCGCTTCATGAAAAGATCCTATCGAGAGCCAAAATTTGGTAGCAGCTTCCCTGCGGTATTTGTGCAGAAATCTCTGAAATCTTGACGTGATGCCTCAATAGCCATGCTGATGTTACATTTCACAAGCCTAGACTGAAAGTACGACAAGTCTCGCTTTCCAGTGAAAGCGCTATAAGAGACGACATTCAGAAGCAGCAGCATTCAATGCTAACATCTTCGCTGTTAGAGATATTCACTTTTCGTAAAGCTCGATATTAGCCGCTTTTATGTCACTATTCTTTAACCTATACTGAAACGCAGTGTAAGTCGTGTTTTGCACCTCTCAGTGAAAGCGTTTTCTGAGAAGATTCTAACGAGAGCCACCATTTGATGCTAGCGACTTCCGAGGGTTACTTGTGGTGAAAGCTTTCAAATCTTTAAGTGAATCCTTACTAGCTTTCCTGATGTTACCCTTTACTAGCCTAGAGAGAAAGTTCGATTAATCTTGGTTTACAGTGATTGAGCTCTAAGAGAAGACATTCAGAAGGAGAAACATTCCATGCTAACATCTTCCCTGCTGGAGATATTCTCTTTACCTAAAGCACCTTATTAGCCGTTATTTAGTATCTATTCATTTGCCAACACAAGAACGTTGCGTTAGTGTTTCTCTGCATCTTGCCGAGAAACCGCTTCCATAGAAGACGCTAACGAAAGCTAGCTTTCGATGGTAACACCTTTCCTGTGTTACTTGTGCCGAACGCTCTGAAATGTTGAAGTAACGCTTTCAAAGCCATTCTGGTCTTACAGTACACAAGATTAGACTGAAAGTTCTAGAAGTCGTGCTCTGCAATGAAAGCAGTCTAAGAGAATACATCCACAAGGAGAAGCATTCCAAGCAAGCATCTTCGCTGCTGGCGATATGAATTTTTACTAAAACGGCGTAATAGACGGTGTTAAGTCCCTATTCACTAGCCTATGCTAATACGATCTTTTAGTCATGTTTGCAGCTTGCAGTGAAAGCGCTTCCAGAGAAGACTCTAAGGAGAGCAACCATTTGATGCTAGCAGCTTCCCAGGTTTACTTGTGGTGAACGCTTTCAAATCTTCAAGTGAAGCCTTACTAGCCATGCTGATGTTACCGTTCACTAGCCTAGACAGGAAGTTCGATAAATCTTTGTTTGCAGTGATTGCGCTCTAAGAGAAGACATTCAGAAGCAGAAGCATTCCATGCTAACATCTCCGTTACTGGAGATATTCACATTTCTTAAAAAGCGTTATTAGTTATTAGTATTAATTCGCTAATAACTAGCCTTCGCGAAAACTTTGCGTTTTTCGTGCTTTTCGGCTGGCAGTGAAATCACTTCATGAAAAGGTCCTATCGAGAGCCAAAATTTGATGTTAGCAGCTTCCCTGCGGTACTTGTGCTGAACGAGCTCAAATCTTGAAATGAGGCTTTAAGAGCCATTCTAATCTTTCAGTTTATAAGCCTAGAGCGAAAGTTCTACAAGTCGTCTTTTGAAGTAACAGCGCTATAAGAGAAAACATTAATAAGCGGTGTAGTTTCATGCCAACATCTGCACTGCCAGAAATACTTACTTTTCCATAAGCGCGTTAATAGGTGCAGTTAAGTCACAATTCATTACCCTAAACTAAAATGGGTTAGTCGTGCTTCACAGCCTGCAGTGAAAGCGCTATAAGAGAAGACTCTAACGAGAACCAGTATCTGATGGTAAATGTTTCCCTGTGGTATTTGTGCTGAACTTTCTAAAATATTAAAGTGACCCTTTACTAGCTGATGATATACTTCAGAAGACTAGAATGAAACTTCTGTAAGTCGTTCTTTGCAGTGAAAGTGTTATAAGAGAAGACATTCAGAAGCAGCAGCATTCCATACTACCATCTTCTCTGCAGCCGAGGATCACTATTTCCGAGTTATTCGGCGAAGTAAAGTAACTGTTCTGTACCCTATAGTAAAATTTTGTGTTAGTCGTGCTTTGTAGCTTACAGTGAAATCTCTTCCAGAGAAGACTAACGAGAGCCAGCATGTAATCGTAGCAGCTTCCCTACCGTACTTCTGAACGATTTGAAATTTTGAAGTGAGTCATTACTACCCATTCTGATATTACAGGACACGAGCCTAGACTGAAAGTTCTACAAGTCTTGCCTTGCAGTGAAAGCGCATCCAGAGAAGAATTATATGAATGACAATATTTGATTGTAGCATCTTCCCTGCGGTATTTGCGCTGAACGATCTGATATTTTAAATCGACGCTTTAATAGCCATTCTGATGTTGCAGTACATAAGCATAGACTAAAAGTTCAACAAGTCTTTCCTAGCAGGGAAATGCGCTAAAGATTTTGAAGTGGTGCTTTAATAGCCATTTTGATGTTGCAGTGTACAAGCCTAGACTGAAACTTCTACAAGTTTTACTTTGCAGTGAAAGCGCTCTAAGAGAAGACATTCAGTAGCAGCAGTATTCCACGCTAGCATCTTCACTGCGTCAGTTAATCACTTATTAGAAAGCACCTTCATAAGTCACAATTCAGTACCCTATACTAAGACGTTCTGTTAGTCATGCTTTGCAGCTTGCAGTGAAAGCGTTTGCTGAGAAGACTCTAACGAGAGCCAGCATTTCATTGTAGCTTCTTCCCTGCGGTACTTGTGCTGTACGCTCTGCTATTTTCAAGTGACGCTTTAATAGCCGTTCTGATGTGACAGTACACAAGCGTATACTCAAAGGTCTACAAGTCTCGCTTTGCAGTGAAAGCGCGTTAATCTCCTAAAGGTATTCAGAAGCAGCAGCATTCCATGCTAGATCTTCCCTGTGGAGGAGATTCAGCAGCAAGAGAAGGAGCAGGAGATGCATACTCAGAAGGAGATACGTCAGGAGATGTAGCAGGATATGTAGCAGCATGAGATGCCGCCGGAGATTCAGGAGGAGATTCAGGAGAAGGATATGCAAAAGCAGGAGATGAAACAGCAGGAGATGCAGATTTAGCAGGAGCTGCATCAGCAGGAGTCGATGCAGAACGTAAAAGAGCAGCAGGAGATTCAGAAGAAGGAGATGCAGAAAGAGATTCAGCAGGAGATGCAGCAGCAGGAAAGGCAGCAGTATATACAGAAGCAGGATATGCAGCAGGAGGAGATGCAGTAGGAGGAGAAAGAGCAGGTAATGTAGAAGCAAGAAATGCAGCATGACATGCAACAGAAAGAGATGCAGCATCAGACCCATCAGCAGAAGATGCAGCAGCTGTAGGTGCAGCAGGAGATGCAGCAGCAGGAGATGAAGCAATATCATGAGATGCATTAAGAGGTGCAGCAGCAGGATATGTAGCAGGAGATTTGGCAGGAGATGAAGCAGAAGGAGATGCAAGATCAAGAGATGAAGCATCAGACGCATCAGCAAGAGATGCAGTCAGCAGTAAGAGCAGCAGGAGATGCAGTAGAAGGAGATGAAGCATTATCATGAGGTGCATTAAGAGGTGCAGCAGCAGGATATGTAGCAAGAGATATTGCATAAGATGAAGCAGCAGAGCAGCAACAAATGCAGAAGGAAATGCAGCAGTAGATGCAGGATCAGCAGATACTGCAGCAGGAAATACTGCAGCAGATGCAGCACGATATGACATATCAGGTGATGAAGTCACAGATGCTGCAGCAGCTAATTCAGCAGGAGATGCAGCAGCAGGAGATACAGAAGCAGATGCATCAGGAAATGCAGATTCAGCAGGAAAAGCAATAGGAAGAGAATCTTCAGCAGATGCAGCAGGATGTGCAGCATGAAGAGATGTAGCAGGACATATAGCAGCAGCAGATGCATCGGAAGCAGATGCAACATGAGATACAGTAGGAGATGCAGCAGCAGACGAAGCAAAAGGAGATGCAGAAACATAAGATGTAGCAGCAGCACATGGATCAAGAGATGAAGCAGCAGGAGATTCATTAGGAGATGCGGTAGCAGCATATGAAACAGCAGGAGATATAGCAGCAGGAGATGCAGTAGAACATTCAGTAGGAGATGCAGCAGGAGGCGATGCAACAAGAGATGCATTAGGAGGAGGTACAGCAGCACCAGATGCAGCAGTATATGCAGCAGAAGAAGATGAATAAGAGATGCAGCAGAATAAATGAATAAGAGATACAGCAGCAATTGATGCAGCAGGAGATGCTGGAGTCGGAGATGCCGAAGAAGTAGATGCAGAAGCAGGAGATACAGCAGGATATGCATCAGCAGGAGATGCAGCAAAACATACATCAGTAGGAGACACAGCAGCAAGATATGAGACAGGAGATGCACCAGCAGCAGAAGCAGCAGGAGTTGCAACACCATATGCAGCAGAAGATGCAGAACCATATGCAGCAGGAGATACAGCAGAAGATGTAGCATCACCAGAAGCAGAAGCAGATGCAGCAACAAAGGATGCAGGATGAGATGCTTCAGGAATTGTATCAGCAGGAGATTCTGCTGGAATTTCAGTAGGATATGCAACAGCAAGAGATTTGGCAACAGCAGATACAGCAGGATATGTAGCAGGAGATTCAACAGAAGGAAATGCAGCAGGAAATCAGCCGGAGATGCAGCAGCAGGAGATGTAGGAAAAGAAGATGCAGATGCAGCA